>OU963896.1:21372118-22572118 GCA_902850365.2 Chilo suppressalis
TAATCCGCCATCTGACAATGATAACGAATATTGGCGGCATTCTCTTATAATACCATACATTGATTCACTCATTTCATCGTTGAATATTCGATTCTCCCAAGAAAATACTCCGGCGTTTGCTTTAAGTAAGCTACATCCCTTGTATATGACCAAAACCAGCATTACAGACTTACACAAGAACTGAACCTTTGGCATAATTTATGGATGAAGAATGCTTTATCAGATGATCAATTAAGGGATATAGAAGTAGTTGATCTGTTCAACGAAGCCAATATTTTTTACCCTGCTGTCAGAAAGGCATTGATTATTTTAAGCACTATCCCATGCACCACGGCGACCGTAGAACGGTCCTTCAGTACGCTTCGAAGAGTTAAAACGTGGCTTAGAAGCACCATGGGTGAAGAAAGGCTTACGGGTTTATGTCTGATGAGCGTACATAGCAATTATTTAAAAGAAAACAGTGAGTTTATTCAAAAGACTGTCTTAGACAAATTTTCGGCGGCAAATCCGAGAAGATTACTTTTAAATTAATATATGTGTATTATGATTATTATATATATTTAATATTTTGTTTTGTGTCATAATCAAACTAATTAATAAAAGTCAATTTTCATGATTTTTTGTTTCAATATACCCGACCGACCATCTTCTCGATACAGGTATGAGCTGTCCACTCCTAGCTGAAATCCTGGGTACGCCCTTGAGTGAGAATATGACCTTTTACGATGGAAGAAAAACATTGTTTGATGGAAAGTTCCTGGAAGATGGATGCATTAGTTCGGAATTGTGTTCACTGTAAGCCAAGCATTTTCTCACTCTTTCGCAAGGTATAGGTAATATATGGGAAACACTAATGCCCTGACGAGTCGTGTTTTCGTGGTTTTTGTGATGTTCCTGTTTTTCCATATATTTTGAAGTTTGTCCATAGCTGACCTGAGCCATGTGCCACTTGACTTCATCTGCACATCCACCGTTGCTTGAAATAAGTGCTCCAAGGTAGACGTATGACTGAACGCCATCGCAGTTCGCTATTTTAGTGGCTTCTGGCGTTCAGTGTTCAAGCCACAGTCGAGTGTACTTTGTGTCGAGGCTCGCTCGCGTTTCATGAGGTCGTTTGTCATCGTCACTCAAAAATGGCAGATTTGCGTACGTACAATCGCGAATTCACGTCTGAATTAATTAGTTTAATACAAATTTCTTTATGGCCATAGGCATCCCCCCACGAGTGTTGAATGAGAGGCGTAACCAAACGTAACAATTCACCATAAGCATTTTTATCCATCCGTATATAATTACGAAAATCGTTTGGATCATCTCTTAAAACCCTAAATTAGATTAATATGTGTATGAATTTTTCTATTCAACAGCCATTTTTTTGTCCATTTTGATCGCTTTAATTTTGTCTTTTGCGTTGTCTTTTTTTTAATAGCAAATCCTTGAAAAATAATAGCATAAGAAATGTTTCTTCATTAGGAAACATTGTTTCCACGCCAATGATTTCGATAAGAATGAGGCTTGCGCGTACTTAACTGTGCCGTGTGGTAACGCACAAAGTGTACAGTTTTTTCGTGCGAGATGCTTGCGCAGGTCAAACTGTGGTAAAGCTTGTGCGTGTGGTAAGCGCATAAGGCGTTCACTTCTTTCATTTCACTGTCCCAGTCCGAATTTCCCTACACATGGGCTAATCTGATTTGCATGTGCTTCTATCTTCGCGATCAAGCGGAATCTCAAACACCACCTAGGTTGGCTGGAAAAGATCTCTTTTAGAGATAAGCCCTCCTTTGCTGACAATGTATTTGACTTTGTTTTGAACCGTATATTGCAATAAAGAGTACTAGCAAACCAGTGAACCAAATGTACAACAATTAAAAAAAAATGTAGTTAATTAATTGAGAACTTCGGAGATTTTGTGTGGTTTCGTTTGAAATTCGTGATTTCTCGAAAACCGGAAGTGCTACGTTACTCAAATCCGGTTTGTAATCTTATCAGACTATTTTTCTAACTTAACCATTCTCTTTATCTATCTCTTACGGTTTGGCCGCTGAAACAGCACCACAGACGGACGGACGGACGGACTTGTCTAATAGATAAGAGATAATATAAACTGATTTACTAAAAAAATATTTGAGATGTTCAAATGCATGGTCGGTTACTTAGCCGTCTCTTTTCCTCGCGGTCCGTACCTGCTATATTGCTAACAGCACATTCAAAATAGCGAGTAGAATCAAAGGAATAAGGTCTATATTCTTCCGCATATAACAATAAGTCGTAAAATTTTACAAGCTTGCATTGCGAACTGTCATAATTCTTTGACGCATGCGTTTTAATTAAGACGTTATATTGTAAGCATTAAGGTGACTTTCAATGTTTAAATAATGTCTTATATTGTTTTTGACTGATTTGAGCTCTGTGGATCATCCAATGTACCTTTTGGACAGGTTTCGGGTGCGATTTTTTTCGTATTGGTGTATCTAGGATATTCAATAAAATTCAAAAAATACTACAAAGCAGCTTTACTTCATAAACAATTTGCTGCGGAAAACCTGAAGCATCCTTATCATAGCTACTTGTCTCTCTTTTTTGTTTTGACTAGTGCCTAGCTAGTGACGCATGGAAGGTGAGAGTAAGGCGAGTAACATCTATGGCAAGTAGGAGTATATGTTTATGAACGAAACGAAATATGTTCCAATATTATTAGTAATCAAATAATGGATAATTCGAGGCTCTCCGTATTTTACGTAAATTTTACTTAAATTAATAATTTAAGTAAAATTTTTTTAAGTGGTGGATGAAAAACAGCGTTGGTCCAGGCTTAACCAACATTGGCTGAGCCATTCCCTATTGTCTTGTTTTTAATGAAATTTGTTTGTGGATTTAACGCATTTGAAGCTAATTTTGTTCTAATACTTACTATAAAGAATATAATATAGCTTATTAGATATTCAAGAATGGTAAACATTTTTCAGTAATGGGTCCCGACTGTTAAAGGAGCTTTGTTTCTTACTTAACAGAATTATAGACTTGTTTTTTAATTAAAAACAATTGCCTTGTATATTATTTACCTATCTATTAATCAAACTTACTATCTGTATAGTATCTATTCGATTCAGTGTCAATGTGTCAATTAATGTATGCAGTGATATAATCCGAACAAATACGATGTAATGTATTGTAATTTAATTAAACATTGATGTTAACGGTATTTTATCTGGATAATCGATCATAGTATAACACGTAAAAAACTTTAAATTTGATTACACTACACACTTATCGTTTCGATAATCAACTTGAATGAGAATGATAATAAATTGATTGTTTTATTATAAAATTTATCGTATAAGTAGAGAAAAAATTGCTCTCTTATTTCAATGAAGAACCCCAAAAAATTTTGGTTTGTACGTGCTAATAATTCTACGCAATAAATTTGACGACGTTTTATTATTCAACGGTCCATAAGGTACTTAGATTAATGAATTATTTTAATGAGAGGTAGAGGATTTCTCACCCAAATATTGCCCGTCTGCGGAAGTCACCTCACGTCTCAACAATCAACTTCCGGAAGACCACAGTCAAATAACATTAATTTGATATTAATAAATATTAAATTACCAGGGGCTTCGTGGGGTAGGGGACTTGGTTTTATTTGTTGATATTATTATTATTTAGTATGCAAAATTTGAACCAGGAGCTTTACTTTAAAGTTTACCTTACCTTACTTTAGAACTTACCTTTTTTTCATACACTTCCCAGTCTATACTGGATAGTGAAAAAGTATGACCGCAGACATGCCTACACATGTTTACCTATGTAGCCATACGTGCGGGCATACCTTTTTTACTACCTATCTGCTAGGGATATTGAAATTCCTTAGTCATATTGCCAGGAAAGATGGACATAACCTTGTTGAGCTATTAATAGTGACGGGGAAATCGATGGCAAACAAAGGAGAGGCTGTTATATTGAAGACTTTTCAGCAGGGAATCGTAAGAAATGAAAAACACGTATTCACAGTTTGACCAGTCGAATCGCAATCTTTATTAAACGTTCTTACAATCACCCGGCAACATTTATTATTCAAGTACCGCCTTGCTTACATACATAACATCCCTCCCCGTTTATTTTAAAAGTCGCTTGTAATCCACTCTTGGTAAATTACGAAGGTTATACCGTGGATGTTGTCGATGCGGTGGTAATGAGTTCTCACCATCATCTTCTCCTTGCGAAATGTGTGATTGGATGGTAATTTCCTCGTTGGGGCTTGAGTCACTTGCCCCTGGATCCGACCCCAAGCTTCCGGTAGCATTATGATTATGAGGCTGTTCCGGTGGCGAAATTAAGGTTGAAGATTCCTCATTAATCGAACGATTAATCGGCGCAGGGACATCCCATTCAATTTCATTATTTTCATTGTTATTATTATTTACGTACTCTTGCCGTGACGTCTTTGCCTTATCCGGAATGATTTGATTAATATGTCTTTTAATATCTCTGTTCATACTGTTAATATTTACTATATACATTGCTTTTCCCAAGTGTCCCTTTACGCCAATGTTTCTTTGGATTGTAAAATAAAACCTAAACAGGATCATTAATTTTGAAGGTAACTATTCTGTTGCCGCTATAGTATTTACTCTGCAAGGACTGATTAAATTGCACTTTTTTAATTAAGTTCTCGTCAGACAGTGATAATGAATTGTGAATATTAAGCAGATCTAACCGGCTCCGACGCGTTCGACCAAACATCAACTCTGACTGGGACTTGTCAGTGACACTATGTTTAGAGTTACGATAATGAAATAAAAATTCTTTAAGTCTACTTAAAAACTCTTTATGGCTACTTGATAATGCTAATGCTGTTTTGATACCTTTTTTTACTATTTTTACATAAATTTCAGCCTGCCCGTTGCTGGCAGGTGAATAGATGCTCGAAGTGATATGTACAATGCCATTACCTTTACAAAATGTTTCAAACTCTTTAGATACAAAGCCGGTACCATTGTCAGAAACTATAGTTTTCATAACACCAAACCGTGAAATAACTTCTTCTAATTTCTCTATGATTGAGAATAATGTACAATTACTGTTCATTAGGAAACATTCGATCCACTCTGCGGGGAGGGATGAACCTTTTGGTGTAATACTTTGACCTGTATATACTTTTAAAATAATTTTAGACTTTTCAATATTATATTGTCGAAAATATTTTACATACAAATCATATGGTATGGCAGTTACCACAGAGCCGCTATCCACCTCAAATTTTAAACTAACATCGCCTACTTTAACAGTCACTGACATGGCCTCGCCATTTTTAGAACAAATATGTTTTATTAAAAATTGCTTACCGTCATCATCACTGTCCAGCGATTGACTACTCACGTATTGCACTTTTTTCTCAGCCTTATTAGGACACATTTTTTTTAAATGCGGGGTCATTTAAAAAAAATGTGTCTGGTTACATCTACGACATATATATGTTTTGAACCGGCACTCATTTTCCTTATGATTTGTATAAACACACAACACACACTTGACCATTTTATTAACGCTCGACGAAGGTGACGGCGACGCCGCAACTCGATTTATCTCGACTAACGCCGCTGGTGAACACATTGATGAAGAAGACGTTTGTCGAGCCGCTTCGCGCGCGCTCCGCACTCCCTCTGCGATGTCCAAGGCCCGCTCCAAGTTGAGAGTAGTTTCATCTTCTGTAAAAAGCTTGTCCCGTGCAGGGCCACTGCTCATCCCGAGAATAAAACGATCTCGAAGTGTTTCACCCAGTGCCGAAAAGGACATTGTTCTGCGTCCATACATAGTTAGCCTAAGAACCAACAATCATGAAATATTATTTTCTAGTTCGAAATCGCAAGTATATGACTGTAAAAACAAAGATTATTGACGGACACTTCTGAGAACTTAAATTATTAGAAAAACTAAAATATTTTTGAGGTTATGTTTAATATTCAATGAAACATAGGTCAACCTATGAACTTAGTATGAAGTGAATTAATATTACAACTAATTCATTTTATTCGGTGCGATTTTAAAGAATAACTATTAGGAAAAACTTGGTTAGGTAGGAATCAAGAATAAAATAAAAACAATAGTTTTGCTTCTTATTATTTATTTGACTAATTTTGATATAATTGTATCATATTGTATTTATTTGTTTAACACATGTATATTGTGTAAATATGCCTGAGTGAATGTGTATCAGGTGCTCTTGAATAATTTGGCAGTATGATCCTCTCAGGATGTTGTGGCACAGGTTCACTAGCACTTGGTAATAAGGTCTCTGCACTTTGGTAACGTCGATGGCATATTATATAGCCGAAATAGTAATAGTTAAATTAAAGGAAAAACAATCGCAAATAAACACACACAACAGATAATCCGAACGAGAATTTTCCGTATGTAAAAGTACTCTTTGACGAGATTGCACGAATGCCACAGATTACTGCGAATGCAAACTGCCACAACCACAGAGTATCGAGTTTATGCCGGCCCTTCACTTGACAACAATTTGTCCTTGTCATGCTTAATAAGGAATGAAAAGGACAGACTGATGTCATGTTTTTAAATAGCAAATATGAATAGCCAAGTGAAGTGCCGGCATTAGGAAGAAAGGGTTTTTTGTTTGCAGTGCTGTCGTAGATTATACACATAAAATGGTATTTATTGTCTCAGATTATTTATTAACTTTTTAATTTAGCTTACTTAACTGGAAGTGTCCGTCACAATCTAAATACCGATAATTATCGCAAAAAATATACTAAGAATTATCATAAATGCCAAATTGGTGTTGGTTCTTAGGCCAATTTTAACATTGTCCTTTGCAATCAATTGCCAAGCTTCTTACTCGAGCAGCCCACTCCTTCAATGTTTCTCCTAGTTTTTGAAAAGCACTGTGGAACCGGAACCTTTCCGCTAGTACACACCTCCTGGGTTGAAAATGCTCGTCTAAAAGCGTTTTGATCTTTTTGTACGATAAAATGCCAAGTTCTTCTGGATGTGCTAAATCTCGTACCAACTTATACGAAGATTCATCTAATGCACTCAATAATAAACCACGCATTCTCCCACTCTGCGATTCCTCATTGCTAACAATGTTATTAGCACAGCACCAAGCCTCCAATCTCCATGAACACTTGCCAATCTTGTATTTCGTGGTTAAAAGTGGGCAATTGTCCAATGAAAGCCATGATTATAGCGTAGGTTCTCGTCGCCAATGTTATATTGAAGTCGAATCGCAATCTTTATTAAACGTTCTTAAAATCACCCGGCAAAATTTATTATTCAAGTACCGCCTTGCTTACATACATAACAGAGGCCACAGCCCAAGTAGATGGTCTGACCAGGTTCTCTCAACGACGGTGAACACCACGCTGCACGATGCACTCCACGACGCTACAGGATAAAGGAACATCGTCAAAGTTATACTCCTATGATTCACGACCTTCAATAGGTACTTAATGGGGAATACGACATAAGGAGGGGATTTGCATATACAAGGTATTTCCGGTCATATAAACATAAGCGATATTTTTTATCAAATAGCATCTATACTTATATTAAAAACGCGGAACTTTCTAAAATGCTCATGAGTTACTATATCATATATGCCCATTCTTCTCATCAGCTAAAAATGTCAATAATAAACAGAGCAAAGAATATCTTCAAAGGAGGCGTGAACAGGCTGAGTGGCTGGGAGGCAACGAAAAGTTCGTAGGGCCGGCAATCTGCCCTTGGAGTTGCAGGCTCGATGGTTGCAGGCTTCCATAGACAACGGTGATAGTTTTCTATTGTTGTAGAAATAAGTTTCTATGCTATGTCTATAGTTCGTAAACTTTAATTGTCAACTCAACTTTTGAAAGTTTAAAATATATTCTCTTGTCATCTCACTGACTGATGTGGCTTTTTATTTTCGGTAATATTTAAATTTTATTTTACAAAAGGTTATGGGAATAATAAGAAAATCAGCATATAAATATCATAACAGTGAATATTCTATAGTGAACTAATCTCATAATGGATAAAGAAAGCAACTCGTCGGGTATATCTTCAGTTGACAAACTGCGAGGTAGGGAAAATTACAATGTCTGGCGATTTATTATGAAGAATAGTTTGATACATGATAATCTTTGGCAATGTGTTAGTGGATACAAAGAGGGAGATTCAACTCCTGTGGATGTTCGATCTAGGAAAGACGAGAAGGCGTTAGCAAAAATCAATCTTTCTGTCGACAAGTCCATATATCCACATCTAATGAACATTACATTAGCTAAAGAAGCATGGGACACTTTAGAAAAAATATTTGATGATAAGGGTCTAAACAGACGTTTACGACTTCTTAGCAAATTATGTTCCGTAAAATTAACGGATTACAGCACCATGCATGAATATGTCAATGATACCATTTCTATTGGTCAACAACTAAATGCTATAGGCAAACCGGTAGATGATGAGTTTCTAGGCGTAGTTATGCTCAAGGGATTGACTTCGGAATATGACCCGATGGTAATGGCACTAGAACATTCAGGAGTTGAAATCACTAGTGACTTGGTAAAAACAAAACTTTTACAAGACACAAAATGGAATGGTGATGACAAAGATACTGTAACGTGCTTATATTCTGGAAACAAACAAAAACCTAAAGAGAATAACAATAATAACAAGAACAAAAAGTGGTGTTGGAATTGCAAGAAATCTGGACATACAAAGAAAGAATGTTGGTTCAAAAATAAAAGAAATTCAGAACCAAAGAACGAGAACCCGAAATCTTTGCATAGCATTGAGTTTAGGTAACAATAGCCATGATATATGGTATATCGATTCCGGAGCAACTCAACATATGACTGGACGTAAGGATTGGATAAAGGACTTTAAGGAAATATCTCCAAAAACGTTAACTGTAGCTAACGGTGAACAGCTAAAATGTACAGGTCTTGGTAATGTAGATATTAAAGTTATAAATAATGAGATAAATAGAATTTCTGACGTAATGTATGTACCTAATCTTTCTGTAAATTTGATATCTGTTTTTGAATTAGTTAAAAAAGGTTTCGTGACTGTATTTGATTCGCAAGGTTGTAGAATTTTTTACGGTAGTAGTTGTAATGTAACTGGCCAAATTGCCGTTACGGGCTCTGAGCTAGGAGCAGCCTATCAACTTGACAATTTTCATGATACTGTAAATATTGCTCAGATCAATAATATTGATCTTTGGCATAAGCGAATGGGTCATTTGAACACACAAAGCCTTATTAAACTAAAAGATTACGCGGACACTATTAATTTTACAGATAAACAATCAAATATCACTTGTGAAATTTGTATTCAAGGTAAGCATGCAAGGGATTCTTTTCCTTAAAATCCTGCAAAAGAGTTGGCTAAAGAAAATTTGGCTTTGATTCACACTGATGTATGCGGACCATTACCAGTACAGTCTGTTGGAGGTAAGAGATATTTTCTGACGTTCATCGATGATCATAGTAGAAAGGTCTTTATTTACTTTTTAAAAAATAAATTTGAGGTTACTTCTATAATAAAAGAATTCATTACTATGGTTGAAAATCAATGTGCACGTAAAGTTAAAGTTATTCGTTCTGATAATGCTGGGGACTATTGCAATCAGGATTTGAAAAATTATTTTAAGCAAAAAGGTATCTGTCACCAGTTAACTGTAGCCTATACTCCCCAACAAAATGGAGTCGCAGAGCGAATGAATCGCACAATCCTGGACAAAGTTAGGTGTATGTTGTGCGAATCCGGATGCGATATGAAGTATTGGGCTGAAGCAGCTCATACTTCAGTTTATTTAATAAACAGGTCACCAACCAAAAAGTTAGCCAATACTGTACCTGAGCAGGTCTGGACTAACAAACCTGTTGATTATAGTAATTTAAAAGTTTTTGGTTGTGATGCCTATGCACATATTATTAAAAATAAACGACATAAGCTAGAACCAAAAAGCAAAAAATATATGTTCGTGGGATATGATGATTGTTCAAAAGCATACAGATTATTAGATCCAACTACTAATAAAATCACTTTATCTAGGGATGTAAAATTCATTGAAAATCAATTCTCTTTCCAAAACTCTTCAACTCATGAGCAAATATTATCTTTCCCTTATTTAGAGGACACGGAAAGTATAACTGTTGAGAATGAGAGTTCCGGAATGGCACCCCTGGATAATGTTGATGGTGCTGGAGATCCAGGTACTACTGTGCTCAGCAGTAATAATAGAGGTACTGGAAGTTCAACTCTAATCGAATCAACCACGGATAGTCCTACTGAGGAGGAAGTTCATAGAAGATATCCTGCAAGGCAGCATCACAAACCATTGCGGTATGGTGATTCAATTATAAATTTTTGTGGCGATCACCTAGAACCTACGACGTTGAAAGAAGCTCTCAGCTCGCCTGATGCTAAGCAATGGAAAGAGGCTATGCAAGCCGAATTGGATGCTTTCCATCAACACGAAACGTGGGTATTAGTCGATCGACCGCCGAACAAAAATATTGTACAGAACAAATGGATTTTTAAAATCAAACGAGACGCTGAAGGTAAGATCTCGCGCTATCGCGCTCGTCTTGTTGCCAAGGGGTACACACAATGTAAAGGTGAGGATTACTCTGAGGTATTTTCTCCTGTAGTTCGGTACACTTCGTTAAGAGTTCTTTTTTCTATTGCTGTTCAACTTAATTTTGATATTGAACACTTAGATGTTCAAACGGCGTTTCTTAACGGAGAATTGACGGAGGAAATCTACATGGCACAGCCAAGTGGATTTATAAAACCAGGCGAGGAGTCCAAAGTATGTTTGCTCAAAAAAGCTATCTACGGGCTTAAGCAATCTTCCCGTGCATGGTTTACTAGGGTAAAAGACGTTTTATTGTCTCTTCAATATAGGCAGTGTAATACTGAACAATGCATTTTTGTGAAACGGGCGGGAGAGAGCATTTTGTTTATTTCGTTATATGTCGACGATTTTTTCATAATGTACAATGACCAAAATATGGCTATTTCACTTAAAAATGCATTGTCAGAAGCATTTAAGATCAAAGATTTAGGGAAACTTAATAATGCTTTGGGTGTTCAAATCACACATGACAAAGTCAAACGCGAGCTGTCTCTAAGTCAAGAGCAATATATTTTTAGAGTCTTAGATAAGTTTGGGATGACTGACTGCAAACCTGTCAAGACACCCTTAGAAACTAATTTAAAACTTACACCTAGTAACACAATTTGTGACGACAAATATCCATACAGGGAGCTAATTGGCTCAATAATGTATTTATGTCAAATGAGTAGACCTGACTTAGCATATAGTGTTACTTATCTGAGTCAGTTTAATAACTGTTATTCAGAAGAGCACTGGGTCGCAGCAAAACGTGTGCTCCGATATTTAAAAGGTACAATAAACATGAAATTAGTTTTTAAAGCTGATTCTTTAATTAATACTTTTAATATAACGGGGTATACAGATGCGGATTGGGCATCTGATGTAGATTGCAAATCCTTCACAGGATATATCTTTAAAGTTAATAATAATACTGTATCCTGGTGCTGTCAAAAACAAACATGTGTAGCTTTGTCCTCCACAGAGGCGGAGGACATAGCACTAAGCGAGGCTTCAAAAGAAGCTATGTTTTTTAAAACAGTTTTTAGACGAACTTTTAAAAATTCAAAATTCTGTTAATATTTACAATCATAACAAAAGTATTGAATTATTTAATGATAATCAGTCAGCCCATAAACTAGCTTATAATCCTGTATTCCATAAACGTACAAAGCATGTCTCAGTACGCTATCACTTTGTACGTGACGCTGTAGCAAATAATTATATCAAAATATTGTACAAGCCTACAAATGAAATGATAGCTGATATTTGTACCAAGTCCCTGCCATATCCTAAACATAAAGTTTGCACCAATAACTTGTCGCTTTGTATTTAAAGTTAAAAGGAAACATGTTGTGTTAGCGATAGTTTTAAAGTACAGTCAGCTAATGAAATGTTGCACTTTGCACTAATGTTGCCAATTAAGTTTAAGGGGGCGTGTTGTAGAAATAAGTTTCTATGCTATGTCTATAGTTCGGAAACTTTAATTGTCAACTCAACTTTTGAAAGTTTAAAATATATTCTCTTGTCATCTCACTGACTGATGTGGCTTTTTATTTTCGGTAATATTTAAATTTTATTTTACAAAATCTATCAGGTTTACTGTGTACTTAAAAAAACGCATTTTTTTTATTCAACTGTTTTCATGACATGCGTGGCCGAGTGATTTGTACGCCGGGTTTCATAGTGTCAAGAGGTCCCGGGTTCGAATCCCGGTGGGGGCAGATGTTTGTGTGATGAATAAGAGCATTTATACTCCAGTCATGGATGTTTAAATGTATTTCTATATAAATATATTTACATATGTAATATATATGTATTCTATCCGTTATTTAGTATCCCCATAACACAAGCATTACACAACATTACAGTAATTACTTTGGGGCTAGGTTAATTGGTGTAAATTTTGGTAAAAAAAAATATACTCACCACAAAAGTCTAAGCAACATGAACTTTTTTGAAGTTTTGACCGATGTTTTATATTTTTAATACTTTATATTATTTTGATCATAATAACTAATCTGATTTATTAGTGCATCAATCAAAAAAATATGAATAAATTATACACACACACACAATGATAATATAAAATATCAACTAATAAAACTTGTAGTTTGCGTAAATGATGCATGTTGCCTACTCTTTTGATCAACTGAAAAGAATTATCTCACCACAAATGTTCATGTTGGTTGCCAACCCTAGACATATGGCTGGCATTGTCAAAAAGTTATCGGATCTCATGTAAGTAGAACCAAGCTTCAAACTCTAGACACCCTTACTTCACAAAGTCAACTTAAGAATCAAATATCTGTCTGATTTAAGAACAAGCTTGCCGTTCCATGTTTCAGACTCCAAAAATCAAGAGGTTCATTTCTGGGATGTAGTATTGCATTGTTTAACAAAGCTCCCCAAGATCTGATTGAGCTTCCACTAACCAAATTTAAATCTCAGATTAAGAATACTCTTATGAATAAGGGCTATTATAAAGTTAATGATTATCTAAATGATCGTAATGCATGGACATAGTGTTTCTTGTAATTTCTTATTTGATGGGTATGAGTCAGTTTTGTAACAGTAGTATGTTACCTATCTAATGCCGCTTCCTATATATACTAAATATAAAATTTGTTGTAACTATATATCTATACCCTAAATAATGTAATGGAAGGTGACTTCAGAAGTATGTCTGAAGTCATTTTTCAACTTGACGACTCTGTATATATCAATACAGGGAGAAAAAAGCAGCCCTTGCTGAGTTTCTTGCCGGTTCTTCTCAGTACAAGGTCTCCCGCCGTAGTTTTGCGAACCGATGGCGTAGCTTCTTGACTTTCACAAGTGCTTGTAACAGCCTAGACTGAATAAATGACTTTTCATTTCATTTCAGTAACTTTATTTCTTTTAAATTTATATTTTTTTAATATTACACAGTTAAATCTTTTTTTTTCCTGCTTTTTGTAATTAAGTATCCTATTGCGCCATGCTTAGACGTCAAAAGAAATAGCATTATATAAGACTAGCAAACCAGTGAACCAAATGTTCACCAAAACCTGATTAAAAAAAAATGTATTTAATTAATTGAGAACTTCGGAGATTTTGTGTGGTTTCGTTTGAAATTCGTGATTTCTCGAAAACCGGAAGTGCTACGTTACTCAAATCCGGTTTGTAGTCTTATCAGACTATTCTTAACTTATAACTTAAATATTCTCTTTATCTATCTCTTACGGTTTGGCCGCTGAAACAGCACCACAGACAGACGGACGGACGGACGGACTTGTCTAATAGATAAGAGATTCTGCAATGATAAACCAGTTAGGCTAAGAAAAGGTCTTCCTCATAAGATATCCTAATCCTTACCTTAAAAAACTACTGAAACCATTTAACGAATTAGACTGTTGCAATAATTTAACTTATCGATTCAAAATAATTAGGTAAAGCAGTTTTCTTTTGTGAATCAATACATCCGGAATTAATTAGGAATATGCAGTAAGTTTGAATTAAAATTTGTATTGCCACCGCCGGTACACGGGTACATACATAGTATAAAAATCAAACCATCAAAAAGTGTAAATAACGAAAAAGAAAACTTTATTTACAACAAGACAAGAGTTGTGTGTTAGACTGATAAACTAATCGAGACATTAAAGTCGTGTGTATGACATTTAACCATTTTGTGATTAAAAACAAATATTTAATGTTAAAACCAATAAGTCATCTTTAAACTTCCATCTATATCCCTCTGTGTTTCTAAAGTGCTCGACTGGCGAACCAATTTACGCATCGAACTCCGTCTTAATGAGGGTAATTCCGGTACCTCATCTTCTCGCACCAGTGGCGCCTGTGTTAATTCCAAATGATCCAAGTTTTCATATGATTCTGAAACGGGGGTTTCCCTAAAATAATAATGATTAACTTTTAGTTACGTTATTACTTTTCAAATAGTCTTTTAACATAATGTTTAAAACAGTAAAAATCATTTTTCGTTATTATTACCTTTGAACGCCGCACACGAAGCAATCTTTAAAAGTCCAATCTTTGCCAAACTCTTCTCCTTCTTCTGCTGTTTGTGGCAAAGATGTGTGCAGAGTTTCAGGCAGGCGCAGACACGATAATCCACCGATAACTGATAGTACTCCCATCACCACCAGGGGCAAAACTAAGTTGCTGGAGCCCTAGAAACCGGTATTTTCATTAGGTAATTCCCATTCCTACTTAAAGTGAATGAATGCCATATGAAAAGTAAGAAATGATTAGATGTTCTCATACATACTATACTAAAAATATATCGCAATAACGCATCTGGTAGTGTGGATAATCTTTATAGGTTTATAATTTAATTTAAGTAGGTCCTATTTCTTATGCATTATTGTACTAAAATATGTATTAGCTTTATGTACTCCTCCAAGTTATAAACTTTAATAGGGATGATGTCGCGGTAAATTAAAAGAACTTCTATTTCTCTTGACCATCGGTTAGAGGTAGATTATCACAAAGAAAATGGTTAATAAAAAAATCAAAAAACCCGACTACTAAAATAAAAAGTGAAAAGAAAAAAACAAGTTCAGTAGTCTATTAATTCTGTTAAGTAAAAGTCTTTTGGGTTTGTTCTTTTTAGTAGTTTAGGAGTAAATATAAAATTCATTTACTTTCGTTGACGTATCTAAAATTGGCAGTGGGTGCATTGTCAACGTCCGGCTCTAAGATTGTGATATACAGAAATTCAGTGTGATATCCTAATCCAATAATTTGTTTTACCTACGTCATTCAGTCACTAAAATAATATATAATTAACAGAAACTAAATATTATGCGGATGCCAGAGGTTAATATCCAACGTTTTTAATTTCCCTATATACAATACCAATCAATGACATGTCGCAGATTCATGAAAGCAATAATTCCCGTCCGTTGTTTGGGACACTGGTGGCAACTGCCTTAGATCGCTAAATTAAGTAATTATACAATCACCAAAGCAAAGTTTATAAATGTATAGTTTAACTAAAGGCATAGAATAAATTCTTCATAGCGTTAGGTACAGCATCATAGCAATCTCATCAATTTACATCTTTGTCGTTCTCCTTTAAGAGCCCTTATACAAAATTGCGCCGCTGCCGTACTGATCGGCGCGTAGGTAGATTTGCACTAGTAAATATTGCATTTTACGGGAGGTGTTTCGAGTCTTATAAAATATTTTTTAATGAACAAATTATAAAAACAATACATATTTCAGAAGTTCAATGACAGTAGATTAGTTTTATGAAAGTTTTTGATAGTAATTCTATTTAATTCAATATCAAAATACGAGGTAAACCTGCATTATTTTTTGCGAAAACTCACGGAGGTTAGATGTTTTTTTTTATAGTGAATGAGATGGAAAATCAAAATTCTAATACATTATGTTACAACAAAAACATATTTCCGATGTTGTAGTGATTAATTTGATCTAATTTATTGAACATTATTGAGAGATCGAGGCGTTTGAAGTTGTGCATATTATCGTTTTTTCCGTAAACTAGCTGCAGTAGAACGATCAGTACAAAAAAAGGAAAATGGTATTTGCCAATATTCTACATTAACTTACAATAGGAAGAATTAATCTACTGTTTACTTCTGTTGGAAATAGTCAAAATATTTTTAAGGGGGTAAACGAGGCGCTCAAAAATTACGTCTTTTTGCAAAAAATGTGAAAGGGCTCTTAAAGCATTCAGCAGTTATAGGTCACAAGCTTACTGGTCTACCCTTTTTTATAGGTAGTGTAAAGCTCGAATAAAGAGTACTTCCACCTATCAATCAGGTTGCTACCAGGCTAGTAGGTATTGCAAACCGTGCAATCATTAAAATTATTTTCCAAATACTTTTTCTACCTATAAACAAAATAAGAAGTATGTATAAATTTGCTCGTTGTTCGCAATCAGTCTTTACCAAAAATGCTAAGTAACTTTTACAAATATTATCAGAACAACCTATTTATTAGTTTTTTTAAAATCTTTTTCATCAATGAAACATTATTATCCTAACTATCTACACAAATATTATAAAAAGGTAAGAGTTGTATGTTTGTAACAAATAATCTCCCAAACTAATGAACCGATTTCGAAATTTCGTTCACCATAAGATTAATAATTCCAATACAGTTGATTAATCTGCACATTTTATAATCAAAAGAAAATTTTTACTTGAAAAAAATCAAATCTGACAACTTCACCGAGGAAATTTTTATAGTTAAAATTTTCGTTATAACTATATTATATCCGAGAGATATAGGCTATATTTTATCGCGTTAAAATAAATTTCGACGGATCACTATTATAATATAATATTATAGATACGAAAGTGAGTTTGTTTTTTACGCTTTCCTGTTCTAATAGTTAAATTGATTATGATTTATTTTCCTATAGAAATAGATGGGACCTTGGTTCTATTCTAAGCTACATTATCAAAATACATATAGGGGTAGGTAATGGAATGAGGTGATTTTCATATAAAACTTTATGTTATTTGCTTCGAATTTTGCAGAATTGTCGTTTATAATTATAAAATCAACATTATCGCAAACTGATAAATAAAGACAGGGAGTCCGTAAAGTATGTATCTACTCGCGATTAAAAGGTTATTTCTCATTATGTTGAGTAACGCTTTAGTAACATGAATTAATGTCGTTGAAATAAACTTTGAAAACAGTCTAATTTATAGATTTTCATTAATTTCAATAATCATAAATACCTATCATAATTTTTTATTTTTCATTATATAATAAGAAGAAACTTTATCACAGTTTTATTGTAAGTACTTCGTATAGGATTAGATACTGAGAGTAGCCCATTTTTTTCTTTTCCTCATAGGTTTTATCTACTGTTATAAACACCAAAATTCATCAAAATTTCTTCTCTGACCATTGCATAGTACATCGCGCTATCACTTTTTCATTGTTGCAACTTTTTAAATATTTGTCGAAATGACATAGTGTAAAAGGAAAAGTTTATCGTCTTTACATAAAAGAAGCGATAAAATTATTTGTTTTGTTAAAAAATGTGCATTTTGGAAATGGATATCAAATAATACTTTATTTTTTATTCTCTATTTTATCGCTAATGGCTTACACATTAAACAATAGATATATGCTGTCGCGGACTTTTTTGTAAAACTATTTAAGAGATATAATATTTCCACTTTACATCATATTCATGTAACTTTTATTGATTTTGCTGTGTAGGCCAAAATGGCTCGCAGATGGGAGACTTCTTCTTAAGTACGTGACACTTGTTTTTATATTTTGCCCAATTCACTCATTAACTACATAAATTATTATCTATATGTTATTATCATTTATTATTGTTAAGTTTCATTAAAATCCATTCAGTATTTTTTGGGTGAAAGAGAACATAGATCCATTCAAACGTAACATAGAAATTAAAAGCGCAAGTGGTTAATATACAACTTTTAATCGTTGTAGATCCTAAAAGTCATATAAAAGAAAATAAATTGGTTTTCTGTAAAGTCGGTTTACTGACGACAGTTGAACGTGACGTTTTTTACAATGTATATAGTTCTGTTCAATATTAATTAAATGTCACGAAATAGTTCTGTTAACTTATTGTTAAAGTTTTGTCAAATAAAGCATAACCTACAATTGCTGCACTAGCGGACCGATGCTATTTATTTTAATGATTAAAGCACATACACACAACATAAATTTAATATCGAAAGAATCATTACCTTTATCGCCGCAATTATCGTTGCTATAAACAATTGACACCACATTCACTTTTCACGGCACTTCATACTTGACGAAAACATGTAAATGTATTATTGCATAGCAGCTGTCCACGCGGACACATCGCTCACTCAAGTAGGAGAGAGACAGATGTCTAACGCAGCCGAACGCGGAGGCCGATTGTGCCTCTTTGTCATTGCGCGCTCTCGCTTGCACTTCAAGCCTTAAATGGAACGCCTCACAGCGAGGTAACGCCGCATGAGTCATGTTTTTCGTGCGTGCAGCCAGCTCCATCGAATTATAAGACGTTGTCACGTCAAAATGGTGTAAGGAACCTCAACATGATTTTCCATTATCTAGACAATGATATCACTCGATATGTTTCGCCAACTAATATTTTTTTCTTCCTCACATTATGGCGCCTAATTTTGAATTTTGATTTGATTGACGAATCGATTGACGTATGAATCATCAAAATTAGTCCACGAGTTTGGTCTCTAGTGTACAAAGGAACATTATAGACTGTTAAACACTATACCCTGCCTGCGCGTCGCGCTTCGCGCTCTTGCATTGCGCAGTCGGGTAAAAGTAATGGACACCTATTTTTTACCCGATTGCGCAACGCAAGGGCGCGAAGCGTACAGGTAGGCCTGAATTTTCGCAAAAATGTGTGAAGATAAATCAAGTCGTTACCTAGTTTAATTTTATTCTACGCCTTAAGTTTAATCAAATAATATTAACTTTTTATAATTATTTTATTTAGCGATCTAAGCCAGTTGCCACCAGTGTACAGTGTATGTAAGCAGTCGGGTTTTTTGATTTTTTTTAATTTACCTTTTTTTTAATCTACCGAAAAAAATTTAGTCATCATCATTATTATGCTTAAATCTAACGTGTGTAAAATGACCTTGAAAATGGGCATGAAATGAACGTTAAGATGTAATTTTTTATGTGAAACTACAATATCGATCGAGTTATCTACAATCACTAATTACATAAGTATTAATGAAGACAAACATTTTTTAATATTATAAAAAGACATCACTCAGATAGAAAGAAGAAAAAGATGAAGATTGTGGGTTGAAAGAACACTTGTAAAATAATGGCTAACCGCCTGTCATGTCAAAGAGTTTAGCTCAATCTGAGCACTGTTCACAGTTTTTAAGATAAGAAGAACTAGAAGAGGAAATCTGATAATATTGATACGAGTGTTCTAGAATTTAACAATACACTACAAAATGTCATGGAGATACTCCGTGATCATGGCGATTGCAACATTGCCGAAATATCAGGGACTCGCAATAAAACAACATACATGGTAGCAGTGCCGCTAATATCCAAAAATATTGTAATATTAGTGACCATGAAAGTTTAAACAATACAAATATGTTATTAAACAAATAATGGTGAAATGTAGAATGACAGTTCGATAATTATACATGGGTATGAATAAACGCAACTATTTTTGGCTTACCAAATAATTTACAAACGGTATAATGATTAGACCCAGGCCACCTATATATGCTGAGGTACCAATTCCAATTCCGCGTAACTCTGTTGGGTATAGTTCTCCAGCATAAGGATATATTATCAAAAAAGATGCAGATATAAAACATTTGGATATCAAGTAGAGAATAAGGGTTTCCGTTAAAGCATCTGTAAATTCAAATTGTGGCTAACTAATAAGGTTTTATTAGTTGAATGTTAAGACGACGACGTTAATTTTCATTTTAAAATAAGTACCTAACAAGTTAACAAGTTTGAAATTTTCGTATTTTATGTCTTATCTAAGTAATGTTAGTACATATCACGTCAACAACACATCAGATTACCACAAAGTCTCAAAAGGAGATGACCTAACTCTGATTTGAGAATATCTCAATTTACATACAGAACATAATGCAAAATATCTCTCAAACTCCACTATTTACTGCAATAAAAGTACTTCAAATAAAATGTCAGAATATTTTGTGTTTCGTAATTTATGCAACGTTATGTTTCGTTTGTATTTGGAGCAAACAATATTGTTTATGGATACTAAATGTTCATCTCCTTTTCTTGATGAATGAAACTGCAAATCAGTAAGTCTGACTGTTTTGGATAACTTGACCTGCTCTTGATTGTACTCACGTGGTTAAGCTACATTTTTATTACATACCAGTAGGAAGCAATACTGTAGTGATGCAGAATATCCCACTTATAACCATTGAGAGGCACAGTGGCCACCTTCTACCGACTCTATCCATTAAAACCCAGCACACGAGATAGCTTGGTATTTCTACAGCTGATGAGAGGAAAAAACTTATGTACTGATTACTTCCAATAGCAGGTCCGTAGTAACTGAGCCCAACATAGACCATTTCTGAGGCACACCAGTTTAAAGTGATTAGACATGTTTTTAGTCTCATATTAGGTGTCTTGAATAGGGCAAATACACTGACATTTTTAGTATTTTTGCAACCTTTCTCTTTTTGTTTTAAAACTAACTTTTGAAGTTTCATTGTAAATTCTTCTGGCAATTCCTTATTGTTCACTTTCGCTATATTTTTCAAGATGGTATTCGCTTCCTCGAGTCTGTCTCTCATCAGCAACCACCTCGGAGATTCGGGTAGTACAAACCAATATAAGTAGTACAATAGAAAGGGTGCTGATGTCACAAGGGCTAAAGATCTCCAGTCGCGTAGTAGATATGTGATTCCCGATAGTAAAATCAAGCCGAGAGTATAAAATATGCACGTCATGACTGTTACAAATGATCTGTAATTAGGACCTGCGAGTTCTAAAGCTGAAAAAGTCTTGCCTTTTATAAATTGATCACGTTATTATTTGTTTATTGTTGTTCTCGAACAAAATACTTACAAATAATGAATGGTATTTGATACACCGCTGGAATAGTCAAACCTACTATTGTCCTTGCTAGAACCCATATCCAGTACGTTTGGGCAAATGCCGTCATTATGCTGCCCACTAGAAGCGTTGTTAAGCAAGTAAAGAATGATTTCTTTCGGCCTATTCGATCGTTTAGTATCCCAAACGTGTAGACTCCTATAGGTCCTCCCACATTCAATGCTACTAGACCAAGAGTGGGGTACACATCGTACTCACAAACCAAATCAAACTGAAAATGTTTAACAACAGTTCAAAATGATGATATGGCTAGATTTTCACTTAATTCGTAATATTTTAAGAAAATTGTAATATTATTAATAAAATGGAAACAATATACTTACGTCGATTACAATTGATGATACAATTTCTGATAGATCGTATTCATACCCCTGTATGCATGATTCTCGAGGCCAACTTTCGTTTACAATTAATGGATAACCAGTTTCCATAATTTCAGTCCAGTTCACTGCATACCGAACACATTTCTCAAATATAAAGTCGTCAGCTATCTACACATCAGAAAAAAATGATATAATCTAAAATAAATTATTTTCACGTTAATAAAATTCTTTTTCGGAGTATTTGTTGTATTACGAGCCCACCTGATGCGGAATAGATAAAGATTTGCGATCCTCTTGTGTAAGATTTAGTTTCAAAAGCTCAGGAACTTTACACCAATGGTCTGGAACGTCTGCCATAAACAGCTGGTTGAAGGCACAAAAACCGCAAGGCAAGCATGCGGGCAGACACACTAGCCATAATAACAACTTCTGATATAGTCCAAATTCACCAATTTTTGGCAGTAAATCATCCAAATCGATTGCGTCTTCATTTATTTCGTTCACCTTAAAAAAAATAAGAACTATTTATCGCACTACCAAGCACTACGATTAAATTTTAATAAAGCATCATCTTAGCACTTCATTCCATAATATAAAAAACTATTATTATCATTTGAATTATCCTTCTTGTAAAATATTGTATTAGAGTGTTTTAGCAAAAGTATTTCAAAATTCCTTAAACATTGTTTGCTGTAGCTTCATTTTAAATAGGTTTTTAATAACAAAATTTTTAAATCTTTCGCAATGTGGAATCTAGTCAATTGATTCTCGACGGCCTACGTACAAGTAAAATCAAGGCGAGGGTTACACTATTGACCTAACTAGAAACTATTCACGGTTATGCACTTAACCTTAGCGTTCAAATAGATCTTTTTCATTTGTTATTTTTTAAAATCTATTTATATATCAACTTGAACATTCACTTATTCTTTATTTGATCACCATAAAATTTCACTTAATATGAAAAAAAACTACCACTGTTTTTTGTTGTGTGCCGTAATTTGTACATTGTTTGGTACTTTTTGACATTTCCGTTGTTTAAAGTGTTAGATTTTTTTTTCACCTCTTGTAAAATATAAAACAACACTATTGACAAACGGTGTCGTTTTACTTCTAGCTGATAATAACGATAGGTAGTGGCTTTAGTGTTCAGGAAGCCATATAGTATTAATCTAATTAATCAAAAGCATATGTGTTTATTCGGTAGGACGTGTTTGATCTTGGTACCTATTTAAAATATACGTAGGCCAAATAATTTCAAAAAGGTATTTAGGTAGAGTTTCCACCGTTGTACTAAGAAAACTTCCTTTGTGGCGTGTCTTATTTTTAAACTAAGTATTAAAGTTGGTACATTTATGCAAAAAAATACACCCGAGAGCAATTAATCCGGGTCACTTAAAGAATCCTAAAAATCACGCAAACTATGAATGCTAGCTTAATGAAAATAAAAATCTATTTCGACGTCTCGGAGAAAATAACCCAAGCGCATGGCTCGATTCCATAGAATATCTTTTTCTTGAGGTCACCATTAAAGGAGTTAAAATCATCCTGGGAGTAGTGTATTGTCCTCCCTCCATAAATTATTTCGCAGACTTTGAATTACTACTCAATTCTGTTGCTACTGACTACACACACCACATTGTCATGGGCGACTTCAACACTGACCTTCTAAAAGATAGCGCCCAGTCTCGTAAGTTTTGATCCTTAATTGAGTCGGTCAGCTTCTCAATACTTCACCTTGAACCAACCCACCACAATCATACCACTTCGGACTCATGGATCGATCTCATTTTAATAACTTCTCATGATCGTGTCATTAAACATGGCCAACTTCTGGCACCTGGCTTCTCCAGGCATGACCTTCTTTTCCTAGCATATAAAGCTAAACCTCCGAAGTCTAAGCCTCAAATCGTCCGAATGCGAAACTTTGCGCGACTGGATGTGGAGAAATTGAAAAGTGACGCGTATAGTATAGACTGGATTCCACTTTGCGAGGCAGCTACCATTGATAACATGATCTCTTATTTTAATAATGCCATCACGAGACTTTTTGACCGTCATGCACTTAAAAAGTGCTTCAAATTGAAGCGCCCACCTGCGCCGTGAATTACTGCTGGTGTTCGCATGGATACGCGGAAGCGTAATAAGTGCTTTCGTACGTACAAACGGTGCCGTACTGATTATAATTGGGAGGCTTTTAAAACTGCCAGGAATCGCTGCAACCAGATGGTGAGAGCTGCTAAACGCCAATACATTCATCAGAACATTTTGAATTCAAGTCCTGCCAATACATGGAAGTTTCTACGATCTCTCGGTTTCGGTAAATCCTCTCCTAAACACTGCCGGATTTAGGAGAGGGCAACCGGGGCGAAAGCCCAGGGGCCTCCACAAACGGGGGGCCCCCACAATAGAGAATTCGGAAAAAAAATCTTTCAAATTCCAACAGTTGGAATTTGAAAGGGCAGGGTTGGATTTAGGGCAGGGCATGCGGGGCAGTGTCCCAGGGGCCTCCCCAAAAGACAGGGGCCACAACAGAGATATTAAAAAAAATGTCATCGGGTCACTAACCAGAGGGGGGGAGGGCGAATCGTAAGTGGCCCTGCCTAGATTTAGTAGGGACCTCCCCACTTTATTGCCCCAGGGCCTCCACACCTCTAAATCCGGCCCTGCTCCTATACATATCTCTTCTGTTTCACCTGATGAACTTAACAAGCATTTCTCATCTGTCCCTTCTCTCCCGACTTCAGTCACTCTTTCTACAGTTTCTGCTATTACTTCCATGGTACCTTCTACAAACGATTCTTTCTGCTTTCGTCCTCTGACCGAAGATGAGGTTCGTAAGATCGTGCTCTCCATAAAATCAAAAGCAGTAGGTTGTGACGACATTGGGAGGGCTATGATTATGTTGATACTTGAATGTATACTTCCAAGCCTAACATTTATTTTAAATTTTTCTCTTACTTCAAGTACCTTCCCTTCTATCTGGCGACATTCTATTACTATACCCATTCCTAAAAATACCTCTCTTAACCACTACAGTCCCATATCAATATTACCTTTTCTCTCTAAGATTTTAGAAACTGCTGTACATAACCAACTGTCTTCTTTTATCTTTCGCCATGGGATACTTAGTCCTCTACAATCTGGGTTCCGACCCGGTCACAGCACAACCACTGCTCTCCTTAATGTTCTGGACGACGTTCGGAGCGGCATGGAGAAATCGCAGTTGACAGTAATGGTCTTGATCGATTTTTCGAACGCATTCAACATGGTCAACTACGACATTCTCCTTGCAATCCTTACTCACATGGGAGCCTCTTCTTCGGCGAGGACCTGGTTCTCTTCATATCTTCGTGGACGCCAGCAGGCTGTTCGAATTGATCAGACTATTTCAAGCTAGGCCGATATCACTGCTGGTGTTCCACAGGGCGGTATTCTTTCTCCTCTTCTTATTTCACTTTTTATTAATTTCCTCACTACTCTAATTCAGTCCTCTTACCATCTGCACGACGACGATCTCCAACTTTACGTTCAAGCTGATAAGCATAACTTAGATGCTGCTATCATATGCATGAACCAAGACCTAGAAAGAATTTCCGATTGGTCCAAGTGTTATGGTATCTATGTAAACCCATCAAAATGCCAGGCTATTATTTTAGGTAGTTCTCGACAATTGGCTACGCTTAAGCTGAGTAACTTGAATTCGGTAATGTATAATGGTAAAGTTATCCAGTATCTTCCTAGCGTAAGGAATCTAGGGTTATTTATTGACGCTACTCTCAGCTGGGAAGTTCATGTTCAGGAAGTTAGTCGCAAGGTGATCAACACACTTCGAGCACTGTATCGTCTAAAGCACTTTCTCCCTTCCTGAACCAAAGTTGCACTCGTCCAGTCTCTTATTCTACCTATTCTCGACTACGCCGACATCTGCTATTCTGACATCACTCAAAACCTTCTTATCAAATTGGATCATTTGCTCAACAGCGGTATTCGCTTTGTTTTCGGGTTACGTAAATATGACCACATCTCTCCCTTTAGAAAACAACTTCAATGATTGCCCATCAGTGGCCGAAGAAACCTTAGATTACTTTCCATGCTCTTCAAGCTTCTATACGATCCATATGCTTCAGAGTACCTGAAATCTAGATTTCAATTTCTTGGCACATCCAATCAACGTGATCTTCGCTCGTGCAGAAATCTCACACTGCAAATTCCCGTTAATCATTCTGGCTTTGGATCCAAATCTTTTACTATCACTGCCATACGCCTGTGGAATGCTCTACCACTAAGCATACGTAGTATTGACAATAAGTTTAAGTTCAAAAAACTTGTGCGTGAACACTACTTGACTACGTGATTTTTCCCTATAGTTTGCATCGATATATATTATATTTATTGTATTTTATGTATTGTATTTATATATATATATATATTTATATGTGTATGTTTATGTATGGTTATATGAGTATGTATGTGCATCAATTTGTATTTAAGTATTATTATTTATTTTCATTTTATTTAATTTTTAGCAACTTTGCCCTATCGCCATACTATTTGTCTCCAACATTCATACTGGTTGACTGGTAGAGAATGCCTATGGCATTAAGTCCGCGCTTTCCTTATGTTGGCAATAAAGTTTAAATAAATAAAATTAAAAAAAAAAACCTAAACTACTTAACCAATTTTAATTAAATTTGCACACTGTATGCAGTTTGACTCAAAAGATAGGATAGCTTACATCTCAATTTAAAGTCGTAATTTTACTTTATTGCAAATTATTACTTCTGGGCGGTACGAAGTTCGCCCAGGCAGCTAGTATTCTGTACAGATCCCACATAAGAAATGAAAAGGGTTTCTCGCGCTTTTAGCTTTTGAATACGTAGATGAAATAAAAAAGACAAAACTGTGTCCAAGGCGAAAACAAGAAGGATTTATTTGTTACCAATTCCTTATTATCTACAACACTGACGCGAAAGTTTTGCGCGATTCATAATGGTACAGCGCCATCTAGTGGCAAATGTTATAACTACTAATTGTAATATATTTTTTAATGCTTATTCGAACATACCGCCCACCATGAACCAATGGTTCATTAAATAATACCTAACTAAAAACAACAAACACTAAAAATAAAACAGCAAAATACATAACAAAATAAACAGTGGGTGGGCATTGGATACTTTTGGAAATTGGATAATTTGAACTTCACAAACATGCTAAAGTAACACATTATATAAACAGCTTGTTATAAGAAAACATATTATGTAAATGCAAAAAAAATGTTTTGAACGTTACTTAGCAATTGATAAAATACATAGTTTTGATACTGGTCTCTTAATTACATTACCATTACATCTTAGACTTACTACACGAGTAACATTGTCCAAGCCTGTATGTTTGTTTGTTATGATGCCATAAAGCCACCTTGCAGGAGGAAGGTTATCTTCTTTCACTAACACAATATCCCCTATATTTGGTTCAGGTGTTTGGTAACTCCACTTATACCTGTGCAAGAACTGTGCAAGGTATTCCTGCGACCATTTTCGCCAAAACTCTTGAACCATACGTTGAGTAAGTTGCCACCTCCTCAAGGTACTAACATTGGATGACATGTAATTGGCATCTGGTACTAACATAATGGGCTCGCCGACTAAAAAGTGTCCGGGTGTCAACGGCATTGGATCCTCAGAATTAGTACTTACACATGACATGGGTCTCGAATTGAGGCATGCTTCAATTTGAGCCAGCACTGTACTCATCTCCTCGAATGTGAGTGTCGACGTTCCTATTACTCTCCGTAGGTGGTGCTTGGTGGACTTTACACCAGCTTCCCATAACCCTCCGAAGTTAGGAGAGTGGGGTGGTATAAAATGCCATTCGGTGCCGTTGGAGGCCAACCATTGTGCTATTTCTGGTACCAAAGCAGATCGTTCTTCAGCGAGAAGAGATTTCAGTTCGCGAGCTGCTCCTACAAAGTTAGTTTCATTATCACTAAAGAGCTCAGAACAGTGACCTCGTCTTGCTACAAATCTTTTAAACGCGGCGATGAATCCTTTGGCTGTGAGATCACTAACCACTTCAAGATGTATGGCCCTGGTCGTCATGCATACAAACAAACATATATACCCTTTGTATGCATGATGACCACGGCCTTTTGATGCTCGGATGTTGATGGGACCAGCATAATCTATGCCGCTCTGCTTGAAAGGCTTATTAGAAGTTATTCTGGCAGCTGGTAACTGTCCCATCAATTGTTCTCGAGTACGGGCTGCATGACGAACACATACTACGCAACTACGTACAAACCGTTTCACTTGACTTTTAGCATCAATTATCCAATATTTCGATCTTAAGTAGTTTATCATTATTTGAGGACCCCCATGCATAGTTCTTAAGTGTGCTTCAGAAATTATTAAACTTGTCATATGTGACTTTGATGGAAGAATAATTGGATGCTTACTATCGTGACTTACCATCGCTCTACTCAAACGTCCACCTACTCGCATTATGCCTGCTGCATCGATAAATGGATTTAAAGAGGTAAGTTTGTGTTTTTTCTTAACCATACCATACTTTCTTAAACTTTCTAATTCCTCGTTAAAACTCTGGTATTGATATTGTTTGATACATATATATAAAGTTTCATTTAACTCTTTCCCTGTTAGCCATTGAGGAAGACTGTCAGAGTTGCGTTTTGTACTTCGTAATATAAATCTTCTACACCATGACATGACTCTGACGAGTCTATTCAATGTTGAGAATCTTACCCAAATAGAATTATCCTCCATGCTAGCTAGTGTTTGACAAACCTTTACCGATTTTTCTTCTGTATTCTCTCTCACACTTTGTATCAATGCCATAATCTATTGTTTTATCTTTAAGCCACTCAGGTCCAGTCTTCCACATTTCAATTTTACATAAATCGGATGGCATAACTCCACGTGAAGCGCAATCAGCAGGGTTCTCCTTAGATTGCACATGTGACCATTGTGATCTGTCTAAGCTGCTTAATATTTCCGATACCCTATTGGCCACGAATACTTTCCACCTGCTTGGATGCTTAACCAAGCAAGAACTACCGATGAGTCGGTCCATGCATGTGCTTGTTGCTTGGGGATTTTTAAAACATCACAGACTTCCACTATTAATTTTGTGAGGAGAACTGCACCGCACAGTTCCAGGCGGGGTATCGATATCTGCTTGATCGGTGCCACTTTTGTTTTGGATGCTATAAGATGGACGTGAACTTCTCCGTTTTTATCAAGGACATGCAGGTAAACTACTGCTGCAAAGGCTGCATTAGAAGCATCACAGAATCCGTGAAGCTGTACGCTTGTATCATCACTGCATGTTCTTATCCATCGTGGTACCCCAAAATTTGAGAGTAGACCCAATTCACTTCTATACGTGATCCATTCTGACAACAATTGAGGGGTAAGTTCATCATCCCACTGTAGTCCTGACATCCATAGCTTTTGAATGAATATTTTTGCTTTTATAATGACGGGGGCGAGCCAGCCTAAAGGATCATAGAGTCGCGAAATGTCTGATATAACTTTTCTTTTTGTTACAGGTTCATCGAGTGGAGCCAACTGCACTGCGTACGTAAAGGTATCACTATGCCTATCCCAGGTAAGACCCAAAATTTTTGTTATTATATCTGCTTTTATTACGATTTTTTTGTTTGTTTTTCCAGCTTCCTGCCCAGTATTTGCAATAGCTTCACCCACTTTACCAGCCTGTACTTCACTTTTCATCCATTCCATCATTTCTTCACTATTGCTGGCCCATTTCTGCAGTTCGAACCCTCCTTTGGTAAGTAATTCATTCAATTCTTGATATAATAGTTGACCTTCTTGAACATTCTGACAGCCACACATAATATCATCTATATAACTATGTTGCAGCACAGCTTCAGCAGCCAATGGAAATTGAGTGCCTTCATCGTAAACGAGCTGCTGCAACGTACGAACGGCCAAGTAAGGGGCTGAGGCAGTCCCAAAGGTCACGGTCAAGAGGCGGTAGTGCTGCAGCTCCGAATTAGGATCTTCTCGCCACAAGACACGTTGAAAGTCGATATCCTCGCGACGAATCAGTACCTGGCGATACATTTTAACGATATCTGACGTAAGACATATTGGATAAGTTCGCCATCTGATAAGAATATGTCTTAAGTCCGCCTGTAAGGTAGGTCCGACCAACAAGTCATTATTTAAAGACACTCCATTGGTGCCAGGACAAGAAGCATCGAACACAATACGAACTTGTGTCGTACTTTTGTCTTCTCGTACAACACTTAAGTGAGGTAGACAACATACGTCGACTTTTTCTATTTCCGTTGCTGGTACCTCTTCCATGTGACCTAAAGATAAATATTCTTTAAATACGTCTGAGTATCTGCTTTTGAGAACTGGATTTTTCGATAACTTTTTTTCCAAATTGTTCAACCTTTTAAGTGCAATCTGTTTAGAATTGCCTTTAGTACATTGAAAATTATTGTCCTTAAAAGGAAGTTTCACAATATAACGACCAGAAGCATCTCTTTTGGTCGTGCTTGCATAAATATCTTCGCACATCTGTTCCTCTTCCGTTAACATTTTTCTTGTTGTTACAGATACTGGATCCGATTCTATCTCCCAAAACTTTCGCAGTAAATCATTTTCATTCAATTGAAGATGCATATTCACTATAAGATTGTTGCATTGAATCGGCTCTCCAGCAGCTTCTTTTGTTTCTCCAGATATTATCCACCCAAGATAAGTGTTTTGAGCTATTAAGTAACTTGAGGGATGCTTTACTAAACCTTCACGTAAAACTTGACCGTAAACCTTAGCACCGAGTATCATATCTATCTTGTGCGGTGTATCGAAGGTTGGATCGGCTAACGACAATTGTGCAAATTGTGACCACAATTGAACTGCAACCTTCTTGCTTGGAAGAAGATTCGTCAGTTTGCTTAAAACATGAGCTTTCACCCGAATAACAAAACTAGGGTTGAGAAGTGATTGCATTTTAATGTAAACAACATTCTTAGAGACCACCGATGGACTCGTATCACTTCCCCACACTGAAACATAACTTTTGCTTGCTATTTTTTGCAGTCCTAGCAATTGGACTGCAGACTCCGTTATAAACGAAGCTTGAGAACCCTGATCTAACATTGACCTAAAAGTTATGTTTGCGCCTGTTCGGGACTCGTTATATACCAAGGCAGTTGCTAATAAAACTTGCGAGTGTATGTTGGAGAAACAACTTGTAAGAGCTTGAGCGGTATCGCCCTGAGGTATGGTTACTGTGGACACAGTTCCTGCACCGGCAGGTGGTTCATCTACGTTTTCCTTTACATTTTGACCTATATTGGGATTGTGCAATAAGGAATGATGCTTCCTTCTACAAATGCGGCATCTAGTTGGTTGACGGCATGCGATTACTGAATGACGAGAACCTAAGCAGTTGAAGCACAAGTTCTGCTTTTGGACTAAGTCACGACGTGAAATGACGTCATCATTTGCAAACTTTTTACAAGAATCAAGTTTGTGATTATCATTGCAATATGGACACACATTGGAAGTGACGTGAAATACTTTAACTTTATGTGGTACATTACGATTACTATTATTTTTTAAACTCTTAGTATCTAAAAACTCCAGTGCCCTAAAGCGCTGTTCCAAAAATTCTTTAAATATACTCCATGTTGGTAATTGCTCTACAGACTCACTAATTTTTATTTCCCATTGCTTGCGTGTTTCACAGTGTAATTTTGAACTTAAAATGTATATTACAATAACATCCCATTCGCTGACATTTACTCCTAATTGTCTCAAAGCATTAAGACATTCATTGCTAGTATCCAATAACTCCTTTAAAGCACTAGGCGATTCGACATTTATTATTTTTTGACTCATAAGACGTGAAAGAATGCAATTAGATAAATATTTTTTGTTATTATAACGATTTTCTAATTTTAACCAACAAATTGAATAATTGTCACTGGTGATGGGAACATGGCGCAATAATTGCTCCGCTTCGTCAGATAAATGGCTTTTCAAATAATGAAGTTTTTGGACGTCGTCTAATGACTTATTATTGTGTATAAGAGACATAAACAAATCTCGGAAACTTGTCCATTCTACATATTTTCCGCTAAACATGGGTAGTGTTATTTTAGGCAACTTTAAATTATTAGAAACATTTTCAGAGTTACTCTTTGATTTTACACTTAGATTTGTGTCACTTAACTTAAATTTACGCAATATTTCTTTTAATTCGGATTTGTAATCGATGTAAAAGTCTTCGGTCTCCGCATATAAATCTGTACTTTGATATACGGAGCTTTTAAGTTCACTTTGTGAAACATCTTCTATAATTTTCCGATGTGTGGTATAAAACGATTCCCACAGTTTTTCTAACATTTCAAGACGCGCTTCTACATAAGACATAGTTATACGGTCTTTAGGAGACTTTTTAAAATTAATTTTTGCTCTAGAAATGTTGGATGCAGTATCCGATTGAAGCTTAAACATCGACTCCATTTTCGAACTTTGTATTTTCTATGTATAAAAAACAAATGTATAAACAACAGAACAATAGATTACTTAACACCAATAAATCATCAGTAAATTTGGCATAAAATTCAATTACTACTTAAAAACACTCATTAAAAGGCGATAGGAATGTCCAATTTCGTTCAAACATCACGCAGATAAAACAGATGTAGGTAGTCACAGGTCGATTACGTTGAGAAAATATGCATGGAAGTTCAACTCGTAGTTATAAATTCGACGCAAACACGTAGATTAAAACGAAGAATGTTATGATTTCACGAAACTTTCGTCAATATTTTTGCATTTGACTTAAGTCTTTGCACCATATGTAAATGCATAAAATAGCAAAAATCAAACCACTTTCCTGCTTTTGGCTGTTGTAATATCCAATTATCTCGCCGTTATTGCATCTGCCAACTATTAATTTCTTCTTTATAATGTATAATGATCGCACACACGCACAACCACTAAGCCACTCCGACTCGATAAGGACCATGTACAGATCCCACATAAGAAATGAAAAGGGTTTCTCGCGCTTTTAGCTTTTGAATACGTAGATGAAATAAAAAAGACAAAACTGTGTCCAAGGCGAAAACAAGAAGGATTTATTTGTTACCAATTCCTTATATCTACAACACTGACGCGAAAGTTTTGCGCGATTCATAATGGTACAGCGCCATCTAGTGGCAAATGTTATAACTACTAATTGTAATATATTTTTTAATGCTTATTCGAACAATTCTATAGATTTACTAACTGACCCAGCGAACTTCGTACAGCCATAAAAATAGGGGCTGGTGTTAGAAGTCTGTAAATTTAGGATTGCACGTATAATGCCACATTATAAAAAAAATATTACCAAAAAATAAAAATAAATGTTTGGGGTGTGTAACGTAGTGTTCCATCAATTTCCTGGGATAACATTCCTCATAACCCATATGATAACACTACGTTACAATACCCAATAGTTTAGTTTAGTTTGGCGCGAAGGTGTATAGGAGGTTTCGGAACACTACGTTACAGGTGGACAACCCTTATCACTTATGGGTGTGAAAAATAGAGAGTAGCCGGTCCTCGAACCCACTGAATATGAATGTAAATTTTCATAAAAATCGGTCAAGCCGTCTTGGAGGACTATGGTAAATCACATTGTGACACGAGAATTTTATATGTATAAAAGATAAATCGCGCAAATTGCGTACGGAATCAAACAACGTAGCCCCTTAGCTGTAGTTATAAAATGTGCACTTCACCCTGCACGCGGTATCCCAGTACGCATCACATTAAATTAATTTAATTTAGATAAATTATCACGATTCGTCATTACTTACTAGTCGAGTCAATGAAGCTTTTTACCTGGAAACCCGGTGGAACAGCTTCGATTTTGATGATTTTTTTCTTAAAAATTTTGTTTTTTTATATTATTTGAAATCAGAAACCTCTGGAGAGGGGGAAATAATTTTTTATATTATTTAAACATCTATATAATCTAATATAATGACATGACGCTGATATACATAAAAAAGTTAGGATATTTTCCACGAAACATAAGAAATTAATAGTTTCATTATTAACATAAATTAAAAAAAAAATATTAATAAAAAAAATTGTAAATAATTATTTACAAGTACTTATATGTGGAAATAAGTTCAAGTAGGTTCAAACTAATGTATACAACAACATGCAAAAAATATATTATAAAATGTATAAAATTTATTGTAACATATTTACATGAAAAAGGGAAATTTAATCTTCATTATTATCATCTTTTTCGGGTGGTGGGTGATTATCACAGTCGCTTCCACTGCAAACGATGCAGGCAGGTGAGCAATGCAAGCCACTTTTTCTGCAGCCACACGCTGAGCCATATCCCGTTTTACGGGAGCAGAATATTATTTTTAAGACGTTTTCGGGTGCTGCGCGTTGCGTCATTTGGAGTTAAATAATTATCTATTTGCCAACCCCATTTTTCGAGGGGTATTGGTAAATCATTTTTCCACTGCTGTATTTGTAAATATACTCTTTTGATATGTTGTTTCGCTGCATCCGCTGTAGGAGGCAGCGAATTAAATTGAACGCTTTTATCCTTAGTGGCTAACGCTATGAAACGTTTATAGCGAAGTCCATTCAAGTTTTTGGCAGTTTTAGCAACGTACAGTGTGAGAATACAATAAATACCATCATTAAAAAGTACTTCTTCACTTTGGTCCTCAATCATAAAAGTTTCAGCTGCTGCACGTGACTTCGGAACCTCATTAAAAATTATAATACTTAAATTTATTTTTACCTTTATTATAGAAAGCGGATGTAGTGTCCTCATCACATCCTGTGAATGAATGAATAAACAAAAGATGCTCTTTTTAACATTTTCATATTGATTTAAACTTGTTTTTGTTGTTGTTGTTGTAAAGCACTATTTTTGAGCGGTTTCAGAAAGAAGAATTCTTTATCATCACTTGCTAGAGCCATTAATAACACCAATACATCAACATCGTACAATAATAATATCGTACATACAATAATATCGGCTGAGTGATGTGAGCAGTAGAAATATAAAACTAGTTGAACACCTGGCGTTGGACCTTAAATTCCTTTGCCAGGTAGAGTACCTGAGCAACAAAAGGTCAATTTCCATAGTGAGTAAAATTCTACAACTTAGTCAACTTTCTAATACAACATAAAATATTCAAATAAATATATATGAATATATATGAAATCATATAAATATATGAAGTAACTGAAATATAACGTAAATGCTCAACGCATTCGTATTATTGACCAATAAATCGTATTTTAATGGTTTAAATATTAAATTATTATTAAAAGCTTATTAAATATTATTAATTTAAACAATAAAAAAAAATATTTCCCCCCTCCCAAAGGTTTCTGGTTTTGAATAATATAAAAAAAACTTTTTTTTTAAAAATGATCAAAATCGAAGCTGTTCCACCGGTTTCCAAGTTTTGCCTGTTTTTTGTCTTTATTGACTCGACGTATGGTAGGTGATTCCTTGTGGCTTTTTAAGTTTACCCTTGTAGATTTTGTTGGGGGAGGCATTCGACCTTCACGGTAGAAGGTATATGGTGCATTCGAATATTAAGTTAATTTGTTTATGACAATCTGTTTTGCACATGCGCCGCATTCGGTATTTGACACACTTCATGTTCAACCGTTGAGATGTTTGGTCAGTAATAAGATAAGTTTATAAGAGCCGTGTTTTTAAAGATAATGTTATAAAATAGTGAAGAGAGAATGAAATAAATATATCGATACCTTTGGTTTGAAAGGTCGTATAAACCAAAACCCAACTTTTCAGGAGAGCGGAAAAACTATATTTTCTTACATAAAAATTCATAACTTTTTTGTTTTTGAAGTTATAAAAAAATTATCTATGAGAAAGGTACTTACAATTCCCAAATGAAAAAGGTTAAATCATCAGATCCTATCTATCTTCTTTAGTTTTAAAGCTAGCTTGAATTTACGTCTAAGAAAAAATAAATTCTTGGTTAATACTCCCCATGAAAATGTACTTTAAAAAACTGTATAGGTCGTATATTTTTGGTAAGCTTATAAGGTAAGGTTACATTTACTGTCGTAAAAACTCATATATGTAGTTTTTTTTTGTATTAAAAAGCATTTATAATCAAAAATCAATTTAATGCTGACTAATAAACAATCCTGTTACTCCCAGAATTAGTAGAAACTCAATTATTATTATGCTTATACCTAATAATGGTCGATTCAAATAAAATATAACTACCTGAAATACGAAATCAACATTTATTAAGTATTATAATACCTCCTAATCAACATTTACTATTATTTCAATAATGGTGCAACATACCTAACAGGTTAAACATTTTTACATTGAAAAACTAATTATAACAATTTAAACTGAAAAGTGAAATAAAAAAATCTACTTGGTAATAAAAAAACATAAAAAATATTCAAACTTCTTCTTAATTAAAGTAATCAGGAATTTTAATAATTTATAAAATTATGACTTGATCGTTTTTAAATTTTTGTACACATTTAAATATACTTAATTAAATAAATTATTGAATTAAGCCTTTAAGGCTAACTTACTTACTAATTTATTGAATTGCAACTAAATAAAAATAAACGATCAAGCACTAAACGTAACTAACTTATGTACTAAAAAGTAACTTATTTATGATATAAATTTGTATTCATAATTAGTTTAAATTATTTATGAATTATTACTATAAATTATTTCAATTATTATTATAAATTACTTTAAAACGAAATATGAAACAAGAAACATATGTTCAAAAAAATAAATTAGGCGACAAAGAATACAATCATTTAACATAGTCTTGTTTTTTTTACTAACGAAATGTGAAATTACGTAAACAAGAAAAGTTATTAATCTTTTATAAAAATAATTGTATAATTCAATTAGCTCTTCCTCGTCTTCTTCGTCGTTCGTTCGTAATATTACTTAGCAGAAACAAAACTATGTTAAATGATTGTATTCTTTGTCACATAAATTTATTTTTTGAAAATGTGTTTCTCAATTAATAATTCGTTTTAAAATAATAATTAATATAATTTATAGTAGCATTTCATAAATAATTTTAAACTAATTATGAAAACAAATTTATATCATAAATAAGTTACTTTTTAGAACTTAAGTTAGTTACGGTTAGTGCTTTTTTAGTGATTTTTTTTATTTAGTTACAATTCAATAAATTACTTACTGAGTAAGCCTTAGCACAAAGGTTTTATTAAATTCAATAATTTATTGAATTAAGGTCATTTAAATATGTACAAACATAAAAAAAAACGATCCAGTCATAATTTTATAAATTATTAAAATGCGTGGTACTTTATTACTTAATAAATTTCGTATTTCAGGTAGTTTTATCTTATTTGAATCGACCATTATTGGGTATTAGAATAATAATAATTGAGTTCCAACTAATTCTGGGAGTAACAGGATTGTTTATTAGTCAGAATTCAATTGCTCTATAATTTTAAATAGTTTTTAATACAAAAAAAACTACATATATGGCATTTTACGACAGTAAAGCTTACGAAAAATGGATTTACGGCGTCGAATTTAATCTATGTTTAGGTAGTGTATTTAACACGTTAGGGCGTATAAACCATTTACAATTAACGACTATTTTTACGCCCTGAGTTAATATAAATTATGGTCGTTACATCATAACAAAACTACAAAAAAAAACGGCTTTTACATTGAAAATTTAACTTTTTTATGAGGCTATGACCGATAATTTCTGAGTCGTATTAACCATTTTTGTGCGAATTTTTGCATTTCGTATATTACAGACCGATAGAGAAAAAAAATCTGAGAAAAATGGTTTATACGACCTTTCTACCCAAAGCTCTCGATATTAAAGAAGTCTCCGGTAGAAGTCTTTCTACCCCTAGCACGAACCATTATCGAATTCGAATAGTTTGCAAACCGAAATGTCAATGTCAAATTTTGTATGGAAACTTGAACAGCAGCGGCACAAAGTACGTAACGAGAACTAAAAATCAGTACACATTTGACAATGACATTTCGGACTCGCAAACGATACGAATTCGATATTGGTTCGTGCTAGGGGTTGGTCTCATTCATCGCTCCCGAACTAGTGCAGTCATTGAAGCGAAAAATATGGCCTTACCTCCAAATTTTTTTACTGTGAACCGATTTGCATGAAATTTTGGAGTTAGGCTCATCTTACCCTTAACTTCAAAAGTGAAAATGATCTGAACTCCGCCTATTATTTTTAAGGGGTGTAAACAACCCGATAATGGAAAAATTGTGTCATTGAGCCATTTTATCGCTAGAAAACATGTCTAATAGTAAGTGAAGAAATTGTAAAGTATTTTCTAACATAATTACCTCATATTAAAATCATTTTTGAAGTTATAGTTACTTCTTTAGGCGCGTTATGAAAAAATGATGAGAGTGAAATTTTAAGATGCGCGCGCATCACTGTAACACAAAATTTTGATTTACCGCACATTAAGAAAATCTACCAACAAAATAGAAATAGAATCTCTATTTAGTGGGTGCTAACGACTGCATTGTGAAGGCCTATCAAAAGTATTTATTAATCTGGAACAACGGAACCAAAACTCGATTCAGGAGACTACAGCGCCATCTCTTGACCATTGGTGTAGTAGAACCAAAAACCACATCTTTATTTTTTGTAATAAAGTAACAGTAACAGTTATAGGTATTCATATTTATAATATTTATCCACATGTTTCTAGTTTGTATATTCGGAATACGTGTTTGAGTTTCATACAAGTGCAAATCACGTATGTTCTAATAAATTATATTCAGTAGCGATTTTAATTGAATATTTTGATTATTTATTTATTTTTTCAAATTAAAACTGAACTTTATTGACTGTGTCCTTTTCCAGACTTTTTATTAATTTATTGTAATTAATTATTTGCATGCAATTAAAAACTAATTTTAAACGATGCCAAAGAAGGATAACTTCTCATGCGCCTACATAAGTACACGCACCCATTTTTCAACCCATATGTATATATATATATGTATTACATATTTAAAAATAATTTAATTTAGAGTAAAAAATTGCTATTTATTGAATAAAATATTTACTAATTATATAAAATTGTACTATTATTATTAAAAAAAAAAATGTGTGCGTGTACTAGTGTACACACGTAAGAAGTGAAACTTCTTTATGGCCTTATTATTTATCGAAAAATGATCTAATAAATATTAATATCTTATTCTATATTAATAGTTGATAGCTGAATGATCACACTGTCGCCGGCGAGAACTCTCTCTACTCGTTTGTAGCTGAGTGACAATAGTTATTAAAGATAAGACTCGCTCAGCCAAACTCGCATAGCGATACTCGCTCAGCGATACTCGCTCAGCGATACTCGCTTAGCGGTACTCGCTCAGCGATACTCGCTCAGCGATACTCGCTCAGCGATACTCGCTCAGCGATACTCGCTCAGCGATACTCGCTCAGCGCTACACAATGCAGTCGTTAGCACCCACTAAATAGAGATTCTATTTCTATTTTGTTGGTAGATTTTCTTAATGTGCGGTAAATCAAAATTTTGTGTTACAGTGATGCGCGCGCATCTTAAAATTTCACTCTCATCATTTTTTCATAACGCGCCTAAAGAAGTATAACTTCAAAAACCTTTTTCTAAAACGGTGAAGGGTTAAAGGGCTTAAGAGAGGCTGTGATTGCGCTGCCACGGGCTCTTTAAACAATCATATCTCCGTCAATTTTATTTTGACAACAAAAAAAACAAAAAAACCAATTTGTTTGTCAGAAACTTACCTAAATTTTTAAATCGTACACTTTTATACCTATCTGTCGTCATTTTTGAGATATTATGAAAAAGAAGTGGGTTTTTTAAAAATTTGAAATTTTGGATTTTCTTCTAATCGCGACTTTTTTGAAAAATATGGGTCCTGAAGCAGCCAAACTGATACTATCTATCAAACTCTTCATAATAAAGTTAATTCTAGGAGGAAGCAGCCAAACTGATACTATCTATCAAACTCTTCATAATAAAGTTAATTCTAGGTGGAATACGATTAATTTTAATTTTGGTGGAAATTGTAATTGTAAGTGTATTAGAATGCATAAAAAGCATCTGCTCGCCGCTAGATGGCATTGACCACATCGATTAAATTTCAGACAAAATAAAAAACGGCTTTGATCTTTAATATCTAGCTTAATATTGCACTTAGAATACTTTATAAAAAACCAAATTGTTCATTGTTTTAACTGCAACAATTTTGTTCTTTATAAAATTTTAGATAAAACTTAATTTTTTGGAGATATTTGCAAAAAACCGATGAAAAACGGGAAAAACTTTCGAATTTTCAATTGCCAATATCTTGAAAAGTATTCATGTTTTGGAAAAACTTTATAGATGATTTTTTGCTTAAAATTAGGCTTTCTATCGATATCCGAGGTTATTTTGAAAAAAAATAATTCACCACCGAGAAGGGGTGGCAACCACCCCCAGGGTGGTTGCGGAGTTCAAATCATTTTCACTTTTGAAGTTAAGGGTAAGATGAACCTAATTCCAAAATTGTATGCAATTCGGTTCACAGTAAAAAAATTCGGACCAATAATGCTTCAATGACTGCACTAAACAGATTTTACATGATTCCTTGACACGAGACGGCATTTTTTTATAATTCTGTAGGAGCAGTTGTACGTTTCACTGCCGCTGTCACACGGGCAGTGTTGCCAACTCTACGTCTTTTTACGTAGATCTACGTATTTTACGCCTTTTCTGCAAACCTACTAATTTCAGTTCCATAATCTACGTATTTTCTTTTAAATTGTACAAATTTGCAAAATAACAACTAACTAGAGTCTAGAAGAAATAATGAAGCATATTTTCCGTAACTTTACTTAAGAATTATACATATGTCTATTTCTTATATTTTTTTTTTTTTTTTTTTTTTTGGAATGAGGAACCTAGATACATCGGTTTCACTTCATAAAATTAGAACATGGCTGTAGTAATTTAATTTGATAAATAGTATTTTAGTCTATACTTTTGAGACACTGAAAACTTGATTGTGACGTCACAAAATGTGTAAACAACTAAACGTCATTGTCGTGTTTCTTTCGTCGGACTAAAATATATCTAAAAACTCTTTTGTCTTGTAGAATATTTCAATTTATTGGTTTCGTTGACTAAATTAATGCTGAACGCTGCATCCGCCGATTTGTGAAAGCAGTAACCTTAATTTTTTTATTTTTAAATTTTAAATATTAATCAATGAGTACTTACATCGAAGTGATCTTTGCAAAAAAATAACTGTCAGTCCATAAAGTAACAGGATTTAGCAAGTTTTAAAAAAAACTATATATAATTTTTTCGGTCTAATAGAACAATTATTATTAACCATTTTTAAACATATTTTCAAAAAGTTTCAAGTTTAGTTTAGTTAAGTTCAGTATTTTAGAAAATTGGGGCAACATATTTGGTACATTTTAGCGATTCCCTTTTTTTATTTATACAGACAGATCCAGTCCCAACCACAATCCGCTTCCCGTTTACACGTAAATTATGAAAAAAAAATCGTGGATATTTAAATACACAAAAAACCGACCAAAACGAACAATAAACCGATCCAAATATAAAATTGATTTAAATTTACAGCTCACTATGTATGAGTATTTTAAGCAATTTTTTATATTTTTTTACGTTTTCGGAATTTTTAATCTCTAGAGGTAATTTATTGTAAAAGTTGACTCCTTCAAAAGTTATGTTCCTTCTACCATAATTAACTGTCCTTGGCAAAGGCAGCCATAGTTTGTTCTTATTTCTTAAATTATGTTTAAATTGCCTTTGTGGAATATTTATATTAGTGTGTATTGTTTTTGTTATATTTTTTTTTATTAAGATACATACGTTGTACTTGAAGAGTTGTTCGATATTAAATAATTTAGTTTTTTTATATAGAAATTTTGTGTTTGTACGGAAATTCATGTGAAACAAAACTTTGATAATTTTATTTTGTAATATTTGTAAATGTTTCAATGTGGTCTTTGAAGCCGATCCCCAGATCTCGATCAAATATTGTAGATTTGATCTTACTAATGCATTATATAAGGCAACACGAGCCTTTTCTGGTATACAATATGATATTTTTCGTAATGATTGTAAGATTGGTCTCAACTTTTTTTCCACATGCTCGACATGTGGTTTCCACGTTAACTTATCAACAAGCCATAGTCCTAAGTACTTTTCTTCGTGTGATCAGTGAATTGGAATATTATTGATAGTAAGTGAAGCGTAATTTGATATTTTCTTGTTTTTTGCTGAAAAAATCATAAATGACGTTTTTGCTATATTTATAGTCAACAGAATATGTAAGTACCACATATGAAGCTTGTCAAGATCCCCTTGTGCCTTGGCAATGAGGTCATGTACATTGTTACCAAAATAAAAAAGGCACGTATCATCTGCGTACAAAGTTAGGTCACCAGATAGACTCATATTACTCAAATTATTGACGTAAATAAGGAATAACAAAGGTCCTAAAATTGAACCTTGAGGAATTCCAAAGGTAAGATTTTGGGGACTACTTGAGAAACAATCTATTTTCACGATTTGAGACCTATTTTCAAGATATGACTGTAAAATTTTAAGAGCAGAACCTGATATACCTATGTTGTTTAGTTTATGAATTAGTTTTAAATGACTTATTGGTGTCGATTCCGGCGTGATTCTCTAAACTTAAAACTAAATTTAACATCAGTCTCGCCTTTTCATTCTGTATAGAGAATGACAAGGATACACTGGTGTCAAATTTAAGTTTAGGTTTAGAGAATCAGGTCAGAATTGACACCTGTATCGAAAGCTTTTTTTAAATCTATAAATACTCCCAAAGCAATGAGTTTTTTGTCTATACTTGTTTTGATTTTGCTAATTAAGTCTACCAAAAGAGTACTAGATTTTGGACGAAAGCCATATTGGCATTCGGTGAAGAAATTTTTCTTATTTAGATATTCAAATAAACGGTTGTATATAATTCGCTCAAAAATTTTTGATATTACTGGAAGCACTGAGATCGGTCTATAGTTCCCGGGGTCGGTTTTAGTACCTGATTTGAAAATTGGGCTCACTTTTGCAATTTTTAGCGTGTCGGGAAAGGTGCCTTCTATCAGGCACTTATTGATGCAGCCAGTTAGATTTTCAAGTATTATTTCTTTTATGCATTTTATTGCTTTTGTACTTACTCTGTCAATCCCCTTACTTGTGCTACTATCGAGGCTATCTATAATTTTTGAAATTTCATTTACACTACATGGTCGGAATTCTGACAATGTTGCACTGTGCTTGTATTCATTATCATACATCAAGGTGTAAATATTGCTTCTGTGATATTTTATTGGGATTTCGTTAGCTAAATTACTACCTATAGTGGAGAAATAAGAATTAAATATTTCACAAAATTTACTTCCTTCATTTACAAGTTCCGTGTTCAGTATCAAACTTGGCAGGGCAACGTCTTCCTGTATCTTGTTTTTGGCCAAATTATTCAAAAGGTCCCACATTTTTCTGGAGTTATTGTAACATTTTTTGAAAGAATTATTTTAAAATTGCTTTTTAGTTGATTTGATAAGTTTATTAACACTCTTCTTAAAAGATTCAAAATAATTTTCATCGCCACCTCTCGTTTTTAGATCTCTCCATATTTGGTTGCGTTTGTTTATTTCCTCGAATATGTTTCTGTTGATCCAGTCGTCACGTGGGGCGTTCAATATTTTAGTTTTGGTCACCTTATTTGTATTTATGCTTTGTAGTATTATCCTTTCAAGTTGTGTGTATTCATTTTCTTCATTATTATCTTGTATTTCTGTGATTGTTTTATGAAGTCCACCATAATCCTGAGCTTCGTATTTAACATGTTTTTTGTTCTGTATCTTTAATTTTGATATCTCAATAAATATTTGCTTGTGGTCAGAAAGTGATGAATCGATCAACGAAAAACCATACCCATGATTATTCATATCTGTGCATACATGATCCAAAATTGAATGTTTTGTAGAGGTTTCACGAGTACTATATTTTTTCGTGGTCTTATTCAAAACTTTATAACATAAATCCTTCATTGTCTCTAAATATTTCTTAGATATATTATCATTTTTTAATAAATTTATATTGAAATCCCCAAACACGACAGATCTTTTTCTTTTTTCCAGTTGTAAACTGTATGTTTCTAAAAACTTGTCAATATTCGTATCAGGTGGCTTGTAGACGGCGCCAATATTTAGAGAAAGTTTATTTATCTTAAGCCATAATAAATATATAAATAATGAATTCCATCTTCTACTAAACTTTCTGTCACTTCAAATTTAATTGTTTTGTGTATATAGATGGAGACTCCACCCCCTCTGCTGTCGCGCCTGTAGTTAAAAATGTGATTATACTTGGGTAATGTATAGAATTCAGCATCGGTATCTGATAGAATCCATGTTTCGACAAGTATTAGAATATGAAGTGTTGCAGGAAAGGCCTCAACGATGCATTTTATTTCGTCAAATTTTCCTGGGGAGCGTATGCTTCCAATGTTGGCGTAAAAAAAAATCTAAGCGATGAAGAAGTGACGGGTAGATCTTGATATTTATTTACTATATAATAATTTGTATTTTTGGATCGATCACTATTATTTGCATTGTTACAAAGTTGTGTGTTGGTTAGTTTTTTGGTAGATTATTTTGCAATATTTTCGGTATACCCTTGACATATTTTATGATTAATTTATTTTCTCCATTTTCTTCCCGACGTTTTAATTCTTCTCTGATAGATTGCAGGTACGTTTTTTGCGAAGGAGTTCGTTCAGAGTATAATTTAATATTATCTGACAGTTTTGATTTGTTACGTAATAACTGCTTTGGTATTTCAGTATTATCAAAACATAGCTTTAGGGCCCGGTCTTTACTGGAGTTATATTTGCCCAATCTAATGCATTTATTTGGTTTGGAACAGTTTGCATGTAACAGTTCTAGGGTCTTCATCACCATCTCATCATCATATTCACGTCTTGCGGAATAATTTTTATCATTTTTTTCCGGAATACCCACCATTATAATATTTTTCTCTCGCTCATTGTGGTCTTTAAGTTCCGATAATAAGCTTTCGTGGTTTGAAATAAGCGAATCTGGAAAATGTTGCTCACTATTTTGTCTGTTTTTTATATGAAATAGGTCTTTTTCGAGAACATTGACTTTTTCTTTTGTTTTAGCATATTCCGATTTAATTTCCTGCACTTCACTGGTTATTTTATTCGCTTTATGTGTTAAATTCTCTGATACTGACTTTATTGTTTTAATTTCCTCTCTCATTTCCGATATTTCTTGGCGTATCTTAGTAAGATTCTCGTTTTGTGTCTTACCAAATTCTCGGAAAAAATTCATCATCTCTGCACGAAAATCCAATAAATCTTGCTTGAGATCATGAACATGACTACGATCCTTCCGCTTTCTGGAGTTCATACGTTCCTCTTCATCACAACATGTGAATAGATTAGGCGTCGAGCCGCCGGCGCCCCCACTTTCGCTCATGAAAGTGGTATTAGGGTGTGTTCATGCATCGCAATCTTTTCACGGTAACGTCACAACATGCACACAACCACACCTCACTTATAAACCAATGATAACGTAAGAAATTTAAATCTTATCACTGACTCGCTGAGCATTTATTTCGCTTGCACTGATTAAGAGATTTTTTAAATATGTTTTTGTAAATATTGCACACGTCCGTTCGCTGCGCGCGCTCGCAGTTATAACTTCTTTATTTCACTCAGAAAAAAGTACGTAGATCTACGAACTTTTCATATGCAATTTTTACTAATTCTATGTAATTTTCTCATCGAGTCCACGCCTTTTTCAAAATCCGAGTTGGCAACACAGCACACGGGGTCAAATGGCAGCGGGTTGTCGGACCTGGTGCATTTGTGTGAGTGAAGATTAGTTAGTGTACAACAAACGAAATTGTAGGACCTTGCATGCTTCACATCATTTTATTTTGATGTTACATCTGTCTTTTTTTCAGGTCCGTATTTTGTAATATAAATAAATAAAAACACATTTTATTTTAATAAAAACTTTAATAAGTAAACATATAATAAATACGTATCCGTAAACAATCAAGTAGCAAATTCTTGCAACCCGAGTTGGCAGTGTATTACTTTTCTTTGTGTCGATTTTGGCATGATTTTCTAAACTTAAAACTAAATTTAACTGGTGTCAATTCAGGCGTGATTCTCTAAACTTAAAACTAAATTTAACATCAGTCTCTCCTTTTCATTCTGTATAGAGAATGACAAAGATATACAGCTGTCAAATTTAAGTTTAGGTTTAGAGAACCATGCTAGAATCGACACCATTCATGTCGATTCTGGCGTGATTCTCTAAACTTAAAACCAAATATAACATCCGTCTCTCCTTTTCATTATGTATAGAGAATAACAAGAATAAACTGGGACCAATTCTGGCGTTACATTCTCTAAACCTAAACTTAAAATTAGAGAGCTAATTTTAGTTTAGGTTTAGTGAATTGGTATTCTGAAATTGCGAACTAACTAAATTAAGATCACAAGTGACAGCTGAAAACGAACATCTAAATTGAATTCACAGATTAGGTAAAAGCATTGAACCGGTAATTATCGGTTCACTCAAATTAGCAATAAATACTTATTATTCAGTGATTTTGACTTATTTCAGTAATTCTTTGTTGTTCTTCATCATCTTTGAAATATGAAAACTTAACATAAGTTTGTTATTTTACTGTATGAGATATTATGAATCAATATTAAAGAGTGAATACTTGCCTACTCTGTGGTACTTAGGGTTTCTAGATTGGGAGTGTTTATCCTTGTTTTGGTGAAAAATATAAACTTGGAAAAATTAAATCTGCGGGGAGAACTTTAGGAATCATATTTTTTCTTAGAGCATGCCTAAGTTTTTTTTGGCAAAAGGATGGGGAAAGCCGCCACTTTTAAAATTAAATTTAAATATAGGTACCGACTAGATTTTGGTAGCTACCTAACAAATCTATTAAGGATGATCAGTGACGATAGACCGTGTCTAGGGACACGATATCGAATAGAAAGTATCGATACTGTACTCATGAGTAGTATCGGAAAAAAAGTATCGTACTCGTAAAAGTATTGAAACAAAAGTATCGATACTTCAAAGTATCGAGTACATTTCATAGGACCTTATAAGCAATGTAGATACTATTAAAAACGTGTAATGTTAATATAATCAACTGCAAAACTAAACGTGAATTACTCAAGTACGTAAGTCTCAGGACACACTAGATTGCTTCTGCTTCCAATTATATCAACGCAATCGAATGTTTTAGAAGGTTTGCCATGATTCCACTAGATGGCGTTGCCATCAATATAAGGCGCTTATCCAAAATTTTAAAGGTATCGATACTTTTTTTAGTTTAGTTATTTAGTTGAAGTATCGAAAACCAAGTATCGAGTACAAAAGTATCGGTATCGAAAGGAAAAGTACTCGATGCCACAAAGTATCGATACTATTTTCGTGTCCCTAACCGTGTCGAGTCCGAGCCGAGCTTCAGCCGTAACACGGTCACCGAGACGGTCCCGTACCTGTAAATTACAAAGACGTGCCTCGACCGAGCAATTAGGTAGGTACCGTTGCGCCGTGATACAGTCTAATCATTCAGATAAAGTAAACAGGGTAAGTGTACTCGTCCGAGGAAAACGTTTCTGTTTTGTCTGAGGTATCACTACGATTGGCCGGCGGCACCGCGCCGGCGCGCTGTATTCATGCAACGGGCCGTGGCCGAGCCGAAGCGGGACCAAGTTTTTTCCGAGCGTTGGAGCGTTTCATTTGGTGCTTGGTTGTCAGTGGGTTACCGCACGGAATAGCTTGAATGTATCTATAATCCATAAAAAATATATTATTTAATATTAGTTAACTAAAGGAGCTCGATGGCGCAGGTTGAAGTTAAGCAACTTTTGCAGTTGTCGGTCATTGGATGGGTGACCAAAAATCTTCTATCTGGAGTTTCTCCGTACTTCTGAAGGCATGTTAAGCCGTTGGTCCCGGCTGCATCTGCAGTCGTTAGCACCCGTCAATCCGCACTGGACCCGCGTGGTGGGTCATGGCCCAATCTCCCTATTCCATTCATAGGGAAGGCCTGTGCCCCAGCAATGGAGACATTAATAGCCTGATGATGATGATTAGTTAACTCTGCTACGGCCGACACGGTCTAACGTATATCATCCTTGAAAATTTCCTAGGAACCTACGGTTATAAATTTCGGTTTCGGTCAGAGGTTGTTATTATCCCTTCGGCTGTTTTGTGAAGATTTTGTACTCATTTATTTTAGAATCCGAGATGTAACGAAACGTAACCTATTTTTATCTTTTTTTGTTTCTATCAGTTTTGGCGATATCGTCCCAAATCCCAATTAATCATTTGGTGAATGCCAAGTACTTTCGGATGTATAAAAGCAAACAAACCGTAGGAACTTATTTCGTCTTAGGTTATAATTAGCTTATAAAAAGTGGGAAATAAAAACATTTCCAACAAATATTAAAAATGGCTTCATAAAAACTAAACCACTGAAAACAAAGGAACAAAATACATTAAAGTTTAAAGTACCTACATTTAAAGTCAAAATAACATTTGGATTGGAATTGGTGATTGGAATGCATATCGCTGACACCATAGGTACCTATTATTTGTTAATTATTTGACTATGTACTTTAGATATGAGTGGGGACTGTAGGTATTACTTAAGGAATTAGCACATAGATGTCTTACCTTTTTAGCTTGTTTTTTATACCTATGAAGTGGATTTTTATTTATGTTAAAAAAGATTTTACCTTAAATTATTTAGTGTTTTATACAAGATATACGTATACATTACCTACGAAGGACCACAATAGCGCAAGTGTAACGCGTTCGTTCTGCGATCGTGAACGTTAAGTAACTTCCACAATGGCCGATCTTAGGATGGGTGACCAACCAAAAATGTATTAAATCGAGTTTCTATGTTGTTGCTCGCTGCATCTGCAGTCATTAGCCCCCACTAAGCCGCATTAGGCCTGCGTGGTGGCTCATGACACATTAATAGGCTCATAATAAATCCGCATCGTAACATAGACTTATCTACCTTTTAAAAAAAATAAAAGATCTAGCTAATATAGGTATTATTATCACCGTCGTCGTTCATTATTGTATAAAATTTATGGCTTATTTTAACGAAATAAACCCATAACCAACCTTAACAACAAGTTCAAAACTTAAGTACATCAATCATTTACCTACTATTTGGCCAGATTATACACATTTAGATTTAGAGAGAACCTCCGTAGGTCCTTCTTAAATTTAGTGTGACATTTCTAATTTTAGAGAAAATATGACATTTAGAACACGTTTCAGAATACCATTTTATCATCTAAATCTAAGTTGAATAACTTAGCGACGTCAATTTTAAATTTAGAGATAGTGTGTCATTACAGAATACCAAATTGAATTTGACAACTCTATATCTAATTTTAGTTAGTTTTAGATATAAGTTGGCACGCCAGAATTGGGCCCAATGTTGTGAAATTTAAGGGTACGGCCAGAGTGCACTCAGATTCAGATTCAGACTCAGAAAACAAGCGCGAGAAATAAACAATGTAGTTTAAGCAGGTTGCCTGCTGCCACTATGGCCACCCTGCTTAAACTACACTGAAAGGGTACGGGTACGGCCAGAGTGCACTCAGATTCAGATTCAGATTCCGAAAACAAGCGCGAGAAATAAACAGTGTAGTCGAAGGGTGCGGCCAGAGTGCACTCAGATTCAGAGTCAGATTCAGATTCTGAAAACAAGCGCGAGAAATAAACAGTGTAGTCTAAGCAGGTTGCCTGCTTTTTCTCGCGCTTTGTTTTCTGAGTCTGAATCTGAATCTGAATCAGGAGTGCAATCTGGCCGTACCCTTCGACTACACTGTTTATTTCTCGTGCTTGTTTTCGAAATCTGAATCTGAATCTGAGTGCACTCTGGCCGTACCCGTACCCTTTCAGTGTAGTTTAAGCAGGGTGGCCATAGTGGCAGCAGGCAACCTGCTTAAACTACATTGTTTATTTCTCGCGCTTGTTTTCTGAGTCTGAATCTGAATCTGAGTGCACTCTGGCCGTACCCTTAAATTTCACAACATTGGGCCCAATTCTGGCGTGCCAACTTATATCTAAAACTAACTAAAATTAGATATAGAGTTGTCAAATTCAATTTGGTATTCTGTAATGACACACTATCTCTAAATTTAAAATTGACGTCGCTAAGTTATTCAACTTAGATTTAGATGATAAAATGGTATTCTGAAACGTGTTCTAAATGTCATATTTTCTCTAAAATTAGAAATGTCACACTAAATTTAAGAAGGACCTACGGAGGTTCTCTCTAAATCTAAATGTGTATAATCTGGCCAAATAGTAGGTAAATGATTGATGTACTTAAGTTTTGAACTTGTTGTTAAGGTTGGTTATGGGTTTATTTCGTTAAAATAAGCCATAAATTTTATACAATAATGAACGACGACGGTGATAATAATACCTAATACCCTTCGGGTGCGGCCAGAGTGCACTCAGATTCAGATTCAGATTCAGATTTCGAAAACAAGCGCGAGAAATAAACAGTGTAGTCGAAGGGTACGGCCAGATTGCACTCCTGATTCAGATTCAGATTCGGACTCAGAAAACAAAGCGCGAGAAAAAGCAGGCAACCTGCTTAGGTAACACTGTTTATTTCTCGCGCTTGTTTTCAGAATCTGAATCTGACTCTGAATCTGAGTGCACTCTGCCAGCCGGCCAGAGAGATTCAGACTCAGAAAACAAGCGCGAGAAATAAACAGTGGTGCCAATTCTGGCGTGATTCTCTAAACTTAAAACTAAATTTAACATCAGTCTCTCCTATTCATTCGGTATAGATAATGACAAGGATATACTACTGTCAAATTTAAGGTTAGGTTTAGAGAATCATGCTAGAATCGACACCAGTGTAGTTTAAGCAGGGTGGCCATAGTGGCAGCAGGCAGCCTGCTTGAACTACACTGTATATTTCTCGCGCTTCAGATTCAGACTCAGAAAACAAAGCGCGAGAAAAAGCAGGCAACCTGCTTAGACTGCACTGTTTATTTCTCGCGCTTGTTTTCAGAATCTGAATCTGAGTGCACTCTGGCCGCACCCTTCGTTTAGATAAAGAGAATCGTGCCAGAATCGACACCATTGTCTATATTTTCATTTTGTATTTAAAAAATTTAGAGTGGTGTCAATTCTGACACGATTCTCTAAAGCTTAACTTAAATTTGACAACGGTGTATCCTTGTCATTCTCTTTAAGGATTGAAAAGGAGAGATTGATGTTAAATTTAGTTTTAAGTTAAGAGAATCACGCCAGAATCGACACCAATATCATGCCAAAATCGACACAATTGTCAACCTTGACTTTTGCTAGTAGTGTAGATCTTTGGTGTAGATTTAACGCAGCTCTGGTCTTGTGCTTTTTTTTAATCTGTGCTCTCGAAACTACGGATTCGGAAGTTGAGAGTTGGTGTGAGGTGTACAATCTGAAATGTTGAATTCTTTGTTTTTTTCTAATCCTGAAGTCTTGTTTTGAAGATTGTCGAATACCTACCTAACGTTAACTGATTAGAAAAACGCCGCCTTAACTATTTATTTATACAAATAGTTTAGTAGCAATGTTTTCCCGAAGAAAAATAGTTTTAACGTGTTTAGTGATAGTTTGCACAGTTGTTGCAGTGTGGGGTCATTCACACTCGCATGAAGATGAATCGCCAGCGTTCAAATACTCCAAAAGTGCGAATGAACCATATAAAAAGGAAAAGGCAAAAAAAACCAACGAATCTGATTACGATTTATACGTGAAAGCGTTAAGTTCGACAATATTTATTAGTATAGTGCCATTTTTCATACTTTTCTTTATACCTATTGACGGGACTGTCGAAAAGCAACCTTTGCTAAAAATCTTATTGTCCTTCGCGTCCGGCGGTTTGCTCGGCGATGCATTTCTGCACTTAATTCCGCACGCTTTGGTGCCTTTGGAACAAGGCGCTGGGCACAGTCACAGTCATAGTCACTCAGATAATAGTGAATCACATGGCCCACATGATTCTACCGTAGGACTTGGTGTACTTGGTGGAATCATAACATTCCTTGTTGTTGAGAAGACAGTGCGACTATTTGACGGAGGACATGGTCATTCTCATGGTCCAGAAAAGAAAAAAGGGGATGATTCAAAGAAGATTCGGAATAAAGAAAAAAAGCATGAAATAAAAATAGCTGGCTACTTGAATCTCGCTGCTGATTTCACTCATAACTTTACTGATGGATTAGCAATTGGAGCTTCTTTTATTGCTGGAAATAGTATTGGATATTTAACAACTGTTACAATTTTATTACATGAAATACCTCATGAAATTGGTGATTTTGCTATTTTAGTTCAATCAGGATGTTCCCGTCGAAAAGCAATGATGCTACAACTTTTAACTGCTTTTGGAGCCATATCTGGAACAGTTTTGTCTATATACTTGCAAGGCTCTGGGGAAGGAATAGTGTCAGCCCTCATTTTACCTTTTACAGCTGGTGGTTTTATTTATATTGCTACAGTATCTGTCATTCCAGAACTGTTAGAGGGATCTAACAAGTTATCTCAATCTATAAAAGAAATTGCAGCACTGTTAGCTGGTGTTTACATGATGGTAATAATAGCACAGTATGAATAACTAGTAATATATTTCTGTTCATGAATCTTCATAAATTCCTCTTTAAATATTATCCTAGAGATGTTATGAATACTGTGTACAGTTCTGTTGTAATTGATCTATAGATTGTATTCACATCACAGTTGATTTCTTTTCTTAAACATAAATTAAGATCACTAATTGTACATATTAAATAGGTAGATAATATTTATCTGTGACAATGTTACAATAAAACATTACTACATTTTGTTTGTGTGTACTTCATTAATTCTTTTTGCATTCATTAAACGTCCAAATAAGAAGTTTTATTTACCTGATCTGTATCTGAGAGTGAGTGCGCTACAAGATCCCAGTCCCAGTTCAAAAACCATTTCTACCAAGTAAGCCTTCCATTGTACAGGACATTTGCTTGTGAATACAATACATTTTATTTAGTGATCCAAACTACTACTACAGATAAATAGTCCTAGTAAGTAAACCCATTGTTAAATTCTAACAAAGTACAATTAGTTGCCCTAACATTTCCAGGATCTAAAATGATTTAGAACTTTCCTTACAAAAAATATTTGATACTATCAACTGAACAAATGCAAACCTTCCTTAATCTAGTCTCAAAGAATTCGAATAAATTTAATGCTTCACTAAGGCACCAGGTCAGTAGTCTGCACCATGTAAGCTTAGCAAAATTAGGTAGCCACCCTCAGAATCAATTTCACAAAGATTCATAGAAACCAGTAGTGTCGCCTGCAGTCTGCAGCTGCGGCCTATGGTCTGCTGTTCAATTTGGACTTGTACCATAAAGGTGCTATCACTGAGCAAGTATTCTGTTTGGAATGTTTTTTATACAAATGCATATGAACCAGTCATGCACTCACAGCTGCACTTCTTGCAGCCACTGTACATGCTGCCTGCAGCAATTATATTTTAGATTACATTATTACTGTAAAGTCTATTTTATGAATAATCTACAAAAAGGAATAAGCACTTGTATTAAAAAAAAAATTTGATACTATCAACTGAACAAATGCAAACCTTCCTTAATCTAGTCTCAAAGAATTCGAATAAATTTAATGCTTCACTAAGGCACCAGGTCAGTAGTCTGCACCATGTAAGCTTAGCAAAATTAGGTAGCCACCCTCAGAATCAATTTCACAGAGATTCATAGAAACCAGTAGTGTCGCCTGCAGTCTGCAGCTGCGGCCTATGGTCTGCTGTTCAGTTTGGACTTGTACCATAAAGGTGCTATCACTGAGCAAGTATTCTGTTTGGAATGTTTTTTATACAAATGCATATGAACCAGTCATGCACTCACAGCTGCACTTCTTGCAGCCACTGTACATGCTGCTTGCAGCAATTATATTTTAGATTACATTATTACTGTAAAGTCTATTTTATGAATAATCTGCAAAAAGGAATAAGCACTTGTATTAAAAACTAAAAGACAGTGGTGTATTTACTGTTTTATTGTTAAAATTTACTTCTTCTTGGAGACACCAACAGTTCTGCCTCTTCTACCAGTGGTCTTAGTGTGCTGACCACGTACACGGAGACCCCAATAGTGGCGCATACCCCTGTGGGCACGAATCTTCTTAAGCCTCTCGAGATCTTCACGAAGCTTAGAATCCAAATTAGAAGAAGTCAACTGACTGTATTTGCCATCAACAATATCTTTTTGTCTGTTCAAAAACCAATCTGGGATCTTGTATTGCCTGGGGTTTGACATAATAGTTACAATCTTTTCAACCTGCAAAAATGATTTGTTTGAAAATATTGCCAAGGTATACAAGAGCTACTGGATAATATTTCAACATTAGAAGTTTCGATAGTTTAAATCAACTTTTGCTATGTTATGGTTGTAGAACATAGCCTAAGTTTATCAAGTTAAAAAAATACAAATAATAATTAGTAATTTGTAACCTGGTCACTAAACACTGGACATAGGCTAAATCACTGGGTGGTCATCATAATAAACTGAATTAAATGATGAAATTACAATTGTTTAACAGTGTAAACTAACCTCTTCCTCGGTGCACTCTCCTGCACGTTTATCAAGATCGATGTCGGCCTTTTTGAGCACAATATTGGAATATCTTCGTCCAACTCCTTTGATAGCGGTCATGGCAAACATCACCTTACGTTTGCCATCAATATTTGTATTCATGATACGCAAGATATGCTGAAACTTGTCCGGGATTACCAACGACTGCAAAAATATAAGTAATCATTAGATACAGACTTCATCTTGAAACTATTGACGCACGCGAAACCTACGTATTAAAATTGTGGAAAAAATATTGTGATTAATTATAAAATAATTGATTTCGTACCATTTTTGCGGATTAAAATAATCCAACTCCACGATCAACCCACTAGCAACAAGAAAAAGAAACAGTCAGCTGTCACTGTCACAGAACTTTTTTTTTTTGTTCAATTCTCGCTTTTCAGGGAAGGCAAGGGGAACAATGCCCATACAGCCTAATCTAAAGTTAAATTATTCTGTTTTTCTTTTTACATTAGAATGTCGGTGTGACGCATTCTAATGTTTCTTGAAGTATTTGGCACGAAATGTATCGAGCTGGCTTTTTCGATAAGCTTCTGTGAGGTAGTCAATACTACAATAAAAGTCTCACGTCCACTTGACCGGAATAGCGTATATTTTGCCGATTCTACTAATTCTTCAGTGACGCAGACAGTTGTAACACAAAATCACACCAATTTTATTTCACAATATCCACTATGAATGAATTTAAGAATAATTAAAATAAGACGCCAACCACACTCAATGAAATCCCGCCAAAAACTCCAGAACTTTTTTTTTAGTTCCATTCCTCTCTATTGGGAAAGGCAAAGGCAAAGCTATGCAGCCATCGTCTTATTTTGTATGAATTTTCCTTTTTTACATTAGAATGTAGGTGTGACGCATTCTATTTTTTTTGTTGGAGTGTATGGCCCGAAATGTATTGAGTCAGCTTTCTGGATAAGCTTCTGTAAGGTAATCAACATTACAATAAAGTTCTCACATCCACTTGACCGATATAGCGAATATTTTAAAAAATCCGTTAATTCTTCAGTTGCGCAGACGATTGTAACACAAAAATTCACAATATCCACTATGAACGAATTTAAGTAATATTTAAAATATTACGCCAACCGCACTCTATGAAATCCCGCCAAAAACTCTGTCACAGATTTTTTTTTGTTCTATTCTTCTCTATTGAGAAAGGTAAAGGCATAGCCATGCAGCCATCGTCTTATTTTTGTATTAATCTTCCTCTTTTTTTACATTAGAATGTGGGTGTGACGCATTCTAATGCTTCTTGGAGTGTTTGGCACGAAATATATCGAGTTGGCTTTTTCGATAAGCTTCTGTGAGGTAGTCAATTCTACAATAAAATTCTCACGTCCATTTGACCGGAATAGCGTATATTTCAAAGATTCCACTAATTCTTCAGTGGCGCAGACGGTTGTAACACAAAATCATACCAATTTTATTTCACAATATCCACTATGAAGAAATTTAAGAATAATTAAAATAAGACGCCAACCACACTCGATGAAATCTCGCCAAAAACTCTCTGTCACAAAACTTTTCTCTCCGTTGACTTATGTTTTTTTTTGCTCACCAAGCCATTCAGCCTTAACTTGACTTAGGGTGCGGCCAGAGTGCACTCAGATTCAGATTCAGATTCTGAAAACAAGCGCGAGAAATAAACAGTGAAGTCTAAGCAGGTTGCCTGCTTTTTCTCGCGCTTTGTTTTCTGAGTCTGAATCTGAATCTGAATCAGGAGTGCACTCTGGCCGTACCCTTCGACTACACTGTTTATTTCTCGCGCTTGTTTTCAGAATCTGAATCTGAATCTGAGTGCACTCTGGCCGCACCCTAAGTCAAGTTAAGGCTGAATGGCTTGGTGAGCAAAAAAAAACATAAGTCAACGGAGAGAAAAGTTTTGTGACAGAGAGTTTTTGGCGAGATTTCATCGAGTGTGGTTGGCGTCTTATTTTAATTATTCTTAAATTTCTTCATAGTGGATATTGTGAAATAAAGCTGTTTATTTCTCGCGCTTGTTTTCGAAATCTGAATCTGAATCTGAATCTGAGTGCACTCTGGCCGCACCCGCACCCTTAGTTTATGATTATATTGACGTCATAGCATAGATAATCTATAGACTAAAATGGCCGACAGCGTTTTTGTATGTCCATGAAAAATCTATTTTAAAATTAAAGTTTTGTAGCTTTCTAGGTCAAAACTAAATACATTTTTTTTTCGGTCTGTTAGAACAATTATTAACCATTTTTAATATATTTCCAAAAAGTGTCAAGTAGCCTATTCACATTTCACTTCACTATTGAAATGTTTCAAAACGGCTGTCATTACTTAATAGGCCATAGTTTTCGGTATCAGTACCCTTAGTACAAGTTTGTGCTCACGAAAACTATCATAGTTTTCGTAATTGTAAATTATGTTTCTATGTCCATTTTGGTGAAAACTAGCCAAATATATTTAAAATTTATGAAAAAAAAAATGTATTGTATTTGTTTTTGACCTAGAAAGCTACAAAACATTACATTAGGATTATATCACTAAAGCATAATTGACCTGCAGATGTGATGATCACGTAAGAATTATCCTGAATCTAAATTTATATTCTCATAGATTTCCTGATAAATATAATAATTATTATGATTGTTTTATACAAAAATGTAGAAACACATCGTTAAAGATTCCAGAAAAGTAGTGGTTTAAATTGCCTAGAGAAATACACACACATGAACACAGTCATGTTTAAAAGTTGCTAAATCCCTAACCTACACATGAACACAGTCATGTTTAAAATTGCTAAATCCTGTAATTTTACCGTCTGAAAGTCTTGTCTTAAAGCAAAGATCACTTTAATGTAATAGAATTTTTAAGGTTATGAATGTACCTACTAAGTCAATGAGTTTTGTCGTTTCTGCTTTCACCAATCCGCGTCCAGCATTCATTTAGTCAACAAAACCAATAAACGGCATTTTTTCTACAATATGTAATAGTATTTAGATATATTTTAGTCCGACGAAAGACACCACAGTAACACGACAATGGTGTCGATTCTGGCGTGTCAGAGTCGACACCATTTACTAACTTGTTGAAGCCACAATCATAGTGGACAGCGTTTTAAGTGTTTACGAAAAAACCATTTTTCAAATTAAATTACTACAGCCATCTTTTAATTTTATGATATGAAATCGATGTATTTAGGTTCCCTAATACCAAACATTATAAGAAATAAACATTTGTATAGTGTTATTTGACATGAGTCAACCAGCCTATTTGATATCTACAAAAATACAAATGTAATCAAATGTGAATCTAATCTAGAAAATATATTTTTGGAAGTTTAACCAGTACAAGTAGCAGCTGATTAAAAATATTGAATAATACGAAAATATTAACGATTACTTACTTTCAGCAATCCTGTATTGATTTAATTCTTGTAAATTTCGTATTTAGAAAAATATAAATGCCAAATTACGTAGTGAATAAGGACATAACAATTACATTATTATTTGAGTGATATAACAGTTTTGATGATAGTAATAATAAATAAAATTAAGTTATTTAGTAAACCATATCCCTCTAAGATTCTGTAAAATGGCGATTTTTTTTTATGCTTATCATGATATTATAATTAATTGTTTTTAAAGTGAAAATATTTCCGAAGCCACATTATACAGTACCATATTAGTATTTAGACTTTAATATTACGTAAACAAATCTATTAATTTTAGTTAATATTTATTTTTTCAAACATGTAATTAATAGTATAATAATAAGTTTATCAATAATCAAAATATATATAATCTAATTACATAATTACTCTATATATAAATTCTAGAACAATAAAACTAAAACTAAAAACCTTGAAAAATAAAATTAATAACTAAAATATATTATAATTTTTATTATTTTTAAAGCATGTAACTGCTGTAAAATATATTATTAAAAGGAGTCCGTTGCTTTCCAATTACAGAGCATAATGCGACTCAGTGCCGCACAATGCCGAATTATGCTGATGCTTAATTGGAACGTGAATTAGTTTTCAAATGCACCAGCAGACTGCGCTAAGTTCAGTGCTGAAAAAAAAAGTCAATGTTTGTACCTTCATCCATATTTATATTTAATTTCTAACACAGTTTGAATTAACTTTGATTATTTGAAAAAAAACTATAATGAAACGAAAGTTTTAATAATTTTTCAACAATAAATAATATTACTAACGATAACATTTAAATAAAACATTTCGATCAATGCCAACTTAAAGAAAAAACACTTGTTAATTTTCTGTCTCTAAGTTGGTACGATTACACGCATCACACGAAAGCATCACTTTTGAGAGTGCTCAATGAGGGCTGGGCTATCGTTTTTTGTCTCACCAGATGGGGCCACTGTTGAGTGAGGTCCTGAAGTGTAACTTTTAATGTTAGTAAACACGCTCGTGATATCAAAGTTTACATTTTAATACAAAAGAATCGTATCTTAAACATAATCGCCCATGCCACAGCGTTGCGCAGTCCCGTTTTGTTCGGAAAAAAGAAGGACAATATTTTTTTCTTAGCTCCGCTTTTAAATAACTGACAATCATTGACACGTAACTCATATTTGCCATAATAATTCTGATTTATTACCAAATATTCACAACTATTATTTTAATTAGAAAAAAAACCGCGTAGTCAACCCGCAAGCTATAACATTTGACATTTCGGAGACCTCACGCAACACAGCGGCGGTTTCAGACGCGATAGCCCTCAGTGCGAAGCGCTGCTGTAGTTGGAACACTCAACGTTAAGCATTATGCCGCATACTGCGCTATAATGCTGTAATTGGAAAGCTACCCCTTTATGCAAGAATCCGAAGATACTGGCAGCGTTGCCCCTTTAATATTTGAAATTTACTTAAGCTATTTGAAAATTGAAATTTACGCTCTAAAATTACCGATACGATGAATTTTATGATTAGTGCTCATCACTTAAGTGACAATGAAGGACAACAATTAGGTCCTTCGACAAATTTTTATGAGTCTTCATGGGCGTGTTAACGTAGAAACGCAGGTTAATACGGTCAGCAAACTCATCATATTGCAAAGTAAAAATAAAACAGGATATTTAAACAAAAGATTTTTATTATCTTATAAATAAAATTATTTAAAATCAATCTATCGGCTCGGTCATTGTCTTTATGTTTGTCTCCAAATACCTATCCCTAGACAATACCATTCGATTTTTTTACTAATGACCAGCGGAGCAAAGAACAAAGATTATGCATACAAAAGTACCTTTATGCTGGAGTTGATTTTATTGGGATCACATTTGATGGGTGTGTCCCAAATATCGCAGCTGCTGAAATCTAAGGCTGTCTTAGTTACATTACTCAAATAATGTAAAAACAACCGTTCTACATTCATGTGGCGGTTGAGATGCTGCAATTTTAGATGCAACTCACATGTTAAAAATTTACAGATTATCTTTTGAAAATAAAATAATACATTTTCGACAAACACGGTAATAAAATTTATTGATAATTTCCTTTTAAAGCTTTTTAATTTAAAAGAGTCTTATGGTTTTAAACGCATAAGTGTTCATTGGCTAGATAGGTATTACCTACCTATGTAGGTATTACTATTTTTACTCTGACCAAGTAGTAAAAATTACATATCGAGTCTGCTGATAGTACACCAGTGGGTTTACATATATCAGTGCATAGATGATAAAGCATGGTACCGAGAAAAGAGTGGTATCTCTTTTTGTCTTGCAGCAATTGCCAACATTACTTTCTCTGTCATACGCTGTCCGATCAAACCTCAATGTTTATGAAACCAAAGAAAATAAAGGAGACGGTATAAAAGTGGTAGTCAAAAACCGGCAGCCATGAGAAGTATATCATTGAAAAGCTGATTTTTTTTCTAGAATGTCCTATGAATTTCAATTTTTATTTTACCTCCGTTTATTTTTAAATTACAAGCGAAGTTTTTCATTTTGTCTTTATGCTGGCCACTCCAGTACTTCTGTGCTGTTTTATTTGAAGCGATGGCAAAGAAATCACGCCCATACAGCCATGTCTTCAGTAATTATATTCTAAATAAAATTAGAACATATGAAGAATACATGCGTTCTGCTTGCATTCAAATGTGAAGTGATTCATAGAAAGCTTAATTTCAATGATTCGTCGTTAGCTGATAGTCAATTCGAATGCTTGTGTATAAAAATAATTAGTAATTACACAAAGTCTACTCCGACGGCATTTTGAAATAGCAAAATGAAGATCCAAGGTTTCCCGCCAAACATTAGCTTTATGATACACAAATGGTTAATATCTCGTATCTAGGCATTTTTGCCAATTAAGTGAAAATCTAATTGATTATTGTAATTATAAACATAGGTAACTAAATATATTCGATAGAGTTAAAAATGGAGGACAGTCACAAAATTATTGAAATATATTTATTACATTATACACACAGCACTCCTTAAAGTACTCCTTAAATGTGGTGAAAACCACTATCTATTTTTATGTCTTTGTTATTAACTATGGATGAAGATTTTAAATAAAACAATATCATTAAAAAAATATTTTTTGATGCCTAGGTAATAACATTATTGAATGACAATTTGTTTATATAAATTACAAGCTTTCAATTTATCTTAAATATAAGACATTTAACTACAAGAAAATCACCATTAGGAACCTTGAATACATAGAATTATTATGATTGCAAATTCCAGTAATGATTTTGAGAAAGGAATACTTCAGGAAGACTAAAACATTTTAAAAATAATCACATTTTATTCATCTTCGTCTTCTGTAATTAATATCCCATCTAAAAAAGAAGCAGTGGTTTGGTGAATCGAATATGCGTCTATAATTTGGTAATTCCATAAGATTTTGGTTTGGTGATGGGTTTGCTATTCCAGCTCCAGCCCAAGAACTTGATTCAGAACTAGGCAGTACTGAACTTGCTGGAACCGAAGAATCTAACTCCACTGGATCCAGTACAAGAAATGCATTCCTGTCAGATGGGGACTCGACGAATGCAATTGGAGGTATTTCAATTATGTCGTCTTGTAATGGATGGTTTTCATAGGCTCTCATCCAGCAAGCATGGCATACCCAAGCTTTTGCAGAAACCTGAAAATTAAGGAAATGTTTTATTTTTTTGTTCTATGTTAATCAGACATTAAAAAAATAAAATATAAACTATTGGTCTAATATTTCAAGAAAAAGTACACCAATGACTTTCTTCAGAAGTTTTAAGTCTTGCCTGTCCATCAAAAGGTTGTCTTAAAGATCTCTTCTTATAGAAATGAAACCTATAAACATTCTAATATACCTAATTTTAATGTTACAAATCAAATCTGAATAATATAAAATGCAAAAAAACAAATAGCTAAAATATAATATCATACATACCATCCAAGGAAATATTTGGTTCTCTATATAATTTAGGTGCTACACTCCTCGATGGCAGTCTGGGATGACGCCGCTCACTTTGTGTAGATAGTGATACTCCACAGCACACATAAACACAGGAGTGTCCAATCTCCCTCTCCGGGTGATGACTAGGGTCCTTATCACGATTAGCTGCCTCTCTCATCACAAGCATTAGACATGCCTGACATAATTGATCATTAATAGACACCTGTTATAAGAATTTTATAGCATTGTTAAATGGTCCTCTATATCACAAACAGGAATACATACACTATGCTATTTAAATAATCTGCACTTACCTCAAGACCACACCATTCTTCAACAATAGATACAAGTTCGGAACTTAGATTAGTAACATTGTATTCATGTAATTGTATATTCTGCCTCAACAGTATGTGGCAATTCATACATGCCATGATATCTGAAATCAAATGACAAATGAACAACAATTTGTGAATAGAAAGTGTAAGAGAAAAGTGACTCTTTGTCTTCTTATTAATTATTAGCTTCGCGACGATTACGCAAGCCAATAATGAGTTGCACTGTTGAGAATTTAACTAACAAAAAGTAGTCATTTTAAAATGAGATAAAGAGCATTTTCAAATGTCACCGGTCACAATGTTGAACTATTTATTAATTTAATGTATTAATTTAATGAATCTCAAAACACGTATTATTTATCAAGAACTCCGGTGAAACTCAAAGAAATGAGATAAGTAATTAACTTATCTCTCAGTTTTACTTTCTTTCTTTCTTAGCAGTGAATAGAGTTTTCGAAAAGATTTACTTATATTGACAAAATGTCGTGATATCCGACCGGGGCAATTAAAAATCCAAATAATAAGCAAACGGGAATCCAGAAGACAGAGAAGGGGTCAACAGAATAAGCGGGAATATCGTAGTCAGTATAAAAGTAGCCAGTTTACAGTAGAAAAGATCAAATAAATATAAAAATAAACAATACCGCGAACAGAAACGAACAAAGTCGAAGGAACTCACTTTTTATGTGTCAAACGCACAGAAAATCAGTGTTGTGTTATAACTAATACAATCAGTAATCGATAATAGAAGATATTACTATTCGATTATATATCAATATTATTTCAAAATAAGACTAATCATTATTTTTGTAGTATAGGGTAATAAAGGGTTTGTTCCACTTTTGTTTAAAAATCATAATGGTTTTTAAGTGAAGAGATTCATAGTTAAACGTGGCTTATAAAGCTACGATTATTTATGATAAACCATAGACAGAATCACGAAAATGCAGATATGCATAAATGTAAACACAAAGTCTACTGGACATTGACTTCATAAATTCTTACATAATTATTTACTTTGCACGATTGTTAATTGAATAATTTTAAATTAATAACACATTGCAATATAATGCAAGGAAATCATCAACTTCCTACCCTCATCATCACAGCCTTTTTAATCCGACTCCTTGTTAAGAAAGTACGTTTGGGCTACTGCCCAATCTCCAAATGCAGATTGGTGGACGCAGAATAAGGTGGTAAAAACTCCTTAGCTGATCCATTAGTCGCCTTCTATGACACCCATTAGAGGAAACGGGGTGATACTATTCTACTCTGTGGGCATCACACGGCCGGCACTTGCCACCCTGCTCCCAATTTATTTTGGCTTTGGTGCAATATGAGTATAGATGGATGTGTGTCATCTTCTTACTCTGCACCCATTTTAAATGGAGTCAGTATCTTGATATTGACAACGCTGCAAATCCTATAGTTTTGTCATTTCGATTTTTATGGCCTGCTTGACTCCAACCCTCGGGAAACCCCAAAGGCACGACTGCTATCTATGACAGCACCCGGATTATATTATATAATTGTAATTAACATTCATTAATAGAATGAGCATATAAAGCGATTACCTAATGAAAAGTATCGATAATCGATAATAGGATTTGCACTATCTGCATATTTAAGAATTGTAATGCTGCCAGATTAATTATTTCCTGGAACTTTGATAATTAATTACAAAAAAACGGGGGTACAAAAAAATCTGAAAAATTAGTAAATGATTTAAAAAAATATGAACTTTAAGTGGTATAAATGCCAATGCTGCCGGTTACTCACTACCACATCCCATACAAAACTATACCGTCTCCTTTGTTATTTAATGAAATATAAATACTTAGTACGAATGCAATGTTATACCATTACCTTTATTTGTATTTCTCGAATTGTTAGTGCACTTTCGGAAGACACACGACTGTATTTTAATACACTTTTCTTGCAAAAAATGCCTGCGGTCAAACTGTCACTACGTTCACATGAACACTGAATAGTTATACAAGACATGGTGATATGGCAGTTCGCTCATTCGATTCGACATTTGGGTGTGGTCAAACTATGGTAAGGGCATATATATCGATTCAAATCTTTAGGTATGCCAGCTATATATATCTATTTCAAGCGATTTTCACGGGTTTTCGTGAATGTTATTTACGCAATCGCCATTTTGTTATCAAGAAAAGAACAGCAATACAGCTCAGCCATACGGACTCGGAAGCGGACTCGCCGTTTCCCTCGCACTGCGTTGAAGCGTCAGTCCTGTCTCGCTCGCTCGATTGAATGTTTATATACAGACGTGTGCGTGTGTGGAAGTTGCTTATGTAGTTGAGTCGGATCATATTTTATTTGATACTAGTATGTGCGTATCGTATCTTCCCGTTTTGTTTTAATATATGCTATCAGTGATGAATCAGCTAGAATTATATTACCTTTTTTTTTAAGATGCTCCCTTTACAGAGAAAGCAAAGGAAACAATGCCCATACAGCCTAGTCATAAGTTTTATTTTATTAATCATCTTTTTTTTACAATACAATATCCATATGACGCATTCTAATGTTTCTTGGAGCGTGTGGCACGAAATGTATCGAGTTGGCTTTTTCAATAAGCTTCTGTGAGGTTGTCAACACTACAATAAAATTCTCACGTCCACTTGACCGGAATAGTGTATATTTTAAAGATTCCACTAATTCTTCAGTTACGAAGACGGTTGTAACAAAACCAATTTTATTTTACAATATCCGCTGAGAACGAAATTAAGTATAATTAATATAAGACGCTAACCGCACTCGATGCTATCCTGCCAAAAACTCCTCATCTTTTTGTATTTGTAAAATATATTCTTTTTGGTATTGTTTTCTGTTTCTATTTATAATGCTCCATGTTGCCTTTGATTTATTTGTTGCAATATTTATAAATTTATGATTTTGTGTATAAAACGCAGATAATGATCACACATATTTATCGGTAATAATCAATCTCCTATTTAAAAACGTAACCTTCTACTACACTTAAACAATAATTTGTACAATCATTAACGTATGTCGGAATCAAAATCAAAAGATAGGTACTTACCAAAATTTGCTTAAAACCTTAGAGCTTAAGCTCAAAGACCACATTACAAATGAAATCGCGCCGAAAGAGTTTTTTTTTTAAATTGACAGTTATTTATTTCAAGTTTAAACTATTTTTAGCTGGTAACATTGACCATTGACTGACATTTTAAAGTGAATGTTCGGTCGTCGTGTGCCGGTTTCCAAGTTTTTCGAGTTTAATTTCTCTTAAATATTATCGGTTTATTATAAAAAAGTGACACAAAATGCATCCGGAAGCCACGCTAACTCTTATACAAATATTAGAAAAGACTATATCACCAGGTAAGAATCCAACTAACATTTCGATGAGCATGGCGCTTCCATTAACTTGTCAATCCACATTAGCAATAACTAAGTTCTAATACCTGTTTTAAATTTAAAATCATAACGCATATTCGGCATTTTTAATACAACTACTTTTATCATGTAGGCCCACTAATTTATATTTCCTGTAAACATGAACAATATAGTGACATGTTTTAACTGTCATGTAAAGAAATTTCTAGCCCTAATGATCTTCATTTTTGATCTTATACGAAAAAAATATAATGTAGTTTTAGTACTTACTTATTGTTTAACCATTTTGATATAATGTATATAAATTGTTTATTGTAAAATTTTAAAGGTTACATTTCTAAAAACTAAAATGTTGACCATAAATTTTATACTATTTGAGTTGCTATATCAATAGTTCTTTGGAAGATTAAACACTTCAATTTTAACATTGAATAAATCAATGAAGTTTTTTTATTTTAGTCTCTAACAATCATTTAGCCCCAAACTAAACAAAACAATGAGTTCTTGACATTCAATTATATGGCAATTAGGCAAACACCGGCACTGAAACCCAAGAACTTTGATTCAAAAAGCAGGAGACTCAGCCCCAACCCAACCTCAAACAGTCATCAATTTACCAAAGAAAGATTGCTTATTAACTTCTATTCATTTTATTTATACAATTATGACATTAAACTATTGATAAAACACATATATATTAATTGTAGTAAATTGCCTATAATAATTAATTGAAATAAAAAAAAAAATATATTTACAGACCGCAATGAGTTGGAAGCAGCAGAGAAGTACTTGGACCATGCTGCGGCTACTAACTTCACAACTTTTGTTAAAATGCTCTCAGATGTTTTGGTTCAAGGAGGTAACAGCCAAGTGGCAAGAATGGCTGCAGGCCTACAGCTTAAAAATCACCTTACCTCTAAAGATCCAACAATGAAACAACAATATCAACAGAGGTGGCTTGCACTTCCAGAAGATATAAGACTCTATATAAAAAAGAATGTAATTATGTTTCAATTTATTAATAATTTTTAAAAGTTCTGATTAGAATTCTGTAAAGACATCCACAATCAGCTACTTCAATTCTATTTAAATGTAAAGTAAGTTTTGTACCCCTTTTAAACATGTTTTGATCATGAAAAAGTGGGAAATTTAAAAAAATATAAGTTGATATGAAGAAGAATGGCAGAAAGTAATTAATTATATTTAATAATACATTAGTAATACAGCCACTAGACAAAATGAAACATTGAAATTTTTTACATTATGTAATCCACAGATGATAAACCGTAAATGTTGAACAGAATGGTTCACTTACATATATGTCCATATATCCTTTTATTCAATTTTGCTTTTAATTTTTACTTAGTTTATTTTTTCACAGAAGTTTATCTCCTAATTTTGAAATTAGTGTTATCATCACTAATCATCAGTTAAGAGGTCATCTTTTAACCCATTTTTTATCCTCCGAAATTAAAAATCTCCTTTATATACTGTTATTTTAATTACCTCAGGCTGTATTATTAATATGACTTAACATATATACAGATACTAGCAGCTATAGGAACAGAAAATAGTAGACCTAGTTCAGCAGCTCAATGTGTGGCATATGTAGCAGTAGCAGAATTAGCAGTTGGGCAATGGAATGATCTCATTCCCATTCTTGTAGAAAATGTGGTGAATGCACAATCAACAGAACTGAAGAAAGAAGCCACCTTAGAAGCAATTGGTAAATATAATATTTGTTTCTTAGGTTTTCACGCACATCACTCATTAAATAAAACTAGTTTTTATCGGGTTAATGCATGAAACTTTATTTATTTATTGACGTTTCGCAGTCTTTACAGGCTGCTTCGTCGGAATGTTTTATTTTTATTTAATTTTGGCGAGCTACCTTCGAAAGACAAGGCTGCGAAACGTCAATAAATAAATAAAGTTTCGTGCATTAACCTGTTAAAAACTGGTAAATATAATGTCTCAATCATGATATATTCCATACAACTAGAGATCAGATGCATGTTAACCTGAAGTTGAGGTGTCTGCTATTATGGAAAGCACTTTTTTATTCAAAAAATCATATCCTGTGAACCCAGGGTTAAGTATATACTCCATGAGATATAATAACCCCAGATTGACACTAACCACAGTTGTCCGGTGTGTGATTTAAATAAATTGTGTAAGATGTCCTTAATGAATGTATAAATTTACATTCAAATATGTTTTCTTATTAACCACCCATTTCTCTTACGTCTTACATACATACATACTGGAATGGGAATTAAAATTTAATTAAAAGTAAATACATCTGATAACTTATGCAATCCTGGAATCTCTGAATTTTATTTTTAAAAAATATCCTCAGAAGCCACTTAAACCAAGAAATAATTGGTTTAGGTAAATATGCATCTGATTATCCAATCTCTACTTAACTAATGATCTGATGCACTAATTGTGTGGGAATGTTGGCACCACTCCATTCATTTGACTATTATTTTGTGGCAATACCTTACTATAATTATACAAGGTATAAGTATGTATGTTACTGGCAATCTGTATAATTCGGCAGTCTATACAATGCCTAGGCGATGTATTAAATGCCAAAAAGTCAAGGCAACAAATGAAATATTATTCATTTTATACTTTGCCTAGGTATTCTTGGCTTGCCATCCATAAGGATTGAGTCGAAGAAAATATCAAAACTGAAATGACTAATAGTTCCTGCAATAGCTCAGTATTTCATTACATTCATACAGTACACCTGTTTCATATATTTGCTTTTTTACTGTGTTTTGTTTAAAATTCTAGCATGCATTTCTATAGTACAATTTTGTTTTTAAGTCACACTTTTTTGTTATTGTTTATGTTATGTGATTGAGTTACTCACACAAATATCTCTTATACACAACAGTATTTCATACTACATCACATGTCAAGACAGTGATCCACATATTTTAATTAAAATAATATAATCCATAGTTTAAACACATAATAAAACTGTTGTAGATATTTTCAATCAAATGGTAATGCAATTTTTTAATGGCAACATTGTTGCATTTTTTTTCTGCAGTTGAAATTTGTCTGGGATGAGCAGTTACATATATTATAAAACATTTTGTTTTATGCATATGTATTTTGGAATAGTTTTTAAAATATCTTATGTGGAATCTTGTTTTTTGTAGTCATAATTTACTGCTTTTATGTGTCATGATATATAATATAAAAAAAATACATAGATTTATATTATCTGTACTGTTCTAAGAAATTTACTTATGCATTATTTTAAATGTAAAACATATGTTACTAAAATTTTTAGAGGGACTTCTATCTGAAGCTGTCTGGCTGATTACTGTAACATGGTTAATTAATTAATAAATCTTACGATTCAGTTAACAAGAGTGCCCTCTACAGGCATAAGATATAAATTTCATTTGTGCTTATGGATGTGTTTAGCTATCAAAAGGAATTGAACTAAAGGACACATTACAACAAAAGTGGATAACATAAATACATTATGTATATATATATATATATATTATGTACATCAAATGTTGATAATGTTTCTGTCTCTGAAGTCATAAACTACGATCCTCAGAATTGGAACCTTCTAAAACTAAACCAAAGCTCTTGTTTAAATATATTGCAACGAAATATTCATAGGGTCTTTCATCATCATTTATCACAATTTTTTTTTTAACCCAAAATAAAACCTAATTCAAAATTATAGTTTTGACAGAGTGTGGGCTGTCGGGCAATATGACAGTTCCACAACTAGATGGTTCAACTCAGTAAAAGTCAGCACATTTATTTAATGAAAATGATGGTATTGTAACCTATCACAAAAGTGAACTTGATGGCAAGGTTATAGAATCTTATTTTCAAGAAGAAAACTGTTTATAATTCAATATCGTGATATCGCCATAGTGGCAATTTATCGTCCACCTTGCTTTCATAATATAGACTGATTTTTACCTTCGCTTAGTGACGTGCTTGTGTCTCTTTCATCTTTTAAAAATGACGCTATTTTTGGCGATATAACTTTGAAAATAGATATGGAACTATAGAAAAAATTAACTATAACAAAGATTTAGTCACAAAAGCTGGTAAAGATAACGGTAGGTTGTGAAATGCAATTAGAAAGATTACCAACACTGTTAAAAGAAAACATAGTCAACTGAACAGCTCAAAAGTTTCATACACCCGAACGGAGTCAATAAATACCGTGAATTCTTATTTTACAAGAGTGGGCAAGGAATTGGAGCAAATTTTGCTTCTATTAAGCTCCCTAATCAAACGGAGGCTGTAAGACATACCGTCAAGAATGGCATCTTTTGCACTGTTAAATACTGATGAAGATGAAGTCGAACATTTTATAATGAGTCTCAAGAACGTGTGCACTGACAGTTGGGACGGCATCTCCAAAGTATTCATAAAACAATTCAGATCATTTCTCATCGCTCCGTTAACACACATCTGTAACCTTTCTCTCAATTCGAGAGTTTTCCCCTCTGCTTTTACACACTAAATAAATAAATAAATAAGTACTATTGTGCATCCAATTTACAAATTTGCTGATAGTAACTGTCGGGAATTATCGGTCTATATCAATTCTCACTGCGTTCTGTAAGATCTTTGAAAAAAATATTAACTCTCGACTATCTAGAATCGCACGGTTTCTTATAACCAATTTGGATTTCGGCGCGGCAGATTTACAGCCGAGGCTGAGGAATGAGTTGACAGATTATGTAGTTAAAAATATGAGACAAGGGTAACAAGGTGATAGGCCTTTTTCTAGATCTCGCGCGGGCCTTCGACACGGTCTCAATCCTAATATTATTGAAAAAGTTGGAATCATACGGTTGTAGACGTGTGCAATTAGATCTGTTGACAGACTTGTTTCAACAAGAACGCAAAGTACCAAAATAGGGGATTATGTGAGTGACAAAGCTCAGATTAACTACGGAGTTCCTCAGGGCAGTATTCTGGGTCCTACACATGTCAAGTTTTCCATGCGTAAATTGCCACTAGAAGGGAGACCCGCTAAAGCTATAATTTCACATGAATGCATTGAAATTAAGAAGAAATGAAATACCCATGTAATAAATCAATAGAACTTGTCTCCAAACTAAAATATCTGGACGTAACGATTTTCAAAAAATTTTCATTTAGATCTACTATTGATATCCGCCAGGCTACGTAAACTTATTTATATTTTCAAAATTTCGTGATATGTGTTGGACAAGGAAACATTAATAGTTATTTATTATACAAGAGTGGAAAGTTCCTTTTTAACCGCGTGCTCGATTTGGATGACCGAGCAAGCGAAGGATTCTAAAGTTGAATCACGAGCGCAGCGAGTGATTCTAAATTAGAATCCTGAGCGTCAGCGAGGGAAACAAACGAGCACAAGGTGAAAAATCTTTCCACTCGAGTGCAATACGTAACTTTTCATCCCACCTCAGCGAGGAAATGACAAAATGAAAAAGAAAACAATTTATAATGACAAAATATTTTTATTTCAATTAAAACACATTAAGATAATCTATAAATTGAAGAAAATAATAAGAAGTAGAAAATAATTAAGAAATATTAAATGTAACGTTGCTACAGTTACTTATGTTAAGTTTAATATTTTTGTTAGGTAATGTTATGTTGGTGTTTGTGAATTGTGCGCTGTTTTGTGGTAAACTACTCGTATCAGTAATTTTAAATAGTTGTGCCGATTCATTGGATTCTATTGGCGTAAATGTTGGCGAGAGAGGGCTATTGTTTCCAATCTTATGGGGGCTCATTTTAGATGTAGAAGGGCGAGACCAAGAATCTGACAGAGGTTCTTTCAGCGTTATGGCCTCCACGATACTATTACAAATTTTTGATTTACTTTGGATTGAATCCTCTATGTATCCCTCTACAACCGAATTAGACTTCCAGCCTCCATGGCGCTTAAGCGATAGAAGATCAGCCCCTGATTCGGCCAAAAGTGTGGCTGAGGTTCTTCTAAAACAGTGACCGGTGTATAACGGGGGTTCTAAAAGTCCGAGAAAAGTTGCTATTTCTCGTGGAATACTGCCAATTTTATTCTGACCCATAGGTTGTCGGATACACTTTCCGTTGCGATATTGTAGAAAAAATCGTTCAATTGGGGTGTTAGAAGGACGTAAAGCTTGATATTTCTGAACAATGTTTACATATTCCTTGCGAATAACGAAGTTGCGGTCTTTTTTTGTCTTGGTATTTAGTACATTAATTAATAGCAATTCATCAGAATTATGAGAATATTTTGATACGTTATTGACATTAAGTAGTGTAAGTTCATTTGTTCGACATGCTCCGGTTATACCAATAATAAGAACAACCTGTAACAAAAGAAGTATTTATAATCGTAAATAAATTAATCAAATTAAAAATATTGTAAGTACTATGTACAATTTTATCAACAACAAAAAATTACACGTATTGACTTACTTTTGCCGCTAAATATACGGAATCAGGTGCTTCATTAATAAACTTTGCAATTTCAGATGCTGTGAAAACCTTCGATTTTTTTGGTTTATAACCAGATGAGGCTCTTTTTAAAAATGCCACTAATTTATGATAGGTGTCGATATGAACGTCTTTCTTCATCTTAATTGTTAATTTTAGCATTGAATACGTACTCCATAGCGTGCTTGCTTTCTTGGTCTCAGATAATTCTATAAAATATGCCAGCAAAACGTTTTCGGAGAAAGTTTTTGCTCCTTTAGCTAGTCGCCACATGTTAAATATATCGTACTGTTTCAAATACTTCTCTCGTGATTGCTGAGGGAGAAGGCTCATTTGCGCATTATTAACTGTTTTAGTTAACTCAGTTGGCGTTAGATAAACTTCATCGTCGCTAATGTCACTCATTTTAGTTGATTTTTTTGTACAGTTTTTAGGTTATGTTAATTATATTAAGCAATAAAACGTGAAAAACTAGAATGGCGCGAAGCACGCAAATAAAACAAAGAAACCAAGAAGGTTCCAAATTTAAATTTTTTCACAATTTAAAAAGTTCTAATCATAAATTTGGCACCATAGAGGTTACATTAAATAGGTTTAATGACGTTTTGAATTTACAATTATATTGAGTACTCATTATATGTGATGTTCTAAATTCAAATCTACTTTGCCGCTCAAGCGAATAAAATAGAATTTTCCAGCCAGATTTCGAAGCGCAAAATTACACTTTCCGAGGTGGTGGGATGAAAAACGTATTTATTTTGCACTTGCAAGAAGCCTACTCACATATCGCATCACTTCTTGGGGTGGGGTACCCTAAAGCAAAACGAGGTTGCGCAGAGGGCCATTTTAAAAGTTTGAGGATTCTTAAGTAGAAAGTTTTTATAAATTTCTGTGTGAGAAGAGAACAAATAAATATTATTATTATTGTTCAATAATGCCAAATGCACAGTCGGCAATGTGTTTAAAAAAATGGGTGCGTGTACTTATGTAGGCGCGTGAGAAGTTATCCTTCTTTAGCATCGTTTAAAATTAGTTTTTAATTGCATGCAAATAATTAATTACAATAAATTAATAAAAAATCTGGAAAAGGACACAGTCAATAAAGTTCAGTTTTAATTTGAAAAAATAAATAAATAATCAAAATATTCAATTAAAATCGCTACTGAATATAATTTATTAGAACATATGTGATTTGCACTTGTATGAAACTCAAACATGTATTCCGAATATACAAACTAGAAACATGTGGATAAATATTATAAATATGAATACCTATAACTGTTACTTTATTACAAAAAATAAAGATGTGGTTTTTGGTTCTACTACACCAATGGTCAAGAGATGGCGCTGTAGTCTCCTGAATCGCGCTTTGGTTCCGTTGTTCCAGATTAATAAATACTTTTGATAGGCCTTCACAATGCAGTCGTTAGCACCCACTAAATAGAGATTCTATTTTATTGGTAGATTCTCTTAATGTGCGGTAAACACAAAAGTATTTACCAATTTTTGTGTTACAGTGGTGCGCGCGCATCTTAAAATTTCACTCTCATCATTTTTTCATAACGCGCCTAAAGAAGTATAACTTCAAAAAGACGGCGCGTCAACTTTTCCTTGTTCTATTTATCAATTATCTAGCCCGCTGCCGCGGCCTGCTCGCTCTACTCGCACGGCTCACGCTGAGTTTAGGTCAGAACACTAACTTAACCTAACCAGCTGTCATTTCATCAATCGTTCATTGGTTAGGTTAGATGGTTGTTATTCATTTGGTCAAAATCCATCCGTCATTTTATCTGCAACTGAATAGGATTGCAGTGCAACTAGGTTAGGTTTGGTTAGAATAAGTACAGGCTAAATCGGTTTATTGTACACATGGCCCACTAGCTGGGCCAACAGGTACTCTTTACAATCCCTAGGAATTGCATAGATTACCTAGGTAAAGTATAAAAGGGAAAATAGTATTTACATTTCCCATACATTGTCTAGACGCTCTAGGAATTCTAAACATTGCCTAGGAATACCTACAGTATAGTGCAGGTATTCTATACAATATGTATAGAATACCTGCATTATACAGATTGCCTCTGACATATATAAGTATATACATCAATATACTAACCCCTTTTGCTGCTGGCTGCTGGACTTTGTGTGAAAAAAAGCATTGAATGAGCCAGCTGATATTTTTATTATGCAGGCAAGTGTGTGGCCTGTCAAGAAATAATGCATTGTCAGAAATGTGATGAGCTGAAAATTTTTCAAAATAAAACAAAGTCATGTTTTTTTAGGCTATATTTGTCAAGAAATTGATGCAGAAGTCTTAACAGAACAGAGCAATCCAATTCTAACTGCTATTATCCATGGAATGAGGTCTACAGAACCCAGCAATCATGTTCGTCTAGCTGCCACACAAGCACTGCTTAACTCCTTAGAATTTACCAAAGCTAATTTTGATAAAGAAAATGAAAGAAATTTCATTATGGAAGTAGTATGTGAAGCAACACAATCAAGTGACATGAGAATTAGTGTTGCAGCACTTCAGTGTTTGGTAAATTATTACTCACCACTCTTTCTTATCTGTTAGTACTATATTTTTTTATTTTAGTTTTTGTACTTCACATCCAAATATTTTCCACAGGTCAAAATTCTCTCATTGTATTATCAATATATGGAGCCATATATGGGCCAAGCTTTATTCCCTATCACTTTAGAGGCTATGAAATCTGATATAGATGAGATCTCTCTTCAAGGCATTGAATTTTGGTCTAATGTTAGTGATGAAGAGATTGACCTTGCTATTGAAGAAGCAGAAGCAGCTGAAGCGGGTAACATTATATTTGTTTTACTCATAATAAAATTCTTACAAAGAGAAGACTAGATAGACTTTTTACCTTTATTATATTTACAGGAAGACCGCCAGTTAGGACATCGAGGTTTTATGCAAGAGGAGCTTTACAATATCTTGCTCCAGTTCTTATGCAGAAATTAACAAAACAAGATGACTCAGATGATGAATTGGAATGGAATCCATCTAAGGCTGCTTCAGTATGCCTAATGCTGTTATCAAATTGTTGTGAAGATGAAATTGTCCCACATGTCCTACCGTTCATAAATTCAAATATAAAAAATGAGAATTGGAGATACAGAGAAGCTGCCTTAATGGCATTTGGATCTATTCTTGGTGGCTTAGAAGCAACAAGTCTTAAACCATTGGTGGAAAATGCTATGCCAACTTTAATAGATGCTATGTATGATACCAGTGTAGCTGTAAGAGACACAGCCGCCTGGACTTTTGGTAGAATCTGTGAAATTGTCCCAGAGGCAGCAATCAATGAGACTTATCTCAAACCATTATTAGAAAGCCTTGTAAATGGTCTAAAAGCTGAACCACGAGTTGCAGCTAATGTTTGTTGGGCTTTCACTGGATTGGCAGAGGCAGCGTATGAAGCAGCAGATTGTGGTGACTTCAATCAACCAAAAACATACTGCATGTCTACTTACTTTGACTTCATTGTACAACGTCTCTTAGAAACAACTGATCGTCAGGATGCAGCTCAACACAATTTAAGATCAGCTGCTTATGAAGCTCTTATGGAAATGGTTAAAAACTCACCCACTGATTGTTATGTGACAGTTCAAAAAACAACAATGGTTATTTTAGAGCGACTACAACAAGTCTTGCAAATGGAAAATCATATAGCAAGCCAGGCTGATCGTTCTCAATTTAATGACCTCCAAAGTCTTTTGTGTGCTACATTACAATCAGTTTTACGCAAAGTTACTCCTGAAGATGCACCTCAAATATCTGATGCTATTATGACTGCTCTTTTAACTATGTTTGCGGGAAATGCTGGAAAGGCTGGAGGTGTACAAGAGGATGCTCTAATGGCAGTCTCTACTTTAGTTGAGGTTTTGGGAGAAGGTTTTCTAAAGTATATGGATGCTTTCAAACAATATCTTTATGTTGGCCTCAAAAATCATCAGGAATACCAAGTTTGCATTGCAGCTGTGGGTGTCACAGGAGATATCTGTAGAGCGCTGAAAAGTAAGGTAAGAAAACCAATTATTAAAACATTTTAGAAAGTACATTTTCTATATCTGTAGCCAAAATTCATTTATTCAAGTGTCTATTTATTTATTTACTAAAGTAAAACATATATATCTTATAATATTTTATTTTTTTTACCCTGTTTCCAGGTGCTACCCTATTGTGACGAAATAATTTATCTATTATTGGAGAACCTTGGTGATCCATCAATACATCGTTCAGTCAAGCCACAGATTTTGTCTGTATTTGGAGATATTGCCCTTAGTATTGGGTCTGACTTCTCTAAATATTTTGATGTGGTTATGCAAATGTTGCTGCAGGTTTGTTAATTTTAGAATACAGTAGAAGCTTCCCCATAAAATATTTCCCATAATCTATGAAAAGCCAAATGATTTTTTTAAATTTTATTGAATATAGATTTTGTGCCTCTAAGAACACTTTTTAAATAAGTATATAAACCTCATTATTCTTTTTACAGGCCAGCAACGCACAAGTCGACCGCAACGATTATGATATGGTAGAATATTTAGGGGAACTTCGCGAGAGTGTCCTAGAGGCTTATACTGGAATTATACAAGGACTAAAGGGTGTGGATGGCGAGGTTAGTATATCAATCTGAGAGTGCAGCTTGATTTGATAAGTAACTTTTTGAACTATTCACACTATCTTTTGTGCTATTTTACTAAAGTTTTCCAATTACAATCAAATTCCACATTGTCAACTTAATTTCAAAATGCTTGTCTGCAAAAACATGAAATTCTACTTTACAAAACTAGAATAAGAATTAGAATGCAATCTTGCATTAAAATAAATTAATCTTCTTACCTATTAACCAGGTAAACTTGAAAAACAATGAGTATAATAATATGTAACAGCTTATTTTTCATCCATTTACTTGGACTAACTAAATCTGATAAATAAAACAGACAATATATAACCTCATTAAAACACAAAGACTCTCTTGATGTCTCATAAAGACACAGTTACAGTGAAATTAAAGATGACTCTGGAATAACATTTTTCAAAACCCAACAGCTTAATGTTATAATTGTAGTATAAAAACTTAGTTTTTGAGAATCCCACGGGAACCTAAAATATTTTTGGGAAAAAAAGTATCTTATTGAATCAAGATATTAAACTATATATATGCCAAATTCCGTTCAAATCTGTTCAGCCATTTAGATTGAAAGATTTAACAACGAACATCAAACTTTCACATTTATAATGTTCAATTAGTGAGTGTCATGTGTAGTGCAATGGGAATCTTTATAAATGTGAGTGACAGTTCAGGGTGGGCGCCACTGTCTACAGTGCGCCCAAGATCTTTATCATTGTGGCGGAAATTGGAACTAACGCAGCCGTCTTTGGAAAAGTCATATTTTGTATATCATTTACGTAGACAGTGGCGCCCTCCCTGAACTGTCACTCATGTTCATAAAGATCTTGGTCGCACTGTGTACGTAAATGACAAAATGTGGCGTTTACAAAGACGGCGACGTAAGTTCCAATTCCCGCCACATTCATAAAGATCCTTGTCCCACTATACAGTACCTTAGCACGAACCAATATCGAATAGTTTGCGAGTGCGAAATGTCATTTTCTAAATTTGTATGGAAACGTGAATAGCAGCGCCACAACGAACGTAACGAGAACTGAAAACCAGTACTCATTTTACGTATAAAATGATCGAATTCAACTATTCGAATTCGATAATGGTTCGTACTAAGAAGGGAACAGTCTTAAATAATACCTTGTCTCTTTTAAGCCAGAGATTGGCAGAATCGGAATAGGGTATTTGACAAGTTTTAGAAAACAATTTCACGTTATTTACTAATGTTTGTAGTGTCCATAAAAAGTGGATATTTTTAATTCTGTTATGTAATTTAGAAAAAAAAAACTAAATTCAATTTTCAAGTCACCGCAAAAACGTTTCTGTGTTAAAAACTCGTGATTTTGAGACCGATTAATGGAGGCCATACATGTTAGGTTTTGCATGATGGTTTTAATCGTGCAATCATAACCGACATGCATAACCGAGTTACATGCACCGAAAATTGTACAGTTTTATCACATACACGTAAGGGCTTGCCTGTCGGTTATGCATGTTTGGCTAAAACCATCATGCAAAACCTAATGTGTATGGCCTCCATAAGAATGATTATTGTTGATTTGCTGGTTTGAAATAAATATTATTCTGTATCCTTGAATCATTGTATTTTTCCTCCATTTACTTAAAGCAAATTTTCATATGTATTATGATGAAGCCAACCCGGTTTGGCGGCGAATGTTACCGGACCCATCCGGATTGAAAAACATACCGGGTTTCAATCTCTACAAATAGCCTATTGTGCTAAGGATATTACTGACGATTGACGATATTGTGGACAGGTTCGTTCGGACGTGACACTGGTGGAGCCGCACGTTCCGGCCATCGTGAACTTCATGATCCAAGTGGCGTGCGAGCCGGAGCGCACCGACGGCCACATGTCTGTCATCGCTGGCCTCACGGGCGACCTTTGCACCGTGTTCGGGATCCGGATGCTGCCGTTACTGGAGACACGCGCGTTATTAGATCTATTGCAAGCCGCGCGCCGCTCGCGCAATTCCCGCACCAAGACCCTGGCTAACTGGGCCACTAAGGAAATACGCAAGCTGAAGCAGCAGACGCCGCTCACTAGCTGGTGAGTATACCGCCCCCACAGAATAATAATTATAATATAATAACTTACGAGCCGGAGCGCACCGACGGCCACATGTCCGTCATCGCCGGCCCCACGGGCGTCCTATGCGTCCGTGCCGTGTTCGGGATTCGGATGCTGCCGTTATTTGAGACGTGCGCTTTGTTAGACCCACTACAGGCCGCGAGTCGCTTGCGCAATACGCGCACCAAGACGCAGGGCCACTAAGAAAATACGCAAGCTCAAGCAGCAGCTGCCGTTCACTAGCTGGTGAGTATACCGCCTCCACAGAACAATAATAATGTAATGTAAGCGAGCGAGCTGTGCATCATCACCGGCCTCACGGGCGACCTCTGCACCGTGTTCGGGATCCGGATGCTGCCATAAGTGGAGACACGCGTGTTATTAGATCTGCTGCAAGCCGCGTGCCGCTTGCAAAATTCCCGCACCAAGACGCTGGCTAACTGGGTTATGGAAAAACGCAAGCTCAAGCAGCAGCTGCCGCTCACTAGCTGGTGGGTACACCGCCCCCACTGAACAATATTAATGTAATAGCGTGCGAGCTGTCCGTCATCATCGGGCTCACGGGCGACCTCTGCACTGTTCGGGATCCGGTTGCTGCCGTTACTGGAGACACGCGCGTTATTAGATCTGCTGCAAGCCGCGCGCCGCTCGCGCAATTCCCGCACCAAGACGCTGGCTAACTGGGCCACTAAGGAAATACGCAAGCTAAAGCAGCAGGCGCTGTTCACTAGCTGGTGAGTATACCGCCCCCACAGAACAATAATAATATAATAACTTACGAGCCGGAGCGCACCGACGGCCATATGTCTGTCATCGCCGGCCTCACGGGCGTCCTATGCGCTGTGATCGGGATTCGGATGCTGCCGTTACTAGAGACGCAATACCTGCACCAAGACGCTGGCTAACTGGGCCACCAAGGAAATACGCAAGCTCAAACAGCAGGCGCCGCTCACTAGCTGGTGAGAACACTGTCCCCATACTAACAATGGGGAGGAGCTTAATGGCGCAAGTGGTTAGCGCGTTCGGCTGCGATCGTTGAAGATAAGAAACTTTCAATGGGTGACCAAAAATTTACTATCTCGAGCTCCTCCGTGCTTCGGAACGCACGTTAAGCCGTTGGTCCCAGTTGCATCTGCATCGTTAGCATCCACCAATCCGCTCAGGGCCCACGTGGTTGGCCATGGCCCGATCTCCCTATTACATCCATAGGGAAGGGGCAAGGCCTGTGCCTCCGCAGTGGGGACATTAATAGGCTGATAATGATGATGATGATAAAATGATGATGATAACAATAAGAAAAAGTGAGTGCACAAAAATTGTTGCACATTTGTGTTGGGTTCATACCACGTTTGCAATCCTGTCCCCGTAGCGTGAGCACCACAATTTATTTGTTATCTCCATTTTTACCGCGTCTCACTGTCATACTCCGTAGAAATTACACAATTAAGCGTGATAAAAGCGAATTATATATCATATCACGGTGTTCATGCTAAGGGGGCTGAAATGTATGCAACTTTGTCAGTTTAACACCTTTGCTTTGGGTCTGCATTTTTAACATGAATAAAAATTTGCGTTTTGAACTTATCATCACTTGATACTTATGCTCATGCAAAAAAGTAGATTTTTGCAATTTTGTCAGATAACAGATTTGTTCTCTCACCCCTTTCACATAAGAAGAATGCTAAAATAAAAACTGTTTGGTCATATTAATACTTTTCTATACAAAATGCAGTCAAATGTGAAGTGGGACAGTAGATCATACTTTAATCTGCTTGTTTTCTAAAGTTGTTCATGATTTGGTAGCACTATGTGGTTAACTTTTGGTGAATATTCATATCTTTGGAGTTTTGGACATTGAAAACTATTCAAAAGAGAAAACCGTTGTTTCAAATGCTGTCAGTTGTAACATTGAGTTAGTTTGCTTTTAACATATTTTTATGAAATTTTTGTCGTCAAAACGTAGTTTTCTATCTTTCGGAACTACAAAGAAAAGTGCAATATCTATCTCTTTCCAATACATTATCAGGCTTATTGGTGAGAGTAGGATGGATTGAATGCATATTGTTGCTATTTTAGCATTCCTCCTGTAGTTTTTTTTAACGCGTGTATGTTATACTGCATTTGTGTCCATTGAATGAGCTGTGACCATAAGGGATGTGTAGCAGTATAATCTAAGGCCTCAATTCAGTAACTTAAAAAAGATTTATTCAATTTAACAAATAGTATTGTTACGTTGTATTAGCTAGTAAATATTTATGTTTACCAAAATTTTACAAAACATCTGTAACATCTCTAACAGTAACTGTTAACATGTTACAAACTATGTCTTGCTTGCCTGTTACAAAGCTAAACGCAATTAATTAAAAAGGCTTAAAAATTTACTTAATATTACCTAATGAATAAAGAATATTTTTTTCTAGTAAAACTTTTCTTTAGATTTAAACATCTAGCAGTTAAATGCTTAAAAAAATAAAAACTTTCTTTTTTCAGATTTGAAACGTCGTGGTACCGTACTGATGTAAAGCAAATTCAAACAACTTATTGCTGGTAAATTAAAATGCATTGTATTGGCAGGTCATGGTTACATGAGGTAACTTGTATCATTTTGTTAACCTTTGTTAGGTGCATTTATTTTCCATATTAAGATCATTCTAATTTCTATAACATACTTAGATTATGTTGAAATAATAAAGTTATTAAAATTGCATCAAAAATTAGTATCTGTATGTAGAATACTTATTTTGTTGGGGCATATTTTAACCTTAAAACTCAGTAAAATCAACAATGGTGTCGATTCTAGCATGATTCTCTAAACCTAAACTTAAATTTGACAGCAGTATATCCTTGTCATTCTCTATACAGAATGAAAAGGAGAAACTGATGTTAAATTTAGTTTTAAGTTTAGAGAATCATGCCAGAATTGGCACCATTGTTAATATTCTGATTAGTGTATAATAAAAAAGTTTTCTTTAAATGTAAATTATATCAATTTTCATTGGTCACATCAATGCACCTAGCATATAATAAAAAGTTATATGATGATTGATGCCTGGCAATTAATTTCACAATTGTCTTAAATAAAACATTGAAGCATTTTTCCTATTTGGTATTATAAATACAGACAGTGGCTGTGGTATCTTTACTTATGTGAAATAAAAGTGATATTGTGAAAGGTGATAGAATGAAAGTTGACGTATGTTAATTTAGGCATGCACATATGCAAGGGACTGTGAATTTTATAAATTATTATTGTTTCGTAAGATATATGAAAGGTTGAATGTTTGATTATGTATGTTTGTTGATGCGTGCTTGATTATTGCAGATGTTTTGTAAACTAAGGCATGTGTCAATGTTGTTTAAAAGTTGGTGTAATGTATAAGATTCCGTCACGTTATAAGAGACGAAGGACGCCATATTGGTGAATATTACTTTTTATTCATCACATTGAATTTGATTATGCGCCTTAGCAATAATGATTTTCCATTTATATCAATTGCTCATGTATTATATATGTAGAAATTGTTTTATTTCACTAGATTTCTCATCTGCTAATTAATTTACTGGTTGTTCCAATATTTATTACTTGCATTTCAGACTTGTGTGATGAACAGAAAGTTTGGCCTTCTCATCTCGTCGTTGCGTTATTTGTACATATGTAATTAAAAGTTCTTTTTCAATGTTAATAAAGAGGCAATTGATTATTGACACTATAGTTTTAGTAATATGTAAAATTAAAACGATTTTATAAAAAACAAAAAAAATACAGTAAAATGTCAAACAATGGTGTTGAACCCTGCATGATTCTCAAAAACTAACTAAACTTAAATTTGACAACAGTTTATTCTTATCATTCTCTGTACAGAATGAAGAGGACAGACTGATGTTAAATTTAGTTTTAAGTTTAGAGAATCATGCCAGAATCAATATTCATTCACTCTGGTTGGCCGTTATTCCAACTTGAATCTCAAACTGATGTTGCTGATAATGAAGTTACCTTTTCGTCTTGGCCGCCATTTGGTTTTATATAAATTTAAAAAGCTAATGAAATTTTGCGTTTTTTTTCTGGGGCTGGCAAGTTTACCTGAATGAGGACATTCGTTTATGTGGGGCCAAAGAACTGTATACTTGTAAGTACTCAATATACTTGTCATCATCAATATTTTTATGTTAATTAAACTAAAAAGACCTCGTCATCCATTCAGTTTATGCGCAAAATAATGCATATAGCTGTGCCATTTTATGCTGAAAATTTAAAATAATGGTAAAATTCCTTATCAACTTTCAATGATTACAAAAAGAAAATTTTATATCAGTAGAAACGTTATGTTTGTATTCACGGATATTAAAGCGGTTATTGTTCAGATTATACATTACAACGGTAAAGGACCTTGGAAACTTAACAGCAATAAATATTTTGTATTATATTTCTGAGTGTCTGCTAGTCTGTGAGCATCACTGACAGGGATGATGTTTGCGCGAATTATGCAAGATTTTTTATGAGATGTGTATATTAATTATTTTCTTTGTTCTGTGTTATGCATAAATGGAGGTATATATATTTTACGTACTCATTCAAAATGTCATTTTGAATATTATTGATAGTTTTATCAGAATTCCGAAACATATATGTACTCTATTTTTAAGTATGATAGGAGAATGTGTGAGGACTAGTGCCATGCCATGAAAGGTTCTGAATTAGAATCATAGGCATCCAGTCAATGAATACCACCCACTTTTCCTGCGTGAATCAAAAATCAACAATTATTCTGTTGAATAAAAATAGTTTTTGGTTTGACTACAACAACTTATTATGTAAACTGTTCTATGGTAATAAAACATCTAGAAATTAACATTACTTTCCTTTATACGAGTACCCGCGACGAACGACCGCGCTGTGCGCATGTGGGCGTCCACATCTTCGTCACGAGCAGTAACGTTGCACGGTGCGTTGGCATAATGTGTAAACCTATTAGTAAATTAGCACGTACTATGCAATTCAAATAAGTTTAGGAAAGCCAATGACCTCCATTTGTCAAATTTCGCTTGAAAAGTACGGTTTTCAAAGAAATTTATGAACACTTTTTTAGCACTGAGGTAATCTTGAATAAAAACCAAATATTTGTAAACAAAAGAAGGAAATAAATCATGCGAACTTATAAAAATGAGTATTGGAAAAGGGATACATAAAAACTATTAGTTTTATTAGAAATATAGGTAAGAAAAAGACCGTTTTTATTTTAAATAAAGTTGTCGTGATGATGACTACTCCGACGGTAGTGCAGAGATGAGCGGCATTAAAGAGCTAGATTATGATTAATATTTTTTGTCACTCAGTCGTAATAAATAAATATTATTAAAAATGATGTTTTTATTAATATTAAAAATCTTTATATATATAATTCTTCTGTGACTGTGTATGTCACTGAACTTCTCTTAAACGACTGGACCGATTTTGATGAAATTTTTTGTGTGTGTTCAAGGGGATCTGAGAATGGTTTAGATTCACAATTTTGTCCGCTGGACAACCCCTATTTTTTTAGGGCGGTACGAAGTTCGCTGGGTCAGCTAGTAAAATATAAAATGTTAGTTAAAATTTGATATTGTTTCTCACGTAATCTTGGTAAATAAGTATGATTAAAGAAAAACTTTTTTGCTCACTCTACCTATTCGGGTTTAATTGACAGATATGTATATCAACGCACCGTGCCGCGTTACCGGCACCATTTTACGTTGACGACGTCGTGACGTGGAGTTGTGGACAAGTACTAAGGCGTAGAACACAGAAACGACTCAGACGGGGCGCGGACATTGTCAGTTTAATACAAAATGAAAAGCGTCGTCTCCCTCCCCTATCTTTTCTATGAGCCTGCGCTGCGTTAAGCGGGTCACTGAGCGGGCGTCCACACTGCGTGCAGTTTTTATGTCTCGCCTCGCGCAGTGCTGTTCTATGAAATAACACAAACAAACTCGCGACACATGCTCCGTTCTCTCGCTTAAGGCGCTGTATATAGTGAAATGCCCTTTTTTGAAAGCTTATTACTAGACTTATACAAAGCTTTCAACTGTAATTTTTTAGTATGTATATCTTCAGTCCTTCAATTATATTTCTGCTTAACAGAAACACGATTGCTAAATTTTTTCTCGATAGATTCTTTTTTCGAAAATATGTTTAACTTTTGACGATTTCCCAAATATCAGAAGAACTACTACACGTATAAGCATTAAATTTGTTTTATTCGATAGCTCTTTTGTAATATTAAAATTTTGCTTGTTATTTTTACGATATGTACACTAAATCTTTTAAAATTATTTTATTTCTTTTTAACAACACCGCGCGCTCGCCGACTCACCTCGTCGGGCCCATCAGTACGCCTGTGACCACTGTCAACGACGGTACTGTGCAAGTTTTTCCCGCGCGTGACTCGTACGGAGCTATTTCGTAATTTACATTTTATAATTATCAAAATATGGGTAATCGCAGTATAAAAAAGAATAAACGCAAAAGGGCACGGCTACGTGAACTAAGAGAGCATATGAATAATATAAGAGTTCAGAGACAGTAAGTATTAAGTGTTTAAATAAATAAATAACTATCTAAAAGTGTGTTTATAATAAATAGATTAGGCATAGCGATTTTATCTAAACCCTAACATCATACAGTCAGAATCGGATATACGTATAATTATATAAAGTGTAGTAGGTACATATAAAGATTATTTTCTTTCGTTAGATTTTATAAAAAATACCTATTTTGTGTTATTTTTAGCGTGCAAAAAGACAATCACAATGAAAATTCTCAGACCAAATCAACTCGTACAGATGCCATAAAGGAAATTAATAATGATGATGGGTAAATATCAAATTGACTTATAAAAGCGTTATAGTTTGTAAACTGTAACACGATTCGTATGACGTTTCAATTTCGTTCTATTATCGATCTAATTGCATCGGAATAAGGTTTTCCATTTCATCATACTAAAATTTAAGAACCTTATCCCAATGCGCTTAGATCAATAATCGAACGAAACTGACAACTGTCATAGGGATGAAGTTATATTTTACAAACCATAATTTATTATTCAAATTATCTGTAAAAAATGGGTTCCTTTAGGATTTATTCTTCTTTCTATTTGTAAGTGTCGCTACACTTATTGACACAATACCGGAATTCCGGAATTCTGCAAATGGTTTAAATTCCGGAATTCCATAAATTTCATTTAAAAGTATTTTTTTTAACACCATTGTTCGTAATTTGTATGTTACTATACCGATAATTGTTTTATAATGAGCCTTGTTACCAACCAAAAGCAACCTGTTGCTGCTGATATTCACATCACCGCACTCTTAGGTAGTAATCAAAATTAACATGCGCGTAACAGAAAGCCGCGGTACTCTCTTCGCTTCTGTCCAATGTCAACGTCGTGCGTTGTTTTCAACTAAGCATACTTGTATTATGATGTACTATTTCGTAACCATTTTGTTTTATTTTTAGAAAAAAATATTATCTTTACGGAACTACTGGGACATTTTCAAATTTAACACATACAGCAGACATACTGGAATCAAATGAGAATGACGGGTAAGTAATTACGAATTCAATCTATAAAGACTAATTATTATTATATACAATACTCATGTTTGCTTCGTTTTATTACCTAACTAACCTTTTCATTTTATTTTCAGAACTTTGAATGATTCTGAAAAAACACTTCTGGATTTGGATTTACCAGTAACCCTAACAAATACAGTCAATATTCTGAATTCAAACTATAGGTATATAAAACTAGTATCACGAAAGAATAATTAAAGTTTATAAGCCATGTAAATGTCATTTCACTGTTGTTTTATTCCTAATAAATCTGCATATACATACATTTTTATTTCAGTGAGGCTGTCGACCCCGAATTACATACGGAAAAGACATGTGAAGAAGATGCTTACGAACCAGTGCATGGTCGACGCATTATTGACATAAATTCGTTTTATAAGCAGATTCAAACCATATCCAACCATAATTCGTTGTTTGATTGCAGTTTTTCACATATTTCATTATTAGGAGAAAGAAGAACTGGATTAATATCAAAATTTAAATTAAAATGTAACATGTGTCAAAAGGATTTCATCATCACAAGTGAAGACACATTAAATAAACACGACGTTAATGTTAACATAGCTGCTGCTATAGAAATCACTTCTGCTGGTATTGGTTATTCCCAATTCGAAGAAATGACAGCATCCATAAATATTCCTATTTTTACAGAGGTCACATATTCAAGACTGCAAGACCAAGTATATGAAAAATGGGAATTAACAGCTGTGGATTCTATGGCGGTAGCAGCTAAGCGTGAGATAGATGCCGCAATAGCAGAAGGCAAGTTAACAAGAGACGGTATACCAGTGATAGATGTATATGCCGATGCATGCTGGTCAGCGCGATCATATGGAAATAACTATAAGGCACTATCCGGAGCCGCAGCAATAGTTGGACGTAGATTTGGTGAAGTCCTTTTTTTGGGTATCAAGAACAAGTACTGTCTTGTTTGTGCTCGAGCAGAGAAAAAGCAAACTGAAATACCAAATCACTTTTGTTTTAAAAATTATACAGGGTCTTCAAGTGGCATGGAGTCAGAAATCATATGTCAAGGATTTGAAACGTCAATCTCAATGTATAATATTGTCTATGGCAGACTGATTGCTGATGGTGACTCTGCCACTTACGCGAAAATACTGGCACGTAATCCTTACCCGACGCACACAGTTAAAAAAATAGAATGTAGGAATCACGTACTACGCAATATGTGTAATAAACTGAAAACCTTGTCTACAGATACCAAATACCCCTTGGCACATAGAAAAACATTGACACAGGTTAAAATTTTGAGCTTCCGTAAAGTCGTGCTTAAATCAATAGAAAAACATAAATTAGAAAAAGAGAAACCGGAAGCATTAGCAGGTTTTAGAAATGACGTACAAAATTCAGTTCGGCATGCCTACGGCGACCACGCTAAATGCAATAACTATTATTGTTTGAAAGAAAAGACAACACAGAGCCACATGGAAATAGAAAATACTTTGCTTTGGTTTAGGATGCAAACAATAATTCAATCAGTTGTTTCAAAATCGAAAAGCATGCTTGAGGACGTGGATGCAAATACTGTTGAGCGTTTCAACAGTGTAATCGCTAAAATTGTAGGAGGAAAGCGAATCAATTTCTCACTTCGTCGAGGATATCAAGCACGCTGCAATGCAGCAGTTGTTTCTTTTAATAATCCGTATCCAAGACATCTACTTAAAAAAACAATATTAGGCAAAAGCCCAAAAAAATCTGTTTTGAAGAGATTTGAAGAAAGACGACTGGCAAAAAGAAAATTAAATAAAGAAAGGCCTCACCAAAAAAATAGAATGCTAAAGACAAATAATGTAATTCAAAACGATTATGGAGTTCAGAGTATTAAACCTGATTTATCACCACAAGAATTAAATATAGCCAAAGAAAATTTCCTTCAAAACCTGAAACAGTTAACTTCAGACAAGGAAAAAATACAGCTATCCACTTTCAATCAGAGAGATAGTGATGACTGGGTAGAGCTTAGAAAAATATGATAACAGCATCAAATTTCGGATTAATAGTGAAAAGAAGGGAAAATACCAGCAAAGCAAAATTAGTGGAAAATATTTTATACAAATCGAACATTAATAACGTAGCGGCGATAGCCCATGGTGTGGAAAATGAAGGACTCGATTTGAAACAACTTGCGATTCAAGAAAAAGTGGTCATTGCACCCTGCGGATTATTCATAGATGATGAATACCCTTTTATTGGTGCTACCCCCGATGGTTTAATAGGACAAGACACAATTGTAGAAATAAAGTGTCCGATAGTTGCATTTAAAAAAGGTCTGGACGAATCAATAAAAGATAACAAAATACAGATGTGGAGGTACAATAAAAAAACTGAACTTATTAATATCAATACAAATAGTAATTGGTATTATCAGATCCAAGGACAACTTCACGTGACACGAAGAAATAACTGTTTGTTTGCCGTTTGGAGTGGCGAAAATAAGGCTGTTAAAACTGAGTTGATTAGTAGAGATGATTTGTTTTGGGAAAAAAACATGAAGCAAAAGCTACTGACTTTTTACATGGACTGGTTATTGCCAGAAATTGTCGATTCTAGGCGAGCGAGGTGAATGCCACTAAGAGAATTGGAAAAAACAGATGAAAGCACTAAAAATTACGATAACACGGAAAGAGAACCAACACCAAAAAGGCAACGAATAGATGAAGAACTCCTACCACCACACGATCACAACAAGGAAAATAGGCCTGTTTGCAGTAGACAGATATTGTTTGAAAACTTTTATTTTTTTTTAATTCTAAGAAAGTATTTAATTATATTTAATGTAAAGATAATTAAAAAGATTTCTTATATCCATTAATGATCTCCCTTATTTTACAAAGAACTGATGTGAGACAGTATTGCTTGCAGATGACACCTTAGTTTTTAAAATTAACAGAGGCAATATGTGCTCTGACAATGTAAACTATGCTCTCGCCACGGTAGTCCACTGGTTTACTAGTAATAATCTAAAACTTAACCTAACTAAAACTTAAACTTAACTAAATGTATAAAGTTCTCTCTACCAAATGTGAGACAGATGAATACGCCGATAAACATGAATGGCGGAGCAGTAGAATTGGTAGTCTACAAAATTTTTGGATATTACGTTACACTTTAGTTTGCTCGTCCACGTCCGATAATCGATGACCGATATTGTCTGATCTCCCATTCGCACTCGCATAATAGAAAGAGGCAGAAATCGGTCCGATTATCGGACGTAGGCGAGTACGCTAAAACTGTAATGGGGTCCCCATATTGATGCCTTGTCAAGTTGACTTATATACCGTTAAGAAAATATGGTCTATAACTGATGTTGAAACAGCAAGAACGGTTTACTTCAGTTACTTTCACAGTGTAATGTCCTTTGGTTTATTGCTGCGGGGGTTAGCGTTTGTCTATGGGCCAGGACAATATCGTCCTCACGGGGTTAAGGAGGTTAAATGCGACTATCTGGTACTTTATTTTGTAAAGTTAATTTTTCTAAAAGCTTTTTTATTAGCGCTAGAAATGTTTCCATAAATCAATTGATTTTGTATGTGTTACAACACATTCAAAGGAGGAAAAAAATAGCCCTTGCTGAGTTTCTTGCGGCTTCTTCTCGGTACAAGGTCTCCCGACGTAGGATTTACGAAGCCATGGCGTAGTCGTTGACTTTCAATAAATGCACTGTAAATGCTCATATTGAATAAAAATCATTTTGTCTTTATCTTTTATCATATTAAATAATTTGATTGATCGAATATTAATTTATTTCTTCAATAGTACCTATAAGATGGTTTAAAAATTTTGAACTACTGAAAATTCCGGAATTCGGATTTATAAAATACAGAATACGGCTATCCGGAATCAGTCATCAGAATAAGGACGTCAGCGGGCTGTGCGGGGCGAGAGGGGGGCGCTACGCAGAGCCCCCGCCCGTGTGTTAGCCACTTCGTCTGCTTCACCCCCTCAAATACCTAAACTTCCACTATAAGAGCGCCTTAACGCAGCGCAGGCTCTATATGTTTTGAGAGGCGACGCTACTGGCGCCTTCAGAAGTAGATAATTTGGCATCTGCTTATGGTTTTGATGTAATTAGTTTTTTACAAAATTTAGTTTTTGAAGTGAAATCTTTAGTGTTGTGACTTGAGATTCGAAACGGAAGTAGAGAATTTGACACAAGTATCCGTAATTTTGTTACTCTGAGCAAGTACAAGAGACGGAAAGCCGAACGAAATCTAGTCTTGAGGTGGATACCTAAACATCGGTGGTTCGAGCCTGAACTGGTTTTTTTTTATTATCGATATTATAAATTTTTTAATCATTATGTCACTAGTAATGTTTTTTTTTCTATGTATTTTCCAAAAGCTATGAGATTTTCTTTTACCAAAGTTGAACGACTATTTCTCTTAAACTAACAAATCTATCTTAACCGTTATATTTTTCCGTAAAAGTTCATAAGAAGCACTACTTATTATCATGAATTTTTCCAGGTTTTTCAAGCCAATGGTTTAACTTTTAGAGGGGTCACTACTCGAACACAAAAATTAGCTTTATAGTACAATATTTCGCAAACGGATCCCTAAATCGAAAAATAGTGTTAGGAACGATAGAAAAGAAAAAAACAGAAAACGGTAGAAAAGACGATGAAAAAAAAGAACAAGTCATACCCAGGTTACACTTAGGAGAGCCACACTAAAAAAAAACATTTTTAATTTTTTTGTTTTACCATTATGTCTGCTTGATTTATATGTATACATATCTCCACAAAATAACAGCTCTCTGGTGCTAACAGAGGGCCCGATGCAAGGGGGGCGAGCCGGGCATTTGCCCAGAGCAGCGAAATTAACTTAGGGTCAGCCGTAAATTGTTACTATAGGGCGGCAAAATCTGTCCTGAGCGGCAATATTTCTAGATCGGGCCCTGCTTACAGTCTCCACGCAAAAGCGGGGATGTACATGACGAAATTATAAGGGTTATTGTCAGTACTATGGAACTCTAATTTAAAAAATCAAAAAACATGACTGCTTAAATATTACTTCAAATAAAAACTGAAAAGAAAAAACAAGTCCAATAGTCTATAATTCTGTTAAGTAGACCGAGGGGAGTTGAAACAATTTTAACATTTTGTTTTATACACCAAATACTATAAATTTTTAACAAAAGAGAACTCTTTTAAAGCGTTCACTAGTTACAGGTCGCCGGCTTTCTAGTCTACCCTTTTTTATTGGTAGTGTAAAGCTCGAATAAAGAGTACTTCCAGCTATCAATCAATCGGGCTGCTACCAGCCTAGTAGGTAAAGCGAACGTTGCAATCATAGCAATTATTTTCCTAATATTTTTTCTACCTATAAACAAAATAAGAATAATTATTATTTAAATTAGCGAATAACGAATCACAGTTTACCAAAAATGCTAAGTATTTTTTACAAATATAATCAAATAAACCTATTATTTAGTTTATTTTTTAAATCTTTTTTATTATTTAAATATTATTATCCTTTTTTTTCGTCGTGAAAATACGTGACGCATACAGCGCCACCTGGGAGTGGCAACGGGGTTATGAGGGACTCCTCCCGACCCGTCCCTCCCGCCTGCTCAGTCAGTCCAGGGGCTGGCTCAGCGACTGCTCAGGAGGGGGGGGGGGGAGGGTCTATCCACTAAAAACCTGACGATGCATGGTGTCTACCGCGACCTCACCAGTGAGCGTTCGAGTCGAACGGACACACACGTCTCCCCCCGGAAGAGGGGAGTGTTGGGGATGCCCCGGAACATCATCAACCTCCCAAGTCCCACACCCCGCCTCTGCCGGGAAGAGCCTGAAGACGAAGGGGGTTCCCCCGTCTCCTTGCCCTCACCCTCCTATGTTGCAGAGAGTTCGCGTGAGCTTGCTCCTCGCGAACCCTCCCTGCAGCTTCTTTTTCGAGATGACATCCTCACAGAAAAAGGCCACGGCCTGCCAGGATATGTCGCCACCCAGCATAGCATTTATAATGCCGGGCAGAGAGAGATCCCTACCCACTGCCGCTACCAGAGTACGGCCAGTGTTGTCTTTGACCTATTGGAGGCCATGGGCATATTAGGATAATGGGGCCCTATGGCCCCCATTTGGTGATTTAACAGGAACTAGGGACTTTGTATTTGATGTGAGGGGGGCCCCTATCGATCGCGGGGCCCTGGGCACTTGCCCAAAGTGCCCACTGGGAAAGAGGGGTCTGAGTACGGCGCTGCTGAGACCACGCCGGACACTCCTCAAGGGTGTGCCGTGCAGTATCTACAGCAGCGCCGAACTCGTGGCACGACGGGGTCGCCTCTTTTTGTATCCGATGCAGGTATTGTTCGAAGCAACCATGCCCAGACAACACCTGCACCAGACGAAAGGTTAGCGACCCATGCTCTTTCTTCCTCCAGCGATCCAACACAGAACGGATCGCTTCTAATGTCTGGATGCTAAACATAGAAACCCGCATCATTTCCCACCAGAGTTCCCCCATATTTTCCTCTGCCAGCCGTCTAACTCTGACCAGGTTCTGTATGTCAGGGCATTCCCCGCGGCTTCTCGTCGCGGTCCGCTCCTTATGTAGTTCCGCCAAGACTTAGGGTTCCAGTTCTCATGGTGGGTTTCCTGCTAGAGCACACGCCGCTGCCCAAGGGACCGTTCTGTAAGCTCGTATGACCCGAACTGACACTGTTTTCTGGACCTTACGAAGAAGTGCTTTGGTCTTTGCGTTTAAGCTTTCCGCCCAGACCATATAGGGCCATACTACGTATGACCCCTGCGTATAGTCTCCTACACTTTATATTGGATCTGCCAAGTGCCGCAGCAGCTCCAACTAAACTCGGCGCCAATTACCGGAAGTGATCATCGAAATGCCAACGTCCATCCCCAGTTGCTGTCCCAAATATTTGATGGTCGGCTTTAGCAGCACCCTCTGTCCGTCCATTTCAACATACGCCCCGGCAAGTGGCCTGCAGCGCGGCCCGTAAAACAATGTTGCCTCCATCTTAGAAACCGCCACGCTAAGCCCCAGTGCTCTTATTCAGCCCACCACTAGCGAGACCGCAACCGTTGCCCGTCTCTTTACCTCCCTATAGCTGCTACCTCTTGAAATGACCAGTGTGTCATCTGCTATGCATGATATTCATTTTTGGAAGCAGCACCGCCCGGGTCACCCATTCGTACCCGATATTCCACAGGAGTGGTTCAAGGACCGACCCCTGTTGAACACCGCACACCATAGGATGCGATTTCATATTTCCTTCTCTGACAACATAGAGCTTCTCTCGGTCTTCAAGGTAGTGCTATATAATTCGATTTAAGTATGACGGGAGTCTGATATCGCAGCGCCTCTTTAAACAGCTGTAGCGGAGAGTATTGAAGGCATTTGCAATATCTATTGATACTGCAATTACCCTCGTCTCACCGCCCTATCTGCGATTTAGCGTAGTGTCAAAACAGCATCTATAGAAGATTGCCCCTTACGGAAACCATACGGATTCTCCGCCAGATGTTAGTTAGTTAGTTAGTACTTCAGGGCGGTTTCCGCACTTAGTCCTAATTATTGGACCATTGTGCGTGTCTCAAAAACATTCCCGTTTACTCCAGCCAGCCTAAATCGGTCCAGAAGGAAAGCAACCTTGGTAGACTGCTGCAAGCTTCCGGAAACGATTCTGGTGACTGGAGAAGTCGTGCCCGTTGGTCGGCCACACTCCTGCATTCCATGATGACATGCTGTGGCGTTTCTTCTGCCTCCATGCATCCTCTGCACAGGGGGCTGTCCGTTACTCCTATTGTACATAGGTGTTTGTTTAGGGGACAATGACCAGTCAGGGATCCTATAATCCTGCGAAGTTTGTCCCTATTTAGTCTGGTAAGGGTGCGGGCAAAACTTTTATTTACCGCCGGAACCGCGTTTTTCGTTTGCCGGCATCCTTCACCTGTTTTCCACTCCATCAAGTGTGATTTTTGAGTTATTTCACGCAGCCACGTTTTAATTTGGGCCTGAGGTATGGGCAGCAAAGGTTCCGGACCGTGCACTTTTGTGGCTGCTCCCCTCTTGGCCAGCTCGTCTGCTGCGTCATTTCCGATTGAGCTGCTGTGTCCTTTTATCCATTGCAGAGTTACCGTGTTGCTAACCGCAATGGATTGAAGTGCCTTGTGGCACTCCATTACTAGGACAGAGTTTATTGTGTTGCTACGTAGGGCTTGAAGCACGGATGCACTGTCAGAGATGATCTTGATGTTATACTCTCTGATGTCTCTGGCTGCAACCGCCTGTGCCGCTCTGGTAATGCTAATACATTCCGCCTGGAAGATTGTGCTTTGTTTGCCTAAGGTTGTGGATATTTTTATATTCAGGTCGTTTGAGAAGACACCGGCTCCAGTACCACTGTTGGTTTTGGAGCCATCCGTGTATATCCTAACTTCCCCGGCGCCAGAATAATCTGCCTTTTCCGCGGTAAGTTGGATGTTGTATCTTCGATCAAAAACGTGTTGACTCAATACTCTATCCATAGGTGCCTCCAGGAGTGGAATCTCCTTTGTGCACTTTTGTAGAATATTGGAGTGTGTTGTTACAGTATTTAATCTCCATAATCCTAGAGATTTTAGCCTCAAAGCTGCTGCTTTCGCCTCTTCTTGTATGACCAGGTCCAATGGTCTTAAATTCATGAGGTACTCTAATGCAGCCGATGGAGTTGTTCTCATGCATCCAGTTGCTGCTACGCTCGCCAAGCGTTGTAGACTTTGGAGTTTGGATTTCACTGTGGTCAGTTGGGTCCTGGGACACCAAACAACTGAACCATAGGTTATAGAGGGCCTGATGACTGCTGTGTATAACCAAAGGGTGATCTTTGGACTTAGACCCCACTTTTTACCAACTAGTCTTCTACACTGATTAAAAGCTATGCAGGCCTTCTTTGTTTTTATATCAATATGACTCGCCCAATTCAGTTTGTTATCCAGGATTACGCCCAGATATTTCACTTGTGTTGATAGGGAGAGTTTGGTATTAAACAGTTTTGGTAACTGTAGTTCAGGTAGCTTCCTTTTGTTGGTGAAAAGGACTAGCTCTGTCTTGTTCGGGTTTACTGACAAGTGATGTTCGTCACACCATTTTTCCACAATCTGAAGGGCTGAACGCATAAGCTTGCAAAGGACATTTTCAGCGTTCCCATTTATCAGAATTGTTAGGTCGTCCGCATAACCAATAGTAGTGTATCCTCTGTCATTCAGACTCCGTATGAGACTGTCCACTACTATGTTCCAGAGAAGTGGTGATAGGACCTCCCCCTTGGGGACATCCTCTAACTACCTTCGCACGCGTGGTAGCGTTCCCCACTATCTGAACCGCCCTTTTGCCGACCAGTTCGGTGATCCAACCTCTGGTGACTTGGTCCACCTTGAGTTTTCTTAGGGCGTGGTTAATACTGTTGTGCATCGTTTTGTCAAAAGCACCTTCTATGTCTATGAAGGCTGCTAATGTTGAGGTTTTATTTGTAATTGCCGACTCTATTTTGTGGACTACTGCATGCAGTGCCGACTCTGTTGATCTGCCTTTTCTGTAGGCATGTTGTTGAGGGTGCAGCGGAGCCTTACTTAGTGCTCCATCCCTAAGGTGTCGGTCTACCAGTCTTTCCAATGTTTTCAAGAGAAAAGAGGTTAGGCTTATTGGTCTGAAGGACTTGGCTTGTGTATAGTCGTCCTTGCCTGGTTTCGGTAAGAAGACTACTTTTGCCTCCCTCCATGGTTTTGGTATGTACTTGAAGGCCAGGCAGGCCCTAAAGATTGGTTGTAGGTATCTGGTTGCCTGGTCGAGTTTCCATTGTAGTAGCGCCGGGAATATACCATCTAGTCCTGCTGACTTAAATGGTTGAAAGCTTTTTAGAGCCCATTCTATCTTTTCCGCCGTTACTATTATTTTTGCCAGGTCCCATTCCTGGGTTGTTGGTGCATTGTGGTGCTCAGTCAACCACTCAAAGCCAGGCGCCAGTTGGCATCCTGGGAAGTGGGTTTCCAGTAGCACCGCATTGGCTTCTTCTTCTGTTTTTGTATAAGTGCCGTCTTCCCTTTTCAGAGACCCAAGAAGGTTGGAGTTGTCCTTGGACAGAACTTTCTTGAGTCTGGCAGCTTGATTTGTTGAATTGACACTACTACAGAAGCCGCGCCATCCTTCCCTACTCCGGAATCTGATCCGCTTCTTGTAGTGTTTTTGTGCTTTTTTATATTTGTCCCAGTCCTCATTGGTTCTGGTATTTTTCGCTCGATTGAAAAGTGTCCTGAGTTTCTTACGTAGTCTTTCAAGTTCTGGCCCCCACCAGGAACTTTTACCCAGGCCTTTCGGTACGATGGTAGGACACGTCAGTTCGTAGCTTTTAAGAAGTGCTGAAGTGTAGAACTGTACGTTTGTTTCTATGTTGTTTATGTCAAGAATTTCGTCATGTATTTGCATCTCGCTTAGTGTTTTAGTTATCAGTTCTTTGTACCTTGCTATATCTGTTTTTCGGGGGTTGCGATATGGAACAGGGTCTGTTTGTCTGTATTGTAATTGGAAACATATCCTGCGGTGGTCTGCAAAGGAGGGTTCGTTTGACACGTGCCATCCTTCGATTAGATTGGCCACCGCGTGTGTCGCTAGTGTTATATCTATGATAGTTTGGTACCTAGAGCTAACAAATGTGGGCTCCGTCCCAATGTTCATGATGTTAAGGTTGGTTTGGAATAAGTATTCAGTTAATAACTCACCCCTTTTGTTTGTGTCCTTACTTCCCCACAGTGAGTGATGTGCGTTGCAGTCAGCCGCTACAATCAGCTCCCATTTGTGGTCCTCGCAGTGTCGCACCAGCTCGGTCAGCTCCCTCGGAGGAATTTCCCCCTCATTCGGCATGTAGACCGAAGCTAGTACCAGGACTGTTTGGTTATCTGTGGGGATCGTCACAGCTGTGAGGTCTCTAGAACAGAGTTGGTTAAGCATGGTTGTTTTTATAGACTTGGGTGTAAAAATACATGTCCTTGGTTTATCGATAGATGTGTTTAAAAGTAACTTACCACCGATGTTGTTCAGACCGCAAATCCTATTATTTCTGATCCAGGGTTCCTGAATCAGAGCGACGGTCGTGTTGTTTGTCTCCAGCACCCTGCGTAGTGTGGCCGCCGCTATCTGTTTGTGCTGGAGATTGGTCTGCATAATGGTGATGGTGCTACTAGGGACTGTGAAGGACGCCATCTTCGTCGCTAACGCTGTCCTCAGAGCTCAGGCCTGCTTCCTCTTCCATCTCGCTCGGACCCGGTTGGGGAGCTGAGGTGGTCGGTGTCGGGATCGCAGCGCCTTCCTGCTCTGTAGTAGCACTTGATGTCGCTACTGTCGGGTCAACCACTGTTGCTTCGTCTGTCGCGAAAAAGCGGATGTATCCGCTGCCAGACATGTGTGCAACACGGCGTTCCCTGTCCAGTATTGTTTGTTTTTGGTCCTCGGGGATTCCAAGGATCAGGTGGACCACCTTCTCATTAGAACTGCTCTCCGGTTTGTCATCAACGGTCATGTCGTAGCACTGCCAGGACTCGACCTTGTACCAGGGGTTCTGGGCACAAAGGAGTTTCTGCAGTGTGGCAGACTCGGTAATGCGGGTGTGGAGAAGAAGCCCAGCTCTGAGTTTCTTCTTCACATCCGACAGCCTAATGACCGTTAATGTGGTGTTCGGTATGGGTGACGGGATGGTTTTCACCATTTGCTCAAGCCACTTGAGTGCGTTTTCGTCCTCACACCACTTCGCTAGCACCCCGTCCGAAAGGAAGGGTCGCCCGCGGAAAGATGGAGCCTGCGCATCTGGAGACTGCGGAGTCAGAACTGCCTGCAGGATCCCATCGTCGATGGTCTCCTTCAGCTGTTCCGCCTGCTCAGCCGAGAGGTCCCTCGGCGGGACGGTGGTGACCGCTACTCTCAGATGCGATTTACTCGCATCTGCGTAGCTCACCGTCCGCTTCGTCTTCGCGTCGGTTTTCGCGCGTTTGGCATCCCCCCTTGGAGACTGCGTGTCGTCCAGTCGTGGCCGCTTCGTAGAAGCTGCCTCGCCCGAGCCACACGCAGTCGCAGGCTGCTCCTTTTCAGGAGCAGTGGGAGCCTCCGCAGCGATCCGCCGACCACGATCACCCCTCGGTTTCGGTCTCCGTCGTGGTTGTTTTTGTGCGTTTGTGTTGTCTGTTTTGTCGGCCCCCTGTATTTCTACAGGCTCGCGCTGTGTTTCCACTGCTGCGGTGACCGACTGTGTGGCGTTTTGTTTAGTTTTGGGCTGCAGGGCTTCCCTTCTCGCGCGCCGGTTGTGGCGACTGCGTTCTGTTCGGCCCTGCGAGCCTTTGTTTGAGTGTTTGTGGGTGGCCGCCGCATTAGCAGTCTTCCCTTTGCAGGGGCGCTTATGGGCGACCACAGTCCACTGTGTTTGTGTAGGTGTTGTACTACTTGTTGTAGCTGAAGTTATGGCCTCAGCTAGGCCAGACAGGTCCAGGCTTGTGCCCTTCCCTGAGCGCTGATTATCCCCCCAGAATACGCGGGACAGACCAAGCCAGGCTTGGTGAGGGATTCCTCGCGAGTCGCGATACCCTCCTGGGGTACTGTCATCTCTTTGTCAGCACTCATTTTAATGTTTTGGGGCTTTGGCGGGAAATGCCAAATAACGCACACGACTCCTGCCCAAGGGTGTGTGGTACAATGTTTTAGGGGGTATTTAATTCCCCTAGGCCATGTGAGCCCGGGTGTGGATATGCGCCGCCACGGTTCGGCTATGCGGGATTTTGTGGTCCGGCCAGAGGTTTCTGTTACGTCAATTACAGAAGGTATTTGACCAAAAACGGGCGGCAACCTCGTGAAGGATAGTCCTCTGGCCTTGATTAGGGGATCCTTGCGACTTGCGCTACTCCCTAACCCGTTCGCCAAACCCAGTATCGGACAGATACTGAGAGTAGGTGATCATCAAGCAAGTTTCTTGTTTGACCATCCCCCGCTCTTCTCCGCCAGATTAGGCCCCACTGTGTCCAAATGGTGGACGACACGATTCGCAATTATCCTCTCTAGGATCTTACCCTTTTCATCCAGTAAGACTATCGGGCGATAAGCTTCCGGATAATCAGCTTGTTTCGTTTCCTTTCTCATTAGACAGAGCCTGTCTCGCTTCCATTGCCTAGGGAACACGCCGGTCTCTAAACATTTATCCAACATCGTTCGGAAATATACCCCAAGATGTTCCAGTACCAACGGAATTATCCTCACAGGAACGCCATCTGGACCCGGGGCCTTTCTTTTGGTTCGGAGTACTGCCACCGCTTGCTCAAGCTCTTCCGTTGTGACCGCTAAAAAATTGAAAAGTGAAGCCGCCATTAATGGAGGGATTTTGGTGACCACGGTGGAAAATAGCTCGGACACCATATACTGCAGAAATCCCGGTTCCAACTCTTGTCGAAACTTGTTTCGGATCATCTTGTAGGGTCTCCCCCATAGGGACGGCGCACAGTGGTCCGGATTTTGAATATAGTGGTCTTAGGAACCAAGGTTAATATTTCGCGCATAAAAAATTCATGCGGACAGATAAGTGAACGCTCATCAACTTTTGTTCTAGCAATTTCCATGTAATCGTATATTTTCGCAAAAAAAAAATTAAGAAAAAAATGTATGGAGCAAAACTGAAATTTTTTTTTTCTCGAAATGTTTAAAAATGTTAGCAATGAAATCATTTGTAAATTATTGTATTACATTTATTTATTAATTTTACCAACAAATCTTTTGCATGCACTTGCAGCTTTGGTGTTTATGAACAGATTAACTTAAAATATATATAAAAAAATACATGGAATCGATACTTTTTTAGTCTGTTAAGTGGTTTTGGGAAAGTACAATACTAATATATAATTGTCTATATCAACACAGACATCAAATTACAAAATAAAATAATTATTAAAAATTGTTTATTGCATAATTCTTACAATAGAATGTAATAATCGAAGGTGGTTTATACTTTTAATTTCAAAAAATATGAATTAGTACACTTAAACAAGAATAATAAAAATATAATAAAATGGTACAAGTTAACTAAACATACAAAATAATACAAAGTAATAAATTAATATAAGAAAACTTAAAAATCATTCCAAAGGATCTGGCACATTTTGTGGAGCTTCTATTTCTTCATCTTCAACTTCTATTATTTCTTCGGTTATTAATAACTGCAACGCTTCTGGAAACATACTTGAAGATTTAAAATTGGCGTATTTAGGTTTCAGATGAGATATATATGGATCCGAAGATATCAAAAAATTGTGTATAATATCTTCATTATTTTGAAATCTTCCTGTTTTTCTCGTGTGGCGCTCTCTGGTATTTCGGAAGTCCTTATTTCTTGCTTCTGCTGCTTCTTCTGACAAAATTCCTATAGGAAGACAAGAAAAATGTTTGCATATGTCTGCGCCATGTATCAGCATTTTGTGTACGCTGGAAGGCATGTTGTACCAAGGGTAGTGATGTACAAAGAGTTCAGCAGTCTCCTTGCAGTATCCACGGAATCGATCGATATTGACAGCCTTTCCAGAAGATAACACTTGCAATATGACTGCGAAGTGTTTTATCAAATCAACATCAATCTTCGTTATTTGAGCTGTCTTTTCGTATTCTCGGAAAAATCTTCTGGCCGTGTTCCCATCATTTGTAGTTCCAAAGCCCTGCTTCACAAGATCAATCAAAAGTCCCATCTGTTGTTTGAACTCCGATTGCACCATGTTCTTTCGAAACTTCTTATGGTTCTTGTTTTCGCCTCTTGCACTCCACATTTCAAAATCTAAATTATACGAAATGTGTAAAAGACACTCCATGCTTCGAATCCACATATGGAGTGTTGACAATCCATATTGATATACATCTTCCCGCACAGGTCTTGAAAACATTTGAGAAAGATTATTCATTTCGCTTGGTTTTGCAAGACAAATATTGCAAGTAGCTGCAGAGGGAGTATTTGTAATTATTGTCGTCACTTTCCCATCAATCATTGTCATGTGTGGCTCATGAGTAACTTCCAAGTTTCCGCAACTTGAAACAGTCAAATTTTGTATTTCTTCCTCCATTGCCGCTTGTTCTTGTTTAACAAAGTCAGTTGTTTCCTTCGCAAACTGAAATTTAATAGGTCTGCAATAAAACGTTGAAGATGGCTTTGGATTATCCCAAATAACAATATTTTCAGCCTCTAGCTTCAGGGGAACGAGGCTGGTCATGAACACAAAGGAGTCGTCGAATTCTGCCATTTCACTTCTTTGCTTGTAGTTGCTCTGTGCTGAAGAACCGTCAAATCCCCATTTACTGGTCAGCTTCAAGCTTCCACTGGAAATATTTAAATCATCACCCAACACTTGCAAAATCCTTCGCGTTGTGACTTCTAAAAGTGCTTGTAGTTTCACCTTCGCTCCATCTTCTGATATTATTATATCTCTGGCATCTGGATAACACCTTTTCTTAGCTTCTAACAACTTGTGGTAAGACGGAAGCTTCAACTGTTGTGACAATGCAGACCGTAAAGTGAGGTACTTCCACTTTGAAAGATCCAATGAAGTAGTTAGGGCCAAAACTTGATCTTCCTGCATAGTCTCTTTCTTTTCGTTCATAAATAAAAATGATTCGACAACTCCAACCTTTTCAGGCTTCTTCATAAGATGATCGATGATGCGAGCAAGAACTTCTTTTCCATTAGACTTTAGTTTGGTGATTAAAGCAAAAATCAGTTCCTCTTCCGGATAGTCAAGTAATGTACCCGATCGCCTTTTCTTCTGCTTGTTTCCTAGGTCTTCAAATGGCTTTCTTGATACGATGTCTGTACAAGTGCTCATATCAATAGTCGCCTTCGAAGTAGATGCAAAGGGTAAAACAGCTGCTTCTTCTTCTGTGGAACGATGATCGAAATTTTCGGCCTCTTCAAAAATTTCGGAGAGATTCACGGATTCGCATTCAGGCCACTTAATTCTTGTTTCTAACCAGCTCATATGCTTTTTCATGAATGTTTTTTGCACCCTGTGTGCTTCGGTCCATCTACGATTTAAGTTGACAGTGAGAGATCTTGCAAAATTCAAATTTTTTTCAGAATCTTCTTGCGAAATATCAAGCAAAATGCAGTCCAAAATTGCTTGATGAAGTCGTTTGTAGTCCTTGAGGTCCCCTTTTCGTAGAAACACGTAAATGTCCAGGTAAGTACCAAATCCAGCCATGATTAAGTAGTTAGTTTTCTTCAGGTTAAAATTTCCAGGTATGTTGACTCTTCAAGATTTGAATGTCTATTGACGCTCTAGCCGGAACTCCGATCTGTTTTATTTTATTTACAAGCACGCAACTAGCAAGGGTCTTAACGAGAAAAAGAGAGCAATAGAGAAAGAGATAGCATTAGTAGAAAATGAAAGAGATAGCAATATTAGGCAATGGGAGGGGGAAATCAGCAGCCAATACGTCATTCGGTCACTAACTGCGCTTTGGGTAACAGCGATAACCACTAAGAAGTAAAATATGAAAACAATTTGTATCTTTTTTTCGAAATCATTTTAATTTAGGAAATAATGCATTTTAAAGTTTATAATATTGAAAATATACGAAAATTATGTGACTATAAATAAAAATAAAAACCTTAAAATTAAATTAAATCATTTAAAAACCTTTAAATGACACAAATAGTTAGAATTAAAAAATTGAAACTTCTGATGCCTATTTCGGCCAAGGCTGCAAGTGCATGCAAAAGATTTGATGGTGAAATTAATAAATATATGTAATACAATAATTTACAAATGGTTTCATTGCTAACACTTTTAAACATTTCGAGAAAAAAAAATCAGTTTTGCTCCATACATTTTTTTCTTAAATATAATTTTTCGCGAAAATATAGGATCACATGAGAACTGCTAGAACAAAAGTTGATAAGCGTTCACTTATCTGTCCGCATGAATTTTTTCAGCGCGAAATATTAACCTTGGGTCCTAAGACCACTATATTCAAAATCCGGACCACTGTGCGGCGGGGGCGGCCCACCCGCTGCCGAGCTCGACTATGAACATCAGTTATAGTTCCTCCTATAAAAAATCGTAAAATTGTGGCAGATAGCATAACCGCCACTAATAAAATAATCTAGGTAACTACAATAATTATGTGGATTCCTACTTGCCTAGTAAGTTTTTCTTCATTCAAGACCATTGTATTGTAAGCGTTTTAATTAGTTTTCACAGTCAGCTCATGTCTGTCGGGTACTTGTGCTCATCGAAAACGCTTGTAATTTTTTTTCAAACTTTATAATGAATAAACTGAAATAAAAATTTCAAGCTTACAGCAACAAGTTTTTTTTTAATACTTTGCCGACAATTTCAAAAATATAGGGCTTTTGATAACGTGCAGGGCTGAGGCGTAGCGATGGTGATGTGAGATCAATTAATCGAAGAATCGATTTTTGTAGCCAAAAAGATCGATTTTATAAATCGATATGTAGTACTGAACCGATTCAGTGAATCGATATGTCACTCTTGAAAATCGACATTCGATTTGATTTAATGTTTTGGTATTAACCAAAAAGGTATTTACAATTATTTGAATGTACCCGTTATAAGAGTGCTGCCGGTTAAAGGGTTAAAAAAACGCGAGATGGCTGTATGTTTGGATTCCTTCGCCCCTCTTTAATAAAAAAGTTACGTTTGTTTAAGTTATCGAATTTACTGATAAAAGATCGTTAAATTTTAATTTATAACTTGTTTTTAATAAAATAGATTTATATAACATTATAAACAAGAACTTCAAAAAAAGATTGATTTTTCAGGAATCGATCTTATTGGCTTCGATTTTTTTGTGGATCGATTCATTAGGTCACGATTCGAATCGATTTAAAAATCGATCTTTTTCGGGAAGAATCGCCATCCCTACTGAGGCGTGCCAGGTGATGCTTACCGTAATAAGCATGCTATGATGACTCGTCACCATAAGAATTTCTAGCCCTACAGACATTCCGTTACTCGGAGGCAAACTGTTGACTTAATCTCGCGCGTCGCCGCCGTCGAAGGCGCCGCGGCGTGCGGGGAATCTTGTTTGGCTGTTAGCCACTTGAGAGGCGAGAGGCACTTAAGCTTGCAGAGGTACGTACTGATTGCTTTTATGCAATAATGCGCAAGCGTAGTGGAACGTTGCTATCACACGTGCGCGCCAGCTCAAACAGCATTGTGCGCGCGCTATCCGAACGCTGGGATTCACCGCTGCTTATGCGCTGGATCCATTTGCATACAGCGGCGGTGACTCCTTAGTCGTTAATTTTATTTTTATTTATTATTAATTTTTTTTTTTATTTAATTTTATTTTATGTATTCAATTTACTAACACTAGATTTTTAAGCCTAATTGTTACTAACCATTATGGATGAATAATCTGAAATAAATGTTATTATTATTATTATTAAGACGAAGCGGGTGCGCATCCCTTTAACAAACGGGATGGTCGATGGAATCAAAAACCCCCTCTCCAGGTCTTTACACGTCGCCCTCGGCGCGGTCAAGCCCACCGGGTGAGACCCGGGAGGGGAGCCAGTGAGCGACCTTCGAGCGGGCGAAGGGCTTAGCGTGAGGGGGTAGTGTTTGTCCGGGGGTAGGGTTACCAGCCGTCCGGATTAGTCCGGATATGTCCGGACTTTGAGAAATTTAAATTGTCCCGATTTTTTTAATTACATTGAATATGAATAATAAAAGTACATAATGATTTAAATACCATCATCCCAAGCAACAAAAAGTGGGTTTTATAATTATCCTGGGACCACCATTTTTCACGATTATAATGGACTAGTAGACTCTTATAACCACGGAAAAGGGCCCATTTTATAGGCGTGCTCTTTCTTTTAAGACACCCATACTATACTTGGTGACTACCGCTTAGACGAATAGTTTCCTTATAGTGGGAATACGTGACACTGGTTGCTTTCCAATTACAGAGCATAATGCGACTCAGTGGCGCACAATGCCGAATTATGCTGATGCTTATTTGGAACGTGAATTAGGTTTCTATGATGAAACAAGTTTTAATAATTTTTCAACAATAAATAATATTAGGAACGATAACATATAAATAAAACATTTCGATCAATGCCAACTTAAAGAAAAAACACTTGTTAAATTTCTGTCTCTGAGTTGGTACGATTGCACGCATCACACGAAAGCATTACTTTTGAAAGTGCTCAATTGTGCGAAGCGATGCTGTAGTTGGAACACTCAACTTTAAGCATTATGCCGCATAAGGGTGCGGCCAGAGTGCACTCAGATTCAGACTCAGATTCAGATTTCGAAAACAAGCGCGAGAAATAAACAGTGTAGTCTAAGCAGGTTGCTTGCTTTTTCTCGCGCTTTGTTTTCTGAGTCTGAATCTGAATCTGAATCAGGAGTGCAATCTGGCCGTACCCTTCGACTACACTGTTTATTTCTCGCGCTTGTTTTCAGAATCTGAATCTGAGTGCACTCTGGCCGCACCCTAATGCGCTATAATGCTGTACTTGGAAAGCTACCACTAACTGCTCCCCACGAAGCCAACTAACAGCGCCTTAAAGAACCATACACGGTTTTAATGTACTCCGGGCTGATATTATAAGTTTTTCAAAATTAGTTGTGAATGTGTCAACTGTGGTGCGTGGCGTCGATGCCTATACAATACAATACATGCGTTCGGGTGGCAAACATATATTTTCGCTGAAGTATATTATGTTTCAAATTAAAATTTTTACTCGCTTTTTGAAATTAGCGTATGTAATAAGTTGCATTTCAAAATAATATTGATTTTAATAAGGCATACTGTTAAAATCGCCATTTTTATGTACCTAGTTCTCAGAAGTTCATTACAGAGCCATTATAAACGTATTTGGTTTCAAAAAAGTTTGCATTATAAATAATATAGATCAAGTAATACGCCATGTTCAGAATTAGGGTTCCACAAACATTACTATAACCCATTGATTTTCAATGGGATATTACATAACTTATAGCGACCATTTGTAATGACCAAAAAATAATGTTCCTAAATTATAATTATCGTTAGGTATACATGTCATTACCAAGTAGGAAATAAAGTAGCCAAATATAAATAATGATGCTGGTGTTTACAATTACCCCCCCCGCAACATACCTAAGCTTTGGTTATTGCATAATAGGGAAGGTGCAATATTTTTATTTTTGTTTTCATTTTAAAGAATTCCATGTAGAATAAACCACAGATATATTAAAACATTGTGATTTATCGGAAAAAATGCGGTTATAAATTGACAATTTAAATTTTCGCGCAAAAACGAACCTATGGTTGCGATGACGTCACTACACTATCCATCAACATCATGTGATCATAACAATACCACTAATATTCCGAAAAAAAGCCGTGTTGACTCATGTTTTGTGCCAATCTACTTCAACAAAGTTCCCAAATAAATTGTTTTTGACTGGAACTTCTGAACCAAAACTGAAAAAAAAGTGGTTTCAAGCTGCGAAGAGAAATGACAATTATTCTCCAAAGACCATTATTAGATGCTGAGAAGATCACTTTGACGTAAGACGGTGAATATACTTGTTATATGCTTAATTAATCTGCTTGTACGTAAAAACGCATTAGTAACCTACCTAATACTTACAAAACCTGTCTATAACATATTTTTAATTTTACAGTTGGAGAATGACGTCGAAAATTAGATAAAGTTTAAAATGTGTGGCACAATCTTCACATTGGGTATATACAAAAATATACAGTGTAGTTTAAGCAGGTTGCCTGCTGCCACTATGGCCCCCCTGCTTAAACTACACTGTTTATTTCTCGCGCTTGTTTTCTGAGTCTGAATCTGAATGCACTCTGGCCGTACCCATTGGCAGGACTGAACCAAGCTTTGCGTTTCATTTAAAATAACTGTAACACGATAACCTTCATTACGTACTTTATGCTCCGGAGAACTCGACCTTTTACTGTACATAATTTTCCATCTCTTTTAATTTGGACATAGCTGCATTATCGCCGTAAAATTTGTAGAAGCCGCTGAATAAAATACGAAGTTTAACAACTACGATTTTTACATACCGTAGTAATTTAGTCCCTTTCTTTTCTACACTTAAAAACTCTGCACTTTGGACAAAAAAAGTTATAACCAGGTCAACGCTAACTCTTGGTAAATTCCTGGAGTCTGCTTTGATAAACGCAACTTCCATTTTTATCAAATGTAAAAAAACGCAATAAATATTCCCATAAAATAATATTTACTCTAACAACCATAACCTCAAAGAAGTTGTCATAACAGGAGTGACGTCACTAAACGCTGATTGGTGTTTTAAAATACGTTCCGTTTTAAGTATTTTTAATTCGTAATAATTGTTAAAAAACAACATTATGTAAAATAAAAACGTTGCAGTGGCATTTCTTTTATATTTTTTTAACATTTTAATCATAAAATTTTCGTAAATATTATATGTATATGCATCTTCCCTATTTTAACAATTCTTGAATATTTAATGAAAACTTATTTGTGTAGTTTCACATAGTATTTTTATGTTTAGGTGTCAACCACTGAATCTAAGATGGTAGCGTTTATGGACGTCGACCGTTGTATGACTAAAAAGGATTTTCAAGCTTTAAAAACTAGACATGTTGTTTCACTTGTCATGGCTGTGGCTATAGAATTTCAAAATATTCTAGAGGACGACCAATTCATTTTGTAATGGAGGAAGAACACATAAGATCATTGATCAAATGAAGATAAATTTTGGTGTGAAAATTGCAAATTCTTCAACTTCAAAAAAAAGTTTATGACCACTTCACCAGTGACGAATGTGAATTTGGTAATTTTCTAAAATTAAGGCTAAACCTAATCTGACGTAGTCAAAATTATTACGTCTTTTATGTCATTAATTACTACATAGGTAGTTACATACATGATTCCATCCATACAATACATAATATCTACTATTTGTTTTACTAAACATTAATTAACAGTATGTACATACTAAGTAGTAAGCAGTAAACTGTTGTAAAAATAAACATTATACCTGATTTATAAGTTTTGTTAGTTGGAAAAGTAAATTATTTAACTGAAAAACGTGCCATAATTTTATGTACTTAAAAGTGTATAAGTTTTGTTAATGAGAGAAGTAGTGATAAATTTTGTTAGTTGGAGAAGTAAATTATGTAACTGAAAACCGTGCCATTATTTTGTAGAGAGTAATAAGTAAGTCAATAATTTTGTGTTTAAGTTTTGTTAATGAGAGAAGTAGTGATAAGTTTTGTTTGTTGGAGAAGTAAATTAAATAACTGAAAAACGTGCCATAATTTTGTAGAGAGTAATAAGTAAGTCAACAATTTTGTGTATAAGTTTTGTTAATGAGAGAAGTAGTGATAAGTTTTGTTTATTGGAGAAGTAAATTAAATAACTGAAAAACGTGCCATAATTTTGTAGAGAGTAATAAGTTTTGTTATTAAATTGAATACCAGATATGCTTTTATTGCAAAGATTCTCCACGAATATTTTCCTTTTGCTGTGAATCTGAATCAGCGTTATTCTGTGTCGAATTATCAATAACAACATTATGTGTGAAAATTTCACATTGGCAATTTTGTGCGGAACCTTCGCCAAATTTTACGTCACTTTCCTTGCCTGATGTAAAACTGCGACCTGACACATGAATTAAGTGTTGATATATTTTTTGTACTATTCTTTTGTATGAACCACTTTTTTTCAACCGCTTCCATTTATTTAAATCCATTTTTAAAGGATTTGTATACAAAATTCTTAAAAAATAGTGACAAAAAGCAAAAATATTGACAACCACGATAAAAGAAACCAAAATGGTCCCAACAATATATTTTTGAGACCATTATTTAAGCAATAGTATTCTTTTACGTGGTTTCACGAAGTTTATTTTGATTGGTTATTATATTATATAGGATCATTATAAACGTGTTATGATTACAACAGTGCTCGACATATTTACATTAGAACCAAGTTCGGTTACTCTTAGACTAAACCTTTATAAACTCAGTTACCCCTTATTGATCCATAATGTCAACCTAAAAACCTTTATAAATTCAAGTAACAAGTGAAAATGGTTTCCAGTACGATTAGTTCCAATAAATACTCTTAAATGCGTACTTTATTTTTATTGGATTTATAAAGATCCTTGTAGTCCACTACAATTATAGCTTACAGAACTGTGTATTCTTGAGCGTACCCCTATAGGACATCTTAGCTTATACTGAGCTGGTAAAACGGGTAAACGATAATAAATAAATGTACAAGGATAGATGTACTACAAAGCCAAATAGATTCCAAACATGCTTTTAAAGGCATGGCAGTAATTTCTAGAAGCACTAAGAGATCTTTATTAGTGCTTCAGGACTATAAAATGTGCATTATAGGATAATTTTGTTGCTTGGGTACCATTGTGACTAAGTGAGCAATGGTACCATTTTGTGACTAAAAAATCCGAACTTTTTTCGAAATGTCAGGATTTTTGAAATTCCTAAATGGTAACCCTAACAGGGGGTAGTTTCATTTCTATTTTTCTCCGAATACCCAAAGCTTTTTATAAAGTCCGTCAGCAGGTGTTACTCGGAGGGTTCACTAGCTCTCCTATTTCACTGTCTCATGTTCTGTCATTCTCACCTCATTCATCATCTTCCCTATTCACTAGTGTTCAAAGAATCGTGACGGGTATCGATACCGAATACTCATATCTTTGAGTATCTATTAGTATAGATATTCAATGCACTTTTCGTAACGCGCAACACATTCGCCAGCTTGCCCGCCAAGTCAAGCGTGTGTAAAGAAGTTTCACTTTAAAAACTAATTAAAAAAAAAAACAGACTAACTGTTCTGTGACTACAGGGCGTCTGCTTAAAAACGGCAACTCGTTTAACCGCTAGGGCTTCAAACGATTACTTGTTGTAGTCGTTATAGCCCGTGCTTTCGAAAACAGCCTTTTGACTGGCACAGAGATGGTAACCACAAAAGCGTAACGCCTAAATTCTTTGTAAAGACTCGGAAAGACTTCATTTATTGCACCTACAGCGTAAGTTTGGAACGCAGCCCAGGTTGAAACTCAAAAAATTGAATTGAATTGAATGCAGGGCCAGATCCACCATATGGATTATTGGGCTTCAGCCCAGGGCCCCGTGGATTCAAGGGTCCCCCAGCTAAGTCAAGTTTAGTGAAAAATAGACGATAATACGAAAGAATCCATAATTTTATTAAATTAAACAGATCGTATAGTTTGCAGCCCTGCGAATCCTGCGATTAATTAATCCAATTCATTAAATTCAAGTCTACTTTCAGGTGTTGGTATTTCGAAGTGGCAGTTAAAATGTTCCGCTTCCATTACACATTCATCTCAATCGTGCTCCGCTGTTTTCCTCCCAGACTCTGTCTCTTTCTATCTTGCTAGAATTATTTATAAGTACCATTATTTATCATTTTTATTTATTTATAGTAGGATAGGAAGAAATAGACTTTTGTTTTGGAGGAATGTAGCGAATCGTTAGGAACCCTGAACTCCCGGTATGAATTTCTATCAAACGAAAGCGCCCGTACGGTTATTGACGGTTATATACGATTATTATCGCGATGATGTGGATACATATTTGGTCAAAGAATGCATCCAATTAAAAACTTATTTGCTTCAGTCGACAGAATCCTACTCGTCTTGCGACATTTTTACGATTATTTATAAAAAGAAGCATGTTGACATATTCCCGAATTGCTATACAATGTTAAAAATATATTAACCTTGTCAATCACAATCTACTTTTCCAGGATGTCATATAAACAGAATAAATACAGAACAACGATGTCAAACTTACGACTTAACCATTTATCCGTTTTGTCCATAAATGTTGATTTAACTAAGAACCTAGAATGTGAGAAGCAAATTAAAGAATTTGCTAAAGAGAAGTGCATGAAGGTTATAATTTGTCAATTTATTTAAGGTTGTATAACACTAAGGCATAATATTTACAGTCTCATTTTCTATACTTTGAGAATAGGGAAGATGCAAATATAATATTTATGAAAATTTTATGATTAAAATGTTAAAAAAATATAAAAGAAAGGCCACTGCAACGTTTTTATTTTACATAATGTTGTTTTTTAACAATAATTACGAATAAAAAATGACTTGGAAAAAACTTATTTTAAAACACCAATCAGCGTTTAGTGACGTCACTCCTGTTATGACAACTTATTTGAGATTATGGTTATAAAAGTGAATATTATTTTATGGGAATATTAATTGCGTTTTTTAATAAAAATGGAAGTTGGGTTTATCAAATTACCAAGAGTTAGTGTTGACATAGTTGTAACTTTTTTGTCCAATGTGCAGAGTTTTCAAGTGTAGAAATGAAAGGGACTAAATTACTACGGTAGGTATAAATCATAGTTGTTAAACTTTGTATTTTATTCAGCGGCTTCTACACATAGCAGTTATTTCAGCTCAACAAGAGAATCTTACGGCGTAAACGCAATCGGCTTTATCCAAATTAAAAGAGATGGAGAATTATGTACAGTAAAAAGTCGAGTTACTCCGGAGCATAAAGTACGTAAAGAAAGTTATCGTGTTACAGTTTTTTTAAATGAAACGCAAAAATTGGTTCAGTCCTGTCAATGTGAAGATTGTGCCACACATTTTAAACTTTATTAAATTTTTGACGTCGTTCTCCAACTATAAAATTTAAAATATGTTATAGGCAGGTTTTGTAAGTATTAGGTAGGTTACTAACGCGTTTTTACGTACAGACAGATTCATTAAGCATATAACAAATATATTCGCCGACTTACGTCAAAGTGATCTTCACAGCATCGAATAATGGTCTTTGGAGAATAATTGTCATTTCTTTTCGCAGCTTGAAACCACTTTTTTCTCAATTTTGGGTCAATTAAATTAATTCAATCAAAAGTCAAAAACAATTTATTTGGATACTTTGTTGAAGTAAATGGACATATTGGCACAAAACATGAGTCAACACGGCTTTTTTTCGGAATATTAGTGGTATTGTTATGATCACCTGATGTTGATGGATAGTCCATTTTAAATTTTTACAAAAAATATCTCGAAAGTCCAAAAATATGCAAAAGTATGAAAATTGAAAGCCAGCGACGAACAAGTACGACCAGTGACAGACAGGAGTGACGTCATCGGAACCATAGGTCCGTTTTCGCGCGAAAATTTAAACTGACAATTTAAAACCGCATTTTTTCCGATAAATTACAATGTTTTAATTTTTTAATATATCTGTGGTTTATTCTACATGGAATTCTTTAAAATGAAAACAATAATAAAAATATTGCATCTTTTCTATTTAGGTGGGCCCTTAAGCCCCGGGGGCGTCCCAGTGAAGTAGCGCACACTAAGGTGCGCCGATCCTGAGACGCCCATATGGGGGCGTAGGAGGGTACCGGTTATTTTTAGTGGGTAGGACCGGCGTCCTTCCGCGCCGGGGAGTCCCACACACGCCGCGCGCCCAGCCTAGGGCCCCCGAAACTCACAGTTCGGCCCTGATTGAATGGAGTGATTGAATGAATTGATGACAAATGAAATAACGAATAGTGCTTTTGGGGGCGTTCAAGTATTATGTAACGCAATTTGGGGGGGAGGGGGGTCTTGTAAAATGTTAGGATGCGTTATAGGGGCGGGAGGGGTTACGTAACATTGTTTTTTATTTAAATAAAAAAGACTATTTATAAAGTTTATTTATGAAACTTTTTGTATTTCAAAATGCAGTTCAGCGGGGCTATTCTGTAAAATTTTCACGCGCGGATCCCACTCGCGAAATGCGATTCTATATATTATGAGAAAGAGGGCGTTCAAGTATAACGTAACGCAATCTGGGGGGGAGAGGGGTTAAAAATCTTCAAAATTTGCGTTACATAAAACTTGAACGCCCCCTTTCTTCCGAGTGTTGCTTTACGAATTTCATCATAAAATAAATAGTTACGGTTGCATGCAATGCGTATAAATGTGTGAAGACAAAGTACTAGATACAGGGGATTGTAGACATGGGCGTTTTTGGTTTTGAACGCAAACGGATATTTATCGGATTTCAGATTTCAAAATCGATTTTAAAATCCGTTTTTAGATATCCGATTTCAGATGTGCCGAACTTAGCCAATTAACTAGTTTGTGTTATGATTTGGTTTTATTAGCTAACGACAATCACAAACAACTAATTGTACGAAGCAAGGATACTCGTAGATTTGCGCGATTTTCCTTTATGCTTTAAATCTAGGCTTAGGCAAGAGTATATATTCTGTGGCTTAGGACTAGCAGCAAAAGTTATCTTTACGGTTAAAAGGTGGTTAAAAGTAAAACTTTTGCGGCGCATTTAAAAATCGGCTTATATACAAGATTTCTTTTTACATATTTTTTTAGTATTTTTTTTTGTTTTTATTATTTTTCAAACCATTTACAAAATCAAACCTAATTACTTCAGGTTAGCGTTCAAAAAATGTCAGTTGCTCGACTTTTGATGTTTTTAGACGACATCTTTTTCAGTAATAAATAATCCCGCCTTAGAGAAGAACAATAGATTTCCGTAAACAGCAAACCGAAATCGGACTTCCGAGCACGAAATCGGACTTCCGAAAACGAAAGCACGAATTTCGAATCCGATTTACATTTGGATACTTATGGTGGTATTAGATCGCTAGCGTTTTGGTTCGGTTAGATTTCTGAAATCGGATTTTCTTGTTGAGAAATCGTTCGGTATCGATTTGTGTTTGAAATCGGATCTTGGATTCGTTTTGATATATCGGACGCATGCCTAGGGGATTGGCATGAGTGCTGGCGAGTGAGTAGCTGGTTGTGGTATCTAGTATTGCGATAAAAAATATCGATATTCGGTATCGAAGTATTGTTCGAACCCTAGTAATCACTATCATTCCATTCATCCATCCCTCAGTCAGATCAGTATCATCTCATTCATTCACACAGTGTAAAATAAAATATTTATTTAGGTTTCAAGCCACGGAGAAGTTTGGTCGTTTTGTCGTAAGTTACAAGGAATAAATTCATTATTTTCATCTAGTTCGAACTATACCTAATTAGACTAATTTTCTATAAATTCTTTTATTGAAGGCCCAGAGTATTTGATACCAGAAATTACCATGAAACCACCATACAAAATCGGTAAGTTGTTGTATAATTCAGGCTTAAAATTAATTACTTTGTTTTCGTAAAGTAGGTACTTATTATTTTTAACCAGGGAGCCCGTAGTCAAATTTTTACACATTTAATATATTTATTTCATAGATAGTTAATATAGGTTAAAAGCCATGCGTGTTCAGTATTTTTCATCTGTTTAAATTTTAGAAATGATAACGGGCGGAAAGTTTATTTTTTCATAAATTACGATTTCTCTTACCGAAGAACTATTCCTCGAACCAAAGTAGGCCCTTATAATCTAATATGATAAATAATACAACTTTATATAAACTTTTTTTTTTAAATGCTAGCTTCTGTGTCCCCCATAAATATATGATATGGTGTATATCTTTATTAAATCAAATTCTTTATGGAGGATTATCAACAATCTAATTGATATTACAAATTTTAGATAGTGTTAAGATTATTATGATTATTATCTTGTTTGATAACCTTAATCCATACTTAAGAAATGTTAATATATATTTTATTGTGTGCCTATCTTCTTCTTACTTATCTACTTGTGTTTCAGCTAATGAGAAATTAGCAGAGTTGGGAAGAAATGAAATTATGCTAGCAGAAAAGGAAATGCCTGGCTTAATGGCATGCCGTCGAAAATATGCCCCAAGTAAAATCCTCAAAGGTGCCAGGATCGCTGGCAGTCTACATATGACCGTACAGACTGCTGTTCTCATAGAAACCTTAATCGAGCTTGGTGCTGAGGTATGTATTAACTTTTATGTCATCACATTTTTTTTATGTAAAAATATTTATGTATTTATATATTTCTGACCTTGGGCACTTCACATGGTTATATGGTGTTTCTTTTCAATTTATTTGATGAATAAATTACCCAATGCCAATTGGCCACATGCAGAACAAGACAACCATTGAAACATTATTATGGGTGCCTAAGCAGAGATTTTGGAATTTATGAGTGTAAAATTAACATATGGATCACTATACATGAGCCTTTTATGTAGGGACATCTAGGGAAGAAAATCAAATTAGTTAAGTAAAGTGATTGTTAGAAAAACTTGGGTGTGTCAGATTAAGGTGAGTTAAGGTTACGTGAAAAAAAATAAACTAACAACAACTAGTTTATATTTTTTTTATGTATTAAAGATGGCAAATTAATATAATAACATTTAATAAATAAATAAATAAATATTTCCAACACTCACACCAATTAGCCTAGCCCCAAAGTAAGCACTGTAAGGCTTGTGTTATGGGATGCTAAGGGTAACGGATAGAATACGTATACCGTACATATATAAGTAAATTTATATAGAAATACATATTAAACATCCATGACTGGAATACAAATGCTCGTATTCATCACACAAACATCTGCCCCCACCGGGAATCGAACCGGGACCTCTCCGAGTCGGCGACACCATGAAACCCGGCGTACAAACCACTCGACCACGGAGGTCGTCAATGTTTAAATGTATGTTTGTGATTTGAGATTTTCGACCTGGTGCTAAGTCTTGTTGAAATGAACATTCTTGATAATGGCACATAGTGTTAAGAGGCATAACCACCTTCTCAAGAATTGAATGTTGATATACTTTTGCTAGTGCTTTGACTCCATTTCACAAAGATATGCCTCATTGACTCTTTGTCAGCTAACTTTCCACCAAACTATCACTGTACTTAGGTAATGTCCACTTTGTACTCTGCTGACTAATTGGAAAGGTTCTGTAGAGCTTCCAGCATAAAGCCAGTCATTCTGCTTGTTAAAACATTGCTTAGTAGTAAATTTTTTTCTCATCAGTTAATATTTTTTTTCTATGACCTTGCTTTGGTCACCTCTTTGAACAACCAGAAACCATCCAAAGAAAATTTTACTAGTAAAAAAAATCCATTGTGGTTGTACAGTGGAAACCGGATATAACGACATTGAAGGGACCTTATAACTTACCTTGACGTTATGTCTGATAGTTGTTATATGCAATATACAAAAGTATATATATTTGCTTGTTTTCGTATAAAATATCGAAAAAAGAAGTAATCAGTTTACTATGAAAAAATGGAAGTATTTACAGTATATTTTGTTTTGGTGGAACAAGTAAAATGGTTAGTAGTTATAGCCAATGAATATCAATATGAACTTTATCAATATTCATTGGCTATAAGTCGTTTTAAGCGGTATTTCGCTATATCCGGTGTTGTTATAGGCGTTTTTTTTTACTTAAGGGTTTATATAGAGTTTCGGTCGGGACCTTGCCAATTGGTCGTAATAACCGACAAGTTCTTATAAACGATGTCGTTATATTCAGTTTTGACTGTATATTTTATTTCTTAAGCATTTAACTGCTAGATGCTTAAATCTAAAGAAATATTTTTCCTTGTAGTGAAAAGGGGGGGTGAGACTTTGTCTGGAAAACCAATATTTATACCTAAGTCGTGGCTGTTCATATATTATTATAAACTCAGAGGCACAATCAAGCGCCTACACCTCAAATGTGCAATCTTGGCTACTTTTACCAAATAACAGTTAAGGCCGTATACAGAAAGAAAGCCGAAAGCCGATCGGCGCTGATCCTTTTTCTATGGACCAGCGCCGATCGGCGCCGATCGGCGCCGACTCGCGCTGGTCAGCTGCAATTTTAAATTAATAAACAACGACAACAGGTACGTCAATTACTACACGCAATTATTTTTTAAGTAGAAAAATGGATAATGACATTTTGATATCCTTAGTATTCACTAAACAACCTCTGTGGGACAAAACCGACAAAAGGCACTGTAATAGATACGTGGTTGACAAATGTTGGAAAGAAATAAGCGAGGCCATGAATGAAGACGGTGAGTAGGTATTAATCGATTTTGTTTTAGTTTGTCGACTTACATAAAGTTAGTGAACATTTAAATCGGTTAAGTATTACAACTTCTTTATTTAAATATTACCTATGTCTTAAGAGCCCTTCAACGATATTAAATACCCTAGATACAACCTCACGAACAAAATCGTGGCCGAAACCTGTCTAATAGGTACATTGGACGATCCACGGAACTAAGCACGGAGTAAATTGATCGCGTAGTGAAAAACAATATAAGGCATTATTTAATCATTGAAAGTCACCTTTAATGCATACTTTTAAGGTCTTAATTAAAAAGTATGCGTCAGAGTTATGACAGTTCAAAATGCAAGCAAGGTAGAATTTTACGAATTTATTGCTATATGCGGAAGAATATACACCTTATTCATTTTATTTTACGCGCAGTTCTGAATGCGCTATTCGCAATGTAACAGATACGGACCGTGAGGAAAAGAGACAGCTATATTACCGACCATGCATTTCAATATCACAAATATTTTCTATTAAATCAGTTTATAGTATGTATTAGAACAAAATTTGCTTCCAATGCGTTAAATTAACAAACGTTTATTAGATACCTGTCGAGAAAATGACACTTTAGTATTTATTTCGCATTTTTTCACGGAGCTCTGCGAAATCTCGACTGTCCAACGGTCCGCGCGGGGTTTAAACGCCGTGTTTCATGGTGTCGCCGACTCGAGAGGTCCCGGGTTCGAATCCCGGTGAGGACAGATGTTTATGTAATGAATATGAGCATATGTACTCCAGTCATGGATGTTTAATATTTATTTCTATATAAATATACTTATCGATGTAACACAAGCCTGATAGTGCTTACTTTGGGGCTAGGCTAATTGGTGTGAGTGTTGGAAATATTTATTTAGTATATCCAGCCGGTTTACGATAAATGCACTCGAAGAATTTGTGACGCGTGCGACATAAAATGTCATCATAGATACCTCGAAGGGCGTTGGCGCCGTACTGATCGGCGCCTAATTGTCGAATTATAAATAATTTGTATTTGAATTATTATCCTTAGATTAAATCAATCTAAGTTATAATCTTTTTATAAATCTAATAACTTTATCTTTTATTAACTAAGCGCTAAAATTATTTGTTTCGTACTTACCGAATGGTGACAACAAGTCTTTCTTCTGGAAGGATTGGTTGTTTATGCCAATTACACTAATTCTTCATCAAACGGTTTTCCACTAAATCCAAAATGTAATTAAATGTTTTTTTAGTCATTCTTGCATATGCATAAAATCTTTGATCATCAAATTTCAATTCTTTAACAAATAAATGATGGTATTCTCCGAAACGTTTCCTTTCTCTATTTATAGGATGTATACCTGTTTATCGCATTTTTAAATAAACATTTCCTAACAAAACCAAATCATCGTCCGATGAGTCCGACATTTTGCTTGATCTGCTTTAATCGGCTTCCTTTATGTAGGAAGAATCGGCGCCGATAAGCGCCGATCGGCGCCGATCGGCGCCGATCGGCTTTCGGCTTTCTTTCTGTATACGGCCTAACATTTGTTTTCCATTTTTTACATGGGTACTTTTTTTGCAAATGAGATTTTTGTGACATGTTTTTGTATTGTAGCCTTAATATTGTTACAAATGTGGTTGAGTTATCATTGTCAAAATTATTTTGATTTGTTCTTGTTTGTGTTTACTGTAACATTTTATCATGTTTTTGAATGTATCCATTGGAAACTTATTAAATTTTGTAAATTTTTATACCTTTTTTAGCATAACACCCACGCCGCGTATTGGTACTAGTATTTTATTTATATTTCATCATCATCATTGAATAGGGAGATTGGCCCATAACCCACCACAACAATACAAATATGCCTGCAAAGTGGCTGCTAATTTAGTTCATATTTAATTAATGAACTTGTCAATGTCGCTACAAAAATTCTCCATGTATTATTTATGTGATTCATTGAACAGGGAATGTAATAGCAATGTTTCACTATGTATGTTTATCTAAGCCAAATTATATCTTTCTAGTACTAATACTCTCTGGGCTAAGCTGCAGACAAGCGAAACTATAGGGTTTCCTTGTTGACTACAGAACCCGAAATATACCAGTATGATACTTTGACAGTATCAAGTAGTATTCATGATAATATTTGACACTGAAGATAAGCATGACCTTATCTATTTTTGTTTTCTTCAGCCTTAGATACAAAACATTATATAAAATGGTTAGGTACTAGAAATATTTTAACTTGGAGAAAACATTGATGTGTTAAATAATTATGTAAAAACTTGTCTGAAGTATTGAATTATAATGACAAATGTTTTGAATTCATTCCTGGATAATGATGTAAATTGTTTTGTTGTAATAATAATATGATAAGTGATGTCAGATATTCAATAGTTGACCTCTATCCACTTTAAACTGTAGTGTATCAGTGATATTTATAATAACTTGTCTATAGATATGTTTTATGCTATAGACACTATAGACTCGGGACTAAATAGAAAGGAGTGATAAGTTAAAGTTTGGCCATTTTCAAATGTGTTTTGTATGTCACTAATCTTGTGATATCATTTTTGTTTGTTGGCATGACGTAGTTTAGACTGCTGTAGAGAAATGATAAGTATGCACTGCACTGCCAAACATAACGCCTATTTCTCGTTTACGCCAAGATATTTCGTGTTATTTCATAAAGCTTAGAGCGCTGTTCTATGAAATAACATAAAAACTGCACACGGAGCTTCGTGCTTCTGCTTAGCTCAGTACAGACCTTAATTCTAGTAGTAGTTCTCTAAAATGTTCTAAGTACTTAATAGGAAACACAAACACAATCTTCATAACAAAATATAATGCTTATTATAAAGTAAAAAAAAATACAATTCCATTGTAATCGAGGAAGCAACTAAGAATGAGAATAGCATACATTAAAGGCGTATGGAGGTATTTACTTGTAAATTTAAAATTTGAGCAAACAAAACAAATAATAATTGTGAAAAATGTCTTAAAGTCACAGGTAACATACCTGTGATCTTTATTACTCAGAAAGTGTATGTATATTTAGAATTGGAATCTTTAAACTTGCACAATAATAAATAAAAAACTGTGGACAAAACAAAACTTATCGACGAATCAAAAATTTTTTCTACTTTTGTTTGGTTTATCTGCACAAATAAAAATTGCATGGTCGCTTAAAATGCTACCATGTTTATAAAAGTGATTTAAGAATAAAAGTTAGTTCTCGGTTTAGCAGATTCCTCGACGAAACTATTTGTAAGTAAATGTAATTTTTTTAAATGCCTTGTGTGATTTAAAACGTAAACTCAAGAAGAGACCGGATCGCCATTCCCATCGCTGACTCAAAAATTTAACTGAGGAAGAACTAGCACAGCGAATCGGGGAAGCCAAATGCAAAGTCCGGAATAATGGCACCATTATAATATTAGTCAACGCAGGAAAGGTGATTCGTGTTGACGTCTTGCCGTGGAACTTTAGAGCGATAATCATGGCCATTCAAATCGCAGGTTCTAGGGTGGGTGGCTTTGCTGCTAGGCGACGAAATCCCTTCACCTATAGGAACAATCTCTTCACACTAAAATATGGTTAACCCACTTAAACTCAAAGGCCTAAAAATCTTTGTAAATACAGAAACCATCCGGACGTAGCGTATGCTCTTGGAGAAATCTACAGTGCGTATGCGGCTACAATGTCGTGCCTTACCTGTCGATGGGAAAGATTCCGAAGTAGGTTATTACCCTGTATCTGGTTCGCACATACACTCAGGCCGGCAGGAAAAAACTCCTGGTCAGCGAGAGATACGGGAAAGGTTCAAAATCTCGGCAACGTGATTCACGTCACGAGGCAAAGGGGCGTACCTACGATTGGCACTGTCTTCACTGTGTCCAAAATAGATAAAAAAGAATCGATATAGGTATACAGGCTTGTAATAATATATATACGGAATAGCATTATATTAACCAGAGATGATATCAAGTAACTAAGAAAAGTGAAACAACGAGTTTCCAAATTTAAACAACGGTCTGTGTGTTTATTTTATTATTTAGTGATAGTTTGGGGTCTTAATATTCCCGGGACTTTGTAGGTTAGTCTTGACTCTCGAGTTGCAAAATAACCAAAATTTCTCCGAATTTAAAGCCCTTTAGTATTAATTTGTTATGTTGGTATATTTTATAACTACTTCGGATCTGCTGTTTTAATTTAATATTTTTTGGATGCAAAATATGTGATGTCACACTAATGGGTGACTGGACTCACAAATGTGACTAACTGTGACAAAGACCAGGGAGGGGTAAAAAATTCATGAAGTTATCTTTCAACCTAGCTATTCGATATCCATCACCCACCAGGATTAGCAGGTTGGATATTATAATGAGATTAGAATTTTATGTGCCACCTCGAAGAAGGTTGTTTTTCAGGTTGGATAGTGGAAATATCTAAGTATATTATTTGAATTGGACGAGAGGTGGTGCAGGAAGCCCTGAAGGAAAGAGAGGTAGTAGAGTCTACGTATGAGGTTATAACTAAAGTCTAACATACCTCGACCTATTACTACAGTGTGTAGTGTTGTGATGGGGATTTTTAACACAAAGCTAGGCGAGCGAGACAGCTTCGAGTTGAGAGTGGGCAAGTTTAGTTAAGGGTAGCGAAAACAAAAGGGCTAAATGTTGGCCGACTTCATAGAAAAGGAGGGCTTCTTTATGATGAACTCTTTCTTTGACGCGGTTGAGGACCGATAGCTGTAGTCGAAGTCTGAGATGTCTGTATAGGCTATGGTGGCCGCTTCCCTTCAAGCGACCCATATCAACGATATGATATCGTTGGCCCATATGCCTGTTTGCCACCTTTTAACATAAAACGTCATTCGACATACCTTGTATATGTCGTGGCCATATCGTAGATTTGCTCACTTCATGAAATGCTCGAGAATTTCATGAAATGGTCACATTTCATGATGTGGCCAACTTAATTTGACCAGATCATTAAATCGTCAACATTTAACGATTTTGTCATCCACATTTGCCCGGATCGTATAATTAGGGTGTCCATTAAATATTCATTAAAAATCCAGAATATGTAAGAACTTGTTTATTGTTATTTAAGTCCGAATGACATAAACAAATTTAATCAAATTTTTATAACAAAATAAACAAATTAAAGATTTTTTTTCCTAAATTAAACATCAAACATGTCAAGAACTTACACATTTATATTTAGAAAACTATCAAATATTTAGAAATAATAAGGTGGTTTTGTTCTTATTACAATAGTAGACTTAACTGTTCTTCCAGGAACCAAACGGTAATACTTCACACTAGGTTAGGTTAGTGTTGTGACCATGATGCGCGAGCCGAGCGAGCAAAGCGAGCGTGCCGCGGCAGCGGCCGGTTATGCGCCAGAAAAAAAACTATTAAAAGAGACCTTTTCTACAAAAGAAATTCAAGTATCACCTCTTAGGCCCTGGAAGTACAGTTATACAGTATATCTTTGTACGGCATTGATTCTCATCCCAACTTTGTACCTCAACCGCAGTTTCCAAAATGTCATATTTTGACAGCCAGTAATCTACTATATAAAAATAAGTCGGGTTTTCCTTCCTGACGCTATAACTCTAGAACGCACGAACCGATTTCCACGGTTTTGCATTCGTTGGAAAGGTCTCGGGCTCCGTGAGGTTTATAGCAAAAAAAAAATCAGGAAAAATTAAAAAAAAATCTTCTTTTAATCACCAAACGAAATGTTACATAAAACGAAGCCATCTGGTGGCGAAACGGAGTTCGCCGGGTTTGCTAGTAGTCCATAGATTTCTTTTGCGTAGTCACCCTACTCTCCTTAATTTGTTTCGTCGAACACCCTTTTGTTAACTTTCTTCCTCATTAAATAACGAATTATGCACTTTTTCACTGCGAGAAACAACATTGTCGGCAGCGATAAATATATAAACAAAGCGCTTGCAGCGCCTTTCCCGGTAATTAATATAACTACTTTACAATATGATCAAATAAGTTTTTCCATTTCATGAAGCAGCCACGCGTTTAGTTGGCCATATCGTGAAACGATTTCTCATCATTGATCTGCCCAAACCACATCATGATGTGGCCAATAGATAGTGAAACATTTCATGGAATGCGACCATTTCATGAAATTCTCGAGCATTTCATGAAGTGATCAAATCTACGATATGGCCACGACATTTACATAATTACGTACTAACATAATAACTCTCATCATAAATGGTGTTAGGATATGTGCCTAAAGGGAGGCAAAAATTATCTTTGCCCGGAGCGGCTAAATTTCTAGATCGGGCACTGACTGGGCCCACTACGCGGGCCTAATGCTGATTGGTGGGTGCTAACGACTGCAGATGCAGCCGAGACCATCTGCTTAAGGTGCCTTCTGAAGCACGGAGGAGCTCGAGATAGTTAATTTTTGGTCACCCATCCAAAGACCGACCAGTGCGAAAGTTGCTTAACTTCAACGATCGCAACCTAACGCGCTAATCACTTGCGATATTGAGCTCCTCGAACTTCATACTGCCACAAAAATAGGGTTGGTAGGAGAAGAGTGAAATTTTAGGGTTGTATATATTTTTCAACTAGTGGCCCGCCCTCGCTTCGCTTCGGTGTAGAGCTGTAGTGTAGACTATAGTTTTTGTTCTCAGACTATCTCGTACGGTTCAGCCAGCGTTTGCAATGTAAGCGCAAAAAAATGTGTTTATTTACCTTAAATAAAAAACCTCTAAAATTATCAGTGTTTCTCTACTATATTATGCATGTTTTATACATATAAACCTTACTCTTGAATCACTCTATCTATAAAACACCGCATCAAAATCCGTTGCGTAGTTTTAAAGATCTAAGCATACATAGGGACAGACAGCGGGAAGAGACTTTGCATTATACTATGTAGTGATGCCGAATCATAAAAAATAATATTAAAAAATTGGGGTGGACCCCTAAGTGAATGACTTAGGGATATGAAAAATAGTTTACGTCCTATTCTGAGACCTATTGAATATACACACACATTAGAATCGTCCAAGCCGTTTCGGAGGAGTTTTGTTACAAACACTGTGACATGAGAATTATATATACGGTGCAGTCAGCTAATAGAGCTGACCCAGCGAACTTCGTACCGCCATAAAAATAGGGGTTGGTGATAGAAGGGTGAACATTCAGGGTTGTATGTATTTTTAATGCCACATTATAAAAACAAATGTCCAAAATATAAAAAAAAAAATTTAGGAGTGGACAATCCTTATCACTTAGGGTTATGAAAAATAGATAGTAGGGTCATTCTTTTTTTTAACCTACATGTTGGTAAAATTTTTACTCAAATTTTCAAAAAAAATTATAACGCTTTCTAGTCAAATCTTATATGTTTTCTGGCAGCAGAATGTCTATTCTATCTGAAAAAGTGGTTGGCCGCGAAGTTTACAAATTTTTATAAGATTTTCAAGGTCTTAAAGATGGATTGGGCTAATAATTGTACACCTCCGTCACAATACCTTTTATTTTTTTGTATCAAATAGTTTAACTCAGATAACTTGCAAATTATTTATTACAATAATAATCAAATGGTCCTTTTAGAAAACATACAAAGCAAAATTTCTGCATATTATAATAAATATATATTTTCAATCTTATACCACTCTGTCACAATTGCAGCTAGTTTGAAGTATATTTTTGCTATAATTCAATTTTAACCACTTCTAGCATAGAAATATTAATATCGTAGACTATATTATAGTTAACTATTTTTAATATGATTTTTCCGAAATTGTACTATTCATAACAAAATATAAAAATTGCTATAAACATTTTAAAACCAGGAGACATTATCATGACAGAGTGGTAGAGTGTGTGACAGAGTTGTTATTCTATAAAATATTAGGTTGTATGTTGGAATAAAATCGGTTTTATATGTACTTATTTAGAATCATTTATTACTTCTTTGGTATAATTTTATTTCTTATTATTCAAAGTCTTCCGCTTTCTTAAAATCAAGATACTTACATACTAATAAAATCATATTGCAGAACCTTTGGAATGAGAGATCAGTATTATAGTATAATTAAATTATAAGACTTCTGACTTGTCTCAACTAAATAAAAATATAAAATAATGTTCAAATTGCCTGAAAAATTAAAATAAAATAATAATCATCAACAACAAATTACTTTCTCCACAAGTCATACTAGTCCTAACCAGTCTTACTTTTCAAACACTGGCAAAGGCTCATGAAATTTGAAAAACTGTCTTCTTTTTTTAGCTACCTTTGGATTTGGTAGAATTTTAATCAAATCCTCATACGGAACATCCGATAACACATTCTCCACTAATTTAAATAATCTCCCACAATCATCGACTGTTTTCAGGAACATCACCAGAACATTGCCTTCTTCGTCAACGTTACTTTTTGCTACTCCAGCGTATGTGTATTGAAACTTCGTTTCACTTTTTACTTTAACGAGTACATATACACCGTCTTCTATATTCCTTGGATGTATGTCCCCAAGGTGAAGTGTTTCATAAGAAGTACTAGAAATGGCAGTTGGATTAGAGGAATCTTTGTTTTTATATGTAGCCAATGGCTGGTCTTCAACAGATGATTCATCCGGGCCATACACATTATCATAAAAACTTTTTCGAGGCATCCTAATTTTGTTCCTAATATCAGTGAGCGACAAATCCTCCATTTCATGAATTACAACGTCGTCTTTATCGTTAGGAAACAAGTGGTCCAAAATATGTTATCAACGTGTAGTAAGTTTAAGGAACGTGAAACGAACAGAATTGTTCACAAAAACAACTCAGAGCCTATAGTTTAAGATTCCACGAGTTTCTGAGAACATTTGATGGATTTGCATGGTTCCTTTTAGGGGTAAAATATTGCTTGGAAGAGTCTACGTTGTCTATGTCTTCGTGTGCCACCAAAAACATTTAATTTTGCTGGTAACCATAGGCCTTCTGCGATCTGGGCTCACCTTTAAACAAATCATCGAACTGTAACGACTGTACATTTTTATTTAGATGGACCAGCTACCTAGTATAAGGAAAAGATTAACTTTTACCTAATGGCGTACCGGTTTTTTGAACAGTACAACTTTCATAAAATATCTTGGAATTTTTTTGAATCAGGACATGGAAACGGAGCTGCTGATGGTATTGGCGGAGCTTTGAAACGCCAAGCTGATGCTATTGTAGCAAGAGGCAAAGATATCGGCGATGTGTTAGAATTCTTTTCCTCCCCCTTGAGCTAGATACTTCTGAATTAGTTGGTGTTGCAGAATAAAGACGCATTTGTGGATCTACTGGTATTGGCGTTGGAGCCGGCGTGTTCAATAGTACGTTTTCAAGCATTTGTTTTCCTTTCTTTTTTTATTTCGTTGTTGCCATTTTCTTTTCATCATACGATGCTCTCTCACGGTCATGTCAGCCACAAGCTTCTTACGAGTATGATATCTCTCGAGATCATTGCGTTTCACTTCAGCTACTTTTTCTGGATCATTTTTTTGTTTCTCCCGGCAACGCCGCTGTCTTTTTGTCTTTTAAAAAAGAAAATATATAAATAAGTATGTAAACATTAGATAAACTTCATATCGAAACAGTTACGATAATAAGTACTAGTCCTATTTCAACAGATTCTTATATTTTGTGAGATAATATTGAATTCCTTGCCATTTTTTACTCCTCCGTCACGTACTTTACCACTCCGTCACAATTTGTTTGTTACGGAGTTGTAGCATGACGGAGGGGTAAATCTTACTTACAAAAACGATAATAATTAAACGTTACCACATAATACAAATCTTACAGGTTGGCACGAAAGTGTTTATTATTACGTAAAAGTTAAATAATAAGAAGTAACTATAATTAATATATTTTTGTCCAATACTTATGTGACGAAGTTGTCGCCGAATAAACACACACACATTCTTAATCAGCTTCCGGGCGACTAACGCGCGATCTCTCGGCCTTGCAGAGGTAATCCCAGCGAGGGGGAGGGGGAACTAAATATCCTATCGACAGCGAGAAAAGCGAACTGCGTATACGCGTCGTTCGAACGAAAAAGCACGTGACCGAATATACCTACTAGAAACAGTCTGTAGTGAGAGACGAGATTATAAGATTTTTTTATTCTTTTATTAAAAATGTCAAAAAAAAATAGTCACTATTACAAAATGGCCTATATCTTTCAGCATTAAAAAATACTTTTATATTTGCTACTGTCTTTTATATTTTTCGTACTATTATGAATTATACACAGGCCCAGGTAGCGGGAGACAACTGTGATTTGTATGGAATACACCTCTGTCACGCGGATTGACGACTCTGTAACATTATTTTTAGTATTCAAATAGAAATTATTATTTATTTTAAACGTGTATAGTCGTTACATTTTTACTACAGTACACATTGATACATGAATTATAAAATAATACCGATAATTTTTGATTATATTTTTTTATAACGGATGAAGACACCTTTTTGTAGGTTAAAAAGAAGAACAACCCAGTAGCAGTTTTTCAGACCTACTGAATATGCATATAAAATCGGTCAAGTCATTTAGGAGGTGTATGGTAACTAACAATGCGACACGAGAATTTTATATATAAGATTAGATAGTCTGAGAAGTATACAAAATATAGGAAAATGGAGTATCGTGTCTATCTGTAACACATTTGCGTCTAACCCACTAGATCTTTTTATGAATTTGAGCAGGAGATAGATGGGACCTCTGAGAAGAATATAGGTAATGTGTTTGACAATGCAAATCATAAGTGCCCCGGCCCCAGGGCTTCTACACCTCTTAGTCTGGCACTGACTGTTCCTTAGCTGTGTGGATATTAATGGCTGATAATAATGTATATGATGATTTTAGGTGCAGTGGTCCAGCAGTAATATTTACAGTACACAAGATGAAGCTGCAGCAGCTCTGGTCGCTAGAGGTATACCTATATATGCCTGGAAAGGAGAAACTGAGGAAGAGTACACCTGGTGTATTGAGCAAACGCTAATTTTTGCTGATGGAAAGGTAATTTTTCACTGTGGGACACGCTGAGGGACTGATATCACCTTGCATGCAGAGAGGGACTCTCCGCTTTTAGCGTCTCTCTCCTGGGGTAGTATCATATTTAATATTAAATATACGGTTTTATGTAATCGTAACAAATATTGTCCACTGTAATATTTTGTGTGGTAGTACCATATTTAATATTAAATATACGGTTTTATGTTATAGTAACAAATATTGTCCACTGTAATAAAAGACGTCGAGATTTTGACTGTTGAAAATTTTTCAATTTCGAAACAACGATATTTTATACCCTAGATACACCACGAGCGCTCAAAATGTGTCCCAATCAAGAATTGCTTGAACTCCACTCAAGCACTTTTTGGTTTACAGTCACGCGCGGACCATTACAAAGTCAAGATGCCACAGAGCTCCGTGAAAAATGCGAAAAAAATACTTATAGTATCAGAGATGTGCAAAATAGGTTATGAAATGTATTAAAATGCAAAATGCAAATACTTTTGTATTTTGTTATTTCAAATACAAAATAGTTTTTCATTTTATATTTAAAATACTAAATGCAAAATACGTATTTACAAAATGCTTTATTAAAATAAAATACTTTTAGTTTTAAATTATCTTTATTTTGATACATCAGGTAAATTTACTTTGATCATCATCATCATCATCGACCCATGCTCGTCCACTGCTGGACATAGGTCTCTCCTAATGCACGCCACTGCTCCCGATTTTCTGCCACTCTCATCCAGCCCACTCCAGCCAGCCTACGAATGTCATCAACCCATCTTGTCTCAGGGCGTCCCACACTACGTTTACCGAGTCGCGGTCTCCACTCAAGAACTTTACGGCTCCATCGGCCGTCAGTTCTGCGGCTAATGTGACCAGCCCACTGCCACTTCAGTTTGCTAATTCGGTGGGCGATGTCGATGTCGGTGACTTTGGTTCTCTGTCGGATTACATCATTTCTGATGCGGTCCTTCAGGGATACTCCGAGCATAGCCCTTTCCATAGCTCTCTGAGCGACTTTAAACTGGTGGACCAGTCCAGCCGTGAGTGTCCACGTCTCGGCGCCGTATGTCATAACTGGGAGGACGCACTGGTCGAAGACTTTCGACTTAAGACATTGAGGGATGGGTGACGAGAAGACTTGACGAAGCTTATGAAATGCTGCCCATCCCAACTGAATTCTTCTATTGGCTTCTCTCTCAAAGTTGTTTCTGCCTAATCGGAGCGTTTGTCCTAGGACATATTCCTGAACAACTTCGAGAGGTACTCCATTAACAGCAACCAGTCCCGGATCAACGAGCTTGTTGAACATGACCTTGGTTTTATCCAAGTTCATCCGGAGACCGATTTTAATAATTTATTTATTTATTTAATTTGCTCAAGTTAGTGATGTGCCGAGTCGGTTATTTTTAGTATTCGGGTACTTTAGTACTCGTTAAAAACGATTCGAATTAGGACACGAGTCGGAAGTTCCGGACAGGTATTCGAGTAGTGTACCCTTAGTACGAGTTTTACAATTTACGAAAACTATGATAGTTTTCGTAAACTCGCACTCGTTGATTTTATTTTTTTCGTTTCAATACAAATAAACAGTATTTAAATTGTATCATTAAATAATTTGTGTGTTCTTAAATTTTAAGTATATTTGGACACTTTTCACCAAAATGAACATAGAAACATAATTTACAATTACGAAAACTATGATAGTTTTCGTGAGCACAAACTCGTACTAAGGGTACTGGCACGAGTATTCGAATACTTTACTGGTCTCGAGTATTTTTTAAATCGGACCTTGAAATTTGATTCATCATCATCATTAAAAATCACATTATAAGAATGATAGGAAAATATGTTAATAATAATAGATTAAATGTATAATCAGTCATTTATTATTATTATAATCATCATATTAATAAGCTCCATGTCGATGCTATTGAGTCTAATGACTCCAAGTCCAAATCAGAACTCTCATCCATGCTTTCGTTTTCATTTTGCTTATTTTTGATGTGTGACATCTTTCCTCTCGCTTTCCTGCAATAAGTGGGAGTGATTTCGTGTAATGGAACGGAAATGTGTAACAGATTTTAGAACATAATGTTCAATGGCTTATTCCTTTTGTAGTAGGTTTTATTTCTTTTAACTAAGGTGTAATAGGTTAAAATACCTAGATAATTACTTATAAGAAACAAATATGTAATTAAACTATTGTTAACATCTCATTTAACTGATCGGCCGAGTAGGAAACATAAACACGTTCAAATCACGTTACTAACTTCACTGTACTAGTACAACGACTGAGTAGTGGAATACCATATTTCGAGTACGTGAGTACCTGCTAGGTATTCGAGTCAGCCTGACTCGGCACATCTCTAGCTCAAATACACTGTGACGCATCACACAGTTAAATCGGTTTCATACATTTAGTAGTACAATTAGAGTGAGAACGGTGTCTATACATCGCGACAAAACGACAGATAGGTATAGTTCTGATATAAAAAAATAATAGAGGGGTTTGCCGAGGTCATAAATTATCTCTATTAGAGTGACATAAATGAAAAAGCGCCAGATTATCCGTCAGGCGCTAAAATTTTTAAATAGGCGCTAACCACACCAAAAAGCGCTAGATCTAGCGCGCAAAGCGCTAAAATGGCAGCACTGGAACGACCGCACGGTAAGGTGACAAAATAATCCCGAATTCATGCGAAAAGAGTCGATAATAAACGAAGTTGATCAGACCAAGTTACATAGTTACTGTAACAATATTGTAATTGAAGATTGTATTTGTAACACATTAATTATTAATTCTTCGGTGTTTACAAAACATAGCAAAAAGTAGGTATTTTGCAAATACAAAATATGTCCTAAAAGGTATTTCACATAAAATATAAAATGCTTTTTAAAAAAAAGTACCGTAAGTGAGGGTTACTTAAGCTCGGGCAGGTAACTTTGTCCCAAATCAGAAAAAATATTGTTCTTGCCGCCCCATCAGTATCTCTTGGGTGACCGTAATAGTTCCAGTTGGAAATCACAGGCGCGTAGTGTGGTGTTGTTTTACCGACATCGTTCCTGTATCAAGTTGTCATTGTAACGCGGGATTTTTTTGTAACTGAAATAGTTCGCAAGTTCATGCGCAAACTTTCTCAAAACTGTGGTTTTCGGTAAGTTTACTATTTTTTCTAAATTTCGAGTTATTTTTTTATTTAACTTAATTATTTTTGGGCAAAATCATCCATTTGTGTATTCAATATACAAATGGTGATCTGTTATAAAGGTTACTTAACCCCAACATGGCTTAAAATGAGTTTTTTTCACAGAGAAAACTCAACGACCTAAAGTAACCCTCTTTAAGGCCAACTTTGGCCCAAAATTAAAAAAATATATATTAACCCTTTAATATTATTTTTTCCTATTTTCGTATGATAACTTTGTAACTTAAACTTTAAAGTTCACAATGGAAAGATATAAACGTGACATATTCATCACAAAGAGAAGCTACAATTTTATTTGAAAAAAAAGTGCACCTTTTAGGTCAAAGTATCCCGCAGTTACTCGGTATCATTTAAATACAAAATGGAAATAGGTATTTTACATTTTGTATTTTGCATTTCAAATACTTTTATTTTAAAAATGTCACATCTCTGTATAGTACGAAAAATATCAATGTTTATAATTTCACGCATTTGTAGCAAATTTTGTTCTAATGCTAACTATAAACTGATTTAATATAAAATATTTGTGATATTCAAATGCATGGTCGGTTATACGTCGCCGTATAGCCGTCTCTTTTCCTCGCGGTCCGTACCTGCTATATTGCTAACAGCGCACTCAGAATTGCGCGTAGAGTCAAAAGAATAAGGTCTATATTCTTCCACAAATAGCAATAAGTCGTAGAAATGTACAAGCTTGCATTTCGAACTGTCATAACTCTTTGACGCATGCATTTTAATTAAGACCTTATACAGTAGGTATTAAAGGTGACTTATAATGTTTAAATAATGCCTTATATTTTTTTTGATTACCCGATATCTTAGGTAGCGCCGTGGATCGTTCAATGTACCTTTTGGACAGGTTTCGGGTACGATTTTGTTCGTGTTGGTGTATCTAGTCTAGGGTATTTAATATCATTGTTCGAAACGTTAGAAAACACATCGGTATTTTGATTAGGTAGTACTAAACAAAAAAGAGAAAATTTGAAACTGATGGCGCGATTACATATGGTCGCTAGCCCGAATACGAGTGCCAATGGAATTCGGGTAAACGACTAAGTGGAAATGAACGGAGTCGAGTACGCCCGAATTCGGATCGTTTTCGTTTTAGTTACCTGACACCGTCTTCCACCCCGTATTCCAGCGCGTAAAATTTACTTCTGGTGCCTGAATTCGAGTAATGTCTTCCGTGTACCCGAATACGGGATACCGACCAAATGTAATAGGGGCCATTAATGCCAAAGTGAATTTATTGTGGGCTGCTTTTTTTTCTGGAATAAGTATGTCCAGTTAGCATATAGTTTATATTTGAATGGGACCAATACTGGTATACTTACAGGGAATCATTTTCAATTATTTTTTTTTTATTTCAGCCCCTTAACATGATACTAGATGATGGCGGTGATCTTACAAATTTAATACATAAAAAGTATCCCCAGTTACTGGAGGGCGTTAAGGGACTGTCGGAGGAGACTACTACTGGTGTACACAATTTGTACAAAATGTTCAAAGAAGGATCGTTGAAAGTGCCAGCCATCAACGTCAATGACTCTGTTACTAAAAGCAAGTTTGATAATCTGTATGGCTGCAGAGAGTCACTTTTAGATGGTATCAAAAGGGCAACAGATATTATGATAGCAGGAAAAGTTTGTGTAGTTGCAGGATATGGTGATGTTGGAAAAGGTTGCGCTCAAGCATTCAAAGGCTTTGGTGGTAGAGTCATTGTCACTGAAATTGATCCTATTAATGCTCTTCAAGCAGCAATGGAAGGTTTTCATGTGACTACGATGGAAGAAGCTGCTGAAACAGGGCAAATATTTGTTACAACCACTGGGAACATCGACATAATAAACAAAGATCATTTCTTAAGAATGAAGGATGATGCAATTGTTTGTAATATTGGTCATTTTGATTGTGAAATTGATGTTGCTTGGCTTGAAAACAATGCTAAAAAGGTTAACATCAAGCCCCAGGTTGACCGTTATGAACTAGAAAATGGAAATCACATAATTGTTCTGGCAGCTGGTAGACTGGTAAACTTAGGTTGTGCAACCGGTCACTCTTCTTTTGTAATGTCCAACTCTTTTACTAACCAAGTGTTGGCGCAAATTGAGCTCTGGACCAGACATAATGTTTATCCAGTAGGTGTCCACACCTTACCCAAAAAACTTGACGAAGAAGTTGCAGCATTGCATTTGGACCACCTTGGAGTGAAACTTACAAAGCTGACACCAAAACAGGCAAAGTACATTGGTGTTTCTGTTGAAGGACCTTACAAACCAGAGCACTATCGATATTAAAAACATTTTTTAGAACATAATTATCAATAAAATTTAATTTCATGGTTTAATTTTTGTTTTAATTTAAATCTTTTATTGGCATTACATCATTTACACATGAGCTTCAATAATGAATGAGACATCAACGGATATTGAAACTATCCCAATAATGAATATTTTAATTCCGTTTTCGTGTCCCATAGTAAAACTAGCAATATTGATCATTCGAAATGTAGTAACGTAATAACCGTTGTTTAAAATCTTCAGTATTGACATCTCTGAATCAGTTGCTAAATTATTTCAGCAAGTGGATATTAGCAAAGGCGCTGGTAGCTATACTGTTAATCTTATTTTAATTCAAAGGCTTTGTTATGAATTGTCATTACCACTTACAATCATTTATAGGAAATCTTATATTAAAACAAAAAGGGTAGATACGGTACGCTCATACTTGCATCAAACAAAAACTGATCCCACGGCAGCGCGAACGGGACGGCGAGATCCGCGTCACTGCATTACCGACCCGAACGAAACAGCACGTTAAGTTTCAACGGCAGCGCGAACGAGACGGCGATATCCGCGTCACTGCACTACCGGCCAATCACGCGACCAGTACTCGACGTCACTACCGAATAAGATTCAAAACAAACAGCATTTTTTCTGAAAAAATATATTTTATAGTACTTACGAATGAAAAGTGATGCCGTGGGTTTTATTTTTAGTTCTTGAGCAATTTTAGCACTTTTTAAAAACACACTTAGGCATTGTTTTATCATATAAACACAAAATATTAGCAATATTTCTTTTTGGCGTTCACATACTGTAGACGACGCGACGCGCATCTTTAAATCATACCCATCATTTAATATGTAATATCTATAACTAAGCTAAATTTGTCATTTTACTTTCAATCATACATTTCGTCCATTTCGATATTTGTTAATTGCATTAATTATATGTTGCGTTTTATAATTTAATAAATATGCCGTAGGGTACGAGCATGTGTGTGAATGCGCTTTGATTTTGTTGATCGAATAAACGGTTGCATATAAGTTACTAAGACAGTTGCTAAGCCATAGCCGACGCAAGCACACGCACGCATGCCGCACCCGAAAGCTCTTCGCACAGTATCTACTGCGTTATTATTTTCGAAGTCCTTGGTCACCGCGCCAACTTACATCGCGTACAAAGTGGTTCTTCAGCCGGATCATCCAGGATTTTGGAACCTATATATTACAGTAGATGCACAGAGGAATGTTCAACACACCGCCGCGCACGATGGTTAAAACGCGTGGAGCTCTCGTAAGAGAAGTGTTGTCTCATACCATTGAGGATAAAAGTGAAGTGCATTCACGCAAAGTGCAATCCGACATAGCAATAGTTCCAAAAAATGAACTCGAAGAAATTACCAACCAGATGTCGAAAAAAGTAGGTAGCTTGAAAATCGAACTTACCGGTCAAGCATCAGTTAAATCGAAGAAAAGTTCCTGCAAATCTTCTTTGTCGGCACGTAGGAAGCAATTAGAACTAGAAGCAGCTGAAGCAAAGGCTGAAATTGAAAAGAAACTTATTGAAAAAAGGTTAGAAGCCCAACTCGCCGCTCTTGAAGGTGGGTCATCGCGGAAGTCACAGTGCAGTATAAAAGACTCGCTTGCTGAAACTACAAATAAAGTGGAAGAATGGCTTGATAGAAGTCAACAGGAGTCACAGCGACAGCGCGCGGCATCTCCGCCGCCGGCGCCCCCCGCCGTCACCTCCTCTTCGGATCTTCAGCAACTCGCACGAGCTATGGAACAGATGGCTACAGTCACCTACAGCGCACAGTCAAAACTGCTATCAAGACTAGCTACGCCCAAGGATTTACCATTATTTTTTGGAGACCCATTCGAGTGGCTGCAGTATAAAAATACTTATGAAGAGTCCACTAAACTATGCAATTTTAGTGACATTGAAAATATTTCGAGACTGACTAAAAGTCTGCGTGGCGAAGCAAGAGAGGCAGTATCCTCACTACTTCTTTGCAACACAAAACCGAGTGTGATTTTGGAAGCACTGGAACTGCGTTTTGGAAGACCAGAGCTAATTATTTATAAAATCAGTAGTCAACTCAAGAAACTACAGCCGCTGCCGCAGACTTACCACACTGATTTAGTGACATTTGCTGTTAAAATAAGGAACTACGTAGCAGCCGCCGAATCTATCAAGCAAACTGATTACTTGAGAAGCCCAGAATTACTTAACACAGTCGTGTCCAAGTGCCCCAGTACACTGATAAATAAGTGGGTGGATTATTTATATGAGCATCAAGAGGATAACAAAGCCAAGTTACAAATATTTGCAGATTTTTTGCACAAAGAAGCCACGAAGGTAGCCTCTGCTGGAATAAGTCACATTTATAGTCAAGCAGATTACAGAATTCACAAGAAGTATGATGAGCGCAAAACTCAAGTTCACGTGCTGCATAACAGTGAACCGAGTACCAAGTGCATATTCTGCCGAATTGCCACCCACCAGCTTATAAACTGTAACAAATTCAAACGAGCTCTAAGAAAAGACAAGTGGCGCATAGTAAAAGTAAACAAACTCTGTCATAACTGCCTGCTGCCCGGTCACAGTAAGGAGGCCTGTTCTGCCGCGCCGTGTGATGTCGAAGAGTGTGGTATGGCTCATCACCGCCTCCTCCATTGGCCTGCAAAGAAGACCGCGTCATCGAGTGACGTCCCTAATAATAACGACGTCCCTAATAATGCTACAAACTTAGTGACAACAAGTTACAGTGAAATTAATAATGACTCTGCTCGCGAAACAGTTACGAACACTACTACAACAACGTCGCAAAACGCAAGTGTAATGTTAAAAATAGTGCGCGTGAACATTCATGGACCTAAAGGTGTTATAAGTACGCACGCTTTATTAGACGACGGAGCTACAGTGTCGTTAATATCAGCTGATCTCGCGAACTATATTAATTTAAAAGGTCAGACTGAAACAATACGAATCCGTGGTGCGTGGAATTCCGATATAGTGTGTCAAAGTAAAATAGTGAATCTGAAACTGTCAAACAATAACAATGATCAGTACTGGACCTACCTATGCAGTGCCTATCGAAAATAAACGTCGACGCATACGAACACTTACGGAATTTAAAACATTATTTGTGCACTAGTGATGTGAAGCCTAAGTTATTAATAGGGCAGGACAATTACCAACTTTTAGTTTCGTTAAAGACAGTCTACCGTGGCAAGAACGAACCGTGCGCAACCCTTACACCACTGGGGTGGTGTGTGCACGGAATTGCGCCCTCCACCGCTAGTACATTCCATCACCGTCGGTCATTTGCAACTGAGCCTGAGCACGAGTGCGTTATGACACTGATGGGGCAGTCGCCACCGGCCGCCGGCGCTCGTATTCAAACCGTATCCGTCGCACCCCTCTCCACCGCCGCCAGCGCCAGCGAGCAGCTGCGCGCACGAAGTGACACACACACATGCGCCGGTGCATCGTCTCCCTCGACGCAACTGCGAGAAAACTGGAATGAAAAAGGGCACATAGATAACATTGATAACGCAGAATGTAAACAACTGCATGAGCTAGTACGGCGTTCGTTTGCATTCGAAGCAATAGGAGTGAACTCTAAGCCACGAGTGAATAAGGATGAACTTCGCGCAACGACTGTATCGACAAATCTGCCAAGTTAATAGATGGACGATGGGAAATTTGCTTACCGTGGAAAAATGATCTTGCAATGCCAAATAGTTTTAACAGCGCCTATAAAAGATATTTAGGTGTTGAGAGAAAAATGAAGTTAGACGAAAATTATGCTACAAGATATAAACAAAGGATGAGTCATTTATTTGAAAACAATTACGCACGAAAGTTGACTGCCGATGAAATTTCAATGCATAGAAAACGGATTTGGTATTTGCCGCATTTCGGTGTGGATAATCCTAATAAAAATAAATTAAGATTGGTTTTTGACGCCGCCGCCACCACCGAAGGTCATTCGCTCAATGATTATCTGCTGCAGGGACCTGATTTACTACAATCATTACTGGGCATCATGCTACGATTTCGAGAAAAGCCTATTGCATTCATAGGTGATATCAAAGACATGTTCCTTCGTGTAAAAATAAATGAAGAAGATCAGCATTGTTTACGTTTTTTGTGGCGAGAAAATAATAAGAGCAACTTCAATATTTATGCCATGTCTTCATTGATATTTGGCGCCAACTGCTCTCCGTTTATAGCGCAACATATTAAAAATAAAAATGCGCTGAGATTTCAAAAAGAAATGCCCGAAGCCACTGAAGCCATCCTGAAATCACATTATATGGACGATTACATAGAATCTGTTGATGATGTACATACAGCTTTGAAATTAATAAAAGAAGTGTCAAAAATTCATAGTTCAGGTGGCTTTGAGATAAGAAACTGGATATGCAACAGACCCGAAGTCTTAGAGTGCACACCAAAAGCGATCTTAAGTGATAAGGCCATAAGGATGAAAACTGATTGCGATGATTTACCTGAACGTACTCTAGGACTGCTTTGGTTCCCCTTAAGCGACACCTTTGGTTTTGACTTATCGCTCAAGCGTATACCAGAAGAAATAATAAATTTACAAAAAATACCTACCAAAAGAGAACTGTTGCGCATAGTTATGTCTATATTTGACATTTTTGGTTTCCTCGCTCCATTTATAGTAAAAGCAAAAATAATACTACAGAATATTTGGAAGATGAATATAAAATGGGATGAGACTATACCTGAAAAAGAAAATAAAATTTTTCAAAACTGGCTAATCGAACTCAGACAGCTTCAACGCTTGCGCATACCAAGATATCATTTTCTTACAAACAGACCTGAGAACGAAATAGAAAATGAAAACTTACCGAGGCTTGCTCGTAGCGAAGACACAAGGGTGAAAGAGACCACCATAGAACTGCACGTGTTCTGCGACGCATCGCCGACTGCATACGCCGCCGTTGCCTACTACAGAGAAGTGACAAAGACAAATGATGTACGCGTCTCATTCATAGCGAGCAAGTGCCGAGCGTCGCCGATTCATAAATATATTACAGTACCTAAACTTGAATTGCAAGCTGCTGTTATCGCCTGCCGGCTCACCGAGACAATAACGCGTGAGAACCGGTTACTTATAGATAAACACTGAATGAACACTGAAGAGTGCACTTGTCAAATTTTAGTACTCGTATTTAAATTTATAATTAATTATTTTAATTGTGTTTATTCGTGTTAAAGTTACAATAAACAGTGAGATAATATTGTGTTAGTTATGTAAAATTGAAATCACGAAGTTTCAATACAAGGATTTTGAATAAACAACACATCAAGTTCTCATCAAACTGTCAACGGATAGTTGAAGAAATATCGGCTCTGATAAGCAATATTAGCACCAAATATTCTGGAATGGCTATTGCTTAAACCTGGGGAGTATTGTTTTCATTATTTCATAAATATATAACAGTTCAAAATTTTCAATAAGTATTATAATATGTAGGTAATTCTAAAACGATCTCATCCAAAGTTTAACAGTTTTGTTTTTATTCTATTCTATTTAATTCTATAAGTTATCACGAACATTTCATCAATTGTTTACCAAAATACATGATAATAAACAAATATTCAATATTTGATTTGGCAAAGATTGAATAATTAACTTAAATTTGACATCACTTACTTCTGTCACATTAAGCTGGATACAAAGTTAAAATAAGTCTATTAAATTGAATCTGTTCTGTCTACCAACTTTGTTTGAGCTGTGAAAGTATACATAGTTGCTTTTTAAAGTATTTAATATAATAAATACTATTCATTAATATTCATAGCATTAACTTTTCCCATAGTTACAGTCCCTCTTCATAAAAAAAAGAATCTGCTTTCACAAATTATATTATATATAAAAAGAATTGCCCTTGTCTCTAAAGTATATTAAAAGAAACTTATACTGTTATAATTATTTCAGATTTTTATACAAATAACAAAAATGATGACCCGCAAAGCTACAGCTCAAAACACTGAAATTAAATTAAGGCAAACCCTGGAAGAACTGAAGTTAACAAAGGAAACTTGCAGTCAGCTCCTTCGTGAACGTGATGAGAGTGAAACTGAAATCAAGAAAATCATTGATAAGAATACCCAGCTCAAAAATGAGCTTTCCCAACTACACTCTCAACATGTAGAAGTTGTTTTACAACGGGACGAACTGAATAGTACTATCAGTACTTATGACCAGCAGTTTGACACTTTTGAGAGGGCGCTACAGCGTATTACGGACCTTGAAAGAGAGCTCTGTGTAGCAAACAAGCAAATAGCTCAGTATACAGAAGCTCAGCAACTTCAAGAAACTGCACACACGCAAAGCCTATTTGAAGAACTAATGGCATCTCCCGGAGGACCCTTAAACTTACCTTTAAACATGAACTTAAATTTAGAGCCTGTAGCTAGTACTAAGGTTTCACATAATAGTATAACAAGTGTAAAAAAATTAAAAAAATATATCAGAATCAGTAAATTCATAAAAAAAACTGAGAAACTTGTCAAAAAAAAACAATTGTTTTTATAAAAATATAGCTCTTAGAAAGGAAAAACTTAACCTGATGGATTCCATTGACATATATAATACAAAATTACATGAAAGTAGGCAGATGTATGACCGGGATACAAAGAAATTACTATTAGAAATTCAAAACTTACATGATTCGTTAGATTCAATGAAACATAAATATGCTAGTGCACAAAGTCAAATAACTGAGCACATAAAATCTGCAACAGAATTAGTTGAACTGTGCAATTTCAACGCAGAACGTTATGACTCCTTGATTAAAAGTCAATTGATTGGTTCTTCAAATCAATCATCATTGACATTATCATTAGAAGGAAATGTAAATACAGATAATAATCAAGTTTCCCAAATTTCTGGTCATTCATCGGTCTATATACAAACAATTGGTACAACATATAATAACTCTCCTTTCAAGCCAGCGCTTTCTGAAAACTTGAATAAAAATAAAACAATGATATTCTCAGACAAGTTAGGTCAGGGGCTAGGACCATTAATTAAAAATTCCAGTGATGAAAACATTATAAATATATGTACTCCTGGAAAATCATTTCATGAAATTGTAAATAACTTGACCCACCATAATGTGGATAGTTATACTAACTTACTGTTTTTGTGTGGTGACAGTTCCAGATTATCAATACGGGACATTACAAAAAGTGTTGAGCACTTATTGAAAATTCAATCTGAATCTAATTGTAAAATAATAATTAGCGCTTTCCCATATGCACATAACTTATCTAGGGAACAGAATAAGCGCATCTTTAATTTAAATTTAAGTCTTTATAATTTAATTAATAGTCATAGTGACGTATTTTTATATTTCGATATAAATAAATATATTAGATATTTTAAGTTGACTACAGATACTATGTATCTCGCAAAGAAATATAGGACCCAGATAGCTAATTTGTTAGCTTTTAATATACAAAATACGGTTATACATGGTATAACTAACTGTATTCGACAAAATAGTGTTAGTATTTCTAGTAAAAGAAATATTAATTCTATTAATAACTTAACCAGCCCAGTTTTAAACTGAGCTTAAAGACAAAAGCCAAACCTAATAAAAGAGTTATTAATATTATTCATCAAAATATACAAGGTTTGGCTGGCAAAGACCTAGAATTAGAATTGTATTCAAAAAGTGAGGACATACACATTATATGTTTAACAGAACACTGGCTCAAGCTTTGTGAAATGTCGTATCACATAAACAACTTTCAATTGTTGAGTGCTTATGTTCGTAGGACAGCCATACATGGCGGCTCATTGATTTTTGTTAACAAAAATATTAAATGTAAGGATAGAAAGGATATAGTTGGCCTTTCAATTGAACGTAGCATTGAGCTGTCTTGTGTGGAATTAAATGAGATGATAATAGTATGCGTATACAGACCCCCTCTAGGTAACTTCAACATTTTTGAATCTGTGATGGAGGATGTACTGAAAAAGTTAAAGTCGAAAAATAAGTTTTTGGTTGTTTGCGGTGACTTTAATATTAATATTCTTGAACAAAATTCAATGTCAGTACGTATAATATCATTATTTAAATGTTTTAATTTGACCCATCAATTTTTTGAGCCTACTAGGGTGACATCACATTCAGCAACTTGTTTGGATAACGTATTTACAGATAGTACTCCTGATAATAAATCCATTTTTAATAGTATTACATCTGACCATTATGGCTTAAAAATACAATATAAAATAGATGTAACAAATGAATCTAAAGTGATTGAATTGAGACCAGTAACAGAAAACCGGTTAGAAATTTTTCAAAAAAACATTGACTATAGTATTTCTCATATCCCATGGACACATGATGATCCTGATATTCTTTTTGGGGATCTTTTTAATCTAATAAGAAATGAATTTGATAAGGCTTTTCCCTTAAAAACTTCGAAACTTACTCCAAAGTTACAGTTCTGTGACTGGGCTACGACTGGTATCTATAAAAGTAGAAACAAACTTTATGAATTGTATCATCTAAGAAAATATAATCATTCACAAGGTTTTATTGATTACGTTAAATGTTATTCTAAAACCTTTAAAAAGGTATGTGCAACAGCCAAATCTAATTTTATTAAAAATAAAATATGTATATCGAATAATAAAATCAAAACAACGTGGAATGTTATAAATCGTGAAACAGGCAAAGAAAGGTCACGTGACGATATTGTTGAACTTAAGTCGAATAACATGTTAATAAAATCTAAACAACATATCGCTAATATTTTTGATGAATATTTCGTTAATATTCCTTTGGTGGCTACATCTAATTTGAGTTCTTCATCGGTGGCTGCCAAGACTTTGCTCGAGAAATATGTACCTAGGTGTGATAACGTGTTTCAGTTCAGACATATTAATTTTATTGATGTTATTAAGTGTTTTAAATCTCTTAAACAAAAAAATACAAGTGATTTATGGGGTATTTCTACTAAAGTTATTAAAAGTATAATACCCGTTATTGCTCCTTATCTAGTTGATATATTTAATAACTGTATTGATCAAGGAGTATTTCCGGATTTAATGAAATACAGTAAAGTTATACCTCTTTTTAAATCAGGAAATAGAAATGACCCTGGAAACTATAGGCCTATATCAATATTACCGGTTCTTAGTAAAATATTTGAAAGAATTATTCTGGAACAATTGATGCCTCATTTCAACCTTAATAAACTTTTGCATAGGAAACAATTTGGTTTTACTAGAGGTAGATCTACTACTGATGCGGGTGTTGCACTTGTAAGGAGTATATTGGAGGCTTGGGAGAGGTCGCAGAATGTCCTTGGAGTGTTCTGCGACTTATCCAAAGCTTTTGATTGCGTTGATCATCACACGCTGTTATTGAAATTGAGTCATTATGGAGTCAAAGGTACTGCATATAAATTGATACAGTCGTACCTCAGTTCCAGAATACAAACTGTAGAGGTAAATGGTGTTAGATCATCTGGATCTCATGTGGAAATGGGCGTTCCCCAGGGTTCAATTTTAGGTCCCTTCCTGTTTCTAATATATGTAAATGATTTGCCATTTTTTGTGGAAAATTTGTGTGAGATTGTATTATTTGCTGATGACACATCTTTATTATTTAACGTTGACAGGCGCAAAAACAACTATGACGATGTAAATAATGCTCTCTCTCAAGTTCTGCAATGGTTTAATGTCAATAATCTAAAGCTAAATGCTAATAAAACCAAGTGTATTCAATTTTCCTTACCTAATGTAAAAGTTGAGCATATTGGAATTAAATTAAATAATGAAAAATTAGATTTAGTAGACTCGACTACATTCTTGGGTATAACGATAGACTCAAAACTGCAATGGAGTCATCACATTACGCTTTTGGCTGGTAAACTTAGTTCAGCAGCTTATGCCGTAAGAAAGATAAGACAACTTACTGATATAGATACTGCCAGGACTGTATATTTTAGTTACTTTCATAGTATCTTATCATACGGCATTTTACTCTGGGGAACAGCAGCTGATATTGAAAGTATTTTCATTTTACAAAAAAGAGCTGTGAGATCTATTTATCAATTGAGTAGCCGAACATCTCTTAGAGAAAAATTTAAAGAAATTGGCATTTTGACTGTTGCTTCTCAATTCATTTACAATTGCATACTCCTCGTTAAAAATAATATCAATTTGTATACCAAACACAGTAACGTACACAATTTTAATACTAGGAATAGAAACAAGCTTGCATTGCCAGCCTACAGGTTACAGAAGCTTTACCGATCTTTTATGGGTCAAGGTATACATTTTTACAATAAAATTCCTGATGCTGTTCTTGAGTTACCCATAAATGAGTTCAAATGTCACATTAAAAGTTGTTTAGTTAAGAAAGGCTATTATACTATTAAAGAATACTTGAATGACAAAACTGCATGGCTGTAACTGCAAAATTGTTTTGTATTTGTTTGCAGTGTCGTACAGATAAATTACCTTAACTCTAAGCAACCATTTTGCAGATTGGTTTTAGTGGTTATGGGTAGTCATGCTCTCTTAAAAATCTCTTCGGCGGTGTCGTGTGAGGCGGGTCGTTGCGTTCCCTAAAATATGGTTGAGCGAAGCGATGGCTGGTTCATGCGTCATACTCGTGAACGGGTGCTGCCAGCGGAGATGAGTCTGCTCTATACTACTTTATTATTGTAATGATAATTATTATTAATTTTTGATTGTATTTTACATTACACAACTTGTATTTATACTGTGTGACACAGCAATCAAAATGTAAGTGAACATATATTATTTCTCTGATAAAGATTTAATGGCGGTGTGGATTCTGGTATGTTTTTCTAGACCTGAACTTGGTTTTGCAGTGGTGTATCCTTGTCATTCTCTATACAGACTGAAAGGGGGGGACTGATGTTTGATTGGTTTTGGGTTGGAAGAGTATTGCCAGGGTCGACAACAGTGTTTAGGTAATCACATGCATGTGTCCTGCCGTTGTGTTTATAGTTTGTTATAATAATGTACACTGGTACCTATATGTATTTTTTTTTCTATTTTAGTAACATAGTATCCATGTGTGGTTATGAGTAGTCATGCTCTCTTAAAAATCTCTTCGGTGGTGTCGTGTGAGGCGGGTCGCTGCGTTCCCTAAAAAATGGTTGAGCGAAGCGATGGCTGGTTCATGCGTCATGCTCGTGAACGGGTGCTGCCAGCGGAGATGAGTCTGCTCTTAATTCACTGGGTACTACTATTAATCGTTGTTCTAAACTTTAATCGTTCATTATTATTATTTTCTTTTTGCCTAAGCGGTAGGACACGTCATTCCTAACTAACTAACTAACTTTGTTAAACCATTTTTTTTACATATTTTAATTTTTTATTTTATAGTCATAATTTTTATATTATTTGCATTTTTTTTTGTTTGTAATGAAAAGTGACTTTATGAGTTACCTCATATTGAAGTCATTTTTCAATTTGACGACTCTGTATATAATACAGGGAGAAAAAAACAGCCCTTGCTGAGTTTCTTGCCGGTTCTTCTCAGTACAAGGTCTCCCGCCGTAGATTTGCGAACCGATGGCGTAGCTTTTCGACATTCACAAGTGCTTGTAACAGCCTAGACTGAATAAACGATATTGAATTTTGAATTTTGAATTTTTAAAAGACACTTCTGGACGGACTCGCTTATAGTGTTGCATCAAATAAAAAATGAAACACGCAATTATAAAGTTTTTGTGGCTAATAGATTGGGTGAAATCGACGACCTATCTCAATCACATGAATGGCATTATATACCTACCGATATGAACATAGCCGATAAAGCTACAAAATTAAATACTTACCAATTGACTGACGATTGCGACTGGTTTCGAGGCCCGCACTTTCTGTACATGAAACCCGAAGATTGGCCAAAATATGAACCTGGAAAAGAAAATATAATTAATGAAGAATTATTACAAGTTAACACATTACATAATATTGATAACATTGACTTACCTGTTCCTGATTCGACTAAGTTTTCTTCATGGCTTCGTTTGTTGAGATGTACGACGAATGTATTACTGTTCGTACAGAGATGTAGAAAGCCTGGTCACGCTGAAAATAAAATAGAAATAAGACAACGTGCTGAAAATTTGATTTTGCTTCACGCTCAGATGCAATCATTCGCTGAAGAGATTCACCTGCTGAAAAATAAAAAGTTTATACCAGCTAATAGCAGGCTACGTACCTTAACACCCTACCTCGACGAATGTGGTCTGCTTCGAGTCGGGGGCCGAATTGAAGCTATGTTTGATGTTAGCCGCAACTCGAAAAACCCTGTGATATTAGACGGCCGCCATCCAACTGCAAAATTAATAGTAAAATATTATCACGAGATGGCCGCACATGGAAATAATGAAATGGTGGTAAATGAAATCCGCCAAAAATATTGGTTACTTCATCTACGACCTACAGTGCGCACAGTAGCCGCGCGCTGTCTTTTCTGCCGCATAAGGAAGGCGAAGCCTACAAACCCAAGACTGGGGGATCTTCCAATGGCAAGACTGGCACACCATCAACGAGCCTTTACCTTTTGTGGAGTCGATCTGTTCGGCCCAATGGAAGTAGTCATCGGTCGCCGTCGAGAAAAAAGATACGGTGTGCTTTTCACATGTTTGACCGTAAGGGCGATTCACATTGAGACGGTCCCTTCACTATCAGCCGACTCCTTCATAATGGCACTACGAACAATGGCTGCACGACGTGGTTGGCCGTTGAAAATGTTTTCTGATAACGGCACAAATTTTAGAGGAGCCGACACTGAAATGAGAATTGCTTTGAAAGAAATTAATCAGTCTGATTCAAAGGAGGAACTGATAAACAAGGGTGTCGACTGGCAATTCATCTCACCAGCCAGTCCTCATATGGGCGGAGCGTGGGAGCGCCTGATAAGGAGTGTGAAGACGGCGCTCCGAACTGTTCTGAAAGAACGAGCCCCACGGGAAGAAGTCTTGATTACCCTACTGGCCGAGATTGAAAATATGGTAAATAGTCGCCCGTTGAGTCACGTGTCTGTCGACCATGAGTACCCAGAAGCGCTTACTCCTAACCATTTTCTTATTGGCTCCTCATCCAATCTTCCAGTTCCTGGAGAGTTCACTGACTGTGACCTGTATCGGAGAAAACAATGGAGAATAGCGCAGAGACTAACAGATATGTTCTGGAAGCGCTGGGTCCGTGAAGTTTTGCCTACTCTCATTCCTCGTCAGAAATGGCACCAAGAAGGTCGTAACCTCAAAAAGGGAGATGTTGTGGTCATCGTCGATCCCACCTTGCCCCGAAATACGTGGCCAAGGGGCCTAGTTGAGAAGGTACACCCTGGGGCAGATGGTCGTGTGCGCGTTGCCGAAATAAAAACCAAGACCGGTATACTTACCAGGCCCGCTACTCGCCTGGCCGTGCTACCTACCGCTAGTGATGATTGTCCTTGACGGACAATGGGGCGGAGAATGTAGACGACGCTACGCGCATCTTTAAATCAAACCCATCATTTAATATGTAATGTCTATAACTAAGCTAAATTTGTCATTTTACTTTCAATCATACATTTCGTCCATTTCGATATTTGTTAATTGCATTAATTATATGTTGCGTTTTATAATTTAATAAATATGCCGTAGGGTACGAGCATGTGTGTGAATGCGCTTTGATTTTGTTGATCGAATAAACGGTTGCATATAAGTTACTAAGACAGTTGCTAAGCCATAGCCGACGCAAGCACACGCACGCATGCCGCATCCGAAAGCTCTTCGCACAGTATCTACTGCGTTATTATTTTCGAAGTCCTTGGTCACCGCGCCAACTTACATCGCGTACACATACAGTACGTCGTTTGCATGTCAAGTTGTGACTACAGCTTTTAGGGTCGTGGATCACAATTCATGCGGATCACTTTTGTGGGGCTAGTGCCGTATCTACCCTTTTTGTTTTAATCTAAGGAAATCTCTGTATGAAGGTATTTTCCCCATGATTTGGAAGAAAGCGTGAATAACACTAATTCCAAAGGGGGTACCTAACAAACACGATGTTAAAGAATATAGGTCAATTTCAAAGCTAGCTAGCTAAAATTTCAGAAAAATTAATGATTGCATTTTTCTCCGATATAGCATAGCCTGTCACTTCATTGTTCAACTTCAAATCATTGGCGATTTCGACTATTTCATTAGTTGAATGTTGCTCTTACTTCAATACAAAATCCATATTTTAGTATAGTTCATACCGTATATTTTCTCAGCGTATCGCTTTCGAAAAGCTGGTTATTTATTAAATTTTTAGGTATTATTAACTCGTTATTATTACACAAATATATTCTGCACACACCTAACTTTAGAACATACGAAACTCGTAAATTTCAGCTGATTTGGATAATCTTACTTGCTTGGAGGAGACGCGTTGATTTTTAGCACTGAAATTAAGTCACAGCTTGCACTGACTCATAACCAAACAAATAGTGTCAAGTAGACAAAGCAATCAATCACAATAGGGTATTTTCCAAAATTTTCCAAACAATGCTTATATTTAAAGATTGGGACAAACGATTTAACAAAAAAATGAATTAATGTCTTTTTTCTCCATTAAAACAAAGTTCGATTTATTTTTAATGGATTTGAATTTACCGCCAAAACGCTGGGTTCGATGACGTCAACTTTGTGTATGCTATGTAATCATTTGAAGGTCAAATTATTAACTTTTTTTACGTTCGGGATAAAATATTATAATACTTACACAAAATTTTTGGTGTTTCGAAAATCTGTAGCACAGAAATCAGGATTAGTAGCCAAGAATTTTGCAAAGTATTATACTGTGGCGGCGACATTTATATGCCCCACATATTTACAACGGATGGAGGAAATCATTAATCACCATCCTCAAGAGATGGCGTTACCTGCACTGCGATCTTAAACGTACGTCAGTCGAGCTTGCAAGTGCCAGTGTGCTGCAGGATGCCCCAGTCTGCGCTGAGTCGAGACGGGTGGTGAAGGCGCGTCGCCAGTGCTGCAGAGTTGCTCCAGTCTACGGTGACAGGGGGAGTGTGACGGTGGGTCCGAGCTGCTGGTGTGCAGGGCTGCCACGCCGGTGTGCTTGCGGACGACAAGTGAGGTACCGGTCGTGGGCTGCGAAGACCAGGTCGGGATGATGCCGTCGAGTGCTGCCGAAGGTCCAGGAAGCTTCGTTGAGAGCTGCGATGGAACCTTGAGGCTGATGCTGGCTTGCTGTGTGGCTGCTGATTGCTTGACCTAGAAGAGACCTGAAGGAAGGGGTAAAGATGATTTGATGGTTGGCGCTGCGGTGGTTGAAGGTTGCTTGCTGCTGCTGTGCTCAGTCGAGGGTCACCAGTGTAGGAAGGCCAAAGGGGAAGATCTTCCTCTGAGCTGGGTAATGGTAGCTCGGGGGCCGCGGCCCGACTCATGTTGGTCGGGCATGGTATATATGAAGAGTTAGCCTCCGAATCTCATTTGCGCGATGTAGGCTTCCGTACGTTTAAGATCGCAGTGCAGGTAACGCCATCTCTTGAGGATGGTGATTAATGATTTCCTCCATCCGTTGCAAATATGTGGGGCATATAAATGTCGCCGCCACAATACTATAAATTTATCGCAAACGTAAAGAAGTAAATAATTTGACCTTTAGATGATAACAATAGCATGTACAAAGTTGACGTCACACAGTAGACGCTGTCGAACCGAGCGTTTTGGCGGTTAATTCAAAACCATCAAAAATAAATTCAACTTTAATTGGGCTAATGGACCAATCAACGAAAGTTCCTTCTTTGTTTCGTTTTCGAAGTATGGGGTACTCAGGGACCAAAAAAAAATAGTTGTAGGCATAAATGGGTTAATGGCAATTGTCAATTTTCTTTGCGTAATGAGGGCTACCGTTTTCTTTCTCAACAGATGACTGTTGAGTGAGGAATTGTAACGTTTAAAGTTTATTTAGGTATACGCAAGTGAAATCAAAGTTTACATTTAAATCATATTTTAATACAAAAGAACCGTTTCCTAAACATAATCGGCCATGCCACAGTGATGCACACTTCCGTTTTGTCCAGAACAAGGAGGCCATAATAATTTTTCTAAGCTCCACTTTTAAATAACTAACATAGGTACTTGGCCACGTAACTCATATTTGCCATAATTAAGCTGAGTTATTACCAAATATTCACAACATTATATTAATTAGAAATTAACCCGCGTAGTCAACCCACAAGCAATAACATTTGACATTTCGGAGACTTCACACTACACTAGCGCCTGTACCGGCGGATCCAAAATTCAATATGTTTTATTCAGTTTAGGCTGTCACAAGCACTTAGGAATGTTGAAAAGCTACGCCATCGATTCGCAAATCTACGGCGGCGGGAGACCTTGTACTGAAAAGAACCGGCAAGAAAATCAGCAAGGGCTGTTTTTTTCTCCCTGTATTATACCTAGTCAGGTCATAAATTCTGTCACATGTTTAATATAAAATAATTGAAACAAGATTATGTAACCATTTATATACCAAAATGAACTTAACAAAACATAGATTCTTATGATAATAAAGTTTATTCAAAATGACCTCCGTGATTTGAATACAGGCCTTCAATCTGCGCGGCCAGTTGTCTATCGCAGCACGAACGAGGTCCAAGTCAATATCGGCGGCTGCCTTAATCAAGGATGTCTTGAGTGACTCCAAATTGGGATGAGGCTTTGAGCACGCCTTTTCCTTCAAGTGTTGCCATATCTTGTAATCTAACGGACTCAAATCTGGACTGGAGGAGGGCCAGTCTTCGTGCCGGATGAAGTCGATTTCACGCGTCAGATTTCAGTCTTGTGTGCGCTCTATGAGCTGGCGCTGAATCTTGTTGTGTAGTAAAAAATATCAGTGTCTGTTATTGAACATGGTATGAGAAACAGGTTCCACAAGCCCAAGGTTCGTCAGGACTGTATTTTGATACACAACTGCATTCGTTTTTACATCTTTCTCACAAAAATGTACCCTCTGTTAATCCCCAATAAGAAACTCCCAGCCATACCATGAGCGAGGATGGAAAATGACCTCGTTGGACACGCGGAATACGGTTGCTCGCTTTTTCACTACTGTGTGCGTACACCTTATCATTTTGTGTGTGTTGTAGCTCTTCTACGGTAAAATTTTTTTCATCCGAAAAAAGAATTTCCCGATATTTTTTTCCCGCGTACCGCTTCAACAAAGCGCGACATCTCTTCAGTCTCAGGTCCATTAGACGAGCATTCAAACGATGTCCTGTTTTTCTTCGATATGCCCGAAGCCCTAAGTCTTCATTTAACACCCTTTTCACCGTTCTGCTTAACCCCATCTGAAGGGCCGACAGTTTCTGCTTACGTTTGGGATTTCTTTGAATTCACGCCTTCACAGCTTTTATCATTGCTGGAGTCCTAACAGACCGAGGGCGACCACTTCTTGACCTGTCATCTACACTAGAGAGTTCATTGTATCGTTTAATGGTACGATAATTGAATCTTTTGGTTATATTCAAATTTTTCAGTTTGTCAAAAATTTGAATTTGCGCGTAACCTCAACGATGCAACGCAATAACTGCAACACGGTCTTCTTTAAGCGTCCACTCCATATTTAAAAATGAGTAAAATTCAAAAAAGTAGACATGGGCGTTTTTGGTTTTGAACGCAAACGGATATTTATCGGATTTCAGATTTCAAAATCGATTTTAAAATCCGTTTTTAGATATCCGATTTCAGATGTGCCGAACTTAGCTAATTCACTAGTTTGTGTTATGATTTGGTTTTATTAGCTAACGACAATCACAAACAATTAATTGTAGGAAGCAAGGATACTCGTAGATTTTCGTGATTTTCCTTCATGCTTTAAATCTAGGCTTAGGACTAGCAGAAAAGTTATGTTTACGGTTAAGAGTAAAACTTTTGCGGCGCATTTAAAAATCGGCTTTTATACAATGATTTCTTTTTACATATTTTTTTAGTATTTTTTTTTGTTTTTCTGTTTGTTTTTATTATTTTTCAAACCATTTACAAAATCAAACCTAATTACTTCAGGTTAGCGTCCAAAAATGTAAGTTGCTCGACTTTTGATGTTTTTAGACGACATATCTTTACAGTGATAAATAATCCCGCCTCAGAGAAGAGCACGAAATCTCACTTCCGAAAACGAAAGCACGAATTTCGAATCCGATTTACATTTGGATACTTGTGGTATTAGATCGCTAGCGTTTTGGTTCGGTTAGATTTCTGGAATCGGATTTTCTTGTTGAGAAATCGTTCGGTATCGATTTGTGTTTGAAATCGGATTTTGGATTCGTTTTGATATATCGGACGCATGCCTACAAAAAAGTATACACGTTTATTTTCATGAACAATTCGAAATTCGAATTCAATAAACTTTTTTGTGGCCAGCATTCTTAAAGAAAAGTTTTTACTGTGTGACAATACTTATGACCTGACTATGTATACAGAGTCGTCAAGTTGAAAAATGACTTCAATATGGCATAACTCATGAAGTCACTTTCCATTACAAATGTAAATGATATAACAATTATGACTATAAAATAAAAATAAATGTATAAAAACTGATTTAAAAAAAAGCTTAGGGATGCCGTGTCTTACTGTTTAGGCATAAAAAAATGTACGATTAAAGTTAAATACAACGATTAATTTATTTAGTACCCAATGTAGCAAGAGCAGACTCATCACTATCATCATCATCGTTCACGAGCATGACGCATGAAGCAGCCATCGCTTCGCTAACCATTTTTCAGGGAACGTAACGACCCGCCTCACACGACACCGAGATTTTTAAGAGAGCATCTAGTATCCATATGCGGTTATGAGTAGTCCTCATAACCGCTTATGGATACTAGATTGCAAATAGGAAAAAAAAGTACCAGTGTACCTTATAACAAACTATAAACACTTCTGTAGGACACATGCATGTGATTACCTAAAGCTAAACACTGGTGTCGAGTCTGCCACTACCCTCCAAACCCAACATCAGTGCCCTTCTCACACTCCGTATAGAGAATAACAAGGATACACCGCTGCAAAACCAAAATTCAGGTCTAGAGAACCATGCCAGAATCCACATACAGAATTCAAACGCGATAGCCCACATTAGTACATGCAGAGGCGGCTCTGGCCCTTGTGGCGCCAGTATGCCACCAGTACCCTGGCGTCCCTAGTAGGAGCGGGGTCGAAATGGAATACTTACAGTTATATTTTCATAAAAAATTCGGATGCAAATTACAACAATAAAAAATCACAACATTGTATTTTTTTTTAATTAAAAACTATAATATCTTACAAGACGCTCGTACACACAAACAAAATGATTTTATAAAAAAAATACTTTTCGTGCTTTTGCATTAGCGAAACCTTTAACAATGTCACTGACTTCAATTATGATTTCATGTTCAATACTTATTTAACGATCTACTTTGCTGTTGATCTTAGATACTTTTTAATTATTTTTAGTATAGAAAATGACCTTTCGCTATGTGCTACCGTGACTGGAAGTGTGAGGTAAATCCTCAGTGGTGTGAACAGATTTGGGAATACTGAAATCAATTTATTCGTAAACAAGTAATTTAAAATATCCAACGACGTAGTGGAATCATCAATAAACATCGGTAATAATTCGATTCCATTAAAGAGCTCGAACTTTTCCACATCTGAAGAGCCAGCTTGGCAAAGTTTATTTTCTAAATTAGAACAATGTGTTTTTTTTGTATCCGAATCCAAATCCTTCCAGAGTGTGTCAATTTTTGAAGAAATGAAAAATCTACATTATTTTGATTGAGAAGTTCGAACGGTTTCGTCGAACTTAGTAATTGCGGTATCTAATAAAAAGTAGTAAAAATTGACTTTAAAATGTGTTTTCACGTCTGTGATCGGTTCATCCTCCGCCTCATAATTAAAAACCGTTTTACAAGCGCGAGGGCGTGCAGGTGTTGGAAATTCTGCTATTGCCTCGACTTCTTCCGCTAGTTTTCGCGCTGTTAAGGCACTTTTCAAAAGCGGAGTCATTACGGAATCCAGACAAACTTATTTGTGCATTATCAATCATTTTTACCGCTTTTGACAATACAACGTCTGACATTTGAAGTGCTTTGCTAACTATATCTTTATATATATAATTCTTCTGTGAGTGTGTATGTCACTGAACTTCTCTTAAACGACTGGACCGATTTTGATGAAATTTTTTGTGTGTGTTCAAGGGGATCTGAGAATGGTTTAGATTCACAATTTTGTCCGCTGGACAATGTTTTTTTAATTAAATTTTTTTATGGCGGTACGAAGTTCGCTGGGTCAGCTAGTTTCTATTTAAAATTTCAAACCAAATAAGCAGAGAACAGAAAGAGCTTTTAGTGCTTCAACCCTGCTCTCCCATTGAGTATTTAAGAGTGGTTTTAAACTTAAAGTTGGCACTTCTTTAGCAAGTATGTTTTTGCAACCGCGCTGTTGACGCAGAAAAAAAAACATTTTTTTTGCACAATTGAAAAGAAATTTACTATTTCTAATGAACTTTTAGCAGCGTCATTCAATACCAAATTTGGGCTATGTGCCGCATGGTACATATGGTACCGCATATGGTACATAAAATGCGCGCGGGTTTATATCTAAATTTCGTTTTTGAAGACCTACATTTTCCCTTTCATGTTTGCTTGCACCATAATCGTAACCTTGACCACGCATATCTTGTATGTCTATTTCGTTTAAGATTAAAAAATCTAACAAAAATTGAGTTAAACCCAAGCCAGTAGTGTCTATAATAGGAAAAAAATACCCAAAACGCTTTTTATTTTCTTTTACTTCAGCCTTGTTGTTGCTTGCATTTAAAAGGACGTACCGTACGACAACTGATATTTGTTCTTCGTGTGCAACATCTGGAGTGCAATCTAAAATAATTGAAAAATATTTGGATTGTTACAATTCCAAAACAATGTTTGGGACCAAGGGTCAGCAAAAGTACTTGGCGAATTGGGATTCGTTGAAATGATAGAATTTCGTACTTGAACTAATGTATTATTAAAATAAACAACAAATCAAACAGAATCTTGAACTGGTACTGAATCCTTGATCTTATATCTATTCTTATAGGAAACTACTTATAGAAAAGCACTGCAGCATCTATACCGCGATTACAAGGACTTAACGTGACATCTATTAACCAAATAACGAACTAAAGTTGTTATTATGTGAAACTTCGGCACTTAAACCATAGTGCGAGTAACAATTGCTACAGCGCCATCTTGCTTCTTATAACAGAGCTATATGAACTTGAACAAACAATACTTTTTTTATTCCTGCATGCATGCATGAATCCCCTTATGTTTACTTCGATACCACGATCACCCGTTGTTTATATTTTTCCGCTAGCTATTTTTGATGACATCTGATCCCGATGCATGTCACAATAATTGTGTGAAAAATTAACCAAATCATATCGAATATATATTTTTTATCAAAAGAATAGCCGACTTACTTTATATTTACATGTTTACTCAAAGGTGATGATACTTCATTTATTTAATTAAGGTTTATTTTGCATAACTACGGAGTAGCGGTAAACGGTAAAACAAAATTTTCGGCTCTCGTACAGAAAGCCTGAAAATTACCGCCACAGCGTCCCTTGCTATTTGAATTTGAACTTTTAGTCTTTCTAATTCAGCCGAGTTAGCAATGAACGTGTTTTCAAAAGAGGCGAGAACAGGTGCCGGCCCCCGCCTTTGGTAGTGATGCGACAGAACAGTACTCGATTAAAATATTTAATTATCTGTTTTAAGGCTGATTTCACGTTGAAATAAAAGTAATTGTGTAGAGTAGGTAAAGACGCAACTTGTGCGCGCCCGGCGCGGCGGCATCGGCCGAAAGGTGGCGAGCGACGACGCACGCATCTTTAGAGGTGTCGTATCAGAAAAGAAGGCGCTCGGCGCCCGGCGCCGGGCGGTGCCCCCTTAGGGTACGGCCAGAGTGCACTCAGATTCAGACTCAGATTCAGATTCTGAAAACAAGCGCGAGAAATAAACAGTGTAGTCTAAGCAGGTTGCCTGCTTTTTCTCGCGCTTTGTTTTCTGAGTCTGAATCTGAATCTGAATCAGGAGTGCACTCTGGCCGTACCCTTCGACTACACTGTTTATTTCTCGCGCTTGTTTTCGGAATCTGAATCTGAATCTGAGTGCACTCTGGCCGCACCCTTAGACCCGGCGCCCGTGTGCACCGCGCACCCTGCACTAAAGGTAAAGCCGCCTCTGGGTACATGGGATACTAATAAAATACATATTATTTATTTTCGCTTAAAAGTACCAGGAGACCCTACATTGCTAGGAGTTTTTAATTATCAAACAGTGAAAAAAAATCTTATTCAGAACCATTTATTAAAAATACTATTTCTTACAATTTTTATAACCAGAACCTCTTAGCCATGTATTCCGAATAATGATTTTTATATAGGTTACTAAAATGAGAACATTAGGGTTAAACAAACGAAAGACGTATTATTCCTCAATTATAATATATCTGTGGTCCAGCTAGGTGAACCAAGGGTCAAGTGAAGTCTCCGGAGATGACCCAGGCACAGCGGTGACACTCTCTGTACGGCCAGAGTGCACTCCTGATTCAGATTCAGACTCAGAAAACAAAGCGCGAGAAAAAGCAGGCAACCTGCTTAGACTACACTGTTTATTTCTCGCGCTTGTTTTCAGAATCTGAATCTGAATCTGAGTGCACTCTGGACGCACCCGTACCCTATATTTTTCGCGCTTGTTTTCTGAGTCTGAATCTGAATCTGAGTGCACTCTGGCCGTACCCTAAGGTAAGAGTAAAATACGGTGTGAAAGTATAATTTTAAATTTTAAGTTGACGCTTATAAAGTTATGTTTTTAACAGTAGGTTAGTAAGTATGGGTTTGTTTATATTAAAATCGTCATCGCGACTTTAATTTTCTTTCTTTTTACGAATTATTCAGGAAACCTATTTAATCGAGAAACCCTTATAAATTTATCTGTACTGGTATTATAAATGGAAAAAAATATCCAATTATCCCTACCAGTGCGGACACACGGCGTTTCAAAAATACCCATAAAGCGAAATGGGTGTTATAGGGTTCCTTATATGTATAGAGCTCATTGCCAATATATGACAACCGTAACTTAATATTATTATTTACCGAAAAAATAATTATTCTTAATAAAAAAAAGGCTATTCTAGACGGATGTAATCCAAGGTCCTAACAAAGGTGACCTTGCCCGTTGCCATCCATCTAGACCCTGGGTTCCGAACCTGGGGGTAATTACCCCTCCGGGGGTAAATCAGCCATACTTTGGGGGTAACAAAGAACCTAATTATTTGGTCAAATCTAAATAATAGTACTAAAAAGAGCATGCGGTCCTTCTTGCTAGTGAGCCCGCGGGGTGCTGAGTGTGGGAAGCGGGGCGAGATTCTCTCCTGATGATGACATTAGTAGAGACGAAGATGTAGCGGCCAAATTGGAATTTCTTGGACTGATGATAACATTTTAAATTCGGGGTAAAATCTGTTTTCCTAATAGGTTACAGGGGTAGCAGAATTGGAAAGGTTAGGAAACACTGATCTAGACGAAGGATGTAATCCAAATTTTGATTTGACCTTCAACGTCCTTGTATTACGGGCGCGTGTTTCCATCCGCGGTTGGAGCGCGTGGATTACAACCGCTTGGCCGGCGGATTCCATTCATTACAATCGGCGTATTGTGTTTTTCTGACATTTGTTTTTTTATGTGACTTGGACTGTATGTATTTGGACTTTCGAAATCTTTCTCTGCGACTGTTGAGTAGTGCTTGCCTAAGACTTCCGAATCTGATATTTTGCTGTGGATTTTGGACACGATTCTGTCCCATACTGTGGATTTTATTTCATTGTATCTACTATCTACGATATTGTGATCAACGATGTGAAATAAAAAATATATAAAAAGTGTTGCATATTTAATTAATATCCATTAGTAAATTATTAGAAATCCTTTTTTATACTTTATTATTGCAGTGGGCATTTTCAAATTGTTAAGTACTTCTTACAGCACAGACATTGTATTTGAACTCAATAACTCTTGTCTGATGATAAGTATTTTGACGCGGTTGGTCAGTACCTACGCCCAAGAAAGAAAGAAAGAAAGCCAACTGATCATACATTGTAAAAAACATATTTTTTTCATCACAAATCTTCAGGACCGGTGTACTTCTATAGTTCCGTTCCACGTATTTTTTATTTTGATATAAAAATACTCTTGAAACAAACTTTTATAATTCGTTTTTGCATTACTTGGTAGGACATAACCTCCAAAACCTAAAAGTAGAATATCTATAAATCCGGACTTCCTTTAATATAAGAAATAAGATGAATCAAATCAAGAATGTCAACTCTATAATTTAACATGCAATTCATTAATAGACGCAAGAAAAAATTTCAACAAAAAATTGTGTGGGAGTTCGCCATTGTCCTTTAGGCAAATTTGGAGCTATTTTTACAACACTTATACTTAATTATACCTACACACTTAATTATACGAGTGCATACATGTTTTAGCGCCAGAAGACGGCTCGCGACTGCGTGTTGGTTGGCGCCAGTGTTGCCAACTCTACGTCTTTTTACGTAGATCTACGTATTTTAGGCCTTTTCTGCTAACCTACTAACTTCAGTCCCAAAATCTACGTATTTTCTTTTAATTTGTACAAATTTGCAAAATAACATAACTCAGTAGAATAGGGAAGCATATTTTCCGTTAACTATACAAATGTTTATTTCTTATAGTTTTTGGTATGAGGAACTGAAATACATCGATTTCACTTCATAAATTCAGAATGACGTCACAAAATTTATAAACAACTAAACGTCATTGTTGTGTTACTATGGTTTCTTTCGTCGGACTAAAATATATCTAAAGACTCATATCTTGTAGAAGAGTTTCCGTTTATTGGTTTTGTTGACTAAATTAATGCTGGACGCCGAATTTGTAAAAGCAGAAACGACAAAGCTCTCTTACTTAGTAGGTACATTAATAAACTTAAAAAAAATATTTTTAAACTTAAAATATTATTGAATCAGTACTTACACCGAAGTGATCTATGCAAAAAGAAATGACTTTCAGTCGATAAAGTTACAGGATTTAGCAAGTTTTAAACATGTGTTCATGTGTAGATATGTTTATTTCTCTGGGCAATTTAAACCACAACTTTTCTGGAGTCTTTAACGTTGTGTTTCTACATTCTCGCTTAATACAATCATGATAATTACTACAATACATTTTTTTCGGTCTAATATAACAATTATTAACCATTTAAAACATATTTTCAAAAAGTGTCAACTAGCCTATTTGATAACAGTGTATTCTTGTCATTCTTTATACAGAATGAAAAGGAGAGACTGATGTTAAATTTAGTGCTAAGTTTAGAGAATTATGCCAAATTGACACCTAGCAGCGTCTGTGTCTGATGGTAAATGTCTACCACAGCATGGTAAATGCTGCTAATGTAGCGTCTTCTCCAAGAATTCTATGTTCTATCTCCTTTTTTTAAAAAATTGTATAACAAAATATTCGTTTTAATGAACTAGCTTCTCTCAAAAAAAATACGTAGATCTACGAACTTTTCATATGCAATTTTTACTAATTCTACGTAATTTTGTCATCGGGCCCTTTTTCAAAATCCGAGTTGGCAACACTGGTTGGCGCGTGGATTACATCCGTCTAGAATAGGCCTTAATAAATGTCTACTCCTGGTATCCAGTATCAGTACGTACCTTATCCACCTAATTTTTTTCAACTAATAATAATATTCAGTGTTTATTTTATTAGGTTAAGTAGGATAAAAGATAGATTAGCTTACTTAATTCAATTAAGAATTCAAAGTAAATATCAGTACGGTACAGTAAAGGTAACTGCTTACCTACATGAATAATTTAAGTTTTATAAAAGAGTTTCAAGCATTAAACAAGTGTAAAAAACATACTTATAAGGCTTGGTTGTTATGTAAGTATGTACAATCTATCACACACAAGATTTAGATTAATAATTTTAAGTGTTTTCCATAGCGTAATGTCCTAATTTAAAACAGGTAAAAACCAGTGTGAATGCAAAGGATAGGAATGTGGGCCTTGTAGTGTAGACACCGCAGTATTCTTAGGGTACGGCCAGAGTGCACTCAGATTCAGACTCAGAAAACAAGCGCGAGAAATATACAGTGTAGTTTATGCAGGGTGGCCATTGTATTTCTCGCGCTTGTTCTCTGAGTCTGAATCTGAAAACAAGCGCGAGAAATAAACAGTGTAGTCGAAGGGTACGGCCAGATTGCACTCCTGATTCAGATTCAAATTCAGACTCAGAAAACAAAGCGCGAGAAAAAGCAGGCAACCTGCTTAGACTACACTGTTTATTTCTCGCGCTTGTTTTCAGAATCTGAATCTGACTCTGAATCTGAGTGCACTTTAGATTCTAAGCTTCAATGAGGCCCACATGTTAATAAATTGTCAAATAGACTTAGCTCTGCAGCCTATGCTGTCATGAAGATACGCCAGTTAACGGATGTAGATACGGCCAGATTAGTGTAATTTAGTTATTTCCATAGTGTAATGTCGTTCCATGTCGTAAGGAATTTTATTGTGGGGAAACGCCGCGCCGCCGACATTCAAATTATTTTTGAGCTGCAGAAGAGAGCTATTCGATCAATTTATAATCTTAAAGTTGAAGAATCCTTAAGAGATAAGTTTTAAGAATTTGGCATAATGACGCTCGCGGCTCGCATCACAATGGGCCCAATTCTGGCGTGCCAACTTATATCTAAAACTAACTAAAATTATATATAGGGCGTCCCACGGCAACCTTACATGGAGGGAAAGTATATTAAATATTGAAGATAGGATATTTTACTGAAAGAAGACATCGTTTTATTGTTAATAATAATTAGAACTGCATTCACAGATTTTTTTAAAATAGCCTGCTACAACTGGGAATCAAACTCGTGAAATTTCGAAAAAAATAAACGACATATTTTAAGATGTAGCATATTTTGCTACATAACGTAGCATTTTAAATGAAAGAAAAGTAATTTAATTTAACATTTTATTTAACACAAACTAATATAAAATCGGATACGCCTCAAAGTAAGTTAAAATGTTGAGTTCATCATCGTTGACGTTTATCATTCGCTGCTGTAGTTTCTGTAAGCGCATATCAAAATGTCCTAAATTTCTTAAAGTATCCGCTAACCTTTTAAACACATATCGAAAAGGTACGTCTCTATCCAGGTATCTTTTGCGGTACCACCGCAAAGCTGATATGTCTTTGTGGTTCATAAAGTAACCTGTAAACCGATTTTATTTTGATACGCCATGGTAAGTAAATTAACAAAAACATTGCTAATAAAATTGCAGACGCTTGAAAATTTATGTGTTCCATTTTCGAATTATTGAAGTTATACTTCTTTAGGCGCGTTATGAAAAAATGATGAGAGTGAAATTTTTAGATGCGCGCGCATCACTGTAACCCAAAAGTAACAGCATGAAGTTGGCCGCGGGCGCGTTATGAATGTTAGTGTCTAATAATGGTGGATTATTAACCACTTAGTGGTTAATAATCCACCATTATTAGACATCTGTTCGAAAGGTACTTTGAACGATCCACGGAGCACCATCAGATGATCGCGTTGTCAAAAACAATGTTGGCACGCTCGTCGCCTCTGATCACTGTTTTCATATTTATAATATTTATCCACATGTTTCTAGTTTCTATATAGACACAACGTGTTTTAGTTACTTACAAGTGCTAATTACATATGGACTAATAACTTAAATTCAGTAGTGATTTTAATTGAATATTTTGAATATTTATTTAATTTTTCAAATTAAAACTGAACTTAATTGACTGTGTTAACTATCCTTTTCCAGTCCTTTTATTATTTTATTGTAATTATTAATTATTTGCATGCAATTAAAAAATATTTTTAATGATGCTAAAGAAGTATAACTTCTCACGAGCGTACATAAGTTACACGCATCCATTTTTTTTATTTTTATAAATTTCAGCCAATCGAATTGTAACTGTGATTTCAGAAAGAAATGCATACATACGAGTACTCCAGTTTGTATATCACTTTATTATTTTTATCACGTAATAAGACATTCCTTTCATTTAAAATGCTATGTCATTAAGCAAAAAATAATCCTTATGATTAACCCTTTCGATGGTTATCATAAAATATGCTGTTTATTTTTTCAAATTTTCACGAGTTTGATTCCCAGTTGAAGCAGGCGATTTAAAAAAAATCTGTGAATGCAGTTCTAGTTATTATTAAAAATAAAATGATGTCTTGTTTCAGTAAAATAACCTATCTTCAATATTTATTATACTTTTCCTCCATGTGAGGTAGCCGTGGGACGCTCTGTATAGAGTTGTCAAATTCAATTAGGTATTCTGTAATGACACATTGGGGCCGATTCTAGCGTTACATTCTCTAAACCTAAACTTAAAATTAGAGAGCTAATTTTAGTTTAGGTTAAGAGAATTGGTATTCTGAAATTGCGAACTAACTAAATTAAGAACACAGTTGACAGCTGTAAACGAGCATCTAAATTGAATTCACAGATTATGTAAAAGCATTGAACCGGTAATTATCGGTTTACTCAAATTAGCAATAAATACTTATTATTCAGTGATTTTTACTTATTTCAGTAATTCTTTGTTGTTCTTCATCATCTTTGAAATATGGAAACTTAACATAAGTTTGTTATTTTACTGTATGAAAAATTATGAATCAATATAAAAGAGTGAATACTTGCCTACTCTGTGTTACTAAGGGTTTCTAGATAACGAGTGTTTATCCTTATTTTGGGGAAAACTATGAACTTGGAGAAATTAAATCTGCGGGGAGCCACCACTTTTAAAATTAAATTTAAATATAGGTACTACTTGATGTTGGTACCGAACAAATCTATTAAGGAATATCAGTGGCGATAGACCGTGTCGAGTCCCAGCAGAGCTTCAGCCATAGCAAGGTCATCGAGCCGATCCCGTACTTGTAATCAGAGGCGGCGTTACCTATAGTGCAGGGTGTGCGGTGCACACGGGCGCCGGGTCTAAGGGGGCGCCCGCGCCGGCGCCGCACAGTGGTCCAGATTTTTAAAATAGTGGACTTAGGATCAAAGTTGCAAATTTCAGCTATTAAAAAATTGTAATTAATAGTAAATTAAATGCTGATAAATATTGTTTGATACTATTTTTCAAGAAAATGACTCCTTCATACTTTAAAAAAATATTTACGAAAAAAATGTATGGGAGAAAATCTATTTTATTTTTTTTCTTTGTAGGTTAGCAAAAGGTAGCAGTCAAACCTCATATGGTGGTTAGGGGCTATTGACCTTGACCCAACAACACCAAAATTTTGTGCGTAACCTTGCGGCCTTGGGGCCAGCAAAATTTTAAAGTTATTTATTTTCATACCTGTTCTTTCTCTACTTATTTTACGCGTTTTGAATTAAAAATATTTTTGAATGTCTTATTTAACAAAACAAATCTTAATAAGTTCGCAATTAGACATATTGCTGAAGTATTTTGTACTTAAACAAATTATGTGTAGTCCAGTCAATGAAGGTTTTCACCTCCGATTTCGTTGAATCTCCATCGATTTTCATGAAAATTGGTGAGTAGGTGGGGGATACCTTAAGAAACAAAAGCGACATATTGCCAACTTGCGCTTTTGCCCTAGGGGTCGATGCCAACCTTTCTGGGGGGTGAAAATTATTTTAATATAAACAACTCCAGAAATCGATAGTGAGACAGATTCTAAGCAAAATTTGTTATATAAAGTTTTAAGAATAAATCAATACTTTCTGAGTTATTAAAGATCAAAGGTTGGTAATTTTCTTGATAAAAATACATGTTCTTAAGCGGTTTTTCATAAATAACTCAAAAACTATGAGTTTTTACAAAAAAAATATTATTACAATAATTGAAGCTAATAAAAAATCAAACAAACCCCTACTTTGAAAAACCGTCTAAAATTCATTCAAAGTGAGCTATAGGTTATTGTATGCACATTTTTTTCGGCGAGTACTTAAATCTAAGTATTCAAACCTAAATAACGGGAAACCGATGCATTTTATGACATATACTTACAGAACATTTTTTAAGGTCCTCAAAAATACCTTTCTAATGAGCACTGTAAAAAGTTAATAGCATCAAAATTGAATAAGATCGCACTTTTGATTTTTTTTGGAAAAAACGAAAAATAAAACCTAAAATCACAATTTCCAAAAAAAAACTAATTTACGGTTAAGTATCCCCAAAAGCCTTTTTTTATTCTAGCATAAGTGATGACCTCAAAAATTTTGCCCGGTTAAAACGGTTTTTGTCAATTACTCAAAAACTAGGAGATTTTACAAAAAATGTATTATTACCAAAATTAAAGCAAATAAAAAAACAAACAAGAGAGAGCGCTGCTCCCACGTAAACAACTGCTCCGTATATTTAATTCTTAAACTTATAAAAAAAGTAAAGTTAACGTTGTGAAAAGTGATCTAATGTGAAGATCGTTTGTTATACTTAGTGTGAAAGTGTTATTCAAATTAAATATAAAGCAAACATTACATAACAATTATAAAACTGTTACGGGAGACTTTTACTAAAAAGTGATAAAAAACTTGTAAACTCTGTGGTTAAACCGAGTGAAATCATTAAAGTGACCAAGTGAACCAACAATAAATACATAATACATACATTTCATGCTAGTATTAGCTTTTTTTGCTATTGAACATAATTTATGTTCCGTTAAATTTAAAGTTGCCTCCAAATAAAAATATAATTATTAACTTCATATTGACTAGTGACATCTAGCGAACAAAGCACGTTCCTGAACGCTCAAACAGAATTTTCTATTATGTGACTTTATGTTTACCAGTTAGTAGATTTCGTGCATTATTTTTGATAAATAAGGTCAATCTAAACATACTTCTGTGTGTTTGTAGATAAAAGTATATTAATATATTATTAATAAAAATAAAAAAAAACATTAAAAGTGTAAAGTAATCGATGATCATTAAAATATTAAAAGGCAGTGAAAATAAAACTAAATGAATAGTAAACAAAATACTGAACACTGAATTCGTAAAAGTTAAATATAAATAACATTAATTGTGCTAATAAAACTTTTTTGTGGTTTAAAATGAACTTTTAACAATATATCTATTCAAGCGCCATCTGTGGTAACAAAGTGGAAATAATACATGACTTTTTTGCTTTGTTTTTGACTTGCTTTTGGGTGTTGGTGCATAGGATAATATAAACTGCTCCGCAAGATGTCCCTCTCTATTTGCGATAAGTGCAAAAATACAATTACGAAAAGAGATTTTATTGTATGCATGAACTGTCGAAATTATTTCCACCTCGACTGTACAAGTATAGGAGAGAAGATCTTTTATCTGATGCCTCCTGAAAACAGAAAAAAGAGCGAATGTGATAACTGCAGATTTAAACCTAAATTAAATTCGGCTAGCATGCAAATTAATGTATCTACAAGAAATTCTTTCGAATCCTTAACGGATATGTCAGAAGAAACACCAAAACGTAATTTTGTGACGATTAGAAAAAACAAAAAACAGAAGTCCTTACATGACTTATCAACATCGTATTTATCCAAGAAGCTTATATACAACACTGGAGATTGCATGTAGAACTTCTGTATGAAGATGAGTTCATTAACCCCATGATATGTTTTTTATCTCTCTCACACACTATCTGAAATTACCATGTTAAATACAAGAAATTCCAATCAGAAAGTGAAAATAAACAGAACTATGCCAGATATCAATCAGTTTTACAATCTCCAGAAGTCCTACTCTTGTATTACTATTATAAGATGAGTGTGACAAATTCTAACCAACTACTTTGAAATCAATGGTGTCGATTCTGGCATGATTCTCTAAACCTAAACTTAAATTTGACAACAGTGTGTCCTTGTCATTCTCTATACAGAATGAAAAGGAGAAACTGATGTTAAATTTAGTTTTAAGTTTAGAGAGTCATGCCAGAATCGACACCAATATTTAAAACTAAATAATAAATACGCCCTTTATTTCCCTGTTTGCTGGTTGCTACCATTTTGGTATAATAGCAACACTAATTAAAAAATCAACTGAAGAATAGCTCCGATCTGTCAAAAAAAATCTACCGCTTCGAATGTTTAGATTATTATTAAAAAGTGTTAAATTGTTCAATTTGCTATTTATAATATGTATTGTGTTGTGTGAGATTGCAGAAGTGTTTGGGAACCAAATTCCAGCACTAAATTTCACAGGTAAGTCTATTACATTACGCCAATACCGAAATAAACATATTCCTATATTTTTATGTTGTAATCATAATAAAACGTTAGTATTTATAAATCATAGTGTCCTGAGGCTATAAATTAACGTTATTCTTGTTTTATTCACTACATTTGGTACCATATTCAGCAGTTTTAAATTAAAATAATATAAATTTTGGTTTTGTAGGGTAACCATTATCACTACACTTGAGATATTTTGAGAAAGTTAATAAAATACATAAGTATTATTGTAAATAGTAATTATAAAGTTCAAAATATGAAAATAAGTTTATAATAAATACTGTAGTAGATCATGTTGATTAGATGTAGAAAACCTATTTAATAACAGCTATCTAGCAGCGGTCTTATACCTTTGTTTATGTTTCAGCTTCCCGAAAGATGTCATTAAAAGAAATTCTTGGTTGTCCATTATACTGTCACAAACGCTCTCGAAACGGAACCGCGAATGTGCTAGAGATCGAATTAGCCAGAGCACCGCGGGTCGCAATAGAAGTCGAGTAAGGCGGCTCATTCTAAAATGAGCCTTATGCAGTGCGACGTAAAGGAGAAAGTGCAACGATATCTGCACTTTTTTACAAGTTATGCGTGTTACTTGCGTAGGTATAAGTAGGTATTTCGTACTCGCGGGTGCTAGGTAATTCTCAATTTAACAGGTACTTTCTAGAACTTCGACTTTCGACGACCTCCGTGGTCGAGTGGTTTGTACGCCGGGTTTCATGGTGTCGCCGACTCGAGAGGTCCCGGGTTCAAATCCCGGTGGGGACAGATGTTTGTGTAATGAATACGAGCATTTGTACTCCAATCATGGATGTTTAATATGTATTTCTGTAAAAAAAAATATACATAAATATGTACAGTTTATGTATTCTATCCGTTACCCTAGTATCCCATAACACAAGCCTTATAGTACTTACTTTGGGGCTAGGCTAATTTGTGTGAGTGTTGGAAATATTTATTTATTTATTTACTTTCTAGAATGCATCGATCGGCGTATATAAGGGCGATTGGCGCCGCGCAGAGACAGTTTAGTTTCAACAGCGATTTCGGAGCGAATCCAAAGGCGATCAAAGTGCAACAAAAGTGTTCAAGTAAGATTGTTTAGAGACTTGTATAGTGAAATACAGTGTTTAGTGAGTGTTTTGTAATTAACATTGTGTGTTAATTGTGTGAACTGTGTGGTGAATAAAGAACTGTCAATCGTGAACTGGCATATAATTTCGAACCCCATCCCGACACGTAACAATACCATTAAAAGGTCAATTTTATTTATCAGCCAAAATATGTAGCTTAGAGATTCTAGTCCGTTCTTAGTAAAAGGCATTTCTGGCGATTTTAAAAAGGGTTTGCATATTCTTTCTCGTTAATTTTTTTATAAACGTTTTTGACATGGCATAATATAAGACGCATCTAATATGAATAAAATGATTTTTGTACTTGTGAATTTTATTACTATTAAATAATGTGTTCCGCTTTGATTTATAAATTGTTTAAAGACGATACCAGTAAGTATGTATCCTAAACGTATATTCCAACATGGTCACCCTTAGAAAGAGATAACAAACATATGTGACGTCATTCAAGGCCATATTTTTTCACTTCAAGGTATTGTTTGCACTGCAATCTCCAGTGTTGTATATAAGCTTCTTGTATTTATCACTCGATGAGTCACTCCCCTGTAGCAGCAGAAGTTTTCACATAAGCTCAAATAGTTTAAAAGATGTCGCTACCTGCGTTAACTCTGGCATGCATGATTTAAAAATAGAAATAAAGAGATTACGTCTTTAGTTAGAAATGGCAAACAATGAAATAGAGAATATAAGAATGAAAAATACTGAGCTAAAAAAACAAAATGAAGAACAAGAAAAAAATATTCAACTTTTTACTTCAGAAAATAGTATTAATGATCACCAGAGATCGGAAATCAAAACAAACGAACCCTGCGTTTCTACCCCTATAAGTAAATATCGAAAAATAATGAATCTTCAATAGGTTCTGTCACTGAAACCTCAATCACGGAAACAGAAAACAGTACTCAGGCCAAGTCTAAGATATGCATAATAAGTAGCATTCATAGGAATCAAACTTCAAATAATAATATAGTGAGAAACATGCTAGGAAAACAAACTCAATATTTCCACTATCGCATACCAGGAGGACGAGTACAAGAGCTCTCCAGCAATCTGCATATAAAGCTAGAAGGATTTAATCTAAACGACTACTGCATTATTATGATTGGTGAAGCTGATTTCAATATAACACAAAATTATAATAATATTGTTCATATGTTAAGACAGAGAATATTAACTGTACAGCACACTAATGTAATACTTTGTATACCTAATTTTAAGCTCAAAAATTCATCTAATTTGTTTAATAATAGAATTGAAATGTTTAATGATTTGTTATTTAATGACAATAAAATACATGAATACTGTTTTGTCCTGGATTCAAATAAAAATCTTAATTATGAATATAGCATGTTCTCAAGGTATTCTGGAAGGATTAATATTAAAGGTATTAAGGTACTATTGGGTGACTTGAGCAAATTAATGTCTTGTATTGCCGAAGAAACATACCATGACTCATACGCAGTAAAAAAACCTTTATTACAGCAAACAGCATCTAGTCCCGCAACCCTAGTAAATAATAATAAAAATAATTCCTTTCGCAAATAAAAATAATTTTGGTATTCATGTTGACAATGTTGACAAGCAACAATCTTCAACTTCCCTTAATATATTTCACCAAAATATACAGAGTCTTAGAGCAAAACTTAATCAGCTGGAAATAATGTTGTCTGCCAAATCAGTGGATATTTTGTGTTTAAGTGAGACATTCCTTGAATGCAGAAATTCAAATGTATTACAGGTACCTGGATATAAATTGGCGGCTTCCTATTGCAGAACCAAAGCGAGAGGCGGAGTCGGTATTTATGTAAAGAATAATAATAACTTTAACTTATTACAATGCTTAGATTCGGTTAGCATTGAATCACATTTTGAATGTTGTGGAATATTATTGCCAGAAATAGACTGCATAGTTATATGTATATACAGAACACCGACTTCGAATTTTCATATCTTTATAAAAGCTTTAGATGAAATATTACTTAAAATTACATCACGTTCACGTCATATCAAAAAGAAAGTTATAATTACAGGTGACTTCAACGTCGATACCTTGAAAAACAATAATCAATCTACATTATTCATAAATACTCTCTTAAAGTATAATCTGCTTCTAACTATTAAAGAGCCCACAAGAATAACCGCTGACTCTGATACGTGCCTGGACAACATTATAACTAACATAAAAAATTTCACTGCCAAAGTACTTCACCTTGGTTTGTCTGATCACTCTGGTCAGTTAATAAATGTACCATGTTATCAAGGTTTTGTCGAAAAATATTGGTATATTTACAAAAGAAACATTGATAAGCACTTGCATCCTTTCCTAGAGCATCTGTCTAAGTTAAATTTTTCGGAGGTGTACCAATGCAAAGATGTTCAATCGGCTTTTAGTGTATTTATTGAACTGTTTAGGTTGATATTCGATTTGTGTATACCGCTAGAAAGAAAAAAGGTTTCTTACTATATGAAAGAAAAGTGGCAGACTAAAGGTATAATTAAAGCAAGTAAAGTAAAAAGAAAGTTACATCATAAAATAATACATAAAAAAACTTCTTCACTTATACCTCACTATAAAAAATATTGCAAAATATTCAAAAGTGTAACTCGATTAGCTAAGCAAAAGTATAATGTTACATATATAAATAAAAGTGATAATAAAAATAAAGCAAGATGGAATATTATAAAAAAACAGACACGACCACAAAACACATTCAAAAATACAATAAACAAAATTATTGTTGATAAGGTTGAAATATCAGATGCTCAAAAAATTGCTGAAACTTTTAATAATCATTTCATTTCATCCAGTACAGCAAACAAAAATTCTTCTAAAAATAGCATCCCCACAAACCACTCACGAACTTTATTTATGTCATCAGTTGATAAATATGAATTAAAGAAACTGATTTTAAGCTTAGGTAACAAAAGAAGTCGTGGTTATGATAATATACCAATTAAAGTTATAAAGAGCTCAATTGAATATATAACCAACCCTCTAGTCTATATCTTAAATCTGATGATTGAGACTGGAACTTTCCCCCATGAATTAAAGATAGCAAAAATTAAACCACTTTTTAAAAAAGGATGTAAAAAAGATGTAAAAAATTATAGAGCCATATCATTATTATCTTGTTTCTCAAAAATATGATTCCCACCTGTTGCAATTCCTAAACAAATATAATTTACTTAACAAATGTCAATTTGGTTTTCAAAAAAAGAAATCAACCACACATGCTATTTACAAAGTCCTGAAAGAAGTATGGGAATCATTAAATAATAAAATTCCGTGTATTGGACTATTCCTAGATATGTCCAGGGCATTTGACTGCGTTTGTCATGATACCTTGCTTCGTAAATTGGAGAACTTAGGCGTGCGTGGCTTGGCCCTAAAACTAATAGAAAGTTATTTGAAAGAAAGAGAACAGTTTACAGTGGTAGATTCATATAACAAAAATAGTAAAATATTTGAGGAAGTAAAATCGGAAACAAAAAAGGTAAAAGTTGGTTTACCCCAAGGAAGTATTCTTGGACCACTTCTATTTTTAGTTTATGTTAATGAACTACCAGACATTATTAACAATTTATGCGTTATGTTTGCTGATGATGCAACAATTTTCATTCCAGACTTATATAATAATAAGACTCTTTTTGAAAATCATATTAATAAAACACTGGAAATAATCGTAAGCTGGCTCAAATCTGTAAATCTTAGTGTAAATTTAACTAAAACAATTTTTATTTAATTCAGAAACTACAAAACATTGTCTTATAAATTACAAATTTCACAAAACAATACAAAAGTAACAGAAGTTGACGAAATTAATTTTCTTGGCGTCACTATTGATTCTCACTTAAACTGGAAAGACCATATTCAAAAAATACACAAAAAAATATGTACTCATTGTTATGCACTCTCTATACTTACTGAAACAACATCAGTAGATGTAGCCAGAGCCGCTTATTTCGGACAAGTTTACCCGCTGTTGACTTATGGTGTGATGTTCTGGGGTAATTCAATCCATTTTCCTATTGCAAAAACGTTGTTTACGCATAATATATAATATGTATTCAGATGAAACGTTACGAAATGTTTTTAAGGATAAGGGCTATCTCACTTTGACCAATATTTATATATTACAATCAGCAATTTTTATTAAACAAAATCCAGAATACTTTGAAAATAAAACCACATTACGTCCGAATACGCGTAGTAATTATAAATATGATATATGCATACCTAGGATAAATAATCACTTGTATTATAATAGCGCTTTCAGTACTAGTATAAGGATCTTCAATCATTTGCCTGCAGAAATTAAAGCACACAATTTGCCACTGTTTAAATTTAAGTTAAAAAGCTGGTTATTAAATAATGTTTTTTATAATCTTGATGAATATTATACTTGTAAAACTTAATATAATTTAGGCTCTAAAATGTACTTTTTAAATTAAGATAGTTTTAAGTTATAAATTTTACCATTGCATGCCCGTTGTGGGCACACTGTTGTGACTTTGTTATTATTGCAATTCCAACTGCAAAATTGTACACAGTTTTTTAAGCAATAAAGTTATTATTATTACAAATTCCTACTTTGAAAAACTTTCTAATAATAATTAAAAGTGAGCTATAGGAAATTGTATGTATATTTTTTTCGGCGAGTACTTTAATCTAAGTATTCAAATCTTAATAACGGGAAACCGATGCATTTTATGGCATATACTTCCTAAACACTTTTTAAAGGCCTTGGAAATACCTTTCTAAAGAGCACTGTAAAAAGTTAAAAGTATTAAAACTGTGCAATTTATGATAAAAATAAGAAGACACTTTCGATTTTTTTTGGGAAAAACGAAAAATAAAACCTTTACTATTTCCACAAAAATTCTAATTAATGGTTATCCCTATAGGACTTACTTATTTTTAGCATAAGTGACGACTTCAAAAACTTTGCCCGGTTTAAAATGCTTATTTTTCAAAAAAAAAGTATGATTTAATAAAATCGAAAATTTTCATATTTTCGTAAATTTCATTTTCTTTTGAAAATAACTTCAAAAATATTGGATATTAATAAAAATGGTAAGTGACGAAATTTCGGTTCTTTTTTTAACAAAGATTTTGGTTTTTATTTTATTTTTATAGAATTTAAAATAACCGAGATAGAGACGTTCAAATCGTAACTTTTACTGCGAGAACCATGTAACCGCATTATCTTTTAAAAAATAAGGGCTTTAAACCGGACAAAATTTCGAGGTCATCACTTATGCTAGAATAAAAGAAGCCTTTTGGTAAATTTGTTTTTTTTTGGGAATTGTGAAGGTTTTATTTATCATTTTTTCCAAAAAAAAATCGAAAGTGTGATCCTATTTTTATCATAACTTACTCAATTTTGATACTATTAACTTTTTACAGTACTCATTAGAAAGGTATTTTTGAGGACCTTAAAAAATGTTCAGTAAGTATATGTCATAAAATGCATCGGTTTCCCGTTATTTAGGTTTGAATACTTAGATTTAAGTACTCGCCGAAAAAAATGTGCATACAATAACCTATAGCTCAGTTTGAATGAATTTTAGGTTTTTCAAAGTAGGGGTTTGTTTGATTTTTTATTAGCTTCAATTTTGGTAATAATATGTTTTTTTGTAAAAACTCATAGTTTTTGAGTTATTTATGAAAAACCTTTGATCTTTAATAACTCAGAAAGTATTGATTTAGTCTTAAAACTTTATATAACAAATTTTGCTTAGAATCTGTCTCACTATCGATTTCTGGAGTTGTTTATATTAAAATAATTTTCACCCCCGAGAAGGGTTGGCATCTACCCCCAAGGCAAAAACGCAAGTTGGCAAAATGTCACTTTTGTTTCTTAAGGTATCCCCCACCTACTCACCAATTTTCATGAAAATCGATGGAGATTCAACGAAATCGGAGGTGAAAACCTTCATTGACTGGACTATACCTATTATCTCCTCTTCTTTTTGCAATATTTATTAATTCTATCTCTTTAAATTTATCTTCATCCTACCACCTTTATGCAGATGATTTACAGATTTATTGCCAGGCTCCACTTGAAAAACTTGAAGAAGCAGTATTAAAAACCAATCTTGATTTATGTCGAATTGCAGAATGGAGTAAAGCTTTTGGCCTTAATGTTAACCCTATTAAAACTCAAGTTATGGCTGTGGGTAGCTCCAGATTATTGTCACAAAGTAACTGGATTGCTCCTCCTAAAGTAAAATTCGAAGGAACTGATATACCTTATAGTACAACAGCGAAAAATCTGGGAGTGATATTAGACAGTACATTGAGCTGGGAGCCACAGCTACAAGCTGTAAGTCGGAAGCTGTTGAATGCGTCTGCTGGTTCATTAAGAAGACTTCGTAACTTTTTACCTACTGCCACTAAAATTATGCTATCTCAATCTCTGTTACGTCCTGTCCTTGACTATGCTGACGCCTGCTATCCTGACCTTACGGAGGACCAGCTAAATAAACTTGAGCGCCTTCAAAATTTCTGCATCGGGTTCATATTTGGTTTAAGAAAATATGATCACGTTTCCCAGTATCGCTCTCAACTCAAGTGGCTTCCAATTCGTCGTCGCCGGGATACTCATATACTTTCCCTTCTTTACAAGGTTTTGTTTAATCCCTATTACCCCAATTATCTCAAAGAACTTTTCAGTTTTCTCCACAGTTCCCATACCCAGACGTTACGCTCATCAGAGAATCTGAGCCTTAAAACTCCTGTACACAATACCTCCTTTTATAAATACTCTTTTTGTGTTGAAGCTATGCGCCTCTGGAACTCTCTTCCTGTTGAGATTAGACGTGCACAGACTATAGGAAAGTTTAAAAGTGAGGTAAAGGATTTTTTCCTTTTACAATAATTGTTTGTGTTGTTCCCATGCATCCTCCCTGTTCTTGCTTGCATCATATTATTATTACAAAATTTATTAACAATGTGTATTTTATTTTATGTATCGATGTATGTTTTGTTTTTTTTTATCAGTTTCTATTTTATAATATATACAGTAATTTTTATCATGGTTATATTTTGTTTTCCTTTTTTTCTATTTTAATTTTGTAGTTGCACCCCCCCCCCCCCTTTAATTGAATTTCGTCTCTCCATCCTATGGTTGGGTACGGCCAGAGTGCACTCAGATTCAGATTCAGACTCAGAAAACAAGCGCGAGAAATAAACAGTGTAGTTAAAGCAGGGTGGCCATAGTGGCAGCAGGCAACCTGCTTAAACTTCCCATTAAAAAAACCATCGTTTCACTGTCACAATCATTTATGGAACGTATGACTGCATTCGAGAACGAGCTTAGATCCGGAACGGGCACATCTCAACCAGCATCACTGTCGTCTTTGTCGGCCGATTTTGAAGCTTTCCGGACTTTTGTGATTTCGACACTTAAAACCCTCGAGAAGCAGGTGGCGGTGCTATCTTCGGAATGTGATAACGCAGAAATGCGGAGTCGCCGTAGTATGCTACTGCTGCATGGTGTCCCGGAGCAGAAGGACGAAGATTGCTCTGAAGTTTTCTTGGAGGTCGCGTCTCAACACCTGGCGGCGCCAAACCTTAGCGCAGGCGATTTAATCCGTTCCATCCGTCTGGGTCGGGTTCGTCAAGAAAAACCTCGGCCGCTTCTTGTTAAGCTTCACTCTGAGGCAGTCCGTGACGGCTTGTGGATGGCGAAGAAAAAGCTCAAGGGCACAGGCATTACTATGTCGGAGTTCTTGACGAAACCTCGCCACAAACTTTTTGTGGCTGCTCGGGAGCGATTGGGTGTTACTGGATGCTGGACCAGTGCCGGGCGCATCATCGCTTTGGACGCAGATGGTAAGCGACATCAGATAACATCTCTGGCCGATGTCGAGAAACTGTGTCTGCCGGCCCGGAATCCCGTGACTGTGGACAACGCGGGTTCTGCTCCAGTTCCGGCTCCGGCTCCGGTGGCTGCAGTCAGTCTTCCGAAAAGCAAGCGAGCTCAGTCTGTGAGACGAAAATAATGTACGTTGTTTATTTTTATGTTTTGCGTTATTTTTGATTGTGTTTATTTTAGTATTTTACATTACTTACTTTATTTCTCTTTCTATTGTTTATGTTTCGTTTCTTTATTTACTTTTTATTTCTTAAACCACCTCATTGTTAAAAAAGTAATAATGTCCCGTGGATAAAAATAATGAAGGTAGTTAATCTGCGGTAGCACTAAATTATTTTTTTGTAAATTGTCATCTGTTGCTGCTATTTTAACGTTTGGTGCGTATACTGTGATACGTAACTGTGACTTATCACTGTGACGTATCACTGTTATTTATCCGTACACGTATATTGTTTTTGTTGATGTTTTTTCGTTTTTTATGTTTTTCTTTTCTTTTTACAAGTGTTTTTGTTAGTGTTGTGTAATGTAGCTACTTCTGCCAGACAACCTGTGGGTATCTATTTATGTAGTAAAGTGATATTTATAAGTAACCGTCGTATTTAAGTATTTTTATCATAAGTAATTTGTTGTAATGGATTTATCTATAGATAACGATATCTTTTTATCATGTTCTTCTTCTTATATCTCCAGCTCCAGTTTTCAAAGCTTAGATCACTCACTGGACGAGCTCTTGGATGTTGCTTTTTCGGATGTACATAAGAATTTTAACGTTGTCCATATTAATGCACAGAGCATCCCTGCACATTTTCCTGACATGCTGGCGTCTTTTGATAACAAAAATATTCATGCCATCTTAGTCTCGGAAACGTTTCTTAATCCTTGCCTTTCTTCTTCTTCCTATAACTTACCTGAATTCCAACTAATTCGTAATGATCGTGTAAGTTCCTCTCATGGAGGCGTGGCAATTTTTCTTCGTTCTCATATCTCGTTTACTATCCTCAGTCGATCTTCTCAACCGCCACCCCCCAATAGCGCCGAGCATTTATTTCTTGAAATATCTCTGTCCCATTGTAAAGTTCTTCTTGGTGTTTTCTATAGCCATTCTCTACGTGTCGACTATTTCGAGTCATTCGAACAGCTTCTAGAAAATTTCGCCCCTTCTTACGCCCATACTATAATTATGGGAGACTTCAACACTTGCCTCATGAAAAAGGATTTCACGTCGAAAATGTTGCTTTCAGTGATTGACTCCTCTAATTTACACATTCTGCCACTGAAGGAAACTCATCATTTTCCAAATTGTACTCCATCTCTCCTTGACCTCATAATAGTCTCCTCCCCCACGTTGGCTGCTAAGTTCGGCCAGTATTCTGCAGACGCATTTTTCTATCATGATTTGGTGTATCTTTCTTACCGTATCCGTCCTCCCAAATTAAAGCTAGGATTGATCAAGAACAATTGCTTGAGGATGCTGCCAACATAGACTGGTCCGCAATCTTTGCTACTGATTCTGTTGACGAACAGATTGAACTTTTTAACACGCTACTGGTCGAGTTGTATGATGTGCATGCTCCTGTTTCTCCTGTGAAAATGAAACACCTGCCGGCTCCGTGGTTAACTGATGAGATTCGTAAGGTAATGTCAAAAAAAAATTCAGCTAAAGCGAAGTTCAAAGTTGATCCTTCCAACCTAAATGAAATAATATATAACCGTATCAGGAATCGGTGCAACACTATGATCAGGGACGCCCAAAGACGCCATATTCATAACTCTGTTGAAAATGAAGATCCTGTCAAAGTTTGGAAATTTCTAAAATCTCTCGGGGTTGGCAAATCTTGTAGCATTAATCCTGTTAACAATCTTGATATCAACCATCTTAATAGTTATTTTTCCAGTTCTCTGCCTCTTGATGGGCGCCGTAAGGCTGAAACTTTACAACGTCTTTCTAATTTGCCAACTCCAGATTCTTCCTTTTTCTTACATCAATTTACCGATTGTGATGTTAAGAGAACCATAAAAACAATCAATTCCACTGCAGTAGGAAGTGATTCTATTAGTCGAAAAATGATTCTTCCCATCCTCGACATCCTAGCTCCCATTATTACCCATATTCTCAATACTTCAATTTTGACCGGTGGGTTTCCTGCAGCCTGGAAAGACGCTAATGTTATCCCGATTCCTAAAAAATCCAATCCTGCCTCTTTTTCAGAATATCGTCCTATTTCTATTTCTTCCCTTCCTTTCCAAGGTCCTGGAAAAACTCGTATATCGCCAACTTATTGTTTTCCTTAACCAGAACCAACTCCCTAACCCATATCAATCTGGCTTTCGTACGGGTCACAGCACATCTACTGCATTAGTTAAAATTGCAGATGATATTCGACATGGTATGGAAGAACGCAAACTTACACTGCTGACATTGCTTGACTTCACCAACGCCTTTAACTCCATTGATTTTGACATCCTTCTTGCTATTCTTCGTTCTCTTAACATATCTCCAATGATGATTGATTGGTTTCAAAGTTACCTGCTAGTGCGCCGGCAGCGTATACGCATAGAAGAAAACTTGTCTGCGTGGTGCGTTATTGGTGCCGGTGTTCCTCAGGGTGGCGTCTTATCTCCTTTACTCTTCTCTATTTTCATAAATTCTATCACACACTCACTTTTCAGTTCCTATCACCTTTACGCCGATGACCTTCAAATATACACACAGGTGCCGTTATCTGACCTTTCAGACGCAATAGCGGTTACAAATTCTGACCTTGCTTTGATTAGTAACTGGAGTAAGTCATGCGGCTTAACTGTTAACCCCGCGAAGACGCAAACTATTTTGATCGGCAGTCCTTATTTCGCTTCCAGGATCAACTATGAACCGCTGCCTCCTGTAACTTTTGATGGGATTGTTATACCCTTTTCCACAACTGTCAAAAACCTTGGTGTGATATTTGATCACTGTTTCTCTTGGAAACCTCAGCTCGAATCTATAAGAAAAAAAATATTTGCCGCATACAACTCACTTAATCGCCTACGTAACTTTTTGCCGACCAGTACTAAAATCACTCTGGCGCATACTCTTTTACTCTCCATTCTGGACTATGCTGATGTATGTTACACTGATCTTTCTGAGGAACTGCTAAGCAAGTTGGAACGTTTGCAGAATATAGCTATCAGATTTATATATAATCTCCGTAAATTTGACCATGTATCACACTTCCGCTCGAAACTCAACTGGCTCCCTATTCGCCGGCGCAGGGACTTACATACTCTTACGCTTCTTTATTCTGTACTTTTCCTACCTACTTCTCCACCTTATCTAAAACAATGCTTCTCTTTTCGATCATCCTCTTCACAATGCATTCTACGCTCCTCTTCTAATCTCACTCTAGAAATACCTTGCCATTCGACTGATTTCCTTTCTTACTCCTACTCTGTGCATTCTGTTCGCTTGTGGAATTCATTACCGGAATCCATACGAAGGGCTCGCACTCTGGACTCGTTCCGTGAGCAAGTTAAGCGTCATTTCCTATCTTTACTTTGAAAATACCTCTTTCCTTTATTTATTTGTTTATTTTTTTCATATAAATATGCATCTATATTATTATTACCGTTTTTATTTTATTTTATAATATTGCTCTTACACCCTTCCCCCTTTTTTTGTTCTTTATACTTATTTAATTTTCCGTCATGGGTTGCCTGGAAGAGATTGCTATTAAGCAATAAGGCCGCCCATTGTGTAATGTCTCTCTGTCAGTGTAATCTTACTGTTATGTCCATTGTGGTGTTATACAATAAAGAATATTATTATTATGAAAATAAATAACTTTAAAATTTTGCTGGCCCCAAGGCTGCAAGGTTATGCACAAAATTTTGGTGTTGTTGGGTCAAGGTCAATAGCCCCTAACCACCATATGAGGTTTGACTGCTACCTTTTGCTAACCTACCAAGAAAAAAATAAAATAGATTTTCTCCCATACATTTTTTTCGTAAATATTTTTTTAAAGTATGAAGGAGTCATTTTCTTGAAAAATAGTATCAAATAATATTAAACAGCATTAAATTTACTATTAATTACAATTTTTTAATAGCTGAAATTTGGAACTTTGATCCTAAATCCACTATTTTAAAAATCCGGACCACTGTGCGCCGGGCGCCGAGCGCCCTCTTTTCTGATACCGATGCCGGGCCGATGCCGCCGCACCGGGCGCGCACAAGTTGCGTCTTTACCTACTCTACACAATTACTTTTATTTCAACGTGAAATCAGCCTTAAAACAGATAATTAAATATTTTAATCGAGTACTGTTCTGTCGCATCACTACCAAAGGCGGGGGCCGGCACCTGTTCACGCCTCTTTTGAAAACACGTTCATTGCTAACTCGGCTGTATTAGAATGACTAAAAGTTCAAATTCAAATAGCAAAAGACGCTGTGGCGGTAATTTTCAGGCTTTCTGTACGAGAGCCGAAAATTTTGTTTTACCGTTTACCGCTACTCCGTAGTTTTGCAAAATAAACCTTAATTAAATAAATTAAGTATCACCTTTGAGTAAACATGTAAATATAAAGTAAGTCGGCTATTCTTTTGATAAAAAATATATATTCGATATGATTTGGTTAATTTTTCACACAATTATTGTGACATGCATCGGGATCAGATGTCATCAAAAATAGCTAGCGGAAAAATATAAACAACGGGTGATCGTGATATCGAAGTAAACATAAGGGGATTCATGCATGCATGCAGGAATAAAAAAAGCATTGTTTTGGAATTGTAACAATCCAAATATTTTTCAATTATTTTAGATTGCACTCCAGATGTTGCACACGAAGAACAAATATCAGTTGTCGTACGGTACGTCCTTTTAAATGCAAGCAACAACAAGGCTGAAGTAAAAGAAAATAAAAAGCGTTTTGGGTTTTTTTTTCCTATTATAGACACTACTGGCTTGGGTTTAACTCAATTTTTGTTAGATTTTTTAATCTTAAACGAAATAGACATACAAGATATGCGTGGTCAAGGTTACGATTATGGTGCAAGCAAACATGAAAGGGAAAAATGTAGGTCTTCAAAAACGAAATTTAGATATAAACCCGCGCGCATTTTATGTACCATATGCGGTACCATATGTACCATGCGGCACATAGCCTAAATTTGGTATTGAATGACGCTGCTAAAAGTTCATTAGAAATAGTAAATTTCTTTTCAATTGTGCAAAAAAAATGTTTTTTTTTTCTGCGTCAACAGCGCGGTTGCAAAAACATACTTGCTAAAGAAGTGCCAACTTTAAGTTTAAAACCACTCTTAAATACTCAATGGGAGAGCAGGGTTGAAGCACTAAAAGCTCTATCTGTACTCTGCTTATTTGGTTTGAAATTTTAAATAGAAATATAGTTAGCAAAGCACTTCAAATATCAGACGTTGTATTGTCAAAAGCGGTAAAAATGATTGATAATGCACAAATAAGCTTGTCTGAATTCCGTAATGACTCCGCTTTTGAAAAGTGCCTTAACAGCGCGAAAACTAGCGGAAGAAGTCGAGGCAATAGCAGAATTTCCAACACCTGCACGCCCTCGCGCTTGTAAAACGGTTTTTAATTATGAGGCGGAGGATGAACCGATCACAGACGCGAAAACACATTTTAAAGTCAATTTTTACTACTTTTTATTAGACACCGCAATTACTAAGTTCAACGAAACCATTCGAACTTCTCAATCAAAATAATTTAGATTTTTCATTTCTTCAAAAATTGACACACTCTGGAAGGATTTGGATTCGGATACAAAAAAAAACACATTGTTCTAATTTAGAAAATAAACTTTGCCAAGCTGGCTCTTCAGATGTGGAAAAGTTCGAGCTCTTTAATGGAATCGAATTATTACCGATGTTTATTGATGATTCCACTACGTCGTTGGATATTTTAAATTACTTGTTTACGAATAAATTGATTTCAGTATTCCCAAATCTGTCCACAGCACTGAGGATTTACCTCACACTTTTAGTCACGGTAGCACACAGCGAAAGGTCATTTTCTATACTAAAAATAATTAAAAAGTATCTAAGATCAACAGCAAAGTAGATCGTTAAATAAGTATTGAACATGAAATCATAATTGAAGTCAGTGACATTGTTAAAGATTTCGCTAATGCAAAAGCACGAAAAGTATTTTTTTTATAAAATCATTTTGTTTGTGTGTACGAGCGTCTTGTAAGATATTATAGTTGTACGCGACGACCGAAGCGAGAGGAAATGAACTTACGACAATATGAGATTGATTTATAAAATGTATCTATGATTTCACATGTATCGGTTGTATACACATTAAAAATATCATTCCCTTGTTGTCTTATTAGAATGAGTCGGATATCGCAATAATAGATAGCTTTGCCCATAGTAAACGATTGTAAAATTGATAGTTCAGAGCGATATTCCGTCTCTTTCTCTCCAACAATCTTATAAGAATTTATCTAAACGATCGCCACGACGCCAAGCGGTGGCGCGGGGAAACTAGTTAGAATATTGATAGTTCCGACCTATAGGAAGAAGAGACAATAGGCTGTCCTTTTCTAACATCTTATAAGATTTTACCTGAATTGTAAGCATTCGTAAATAGTATGTTTTTATGTTTTGATTTATTTGTTTTATATCTTATTAGGAAATAGGTAGTTATAAGAGTAATATATCAAAGTTTTGTGTAAATCATATTAGTAGTTTAGACGTAATTAAGGAAAATATTGGAAATAGTTTTTTACGAATAGTCGATAGGATATAGGTATAATTGTAATGAAAATAATGTTATTTTGTGTGTTTTTACGTCTTCTATAAAATGATATATGATAGTTAGGCATTAAGTGAATGTAAGTAGGTTTTTTAAGACTTTTTAATTTGTAATCTTTATAGGGCCGTAGAGCTGTTATTTCTTAATATTCTTATTAGAAACTTATTGTATTAGGTAGATAACGCATAGGACTACATAAATAAATAGGCATCACATCAATAAATGTAAAAATGTACCGTGTAGGAGACAAAATCTGTTTGTATAGAACGGTTTTCTAAGACACGTTGCGCTCCCCACCCGGCGCGCCCGGAGCGCGCGGGTGGGGCAGCGTAGCCCCGTGGCAGGGCGAAGCCCTATGGAGGGGGAAAGTATAAATATTGCGGAGACCTATTTTTTGCGCGCCACACCTAAAATATCATGCTTACGGACACATAAGTGTGTTAAAAATATGCCTATTTGTATGCCCGATGTATGTACAATCAGTTTTAAGCTCGCACTTATGTAATTTTTGAGAAAATGAAAAATAAAGTATAGCGGGGGTGAGGTAATGGATCGCTGGCCAGCTCAGTCCTAGCATATAAAATTCGAGTCGGAACATGCTCCGACATGCATTCAGCGACAGGCGCTCCTACCCTAAGGAACAGGAAGAAACACCAAGCGGTTCACTCTGGACCATAAGCTCCTCTCCGCGGCCATCTATTCGAGCTGTACCCGGCGTGCCACGTACATTTTTTGGTCGCATCGAGCAGGATCTACAGCGCCGAGGAAGAATTGAAGAAAAATTATAGAAGATTGAAGAAAGAAGATCGTCGTGGTCAAATATAGAAGATTGAAGATAGAATTATAGAAGATTGAAGACAGAAAATATAGAAGATTGAAGATAGAATTATAGAAGATTGAAGACAGAAAATAAAGAAGATTGAAGAAAAAAAAATGCCACGAACAAGATCTCAAGCTGACAAAATGGACCAGGCCGAAGAGGAGCGCATCGAGAGAAGCAACGAAGAGCCAGAGCGAACCGCCGCAGGAGAGAATCCTGTCCAACCCCCGTCAAGAGCGCCATCGGAAGGGAGCGACACCGTGACGCGGCCACCGTACCCGCTGCGCCACGACCAACCGCCGAAGTCGCCATCAGCTGTAATAACATCACACCGAACCGAATCGAAGATAGCTGCACGAAGAGCAGCAAAGAAGAAGCGCCTGGCGGCGTTATATGAAGAATTAGAGAAGACTATAAGGGCGAAGATACGAATGGAAGAGCAAGATAGCGAAGACGAGGACCAAGAGGACCCGCAAATAGAAGATAGAAGAGAAACCGATAGCACACATGGCACCGAGAATGAAGAACGCGTCATCACCTGGCTGGACACAGCGACAAAGGACACCACCCCCGACGGCGGCACCACCGAACCGTATAGAAAACCGACCGTCGAGGACACCGTACAGATTGGTGGGTCCGTCGCACTACTTGCCGAAGATCCAGTCCCAGGGGCGCTGAAGCCATGCATTAAGAAGAGTCCGCCGTCCCGTATTGATGAAGCTCAAGAACAAGTCGCCCCTACGTTGCCGCCACCGCCACCGCCGGTCCAGCAAGACAGAATGAACGTCTCCGAGCTGGCCGTCGCAATCAACGCCGCCGTCCGTGCCGCCGTACCGCCTGCACCGGGTCCACGCTACGTCGGAGAGCTGCCACTCTTCAGCGGCGCGCACACAGAATGGCTAACCTTCAGGGCGGCGTACCTAGAATCCGCAACCTACCTATCGTCGGCGGAAAACTCATCAAGATTGAGAAGAGCCCTCAAGGGGAAGGCAAGAGAAGCCGTGGGCAGCATGCTAATAAGCAACACTACGCCGGGCGACATTATGAAGCAATTGGAGCACAGATTCGGCCGCCCGGACAACATCGCCGCAACCGAGATAGAAAAGCTGCGCCATTTACCCCGACTCACCGATTCGCCGAGGGACATCGTGATTTTTGCGAACAAGATCAAGAATAGCGTCGTCGCACTACAAGTACTGGGGCAAAACGAGTACCTGCGTGCGCCGGACATCATGAAGACAATTATAGAAAAGCTGCCGTCGACTATCCGCTTCAGATGGAACGATTACGCCAACAATCACCGAATGCAAGAGAAAATGAAGACGGATCCGGAATTTTCGCCGAGTTCATCGAAGTCGAGGCAGAGAATAACGCAAGATACGCCCCACCGGAGTACATTGGAAATGAAGAAAACTCCACAACAAGAAAATTTCGAACGCATAACATCGAGGCGACACACAATAGAAGAGCGCCTGAAGATCGATTCCCATGTCCGGTATGCAAGAAATCCGGACATTCGACGGCCACCTGCTTTACGTTCAAGACTGCCGATCAAGATAGAAAATGGGAAATAGCGAAGAAAAGCAACCTTTGTTTCCGTTGCTTACAATATAGAAGCAAGATGCACAGATGCAAGACGCGAGCGTGCGAGAGGGACGGCTGCGAACGCTCACACCACCCACTTCTTCACTACAAACCAAAGTCGCAACGTGAAGAAGAACCAGCCACGAGCAACACAGAAACCGAGAGGGTGGCCAGCACACACAGCAGCCGCAAGCGAGACGCGTACTTGAAGTTAATTCCGGTTCGCATTACGGGACCGAGCGGACATTTTGATACGTACGCGCTACTGGACGACGGCTCTACAGTCACATTTATAGAAGAAAGGGCCGCCGAGAAAATAGGAGCCGAGGGACCTACCGAGCGACTGAAGATAGAAACGATAGACGCCAAGCTGCCAGAGACACAGTCACGCCGGGTCACCTTCAAGATCGAGGGACAGAACAGAGGCTTCAAGGTGCAAGCACACACCATCGACAAAATGAAGATTTCACCGCAAACTATAGAAGAAAGATACTTATGGGGCTGCAAGCACCTGCGGGGAATCGAGAAGCACGTCACCTATGAAGACGCCCGGCCGACCATCCTCATCGGGCAAGACAACTGGCACCTACTTTTGGCCAGCGAAGTCCGCCGGGGGAATAGAAGACAGCTAGTGGCATCGAAGACGGCTCTGGGATGGGTACTCCACGGCACAGACTCGCGCACCATCGGTCACCGGGTTCATTTCGTGAACCACCTCACCGAAGAAACAGAAGATACGAAAATGGATGAACTACTTCGTCATCACTTCGCATTGGAATCGATCGACATCGAACAGAAGAAACCACATTCCGATCCAGAGGAGAAAGCCATCAAGATGCTAGAAGAGCACACCCACAGAAAAGAAGATGGAAAATTTGAAACCGCACTACTCTGGAAGAAAGAAGACATCAAGATGCCTAACAATTACGAAAATGCGTACAGACGGCTGCTCACCACAGAGAAGAAAATCGACCGCGATCCACGCCTAAGGGGAAAATACATAGAACAAATGGACGCGCTCATCGAAAAGGGATACGCCGAGCGAGCACCGCCGACATCAACAGAAAACAGAACTTGGTACCTGCCGCATTTTCCAGTCATCAACCCGTTGAAGCCAAACAAGTTACGCATCGGACACGACGCAGCTGCAAAGACCGGAGGCACCTCACTCAACGATTGCCTTCTCACCGGGCCGGACCTACTTCGATCGTTGATAGGAGTCATGATGCGATTCCGTCAACACCAGTACGCCGTGACAGCCGACATCGCCGAAATGTTCATGCGCGTGGGGATCCGACCGGAAGACAGAGATGCACTGCGGTACCTATGGCGCGGCGAAAGAAGAGAGGGACCACCGGAAGAATACAGAATGAAGTCACTCATCTTCGGCGCTACGTGTTTACCAGCCGCCGCTATTTTCGTCAAGAACAAGAACGCCGAGCGATATCGAGAAACGCAACCGACCGCCGTCAACGCCATAGTACAAGCGCACTACATGGATGACTACCTAGACAGCTTTACAACGGAACAAGAAGCTATAGAAGTGTCGACGCAAGTAAGAAAAATACACGCCGACGGAAAATTTCGACTTACGCAACTGGGTGTCGAACTCGCATCGAATAAGGCAAGCACTCACCGAGGGACCACTACGCGTTCAACAACCGATAACACTCAACGACGGATCAAGAATAGAAAAAGTACTCGGACTCATGTGGAACCCGCAATCGGACGAATTGGGGTTCAATCTCGAGTTGGCGCGCATCCCATCGGACCTACTTGCAAACAAGGCAGCCACGAAGAGAGAAGTTTTGAAGATTGTGATGTCAATCTACGATCCAATGGGACTTGCATCACCAGTCACAGTCAGGGGAAAGCAGATCATACAAGAAATTTGGCGACGCGGCACAGAATGGGACAAGAAAATCGACACCGACCTCGCAGAGCAATGGACGACCTGGCTACAACACATGAAGGACCTACGAGGCGTCAAAGTACCACGGGCCTACATAGGATACAGCGAAGCCACTTCACTTCAGCTGCACAACTTCGTGGACGCCAGCGCCACCACGTACGCCGCCGCGCTCTACTGGCGGGCCGAGTCGCCGGGAGGTCAAGTCGACGTGTCACTCATCACGGCGAAAGCACGCGTGGCTCCGCTCAAAGTCACGTCGATACCGCGCCTCGAGCTACAAGCCGGAGTCCTAGGAGCAAGAATGGCCGCCACCGTGATAGAAGAGCACTCAAGAAAACCAGAATCGAAGACATTTTGGACAGACAGCAAAACAGTATTGTCTTGGGTGCGAACGGGATCGCGCTCATTCAAGCCATTCGTCGCGCATCGCATAGCCGCCATCGAAGAACTCAGCACCATCAACGAGTGGCGATGGGTGCCCACGAAGCTCAACACAGCAGACGACGCCACAAGAATATCACCGCACGACTTCTACGGCTACCGCAGATGGCTCACCGGGCCTCCGTTTCTACGAAACAAACAAGAAGAATGGCCCGCCGAAACCGCAACCGCAACCGAAGTCACCGGGGAAGAACGCGTGCACCACATAAGCACGAAGAGAGCGCCTGCCGTCAATATCCGAAGCTGCACCGGACGTCACTCGATTTTCGCGCTGGGACAAGTTAATTCGAACTACGGCAAGAGTACTACAGTTCATCGACCTCTGCCAAGCGAAAACCGACCGAATTAACTACAGAAGAAAGAAAAACGAAAAGGAACCCGACTGGAAGAAAAATCGAAAATCGACGCCGACACATAAGAAGAAAACGACGCCAACAGTTCAAGAAAGAAAATTCATCGCAATCGATCGAAGATACACCGAACGCGCAGAGAAAATAATATTTCGCGTAATATAACACGACGCAAGACGAGTTGAAACAACTGCAAGGGGGCGCCACCATCGCTACGAACAGTCGACTCCGCCCACTTTCGCTAATAGTCAACGACGGCGTGTTGTACCTACGAAGCCGGGTCAACGCAGCGGCGGGAGTGACCGAAACACAGAAGACACCGGCGATACTCGACGGGAACCATCGAGCCACCCAACTGTGGATAGAACACAGACATAGAAGCCTTCTCCACGCCGGGGTGGAAACTACAGTCAACGAGTGCAGACAACACTATTGGATTCTACGCATTCGACCCGTCACGAAACTAATAATAAGCAGTTGCATAAACTGCCGCATAAGGAGGGCGGCGCCACCTTCGCCACCTACCGGAGATTTGCCGCCGACGCGCCTCGCTCATCACCGACGGCCATTCACGTACACCGGATTGGATTATTTCGGGCCGTTGACAGTCACCGTTTGCAGGCGTCAAGAAAAACGCTACGTCGCGCTCTTCACATGTCTTACTACAAGAGCCGTGCACCTCGAGTTGGCCGCCTCACTATCGACGGATTCCGCTATACACGCACTACGGCGCATGATAGCGCGCCGCGGGTGCCCTACCGAAATTTGGTCGGACAACGGGACCAACTTCCACGGCGCAGAAAACGAGATGAAGAAGGCAGTGCAGCAGGCGACGAGCGAAGAAGCAAGCATCCGCAGCATCCGGTGGAGGTACATACCGCCGGTAGCACCATTCATGGGCGGGGCGTGGGAACGCCTCGTGAAGTCCGTCAAAATCGCGCTAAGTGCGGTTTTGCAAGAAAAAAGTCCGCCCGAAGAGGTACTTACGACGCTACTCGCCGAGGCCGAATACACCGTGAACAGCCGGCCTCACCCACGTGTCCGTGCACCATGAAGACGACGAAGCCATCACTCCCAACCACTTTCTGCTGGGAGGTTCAGCGCGCGTCCCACTGCCGGGCGAGTTCGACGAGAGCGACCTGATAGGCCGCCCGCACTGGAGAGCAGCACAGCGCCTCGCCGACCACTTCTGGGCGCGCTGGGTACGAGAGTACCTACCCGAGCTGCAACACCGGCGGGAGCCCCACGGGACCGGGAAGACCATCGCCATCGGGGACATCGTGCTCATCGCCGACAGCAACCTGCCACGCAACACGTGGCCCAAGGGAGTAGTCATCGCCACTTTTCCCGGGCGAGACGGCACAGTACGAGTCGTCGACCTGAAGACAGCCGGAGGAGTGCTACGCAGACCGACCAAGCGACTGGTGATATTCGCATCGGCCGCCACTCCCACGGAAGATGGATGCAGCGACGAGTCGACCGACGCTGCACGGCGGGAGTATGTACGCGACGACCGAAGCGAGAGGAAATGAACTTACGACAATATGAGATTGATTTGTAAAATGTATCTATGATTTCACATGTATCGGTTGTATACACATTAAAAATATCATTCCCTTGTTGTCTTATTAGAATGAGTCGGATATCGCAATAATAGACCGCTTTGCCCATAGTAAGCGATTGTAAAATTGATAGTTCAGAGCGATATTCCGTCTCTTTCTCTCCAACAATCTTATAAGAATTTATCTAAACGATCGCCACGACGCCAAGCGGTGGCGCGGGTAAACTAGTTAGAATATTGATAGTTCCGACCTATAGGAAGGACAGAGACAATAGTCTGTCCTTTTCTAACATCTTATAAGATTTTACCTGAATAGGCTAGTTTACTCATGTCGAATTGTATTAAATAAATGTTTATTTCTTAAAGTGTTTAGTCTAAGGAACCTTAATATATCGATTTCACTTCATAAAAGCAGAAGATTGCTGTAGAAATTTAATTTAAAAAAATATTTTTTAGTCTATATTTTTTAAACACTAAAAACGCTGTTCGCCACATTCGCCATGATTTTGACGTCTCTTATGGTAAACAACTAAATGTCATTCGCGTGTTACTGTAGGTGGATTCTTTCGTCTGACTAAATTTATCATAAAACACTTTTAACTTTAGGAAAGAAAAAAACAGTAAACTTAGTTTTTTTTGACTAAACAAATTATGGATGCCGGCTTTGTGAAAGCAGAAATCACAAATCTGCCAAGAATTGACGCATTGATGGTTGGTGAATTTGTTGCACTAAACCCCGATTTCTGCTCTGCGGAGCAGAGAAACGACAAGGCATCTATGTAAGTACCGTGCATTTAGTATTACAATGTAGTAATAAACATAAAACTGATACAACATATGAATAAGTGTAATAAAGTTGCGTAGGTTAATTTCTTTCGGCACTTTAATCCACAACTTTCCTGAAGTCTTCAAGGATTTGTTTTTATATTCTCGTACAATACAGTAATGATAATTACTTTATTTTTCGTGGTATTTATTAGAAATCATGTTATTTTTATTAAAAACTCAGTAAAGTAATAAGTAATTTTCTACGTGTTTACGAGTTTTTGTTTACCACTGTTCACGTCATAGCATAGACAATCTATAGACTAAAATGGCCGACAGCGTTTTTGTATGTCCATGAAAAGTCTATTTTAAAATTAAAGATTTGTAGCTTTCTAGGTTTAAAAAAAATACAATACATTTTTTTTCGGTCTAATAGAACATTTATTAACCATTTAAAACCTTTTTCCAAAAAGGGTCAACTAGCCTATTGTAAGCATTCGTAAATAGTATGTTTTTATGTTTTGATTTATTTGTTTTATATCTTATTAGGAAATAGGTAGTTATAAGAGTAATATATCAAAGTTTTGTGTAAATCATATTAGTAGTTTAGACGTAATTAAGGAAAATATTGGAAATAGTTTTTTACGAATAGTCGATAGGATATAGGTATAATTGTAATGAATGTCGATTCTGGCATGATTCTCTAAACCTAAACTTAAATTTGACAACAGTGCATCCTTGTCCTTCTCTGTACAGAATGAAAAGGTGAGACTGACCTTTAATTTAGTTTTAAGTTTAGAGATGCACGCCAGAATTGACACAAATGTTATTTTGTGTGTTTTTACGTCTTCTATAAAATGATATATGATAGTTAGGCATTAAGTGAATGTAAGTAGGTTTTTTAAGACTTTTTAATTTGTAATCTTTATAGGGCCGTAGAGCTGTTATTTCTTAATATTCTTATTAGAAACTTATTGTATTAGGTAGATAACGCATAGGACTACATAAATAAATAGGCATCACATCAATAAATGTAAAAATGTACCGTGTAGGAGACAAAATCTGTTTGTATAGAACGGTTTTCTAAGACATGTTGCGCTCCCCACCCGGCGCGCCCGGAGCGCGCGGGTGGGGCAGCGTAGCCCCGTGGCAGGGCGAAGCCCTATGGAGGGGGAAAGTATAAATATTGCGGAGACCTATTTTTTGCGCGCCACACCTAAAATATCATGCTTACGGACACATAACTGTGTTAAAAATATGCCTATTTGTATGCCCGATGTATGTACAATTAGTTTTAAGCTCGCACTTATGTAATTTTTGAGAAAATGAAAAATAAAGTATAGCGGGGTTGAGGTAATGGATCGCTGGCCAGCTCAGTCCTAGCATATAAAATTCGAGTCGGAACATGCTCCGACATGCATTCAGCGACAGGCGCTCCTACCCTAAGGAACAGGAAGAAACACCAAGCAGTTCACTCTGGACCATCAGCCTCCTCTCACCGGCCATCCATTATCAGCGCCCACCGATTTCTTCAATACCGAACACCAGGGGTTTTATTCGCCGAAACTACAGTCCACTACAGTCAAGACTCCTGCGTGTAACTTCCTCCACCCCTCAGTACGAGTCGGTAACTGTCCGCTACTGCGACAGCCCGGCGTCCCGTACAATAGTTTTTAATTAAAAATAATACAATGTTGTGATTTTTTATTGTTGTAATTTGCACCCGAATTTTTTATGAAAATATAACTGTAAGTATTCCATTTTGACCCCGCTCCTACTAGGGGCGCCTGGGTACTGGTGGCACACTGGCGCCACAAGGGCAAGAGCCGCCTCTGCCTGTAATTTACAAAGACGTGCCTCGACCGAGCAATTAGGTAGGTACCGTTGGGCCGTGATGCAGTTTATTCATTCAGATAAAGTAAATAAGGTAAGTGTACTTGTCCGAGCAAAAACGTTTTTTGTTTTGTCTGAGGTATCACTACGATTGTCCGGCGGCACCGCGCCGGGCGCTGTATCCATGCAACGGGCCGTGGCCGAGCCGAGGTGAACTTTTGGAGGGGGTCACTCACTACAGTAATAAAAAATAGGTATCTGGAATAAAATAAACATTATTTATTGAATAAAATAAGCACAAGTCACAATTTTATTTATATATCTATACATTACTTATAAAATATTGTTATACAATCTTTATCATAACGACGCATATCGATTTTGCGAGGACTACCAAAACTACGTAGTTCGGTTCCTTGTTACTAAATTATTATATTATTTTTGTCCGATTAGTATATTTTTGGCCTCTGCAGGTGCTGTCACATACTGGGTGTGAAGCCGTTGGATCACAATGTTCAGGTCTTGGCAGACATGCATCGAAGTGGGGTCGAAGCTAGGGAGCGGGGTGAACCACCTGCCCCCGCAGAGCTGCGGCGGGCTCGATCCATCACACAGGCAGAGGCCTTGCGGCGATGGGATGAGGAACTCGCCCAAGTGACCATCCATGTATTTTTGTCTCTTCTTCCTATTTAACAATTATAGTATACGTGAAAAGTTTTAACAAGTACATTCTTCACTTAAGCAGTTTTGTAACTTCCTCTGGGTTTCTGCGTACTACTGTATGGGGTTCAAGATAACCATTTACAGGGTCATGAACAGCTTTGTACAGTTGAGTATAGATAGCTAATATTACTTCAAATGCTCTCTTCTTTATAATAGACTTGTGTGAATGACTCAGCAATAAATTCAGCTGTGATAATATGTACATATCTGGAGAAACTATGAATAAATCAAACTTGTTTAGGAATTTTTTTAATGTTGATGAATCCATTCCAGGTATAGCAGATAAAGGTCCACTAATCTTCTCTTGTAAGATTGTGTATATTGGACCTAAATTCAGATTAGCTACTAAAAAACTTGCCTGCTCAGATGTTAAAGTATCAATTTGTGCTTCAGATTGTGCTTGCAGCCTTTCATTATATTCATCCATGACTGTATACAATGAAAGAGTACATTGTATATGATAAATACAATTAAGCATATAAACTGACATATCCGTTGAGCTCAGATGACAAGCAGTTTCATTTATTGCTTGTAGAAGTGGGTCTAATATATGATTAGCAATGATCATTTTATCATTTTTGTTGAGATTGTCAGAAATGTTCATAACTGCCAGTAAATCTCGAAGAAAACTAACCAAATCAGTAACAACTGAAGAAGGATTTAAATCAACTGGTGGAGCTTTTACTCCATAACTAAGTTCCCTCTGAATCTTGTTATCTAAGGTAATCAGAAACACTTCTTCACTTTTTTTTAACAATTCCTCAAAAGTGTCAATCAAATGTCCTTTAGGTATGACACTTTGTACTACATCTTTATAGTACACAATTAAATTTGTTATAGAGCACAGAATTAATGGATCTTTGTCAGGTTTTAATATAAGTTCAGCTCTTACCTTTAATAGAGGACAAATTGCTTCCATTATATTAGTTAAAGCTTCTGTTATCAATTGACTTTTATCATGAATATTACAACATTTGAAGAGTGTAAAAAGGTTTTCTTTTTCAATGGGTATAATTTGATAAACCCAAGTTAATATATCTCCAATATACCGTTTAGCATCATTTGCATAAAATTCTATAGGTTTAGAGCCATTATCCGTACCTTTAGTTAAGGCATCAATAAATGATTGCACTGTAGTTGCTTTACGAGCAGAACAATATTCATCAACAATATTAGAAAATAAAACTTGTCTATTCTGAAATTTTGCTAATGCTTTTGGAACTAATGCATTGTTAGGGGAATCAATACTAAGACATGCTCCTATTGTCCAGTGATAAAGTTTTTCTATAGCAACTTCCTGTTGCATTCCTATTATCTCCATAATGTCAAATGCAGAAGTCTGATACCAACATTTTACAAGAGTTTTACAATTATCATTTAACTTCTCGATTTGTGTTAAAGTGCTGAAGAAGTCAGCTGTGATTGGCATTTTTATAGATACATTATAAAGATATTCATTCTGCTCTGGTGATAACTGGAAATTCTGTACAAATGCATCAACCCAAAGAAGCTTCTTATCAGTCTTTTTTCTTTCCTCTTTGAGTTTGGTAGTTTGCTTGATCAAATGATGGGTTTTAATTTTAGAATCTTGCAGTCTACTAGACATGTCTTTTACTGCAGCATCCAAAGAAGCCAAAGATTCAAGAAACACTTGTAGTTTATCTTTCACTTTACCAAACTCTGATAACACAGCTTTATTGACAAGTACATCTCTCTTTTCAATTTCGTTCACCAATACTCTTCTCGTGTAAGCAGAATTCGAAGAGCATATTCCAGACGCTGTTTTTAGAACATCACTGTTATCAGTTAATAGGTGCGTATCGAATATCTTGTTTATTCTTTGTCGAATGGGATTTCCATAATGATGGTCCATGCTGCAATCTTTTACTTAAATAAGTTGCGTTTCCTGCTGCTTGAAGTTTGTTTCTTGCCCTTTTCTCAAAATTTGTGTGAAGAAAGTAAGCATAACACTCCTGTTGCGCGAAACGTAGTAAGATTTATTATGTTATAGATGCAGCCACAGAACAAGATTTCCAAAACTGTCACAATACTCCAATAACTTTAAAATTCATTAAACTTATTTGTCACTTCACAATTGAACATAATTATTGATTATACCTAGATCTTTAGAAAAAATCTTTTGTTTTGACAGCCCTTACGTGGAATCATTTTTTTTAATTCGTGTTTTACGCCCGTAACTTTCACCATTTCGGCCTTTCATTAGTATCTCTAATTTCCATTTATGTATACACACTCCCAGACACCTAAATCGAGCCACCTTGAGTTTTTTGGTTTGGAGTACTGTTACTTATAAAAGATGTATTTATAAGGAAAATGTTTTGATGCAGTTTTGGAGCTGATATACTCATTATTCATTTAGAGTGCCACTGTTCTAAATTTGGACTACAGTTTATTAAAAAAGTCGAGTTACATTGAAACAAGTCCACATTTGCTTTTTTCAAGGAAAAAAATCTAATCGATTTTTAAAGACGTGTTTTACATGAAAAGAAATGTTTATTTAGTAACTTGTATTGCCTCCCACTGCATTTATGACAGCTCTCAAACGGTTCGGCACAGAATTAATCAATGTCGTTATGACATGTTGAGGAATGTCCTCCCATTCTTCCAAAATTACATTTTCGAGCTCCTGCATGATTTGCGGGTCAGGATGATGAGCTCGAACACGCCTCTTCAGCTCATCCCATAGATGCTCTATAGGATTCATATAAGGACTTCGCGCTGGCCATCTCATAACATTGATACCAATGTCATTTAAGTACTCCCTGACGATTCCCGCAGTCCTTGCATTATCATGCATTAAAACGAAATCTTGGCCAATAATCCAGCATATGGCATCACGTGGTTCTCTAAACATTGGCGAATGTGTCTATTGGGGGCGGCAGTCGTGGTCCCGTCACTACCTCTAGCTCAGTTTTGCCTTCCATAGAGATTCCTCCCAAGACTGTCCATGATCCTCCACCATAACTCACTTTCTCATCAATACAGCATTGCGCGAAACGCTCGTTCTGTCTTCGGTACACCTTACTCCTTCCGTCATTACCGTATAGCATTATCTTGGACTCATCTGTGAAGAGAACTTGGCTCCATTGATGTCGAGTCCAATATAGATGTTCGCACGCAAACTCTAGACGGGCTATTCGGTGTGCTCGTGTCAATTTGGGTCCATTAGCTGGCATATGGGGCTTTAAACCACGTTCATTGAGTCGCCTTCTAACGGTCCGAGCACTTACAGCCACTCCGTGAAAGTCCCTGAGCTGTTCTTGTATCTGAACAGAGTTAAGGTGTCGATTTCGTAAGCTAGTAGTGACAATGTATTGATCTTGTCTCGCCGTTGTCACTCGGTAACGAGGTCCTCCTGTTCGCCGAACGAAGCCGCCAGTCTCCAAGTATCGGTGGTACACTCTTTGAACAGCGGAACGACTTATGTGATGTTGTGAACTCACATCTCGCAGACTTAGCCCAGATTGAAGAAGTGCTACAGCTTGCGCGGCTACTTCAGGTGAAGTATCCATAATTTTATAGCCAAAAACGGTTCAAATTATAGAAAAATAACTAAACTAAACTTTGGTTCACAACAATTGCGAAAATTCAAACCAAATCGACATTAAATTGCTTCAAAAGCAACTTTCAACAGTCATTATTTTTTTCAAATCAGTGAACAAGCTCGGCTTTTGTTCTTTATTTTAAATTCTAAATTTCAAATTTGGAATAATACATACGGGAAAGACGATGAAATATGCCAGCATTAAAAATGCATAAAAACTTTTTTTTTATACTGTATATTTTTGTGTATTGGGCTTTTAGGCCCGGGAATGTAAGGTGGCTCGATTAAAGGTGTTCAGCACGTAATTGTATAAGATAGTTTATATATTTGTGTTTTAAAGATAGATGGCAATTGTCTGGGAATGCTGCAGAATCTGAATTAAGCCATCTTTCAGTAACATCCTCTGTATACAGGGTGGCCGGGGAGTTGACGTTCAAGCGTTAAATTTAGATACTGTATGATGAGGAGTATCCAAATCACCCCCATGTATGTTCTACGATTTTGCGTAGTTTTCGAGTTATAATTTTTTAATGATTTTTTTCGTAATTTTCACCTAACATCCGTTTTCGATATTTTTCTCATTCTGTTGGACGTTTCTGTTTCAGTTTTTTTGTAATAACTGACTAACATAGTCTAACCTATTACCCTAAAACTTATGGTTTATCTAGGCATTGCAGAATTCACTTAGAATTTGTTCGAAAGTTTAAAATTACGATTTGAGCTCAGTACACACAAATCTTCAAAGTATCAAAAAAAATGTAAATGGGGGGATTTGGAGTTTAAAGTGCATTAAGAAACTTCCTGAGACATTAAACTTTCAAACAAGGCCAAATAAAGAAAGGGTTAATGGGGATTTTTTTTCTGTAACTGACCTTCAAAGTAAATTAAGGCATTTTCAAAGGTTTTTTTTTTAAATCTTTGACTTTCTATGAGTTATGATGGATTTGAGTAAAACGCAGTTAATTGTGAACAAAATACATTTATTTAAAGCAAATTTTCAAAATTTTGCCCACCCACAGAAATACACAATCTACATCTGCGCAAAAAATTCGGTTTTAGTTGCCTAAAAGCTTCACGGTTATTTTTCACAGTGGTTTCAGCTTCGCGAATTTTTGCTTTCAGTTCTTCTTCACTCGAAGCTTCTCTGGCGTACGCAATTTCTTTACAGTAGCCCCAGATAAAAAAATCAATAGGGTTGAGGTCAGGCGAGCGTGGTGGCCAGGCAATTGGCCCTCGTCATCCGATCCACCTGTTGGGGTAGGTCTGGTCTAAATGGCGACGCACTTGTGTCGCGTAATGACATGGCGCCCCGTCGTTCTGGAACACCATCGTTCTTCTTAAGTCAAGATTTACATCTTCCAGTAATATGGGTACATTGTCTTCTAAAAAACTTTTGTATGTATCGCCGTCTAATCTCGATGGCTGTTCAAATGCGCCTATTAATTTGCCATTCAAAACACCAGACCACATGTCAACGCTAAAACGATGTTATAATGATGATGGTCTGGCGGCATGTGGATTTTCAACGGCCTAAATGTGAAAATTGTGGATATTGAAAACCCCAGTTCGCTCAAATCTTGATTCGTCGGTCCACAAGATTTTATTAAAGTATCCGGGATTTTCTCCCTATTTCTGCAACATAGTTCTACAGAACTCGACTCTCAATTGATAGGATCTGAAGGCTGCAACGCTTGTTCTTTTTGTATGTGGTAGGCGTGAAATGATTCTTCACGCAAAATATCCTGTATTGAAGATCTTGGTATGTCAAGGTTACGAACTACTTGTACTACTATTGCGTTGCACTTCTTCCAGTACGATTTCCCTGCGTTCCTGATCAACCCTCTAAATGCCTTCACCGCCACGTTGGCCAGGAATGCGGCCTGCCATTAACGTATTGTGAGTAATAACGAACACACGATAGTCAGGGTAATGATCAGGTTGCGCTCCGCCTCGGCGTTGAAGTTGATCCCTGTAGAGTCTCGAGTAAGTAAACACAAGTAAGTAAGTTGTAGTAGAATTTTGGTCATTAACAACTGTGTTTTACTCAAATCCATCATAACTGAGAGATAGGCAAAGATTTAAATAAAAGAAATTTTTTTTTCCTTGAAAAATGCCTTAATTTACTTTGAAGGTCAGTTACAGAAAATAAACCCTCATTAACCCTGTCTTTATTTGGCCTTGTTTTATAGTTTAATGTTTCAGGAAGTTTCTAAAAGCACTTTGAACTCAAAATAGATAGAATTAACAATGACAGTGACAGCTGGGAGAAGTTTAGGGAGCTAGTTGCGCAAAAAGTATCATCTCTTCCCGCCGTTCAGCTTAATGATCAAATGAAATGATGTGCGCAGATGCGTTTGCGTTGGTTCTAATAGAGGCTGCTGATTCGACTTTTCTGCGTAAACAATCTAATAGAAATATTCCCTCACCGCCTTGGTGGGATTCTGAATGCACAGCAGCAATAAAGCGTAGAAAAGTAGCTGAAAAAAAATATTATAATAACAGTACAAATGACAATTTTGACAAACTTTCGCAAATAATAAATGAAACTCGTAAACTACTAAAGAAAAAAAAATGGGATGGTTGGAAGGCGTTTTGTTCTTCTTTGGCCCCTGATATTTCCTCATCTGCTATTTGGACTAATATTCGAAGATTTAGATTGGCGTTCAGAGAACCAGCTCAGAAGTTCATAAATGAGGGAGTGGCTGATAAATTCCTCGATAAATTAGCTCCCCCTTTTGTTTCCCCGGATAATACACCTTTATTCAAATCTATTGACAATTTATCTCATGACCACAGCCTCAACTCTCCTTTTAGCCTAACTGAACTAAAATGCGTTTTGTCCTATGTAAAAGATTCTGCCCCTGGGAGTGATGGAATCGACTTGACGATCGAATTGACGACCTCCTTGGTCGAGTGGTTTGTACGCCGGGTTTCATGGTGTCGCCGACTCGAGAGGTCCCGGGTTCGAATCCCGGTGGGGGCAGATGTTTGTGTGATGAATACGAGCATTTGTACTTCAGTCATGGATGTTTCATATGTATTTCTAAATAAAAATATACTTATATATGTACAGTATATGTATTCTATCCGTTACCCTAGTATCCCATAACACAAGCCTTACAGTGCTTACTTTGGGGCTAGGCTAATTGGTGTGAGTGTTGGAAATATTTATTTATTTATTTATTTAATCCCCTATTCATTCATATCCCACTTAAGTGACGACAGTCTTATTTACTTATTACAAGTGATCAACTCTATTATGGTTAATAACGAAATTCCTATATCATGGAAAACTCAGGAATTAATTCCCTTATTGAAACATAATAAACCTCCTGCAGATCCAAATTCATATAGACCTATAGCTCTGGCTTCAGTTCTTTCTAAAATAGCAGAACACTTAGTTAAGAACAGATTGGAATGGTTCTTAGAAAGTAAAGCTCTTCTTGCTTCCAGCCAGTATGGCTTTCGAAAAGGTAAAAGCACCATGGATAGCATAGGCATTTTCACCACTGATATCAGATTAGCCTTCTCAAATAATCATTCCCTTCTTGCTGCATTTATTGATATATCTGGTGCTTACGACAATGTGGACATTCAAATTTTAAAAAACAAACTTATAAAACTAGAAGTTCCTTTGTTTTTGATCGATTTTATTATTAACCTTCTTTCGGAAAGATTGATAAAAATAGATATGGGAGATGGCAATTTTAAATCTAGGCTGACATGGAGAGGCCTACTTCAAGGTTCAGTTTTGAGCCCTTTACTGTACAATGTCTATACGTATGATTTGGAGTATTACATCGCAGGCAGAGCTAACATTTTACAATATGCGGATGACTTAGTTTTTTATGTATCCGGATCATCTATTATTGAATTAAGTCAATCTTTAAGTAATGTGTTAACACTCTTAAAATCGTGGTTAGATAATAACTCACTGAGTCTTTCTGTTTCTAAAAGTTGTGCCGTCTTATTTACAAGAATACGATCACCCCCATCATTTTCTGTACATTATGGTAATGACATAATTCCAGTGTGTAATGAAGCTAAATTTTTGGGAATCATTCTAGATTCCAAATTAACTGGTTTATCACATTGCTATTATGTATCAGCTCGATGTGAAAAATTATTAAACATTTTAAGATGCCTATCTGGTGTTTGGTGGGGAGCTCATCCATCAACACAAAAGTTAATATATAATACTATTATCAGAAGTATTCTTGATTATGGAACTTGCTTTCTGGAGCCCTGTAGTGCATTAGCACTAAGTAAGTTAGATGGCATCCAGTCTAAAGCTCTTCGCATTGTAACTGGCACCATGAAGTCAAGCCCTATAATAATAATAATAATAATAATAATAATAATAATAAATAAATAATAATAATAAATATATCTTTATTCAAATAAGGTCATACATTGCATAATAATAATACTAATAACAATATAAAGTAAAAAATAATAGATGCCTGAACTAGGTTACAGTTAAAATTGTACCTGTATTTCAGGCTTTTATGATCTAAATAATACATTGAATGATTAATAAATTAACAAATTAATTAAAATAGAACTTAAAGTAATCATTATATAAATGTTGGTAAATGTAAATTATGGAGTTACGTTCATTTATTTACAAATAAGAAGTAATTCTTCGGTCTGCTCGTATGTCAGGCTGTGCAAATAATTAAATACTACAGTTCTACAGTTAAAATAGTTTAATGTATAAATACCTAATACTCTATTTAACTTATTATATAAGAAAGGACTTAGGAAAGTAGAGAATCTATGTGAAAAGATGTATTTTGAATCATGTGTAGAGATGCAGACTATATCTTTCCGTCTTTTGTTAGTGATATCAGAGCAAAAAGGTGAAATGGTGTGTTGTTTTAATATCGTGTGCATAATGAAAAGCTGGCGAACAGTTAACACATTACAGTATTTGTAAAGTTGATGCGTAGGATATAAGAAGGGAAGTGAATTGGCTACTTTTAAAATGGCTCTCTGAGCTCGCTCGAGAGGGATTAAAATAGTTTTGAGAGCTCCACCCCATGAAGTTATACAATATTGAATTACTGATTGGCATAAGGCCTGATATACCTGTTTAATTAGTTTTGGACCTGCAATGGTACGTAATTTTTTAAAAATATACATTAATTTACGGATCCTGACTACTAGATTTGCAATATGCTGTCTAAAAGATAATGTGTCGTTAATTAAGATACCAAGATATTTTATATGGCATGGGTTGTGTTCTGTATTAAAGGGCAATCGCATTTATTGACTGAAGGATATTGGCATTGGTGTGCGTATAAGTTAGGATTTGTAAACCCATGACAAGGCTGGCGCATAGAAAAGTGAATATAATTGGTTTTGTCAGTATTCAGTGTTAGTAAATTGCAGCGAAGCCAGTTATTTACACCATTAAGACCAAGTTGAGCTACCTCATATAATTCTGACCTACTATTGGCGCTAAAAATCAAGGTCGTATCATCGGCGTAAGATATAATTTTACCACATTTTAAATTAAGGTTACATAAATCATTGATGTAAACGAGAAAAAGGGTAGGGCCGATTATACTTCCCTGGGGAATACCATAGCAGGTCATTTTCTGGTAATCACTTTTAATATTTCCTATTTTAACGCATTGAGATCGATTGTCTAAATAATCTGCAAATAGTTTTAACTGCGTTCCTCTAATACCCAATGCTTCCAACTTTTTTAGAAGCTTCGGAATTGAAACGGTATCGAACGCTTTTGCTAAATCAAGAAAAACAGCTAGAGTATGCTTTCCTTTGCCTAGTTAATGCACTCCAGGTTGAATGTGTGGATCCTCCTTTAAAACTAAGGAGACAATTTTTAAGTGATAAATTTCTATTTAGAGCTCTTCAACTTTCTGACCACCCTCTTTTTAACAAGTTACACCATTTATTGCGTAAAATTAATAATTCGGCATATTGGAATAACAAGTCGCTTCCTTGCTTGGTAATCAGTTACATTAAATTTACTTCACTGCTAGCACCCACCCACCGATCACAATATCTTCCTATTTTTTCTATTAATTATGAAGCTCTTACCATTTCACCCAAAGTAATTTATCTAGACTCTTTACGTAATGATAAAAATGCTAATATTAATCTAATGAGTATTGTTAATACAGAATGGCCAGACTTGCATTACATTTACTGTGACGCATCTAAACATCCATCTACTGGGATAGTTGGAATCGGTGTTTACCACCAACAGTATAAAATAACACAAAAAATTAAATTACCCCCAGAAACCTCAGTATACACAGGAGAATTTTATGGAATCCTTAAATCATTAGAATACATTTTGCTTGCACAAGTCAAAAAGACAATTATTTTTTCCGATTCCAAAAGCACTTTACAGGCAATAGAAATATTTCCCTTTAAAGCTTCTTCCTCTAATGCTTATTTGATCGATTATAGGAAATTATTACTGAATTGTACTTTGAAGAATCTAAATGTGCTCTTTGCGTGGATACCAGGCCATCATAACATCACTGGCAATGAAGTAGCTGATAAACTCGCTAAAGATTCAGTGAATTGTGGTGACGTCTTTCCCTATAAAAATTTAGTAAATGATCTTCTTTTACTCCCTAAAGTGCATCTACGCATATCATGGGAAGAAAATTGGGATACTAGTAGTCGCATCAAAGGTAAACATTATAAATTAATTCAGCAATGTATTCCCGATAAACCATGGTTTTCTAAAATTCATTTAAGTAAGTTTGCCACATCAAGTCTCATAAGAATGCGCCTAGGTCATAACTGTTCTTCTTCCCACCTGGCTAAACTGGGCATAGTAAATGATAGTATTTGTGCTTATGGTACTGGAGCAGAGGACTTAAATCACATCTTCTTCGAGTGTCCCCTCAACGATTCCTCCTCTTTTATGGATTCATTAATACCCCATAATGTACCTCTCCCTGCATCTATTCCTTCCTTATTGTATTATAAAAATTATAATATATATAACAAGCTATCTGAATTCCTGACTAAACATAATATAAAATTTTAAGTAATTTATAAGAAATAATATAATGTATTTTATATACTTAAAAAGACATATTACTTACGTTTCAAATTAATTTTACGTACTTACCTGATCCTAATCCTTCCAAATTCCGTTTCACAACCTTTTTATTTCATTATTTTGGTTTCCTTACCTTTTACCCTGTCGTGGCCAATGCACAAAACCGTGCGAGCCATTATAATAATAATAATAAAAAAAAAAGGCTGTAATGATCTCTCAGTCAGCAATACACATTTTAAAAATAAATCCTTTAAATGAACTGAACGTTAACGAAGCAAAATTGTATGACGTCATTGAAAGTTTATCGCAATCTGTAAACAATGTATCTAATAATCGTTAAGTTACTAAGTTTTAAAACCAGATTTAATAGTATTATGAATATTTTAGAAGCTCATTTACTCACCATCTCATAGATTGAGGATCTACTGAATTATATTTTGTTTGTAAAAAGTAATACATTGCATCCTTCTTTAATGAGCCCAAGTCACGGTAATATTATCTATAGTATAGATCACAATACTGTATAGATTCTATACAGTATTGTGACTCCGCCCTGTCCTTGAAAATAAATGCCTACGGCCGAGCGCTGCGTTAGCACGCGGTAGGGCCGCCCGCCTACAGTATTTTATGTACTTTTGTTTTTAACGCGAGTGTATAATGCGATTCAAATAGGAATAGGAAAGCCAATGAACTACATCTGTCAAATGTCGCTTGAAAAGTACGGCATGCAAACAAATCTTGGAACCCTTTTTTAAGCACTCGGGTAATTATGGAATAAAAACCAAACATTTGTAAACAAACAATAACAAATATTGTTAATTAATATTGGTTGATATTTTATTTTCATTTATTGAGCTTTGGCTATGAATGTTTGATAACCTAAATCGTCAACCAAATGTCACTTTATGTTACTTAAAGGATGCATGTTCGTATGTGACTTTGAATTGAGAGCTATGACGTCACAATATGGCGCCCCGTCGATCCTATTCTTAGTTGAATCGCATTATAGGTAGATTACTCGTTTGTATCTTTTTTCATCCTAACCACTTATTTATATATTATTCCAGATATTTTGCCCGATGGAAAAACCGAAATACCTAAATATTAGAAACAAATTACGTACTAGTAGATAGGTATATAAAAAATATTCTATAAAGGTAAGACACCTTTCCAATATTTCAGGTAATTTAAAAAATGATATCTCTGGGTGTGTTATTGAAGAGTTCAAACAACCAAAAACAGCAATTGTGCTGTACGATATTGATCGTCGTTTGTTCTTTTCCATACTAAATTATGTAGGTATCTACTTAATTAAATCAAATATTTACAATACAAAACGCACGTTTAAGCACGGCTAACTGCATAAAAAACAATTCAGACGGTAGATATGTGTCGTTACGCGTTTTCTAAATAACACAACGAAACGTTACCGGCGTTCTCACAACGTTGTCGAAAACGTCTATTTTAAAACGATCTATTTTACAAACACCACGCAAAGTCAATATGTTCAAAAAACAGTTTATTTTTAAAGGTTCGTTTTTCGATTAAGACGATCTATTTCACAACCACCTACCCAACCATAATTTTGTACGATTCTGTACGACCATGAACTAACTATTTATGTGAAGGAAAGTTTAAAGTTTGGATTTCTGAACGTAATTTAAAGTGACATTGGGGTTGACATTTGAGGTTATCAACCCTTCTATTTGTTATTGTTTACTAATGATTTGATTTTAAACTCAAATTAGCTCATTGCTACAAAGAAAAGTGTTACAATACTACCATTCTTTACGTTGTCACTGCTCGTGAAGATATCAAAAAAGCGCCACAGCAAGCAACGCCCTGTGTCATGTTATTGTACAATGTGGCGACGACAACGGGAGAGAGAAATTTAGCGTTGTGAGAAATAGATCGTTGTCAATGTCACCCATAACGTTTGCGTTGTGGCTCAGCGATAACGTTGTGAAAACGATTTATGCTATATAACGCCCACTCCTAGGCGGCGGCGGCGCATTCGCGACTGGGTGCCCGCCGAGAGCACATCGAACTCGAGTGGCGTAGGTATGACTCGCTTTCCGACCGTTTGTATGAAGATAGAATACTGTATGATATTATTACCGTGCCCAAGTCAAATTTATAATGACATTGTTAAAAACTTGAAGTTAATTATCTAAGTATAAGGAATTTCCTGTAAACTGAGAAATTAGCAATATTCATGTTCTAATTAATACAGCAGATTTAACTTGTTATTATTCAAAAAAGAAATTGATGTTCATTGTAAAATTACCTTTAGTAAGTCTGCAACAGTGCATTATAAAACCATTGTAATGGGTTTTTCCTGGCTACGGTTAATTTGCAACATTCGGCTAGATGTTGAGCAAGTTAATAAGGAGCGGGTTTTATAAAGACCGTGCCTGGAGTCCTGTGTGCGAAACTTATTTATGAGGCGCCATGCACACAGTAACAAACGTTTTCAGATGAAATGATAATGTCCACACATTAAATGTTCACATCCATTTATTTTATTTTATCCAAGTATGCTAGTACAAGTTACTCAACCAAAGGATATTAGATTACATTAAGTTAAATTTTAAATTTCTTACATCAAATGGGTTTACAAAATGTGTTAATATTACCCGGCTTATCCAGTTAAACTGTCCATGCGATATCCCTACATCAACAGGCGCTCCGGACACACGTGGTCACATCACCTGGACGATGGTATTGCCAAGGCAATGGGCAGCTTTTCACCTCCCGGATGCGCAGGCAACAGCCCTGGCTTGAGTCCACGTGTCTAGACCCTCGTGGATCGAAGCAACATAAGGTTGTTGATGCAAACTTATGGCATTATGGTGTGAACATTCAAAATAAAAAAAGAGGAAGATAGACCTTAAACTAGCTTAAGGAACTAGCTAGGTTAAGGAACCCTGAAACAAAGGAACTTTGTCAGACGCACGAAATACTAAGGTAGAACACGAGTTTCCTCGCATGAAGATTTAACTCACCATGTGGCCATCATGGGTCCTAAATTATGCCCATCTTATGGATGGGAGATATTGTGGCATTATTTCAGCTCTGCCGGTGCGAAGTACCGAGTATAAGAAAACCTAAGTGGATGTAGAAGATTCTCCTCACATCTTTCCTGTCCTGAAGCCTGAGGCTTATCGTGAAAAGAAAAAGCTTTTTCGTGCGGTGACAAACCTACTCGCATACCGAATACATCGAGACATAGGTCATCGGTATACAGAATCGAATCAATCAACTTAATGGAAAAAATACCAGTATAAACGAAATGTTAATTGTAGAATTAACATATTTCCACAAGGAGCGAAAAGAATATATTTACTTTATTTTTAGGGATGAATTCCCTGAAAGAAACTATTAAAACTCAAAACTATTTACTAACCTATTACAATAGGCTAGTTTACTCATGTCGAATTGTATTAAATAAATGTTTATTTCTTAAAGTGTTTAGTCTAAGAAACCTTAATATATCGATTTCACTTCATAAAAGCAGAAGATTGCTGTAGAAATTTAATTTTAAAAAATATTTTTTAGTCTATATTTTTCAAACACTAAAAACGCTGTTCGCCACATTCGCCATGATTTTGACGTCTCTTGTGGTAAACAACTAAATGTCATTCGCGTGTTACTGTAGGTGGATTCTTTCGTCTGACTAAATTTATCTTAAAACACTTTTAACTTTAGGAAAGAAAAAAACAGTAAACTTAGTTTTTTTTGACTAAACAAATTATGGATGCCGGCTTTGTGAAAGCAGAAAGCACAAATCTGCCAAGAATTGACGCATTGATGGTTGGTGAATTTGTTGCACTAAACCCCGATTTCTGCTCTGCGGAGCAGAGAAACGACAAGGCATCTATGTAAGTACAGTGCATTTAGTATTACAATGTAGTAATAAACATAAAACTGATACAACATATGAATAAGTGTAATAAAGTTGCGTAGGTTAATTTCTTTCCGCACTTTAATCCACAACTTTCCTGGAGTCTTCAAGGATGTGTTTTTATATTCTCGTACAATACAGTAATGATAATTACTTTATTTTTCGTGGTATTTATTAGAAATCATGTTTTTTTGTATTATAAACTCAGTTAAAAGTAATTTTCTACGTGTTTACGAGTTTTTGTTTACCACAGTTCACGTCATAGAGTCTGACAAGTGAGTCGTGGCCAAGAATTATTACGAATGGCAACACTGTTAACTGTCAGAGAGAGATGTCATTTTAAATTATCTTAACCTCTACGTCTTGCTGTGGAGTGATATTTATACGTTTTTTGGTTTGAAAAATGTCGAAACCTATTAAAAGCGGTGTTCGGAGTTTGTTATACAGTATGATAAACAAGTATGAACAAAGAAAAACTGAAACAAGCCGACGTGTGGAGGAAAAAATACGTCTTTTGGACAAAATTGTTTCGTCTGCAAGTAAGTATAGCCATCACATTTTGATACTTATATGTACATTCAAACAAGGAGAGGTGCTTTTCTTTTAAATAACTGTATAGCTTTCGGGGCCGTAGGTATATTATTGCATTAAAGGTAAGAAGGTACTAAATATTTTTTTCCTGATTTGAAGGTATGTCGGATGACGAAGACAATAAACGCAAAATCAAAGATTTAGTCAAGGAGCTCAAAGATATTGAGAATAAAGATCTTATTACCTCTGAATCAAGTTATTTAACGCATTTATCTACTCTAACAGGTAATTTTCAATAAACATAATTGCACCATATTTTATACTTGTACATAGACTTGGCTAGCTAACCTAATTATACTTTTATAATTCCAGATGTTAGTGTAAATACAATGAGAAGAATAAAAAAGGAAGGTTCTTTAAACCAGGGTAAATGGAACACACCAGGAAAAAAACGCCCTCGTCAACCCCGTGTTTCAAACTTAGATGATTTTGACATATGCGCAATCCGGAGTAAAATAAATGAATTTTATTGTGTTAAAAAGCAAGTTCCAACCATAAAAACCCTATTAGAAGAACTGCGAGTATCCATTGGATTCATAGGATCCCGTGAAACATTAAGACAAATATTGTTAAAAAATGGTTTTGAATTCAAGAGCAATAAAAGCGAACGGTCTCTTCTAATTGAAAATTTTGAAATTTCGGCTTGGAGACACAAATACCTCAGAACTATTGATCAGAAACGGCACGAGGGAAACACAATAATTTATTTAGATGAAACATATGTACATCAAAATTATAGACCAAAAAAATCTTGGCAAGGTCCAAGCACAAGTGGAGTAATTGACAAAATTTCTAAAGGTCATTTTTTGTATACTAAGTTTCTGACTTAATCTGGTTTCTTTCTTTGAAAATATGTTTAGATGAATGTAAGCATGCGTCAGTACCTTTAAAACTATTAACAAAATTGTTTGACTTATTGATGTTTTATTATTTATTAATTTTTTTATGTTTACAGGTAAAAGATACATCATAGTTCATGCTGGATCTGAGAAGGGTTTTGTGCCAAATGGGTTACTAGTGTTCAGCACAAAATCTAAAATGGCAGACTATCATGATGACATGAACCGTAACAACTTCATGAAATGGTTGGAAGAAAAACTGATACCTAATTTAACAGAACATTCTGTAATTGTTATGGATAATGCGAGTTACCACGTTACACAAATAAACAAGGCCCCCAACGATGAGTAATGTAAAGGCTGATATTCCGAAGTGGCTCAGTGATAATGGCATTCCTTTTGAAGAAAGTTTCACAAAGGCTGAACTTTTGTGTATTGTTAAACAAAACAAACCTGCACCCTTGTATGAAGCTGAGGAACTTTTAAAAGAGCATGGACATGAGGTTTTGAAATTACCACCTTACCATTGCGACCTTAATGCAATTGAATTAATCTGGAGCTTAGTAAAAAGGAAAATAGCAAGTAAAAATTTAGGTGTGCCAGGTGCTCATACAGAAAATTTAATAAAAGAATGTTTTGCCACTGTGACAGCAGCTGATTGGAAGAAATGTACAGATCATGTAATTAATGTTGAAAATGAATATAAAGTTAAAGACCGAATAACAGAAGAGCAACTTGAACCATTTCTCATCAGGGTTTGTGATGATGAAAGTGAAAGTGATAAATCATCTGAAGGCATTGAATGTCTAGAGTCAGATTTTGATTATGGTTCAGAATAAATAAATGTTTTTTTTTATTCATTTTGTGTATATCCGTTTTTAATGTATTAATAAGGTGGAACGACTGGCATGCTAGCGCCGCTTAAAAATAAAGCTATTCCACTTGATTATAATTTATTTTTCGAGACACTAAAGAGAATAATATTTTTAAATTGATGTGTTTTCATAGAAACATATATCACTTGTTTAGTTTTTTATTTCTTAAAAACTTTAATTATATTTTTGTCGGTTGGCGGCGTTAGAGTACGGATTGTTCCACATTAGTGATCACCGACATGTCTACACTGCAAGCCCTGGTGAATCGGGCATGAATGTCTCGGATAAATGACCAATTGAATCATTTGTTTATATGGTGCTATTCATAATAGATCTCTACATTATTATTTTGTTTTTCAAATAGCTATCATTAAATATTGAAAAATTCAAGTATCAACATGATTTTTCTCACTATATTCAGGGTTAACATATGAGAGATTTTTAAATTTACCGCCACGAGCTTGTGCCACGATTCGCTTGTCGGACTCTAGCATAGACAATCTATAGACTAAAATGGCCGACAGCGTTTTTGTATGTCCATGAAAAGTCTATTTTAAAATTAAAGATTTGTAGCTTTCTAGGTTTAAAAAAAATACAATACATTTTTTTTCGGTCTAATAGAACATTTATTAACCATTTAAAACCTTTTTCCAAAAAGGGTCAACTAGCCTATCACAGATGCAAAAACAATTGCTCCTTTACATAGCACTGGTGAAGGTCAAGGCTACTATGTATTATATAGCTTAAACAATTAATTATTATTTTATATTTATATTGAATAATTTGTTGGCTGTATTAGTTTAAGTTCAATTTAATGTTTAACAAAGATTATAAGTTAAAGAAATGAAATTTATTTATAATTAAATAATCATGGACATGTGAGTTACGATCCTGTACGACCATGGACTATATATGTGAAGGAAAGTTTAAAGTTTGGATTTCTGAACGCAATTTAAAGTGACATTGGGGTTGACATTTGAGGTTATCAACCCTTCTATTTGTTATTGTTTTACTAATACCTCGTTTACATGCAGCGCGAGTAAGGAGGGAAGTGGGCATGACGAGTATGTAAACACGATACTCGTCATGCCACTGCCCGCATCATCCCCCTCTCGGGGGATGATCGCTTCAGATGAAGCTTGTAAGGCCCTTCTGGCCATAAGCATAATTAAAGGGTGTTTTTTAGTCAGTAAGAGTCTGACATAACCTTACAGCCGGCTGTAGGGTATCCATGAGGATTTCTCACCCTCTCCCCCGACTGGGAGGAAAAAAAAAAAAAACATGCCACTGCCATTGCCACTCGCGCTGCCCGGCTCTCCCCAAAAGAGCGGTTTTTTGTGCGGAAGTCAAAGGACCGGCAGCGCGAGTGGCAATGCGCGTTCACAATCTGCGCGTCGCTTAGTTCGCGCCACGCGCTTGGTGGAGAAAGATGTGAAATTAAAAATTATTAATTAATTAAATATTAATTAATGGTTAATATTTATTAATTTATTTATATTAAAATTATTAATTATTTAAATTTCGAACATAATTATGGATTGCAAAAAGACAGCGCAGCCGCTGTTATTACTTCGACATCTGCCATTGCCGAAACTCTGAAGCGAAGTGAGAGGTAGGGCAGTATGTAAACACATACTTCTCTCAATCATGCCGCAGCAATATTTAGGGAATTATTGCCGGCAACGCGAGGTGCAGCGGCATGGACATAGTCTAAACGAGGTATAAGGATTTGATTTTAAATATATTGGCCAGTGCACTGACGTCATAAATCGACGAAATATTTAAAATAGTGCGAATAAAGATTTTTTATTCACCTCATCAATTAAAAGGAATTCTTTTCGTTCGGATGCCATTATTGCTCTTTAAATAAAAAAGAAATAAAATTCGAATGCATCTCACGCACGCTCGGTCATACGTCATATACGTTTTTCCGGTAAAAATATTATGGTAGCATACCAGTACAAAATGACGTCGGATTCGTGACGTCATTACCACTGGCCAGTATACTGATGTATATTTCGGAATACACCCGCAACTTTCTTCTAATCGTGAGTGAAGCATTGGTGAAGCATGCCAATGGCCGCCCGCTTACCGCGTGTGCGTAATTTGAGGGTTGTCGGGTAAATTATCAAATTCCCTACTTTTTAAATTTCGCAAACTAAAACTTTGTCAACATTATGTAATCAAATATAAATTATAAGAACGGGATATTTACCACGTGTTTTACTCTTTGTGAATTCCCGATATTTCAGCAATTTAAACGCTTGCACTTCAGAAACAAGATGTGGGGCTATCAAAATATTTTTTTGAACAAAGAGATATAAAAGAAAACACTTGTTATGTATAAAGAAAATTATTGTTAACATATTAAATATAAATTAATGTCTCTCATATTAAGTATGAGGTTAAAAATATACATCTATAATAATGAAATAATCAGTAAAATCAGGGCTAACTTGACATTAACATTATTTTTATTATAGGAACTACCACAAATGATAGTGGTGAGTGCATCCGCCCGGTCATGGGAACACGCAGATTTGAGTCCTGTCTCAAAACTTGACACAGTTGATTTTTTTCTAGAAAAAAATCTTAATATATATATATACACTCAGAGGCACAATTAACCGGCTAAAGTGGCAAAACTTTGTTTAAAATAACGAAACGCTTATAACGTTGGATGAAAATTTGTTAAGTGGGTAGTTTATGATAAAATGAGAGAATTATTACCCTTATTTTAAAGATACCCTCAAGTGTGGGTCACTTTTATTGAGTTCAGTCGAATATTGATTTTCGAACCGATTGTTTTGCGTGTACATAAAGTGTTGCTTGTAAAGTTTTTAAACAAATTTCTTTGTGCTTAAGTTGTGGCATAGTTTGTCATTTGCTTCTTACTCAGTAAAATGTCATTGGGTGCAGTTGATTCAGCTAGAGCGATGGCGCTTTCTGATGCTGGGTATAGCCAGCGTCGTATAGGCTGTATGCTGGGATTTCCTCGAACTACGATACGAGATGCCATCCGGCGATACCGAGAAACTGGATCTTACACCAGAAGACCCGGACAAGGTCGAACAAGGTGCACTTCTGAGAGAAATGACCGCTTTATTGTATCCAATGTTTTAAGAAAACGCTTCGTTTCCGTTTCCGGCTGGCTCAAGTACCTGCGTTGACCACAGAGCACCGGAGAGCTAGACTTCTATTTGCTCAACAATACCGAAATTGGATAATGGAGCAATAGAAGAATGTTCTCTTCTCTGGTGAGTCGAGAGTAGCTTTAAGAGGTCCTGATGGACGCCAGCGAGTGTATCAACGGCCGGCTGAGCGCTTTGCACAGTGTGCTGTTGTCGAAACAGTGGGCTACCAAGGTGGCTAAGTAAGGGTTTGGGGTGGAATTTCTTATGAGGCTGGTACAGTGTTAGTTTTGTTTTAAAGAGGCAGCGTAAATGATCAGAGGTATACGGAAGAGGTCTTACAACCTCATGGTATACCTTTTGCCCCATTTATTGGAGAAGATTTTCTTTTAATGCACGACAACGCCCGTGCTCACGTCGCTAGAATGGTTACGGAGTACTTTGATGCTTTAGGTATATCACGGCTACCATGGCCAGGTCGAAGCCCGGTTCTAAACCCTATCGAACACGTTTGGGACAATCCAAAAGGCGAGTACGAAGTCGGATTTCCGCTCCTACCTCCATTAATGAGTTGAAGATTGCCTTGATGGAGGAGTGGGAGAATATACCGCAGTCAGATATTCAAGACGTTATGGATGGTCTTCCAAATCGACTGGAAGAGGTCATAAGAGCCAGAGGAGGCAATATTCATTAATAAAAGTTAGGTTTTAATGTAAACGTAAAGTTTTAGCTTGTTCGTCATCTCCTTTAATTTGGTTTGTTAAACGGTAATTTCAAACCTTTTCAAAATTTAAAGCAACAGCAACTGTTTTTTTTTTCACTTATTTTATTTTAAATTATCCACTTTATTAGATTGTTAAGAAAAAAAGTCATTCCAAAAAGATTTTTTGAAATTATACCGAAAAATGTAAGTGGGCGGTTAATTGTGCCTCTGAGTGTATATACATATATAAATGACGTGTCCCGTTGTTTGTCCTGGATGGGTTCCTAAACTACCTAACCGATTTAAATCAAATTTGCACACCGCGTGCAATTAAATCCAACTTGAAAAATACGATAGCGCTTACATGTCAATTTATAGTTGCAATATTATTTTAAAAATAATATTGCAACTATAAATTGACATGTATTTTAAAAATAATATTGCAACTATAAATTGACATGTAAGCGCTATCGTATTTTTCAAGTTGGATTTAATTGCACGCGGTGTGCAAATTTGATTTAAATCGGTTAGGTAGTTTAGGAACCCATCCAGGACAAACAACGGGACACGTCATTTATATATGTATATACACTCAGAGGCACAATTAACCGCCCACTTACATTTTTCGGTATAATTTCAAAAAATCTTTTTGGAATGACTTTTTTTCTTAACAATCTAATAAAGTGGATAATTTAAAATAAAATAAGTGAAAAAAAAAACAGTTGCTGTTGCTTTAAATTTTGAAAATTTTATTACAAATTATTACTTTTGGGGGTGCGAAGTTCGCCGAGTCAGCAGGTATTCTATATATTAACTAGCTGACAAAGCGAACTTCGTACCGCCATAAAAATAGGTGCTGGTGGTAGAATGATGAAAATTTAGGGAAGTAGGTATTTTTAAATGGCACTTTTTATAAAATAAAAGTTTTCACTAAAAAAATGTTAGGGGTGTGTAACTAAGTGTTCTATCAATTACTTGGGATAACATTCCTCCTAAACCATATGAGAACACTATGTTACAATAGCCGATAGTTTGAATTTTGGCGCGAAGGCGCATTATAGGTTTCAGAACACTACGTTAAAGGTGGACTACCCTTATCATTTAAGGGTATGAAAAATATATAGTAGCCGATTCTCACTCTCATAAAATTTCATAAAAACGGTCAAACCGTATTGGAGGAGTATGGTAACTAACATTGTGACACGAGAATTTTATATATCAGATAAATCACGCAGATTGCGTACGGAACCAAACAACAAAGCCCCTTAGCTGTAGTTAGAAAATCTACATCATCAAAATGTGTACTGCACACAGTACTCGCAGTTGACGGGTTCCAACGGGTTTTTGTTTTCTTCTCTGCAGTTTTGAATCACTATAAAAACCCAGTAATCTTAAAAAGGAGGCAAGAGTAATTTTATATGAATAATATGGATTCTGTTTTTTTTTCCGTTTGGAATAATTGTCTTACCGAGTCACAAATGCATGAAATACAAATTACCCACTTTTAGGAAAAAAATCCCGTAAAAAATAGCCACAGTTGTATTTTTTGTTTAGAATTTTCGTCATATTAAATAAAATATAATTTAGAAAAAATATCACGATTCGTCATTACTTACGCTTGGTAGGTGATTCCTTGTGGGTCTTTAAGTTTACCCTTGCAGATTTTACCACACAAGACGGCATTTTTTATTTTTTTTTGTAGGAGCAATTGAACGTGTCACTGCCGCTGTCCACAGCCACAGACTATTTAGTTTAGATACTACTACGCCGCTGTCACGCAGAGTCAAATGGCAGCGGTTTGTCCGACCTGGTGCAAGTGTGAGTGTAGATAGTGTAAAACTAACGAAATTGTCTGACCTTGCATGGTTCACATCATTTTAGTGTGATATTACGTCCGTCTTTTTTTCAGGTCCGTGTTAAGGATATGAAAAATAGATAGTAGCCGATTCATAGACCCACGGAATATGCATATAAAATTTCATAAAAATCGGTCAGGCCGTTTCGGAGGAGTATAGTAACTAACATTGTGAGACGAGAATTTTATATACAAGATAAGCAGTGGCGGATTAGCAGTCTCAGTCGCCCTAGGCCCCAAACCATCAGCCCCCCCTTTCACAGCATTCACCATAGACTACATAATCAAATTACTTTATTGCCAATTTTGATCACAATATATTTAGAAATTCATAAAAAAATGTTTATTTCGCAAGAATAAGGTACGTAAGTTGTTACAACTAGTTATTTGCTCTAACATACTCTGCCAACTAAGCATACTTGAAATATATTAATTTTGATAGTAGAATACCAAGTATTGCGATACCCTGACAGGGTTCATGTAACGTACTTTATAACATGTATTAAACCATCTCTGTAACTACATGAATGCAATAAATGATTTGATATTTGGTTATAATAACTTTTACTCGAGTGTTATAATTTTTTAACACTTAATTGCTAGTTAAATATTAGAATATCTAATCAAACACAATTAATTTGTACGGAGCTACTTGTTATCGTAAGTACGGGTGGGTAGTGTGGGTAAAAGTAACTATAAGTTTACAAGAATGAATGATAATAATAATAGCTTCTAATTTCTAATATTTTACGAGGTTTCAAGAATAATTGCACATTTAAATAAAACATTTAAACGGTTTGAGGATTTATTTAATAACTACAGGTCAAGAGTACAAGATATAATAATTGTTATGCAATGTGTTACAAAACTCGCCTGTACTTTAGTGCAGCAAAATCATTAAGCGACGGGGGCGGAGTAGGCCACAGGGGCGGTGTAGGCGAGCTTGGCGGGCGCGAACGCGGGGTGTCCCTCGTAGCGCACAATAGCGTTGAAGCCGTGCTCCTTGTCTGCGGTATACTCGTCGATGCGCTGCACGCCGTCGGGCTGCAGCAGCGAGTAGGAGCCCTGGACGGCGTCACCGGCGTGTGCCTCCTTCTGTTCCTTGTTGTCACCGCTGTGCTTGTCGTGCACTTTAAAATCATTAATTAAATTTTCGCAATTCAATTTCCTTAAAAAAACAGCTCCTATGTTAAGCAAAGCAAGATCGCTTGTTGTCGTAAATAAATTTTTTACTCGTCGTATACTTAGATTAAAATAAAAAGGGTAGATACGGTACGCTCATACTTGCATCAAACAAAAACTAATCCCCACGGCAGCGCGAACGAGACGGCGAGATCCGCGCCACTGCACTACCGACCAATCACGCGACCAGTACTCGACGTTACTACCAAATAAGATTCAAAACAAACAGCATTTTTTATGAAAAAACATATTTTATAGTACTTACGAATGAAAAGTGATGCCGTGGGTTTTATTTTTAGTTCTTGAGCAATTTGAGCACTTTTTAAAAACACACTTAGACACATTGTTTTATCATATAAACACAAAATATTAGCAATATTTTTTTTGGCGTTCACATGTAGGTACGTCGTTTGCATGTCAAGTTGTGACTAAAGCGATTAGGGTCGTGGACCGATCACTTTTGTGAGGCTAGTGCCGTATCTACCCTTTTTGTTTTAATCTAAGGTCGTAAACAAGAAAACGATCGTTCTCCAGAGACCAGAATAGTTACTGGCGGGAGTGCACACCACCTTTGGGTAAATGCTTTGAAGACCTTCAGTTCGTAACCATTTCAACAAACTGACAGCACTTTTCCGATCTTCATTTTTTATAGTGCAGTGTGCACGAAAATGGAGATATTTTCTGAAAAATCATCTTCTTAGTCAGTAGAACAAATTATTTGCAAGGGTGTCGATTGGGGCCACCCTAGGCCCACCGGGCCTTAGGTTAAATCCGCCACTGCATATAAGATAAGATAAATCGCGCAGATTGCGTATGGAACCAAACAACGTAACTGCAATTATAAAATCTACATCATCAAAATGTGCACTGCACACAGTACTGGCAGTTGACGGGTTCCAATTGTTTTCTCATCTGCAGTATCGAATAACAAAAAAAACCCAGTAATCATAAAAATGAGGCAAGAGTAATTTTATATGAATGATATGGGTTCTGTTTGTTTTCCGTTTAGAATACGGAACCTTAAAAAATTTCGAAATCTTGTCTTACCGTCACCTTAGAGCATTTATACCACAAATGCATGAAATACAATTTCCCCACTTTTAGGAAAATTTTTTCCCCATAAAAAAAGTAGTTTTCGTTTTGAATTTTTATCACACTAAATAAAATATAATTTAGAAAAATTATCACGATTCTTCATTACTTACGCATGGTTGGAGATTCCTTGTGGCTTGGGAAGTTAACGTCATATTTTAAAAATTTCATCGGAGCAATTGGACGTGTGATCTGGTGCATGTGTGCGAGTGTAGGTAGTGTACAACAAACGAAATTGTAGGACCTTGCATGCTTCACATCATTTTAGTTTGATGTTACGTCCGTCTTTTTTTCGGGTCCGTGATCATGGCGTATCAAAATAAAATGGAAGGTTACTTTATGAACCACAAAGACATTAGCTTTGCGGAGGTACCGCGAAGGATACCCTGATAGAGACGTACCTTCTCGATATGTGTTTAAAAGGTTAGTGGATACTTTAAGTTCAGGACGTTTGATATGCGCTTACAGAAACCACAGCAGCGGATGATAAACGTCAACGATGAAGAACTCAACATTTTAACTTACTTTGAAGCGTATCCGATTTTATATTAGTTTGTGTAAAATAATTTAAAATTAAATGTTAAATTAAATTACTTTTCTTTCATTTATAATTTATGTTATTATACAAAAAATAATACTTATGATTATTAACCCTTTCGATTTGAGTTGAGTTACCTTAAAATATGTCGTTTCTTTTTTAAATTTCACGAGTTTGATTCCCAGTTATAGCAGGCGATTTAAAAAAAATCAGTGATAGCAGTTCTTATTATTATTAAAAATAAAACGATGTCTTCTTTCAGTAAGGTATCCTATCTTCAATATTTAGTATACTTTCCCTCCGTGTGAAGTAGCCGTGTGGCGCCCTGTATATTAACACGAAAAATGAAGATTTTTACGTACACGAAGATGAGGGCAGCCGCTAGTTATGGATACAGATTTGACGTCTTAATAATTTGATGCCGGCGTTTCACATGACTATTGGTATAAACCCTTCATCAAATTGCCAAGTATACGAATAGCCATGTGAAGTGCTGGCATGACGTTGGTCATTGCCACTTTCAATTATAAAAATTAAAAGAAGTCCTAGTTGTTTATGACATGGACACCCTGAAAACAAAATTTGCTGTTTTCTCTAAAACATAAGCAGAAACCTTTGTAATACTTTAACGAGCTGTTTGTAATGATTACACGGCTTAGAATTTTCATTTTGGTGCAAAGCTCGCTATTATTTTCAGTTACAATCAGTGGGCCCGAGATCCACATGGTCGTTTAGATTAAATTGCTTATACGCTCTCCCAATTAATGAATGTATCCGTAGTAATCACATATGCCGTCACATCAAATTAAAATAATTATCCCGTCGGTACATAGCTCAATTGAGTTTTATTTCAAGTTTTTGTCTTAAACTTTACCACAAAAACTTGAAATAAAGCATGTGGTTCTCGGGCTCACCAATTTTGGTCAATCATTACGCCTGGAAGCTGGTACATATAAACAGAACAAAATGCCCATTTACCTATAATAGTTTCGGATTACAAGAGCTTTGGCTATCTGTTCTATTAAATGCGGGAAACTTATGAAGGAGTAGGAAGTTTGTAAGTTAATTAGGATAAACAATAATGACACTCGTTTTGTATTTTTATGACTAAATTCTATTGAAAGTTTGTTTCGAGCCTTATCACATCTACAAAGAATAAAATCTTAACAATTCTTCATCTTTAGGTTTAAGTATACACTCATCCTTTAAATTTATAACCCACCCAGGTTCTAGTCCATAAAAAATTTGTCTTGGATCTTTTCTTTCGCTTAAAATATTGTAATCAGAATCATTTTCGATAATAGGTAATTGATATCCATATTTTTGGGCTAATTTGATTCTGGCTTGTGATATTTGATCAGGATCGGCAAGATAACCACGATTTTCTGCACTTGTATAGTATTCGATCGCATCTTGTGGAGGAATCATTCTTCGTGGAATAGCTTGCCCAGATTCAAAAAAAATCTTAGGATTTTTAAGTAAGAATAGGCTGTGAGGATCATAATATGCTGTTGAAATAACACCTCCTTTTTTTTCAATGGCTGCAATAACTAGTTCACTCGCCCACTGCACCTCTATATTAATTTTTGCTTCAAAAGTATCTGCTCCTTCATCTGTTAAATTAATACCAAAATGTTTTTGGTCAGGAAAAAAGTTATAAAGACCAGTTTTTACAATGCTCGCAATATCAATAGGAGCTGTAACATCTACACGATCTGTATCAATCATTTCTTGAAGTATCCGTAGTGATAAAGGAGGATATTGTCTTCTATAGCTGTAAAGAAAACAAATTACAATAAGGGTAGTATTAAAAAGAGTGACTGTAAGTTTAAATTACAAGAGACTAAAATAGCTAATTTGTGTGATAGCCTGCACAGAAGACAGATTTTTGCCCCGTATTATAAAAATAAATCGATCGAGTACTTGTCACGGACACAACGCACACAGTGTGCAGACATTTGTCCCCCGAAAATTTTGTGAGGCGTACGATTATTTGTTATCGAAGCAATATTCTGAGATAACGTTGTATATCATCATCATCATCATCAGCCTATTAATGTCCCCACTGCTGGGGCACAGGCCTTCCCTATGGATGGAATAGGGAGATTGGGCCATGACCCACCACGCGGGCCCAGTGCGGATTGGCGGGTACTAACGACTGCAGATGCAACCGGGACCAATGGCTTAACGTGCCTTCCGAAGCACGGAGGAACTCGAGATAGAAATTTTTGGTCACCCATCCAATGACCGACCACTGCGAAAGTTGCTTAACTACAACGATCGCAGCCGAACGCGCTAACCACCTGCGCCATCGAGCTCCTTGTTGTTGTATATACACTGGGTTTATTCCTTTATATCCGATTGATTTATTTATTATGCTTACACTATAATATTGACAAAAACAATGTTTCACAATCTTTATAAAAGATAATTGAATATAGTTTAAGCGTAAAGCTATGCAAAACATATGAACAACATACTTGAGGTTGATTTATTCACTAAAATCACTTAAAATTACTATTTTACGGGCATTTTTAGTACCCTCAGAAGACATGACGCTAAGCCACAATAAAAACTGTGATTACTTAATAATTACTCAATTGTGTTTCTTTAATTGAGGTTTTTAATTGCACACTAGGAAAATCCTCCTCAATTATTTGATAAAAACGTTAATAGGCGCTAAAGAATTCCTTCAACAAATACTTCGCGCCATTGTCTTTTCGGTCATGATTTTTTTTATGTATCCTTTGAAGGAGTCCTTTTTCTACTTCTTTACTACATACATCACTATCGGGCGCGCACCGCGAACTAAAGTCCGCCGTGTCCGTGCGCCTCTTGTCGCTTATGTACATTTTTTTCCGGGGACTCTCGCGTACAGTCTGTCAATAGTCATAAAAAAGGAGACCGCCACAGTCGCTTACATGATATCCCCGTTATACATAGACTAAAATGCTTTGAGATTTGTTAAATCTACTGTATTGTACTAGCGTATATTCAACATTATGTAATAGGTTATTGTTCCCAATAAAAAAATAAATAAATAAAATTAAAAAACATTAGAATGAAAAAATAGAACATGCCAGAAGGGGTGCATATATATAGTCAGCCTGGGGCGGTCAAAATTTAATTATACGATTTTATCGTTCGGTTCTATACCAAGTAAGAGGGAGTACTAGATCTTGACATCATAGTGGACAACACTACCTAGGGGAACGTGGCCCCTGAGGAAAGATAGTGAAATTCTTTTGAGAAAAGAATGGCACTCCTAGAGAATGGTGGACGTTGAAAACGATGTGGGAACGTTGCACCGACAAAAAAAACTGGTGAAGCTGGCCATTTCATAAGGCAAAGTCTTGGTGGCCGGTTTCAGCAGTTGATACATCACTGTACGATGGGCAGGATGTTGTGAACGTACGCTAACGGGTCCCGATTCATCTGTAGTACGTGTTTGCCAAGCGGTGAACGAAGAGAGTTGAGAAAATGACATCTACCAGATGGCGTGATCCGCCGCCATCCGCAAAGGCTGTACACCAAAAGAATGGAAAATAATTGAGGTTGTCCTGATCTTCAAAAAGGATGGTAAGACTCTTAAGGAACTATTTCTTCATGCCATGTCTATTAAGTGTTTTCGAGAGAAACTTAGAGAAAGCCTTCGATTCTATTAAAACCTGGTGATATCGAGGATATCGAGGTGTTAAGGTATCTTTACGAAAATGGCAATATGTCAGAGAACCAGAGCTCTAATCCTATTCAACTATAACCATGCCTGAGACAGGGAGGATTTAAAACATCATCGGATTTGTTTACAACAAAGTTGAAGGATATTTTAAAGCTTCTGGAGTGGAAAGGCCGTGACATCTTATGTCTTATGTCTGAGACCTCAGAAGATCTGAACATATTACCTACTCGCAGATGTAAGTGCTGCCCAAAGATATATGATCACATGTTAAGGACTAAATTCATGTGGAATGCAATAATGTTGTATCCACTCTACTTAAAATTGGTAACACTACACTCAAATTTGTTGACCACCACGTATACAGGGTCTTTCGTCAAATCCAGCTCGGATGCGCAACGTTCAGGCTTCGGAAAACTACGAATAAACTTCACGTCCAAAACATCAGTGTTTCAAGACAAAACCTTTTTACCAGTAGGTGCTGCTAGTATATGGAAACGAAACGAAATGCTCAAGGTCAAGACAGAGCGAATATTAAAGGGAGTGATGCACGGTATATTCCTGTGCAATAGAATCAGAAATAAAAAAATCTGTAGGAAAACTAAAGTAAGTGACCGACGACCTGGTGAAGGTCGCAGGAAGCCGCTGGATGCGAATAGCGCAGAACTAAACGCTCTGGAGATTTGGTGAGGCCTATGTTCAGCAGTCAGCGTTGTACGGCTGATAATGATGGTGGTGAAGTAACTCTTAATACAAATATGAAAAATAATACGCTTTATTGCCCTTCCTGAAAATACCTATTAATATCCTAAAAAAATAAAGGAGTCCTGAAAATCCCAAAAGTTCCGGGTTCTTTTATTGGATCATCTCGAAAATTCCGGGTCTCGATTTTTGCGTCGGTCGTTTATTCCCTAATGGATACTGACACGTCCTATAGTACATAGGACACCTGCGAATAAGGAGGAATCCATATAAGCAGTCCCGGACCGAGTCGGTAAAGTTAACAGGGTGCAATGGGATATCTGGTGGCACAGGTATCTCCAGGAAAAGTTGCAATATCCAATTACGAACTTACGACATGGCGAGTTAGCGTTGCCATTAAATAGACTATTTGACCTGCCAGTGGGAAGTAGCTTGCCAGCAACACTATAGGGGAAAGGAAAATTGTTATGGAGTTAGAAGAGCTGCGGGCTACGATGGAGACCATTTAAAAACGGCTGCATTACTCCGATCACCAACCGGCGTGGTATTTATGGCTATAAGCCCATCCCTCTTAGACATGATAATCAAAATCAAAAATCGACCACGAATTCCCAGCACTTCGTCCCTCCCCGACTTCTGCAGTTGATTCACTGTGCCAAGACATTATTTATGGCTACATACAATATAAAGTAATTGTAAAATCAAGTAGGATGTGCTCGGACTCTGCGAGATCAGGCGTGCGGGAGAAGAACTTATTATCATGCAGTCGGGAGTTCTTCTGTATTGTAGACTGGGGCCAAAACCTGGCATTGGTGGCAGTGGCTTCATGATCAGTAAGACATTATACACACTCGGACAAACTCTTATCGGAATCAAGAGTTTATCGGATAGAGTAACATACGTGATTCTCAAAGTATTTGAAATAATAATAATAATTTATTTCCAGTAAGAGTTGATTTACAATTTAACTTATAAGGCTAAAACAGTACTAATATCTCTAACATAATTACATATTTATCTGCTGCCGAGCTAGGCAAAATGCCTTTTTTTTGTTGTAGATTGTTCCGACAAATGACTCCACCCCACCTGATGTTAAGTGGAGGTGAAGTCCAGACGCGAAGATAGCTGATACAGCAGTTCTACCTGCCACACCAGCCATCCTCACCCTGCCGGCCTGCATGTTGCTTCTTCACGCCTCTTTTAAAGGATCCCAGGTTGTAAGAGGGAGGGAACACGTGAGCGGGCAGAGCATTCCATTTACGGATAGTACGACAAAGAAATGAGTCACCAGATTTGTTTGTACGCGTTGGAATTGTAGCCACAGTTAGACGGTGACAACGTAAGCCAGCGCGCGTGGTCCTCTGAAGGAAAGGGGAAGGTGGAATAAGAGAGAATAACTCCTCAGAACACTCGCCGAGGCACAGAAGATAGAACGCGCTTAGTGACGCTACGTCACGGCGTAATTGAAGAGGCTCGAGGTGTTTAGTCACCTTCTCATTGCCTATGATGCGTATTGCGCGCCGCTGTAACCTATCCAAAGCATCGAGCAAGTACTTGGCGGAGCCATCCCAGAGGTGCGGGCAATATTCCACGCAAGACCGCACCTGCGTCTTATATAACAAGCATTGTTGCTCGGGCGTGAAAAAACGCCGCACCTTGATCAGGACTCCGAGTTTGAGTGAGTTTTTATCACACTTTCGATGTAATTTTTTGGATTTAAGTCACAGCGAATCTCCATACCGAGCATGGTGATACTGCTCTCTAGCTCCAGTGTTCGCCCTGAAGAGAAGGACATAAAAGGAATGGCGACGTTTTTGCCGTGAAAGCGCAGACCTGGGTTTTCTTAGCATTGAACTGAACCAAGTTCCTGGTACCCCATTCAGAAATGTGGTCCAAAGCCTGATTGAGCTCAATGACAAGATTTTCCCGTTTCTCCTTGGTTACCGCCTGCCCAGCCGCTGCTTGTCCGAGATACCCCGCATGCACTGTACTATCGTCTGCATAGCAATGAATATTCCCAAGAGGCATTAAGTCATTGATAAGCAGCAGAAAGAGAGTGGGGGATAGGACGGAGTCCTGGGGAACGCCGGCATTCACTGACATGAACCGCGAACTGCTACCATCCGTAAGGACACGAATTCTACGCTCATGCAGGAAGTCCGCTACCCAAGAACAGAACTGGGCCGGCAGACCGTATGCCGGAAGCTTGGAGAGAAGGTTTTTGTGCTAGACCCTGTCAAATGCCTTGGCAATGTCAAGGCTGATAGCCAACGACTCGCCCCGCTTGTCGATAGCCTCACCCCAGATATGAGTCAAGTACGCTAGAAGATCACCCGTCGATCGTTTCGGTCTAAAACCATATTGACGATCATTAATCAGGGAGTGATCCTCTAGGTAGCGGGTCAGATGGTTGTTAAGGACCTTTTCTAGGACTTTACATAATACTGAGATGACTGCAATTGGCCGGTAGTTTGCCGGGTCTGAGCGATCCCCTTTTTTGGGTACCGGTTGCACGTTAGCATCTCTCCAAGTCTCCGGCACACGCCCCAAAGAATACGAGCACTGGTACAAACGCGGGAGCACGGGAGACAACTCCGCTGCACATTTTTTCAGTACTACTGCTGGGATGCCATCAGGTCCACTAGCTTTCCGGACGTCGAGTGATTGCAATTCGGCACGAACCTCACGCTGCCTGATTTTGATATCAGGCATCGTTGTGCCACAATGAGGTAATAATGGTAGCAGTGCATTGCAATCATCGATTCGGGAGTTAGCTGCAAAGAGTTTTGTCAGTAAATCGGCTTTCTCCTGCGGCTTATGAGCTAGTGTTCCGTCTGGGTATCTCAGAGGTGGCAGCGAGGGCTGGCAGAAGTTCTTTTGCACGGCCTTGGCCAAACGCCAATAGCTACGGGAGCCCGTAGCTATTGGCGTTTGGCCAAGCAGCAGCTTCAGCACAGTCGTGATTGAAGCAGAGGTTACGTGTGCCCTTACTGATGAGATTGGAATGAGGAATATAGTATTCCATACCCATTACAATCTCCTCAGTAATAGCAACAGCGCTGGCCGATAGGTCTTGTCACTGAAGCAGCGCTACTTCCAAGGGACGGACGCAAAGTGGTTTTAGGCTGGCTGACCCCGAAACGCGCGACAAGCATTTCAGTGGTTTTTCACCATGCGCACGGTGGTAACAAACCAGGCGGATGTTAGGCACCCTACCGCCAGAGGAGCGGATGGAAGCTCTGATGTCCCTTAGTCGCCTCTTACGACACCCACGGGAGTTGTATTCTTTCTTCGTCACCGCACGGATTGTTACGGCATACAGCTTCTCAAAGTATTCGAAATGCACAGGTCATAAAGGTTTATGTACCTACTACGGACTATACAGAGGACGAACTGAGTAAATTCCAAGATGATATCTCCATAACTCTGAAAATCAAGTCTCATTTTATATATTTAATTTGAGACTTTGATGCACGGCTCCGCAAATCAACGACATACACAACAAAAGCAAGTCACTATTCAGAAGGTAACTCAAGAGTAATTACCTGACGTTACTCTACAGGAAACGAATTGGCTATATACCAACAAAAAAAATCGTAGATCCACAGGGGAGGACGGGTTTTACCGGAAATGATAAAACATACAAATAAGCAGTTTAGGAAATAATTGGCGTTACTATTTATAAAGAGTTTAATGGAATGCTCAACAAGTGAGAAAGAAAATTCATCGACAAAATTTGTTGTAGATTTCTATCTATAAGACATTAGAAAACACATTTTGATATCTATCACATAGGAAAACAATTGGTCCCCAAAGGGCAATGCCCAAAATAGGCTACGCGTGGACAAGGTGCTTAGTAAACACTAATTTTACAATATTATTTTATTTATTTTTACACCCATTTCTATAACCGTAATATAGTGGAGAGTTTTATTAATAATACAATAAAATCAAATGAAAATAGTAAGTTCACTTCCTTCTGCTAGTTATCTAATGTCACATGAACATGATCGCAAACGGCTGTAATTGGTCGAATTTAAGTAAGCACCACATCATTACAGCGAAAACGGCTAGGATTGGTCGGGTCTAAGATGACATTTGCAGACAAGGGCTGCGTGCCAAACCTACGCTCCAGTTACAACAAATGTCAAATTCGATAGAGTTTCATACATTTATGTCAAAATAGAAACGTCAGAGTAAAAGGTTGTATATGGAGCGTAGGTTCCAAACCCATTGGTATTCATCCGTAGGTTTTTCATCCAATGCGCATTCGCGATTAGAGAGAGAAAGGCTAGCCGTCTCTCATCTTCTTTCTCCTTCTACTAGATGAACCTACCTACTACCCTACTCTATTCTTATCCTCCGTGGTGTTTTCGTTTAGACATTTGGATGATTATGATGGTCTTATGCATATGACGTCGCACGCCATATTGCACAATATAAATTTTTCGCGGCATATTTAAAGAATAGATGTTTATTTTCGATTTTATTTATTTGTGCAACATAAAATGTATCTACCCAGTGTCAAGACACCGTATTATTAATATAATGACTTCAAATATTAAAGATTGTTGCGAAAATTACTTATTTGTGCTTATATTACCTTTTTTCATTGGGGTGTTAACAATTGTTTGAAAGAATACTGATACAAAATTGTAATGATTCAAAAATTCTGGGAAGTTAAAGCTTCTTGCATAGTATAGTTTCACTTGTTAAAATGTCTGTTCATGTTAAACAAATTCCCATAGAAAGTGGGCATTGCCCTTTACCGCCCTAGGCTCAAGGCTATTCAGGCTGCCGACGACGACGCTTTAGTCTCAGTACGTACGTACATTTCACAAACGCGTTCAATCCCTACAACCTCTCGACAGTAATGAACGGAATTCACTAAGCCACTAGCAGCTGCGATTAGAGATTACGTAGAGTGGCTTTACTGAGCCACATGTGGTCGCGTTTAGTGGCCGCGACGTTGAAGGTCAGTTTAAGTGTTGGATTCTAATTTTATCATATACTAGCTGACCCAGCGAACTTCGTACCGCCCTAAAAAAATAGGGGTTGTCCAGCGGACAAAATTGTGAATCTAAACCATTCTCAGATCCCCTTGAACACACACAAAAAATTTCATCAAAATCGGTCCAGTCGTTTAAGAGAAGTTCAGTGACATACACACTCACAGAAGAATTATATATATAAAGATTATGTTTGAATCAACAATGTTTTTTTCTTTTTGAGCCCAATGGAAAACCGTAGACAAATGCCTCAGAGCGGGTTGAGGGGCAGGGCATTGTTCTATCGGCTGGGGGCTCCGTTTTAAAACGACGCTCCGAGTACAGCTTTTAACTTTGAGGTTTCAATTTTGACATAAAATGTACAAAACTTTTGTTTAAATTTTACATTTCTTGCACCCGGATCGGAGTTATTTTGTGTACAACAGCCACATGAGTAGTAGACGGCGTGTGTACAGAAACCTTTTTTCAGAAACAAAGTTTTGTGTATGTGTTTTTGTTGAAAGTTTTCAAAAATTATTGCAGGGGACCCGACTTTACATGCACAATGTAATAATAATACTAAGCTACTTGCAAGCCTCACTTTGATTGTATTGTGTTCATTATAACAATATTACTCAATCAAAAATATAAGATAATATATATATATATATAATATCCTAAGATGTAGGCTTGCAGTAAATTCAACTTAACAGTCCTGAATTAAATATGTGACTGGACCTAAAAGGTTACCAAGTTATCACTGTACTATCTAATATATAAAATTCTCGTGTCGCGGTGTTTGTGGTTAAACTCCTCCGAAACGGCTCGACCGATTTTCGTGAAATTTTATATGCATATTCAGTAGGTCTGAGAATCGGATGTAATCTATTTTTCATCCCCCTAAATGTTAAGGGTAATCCACCCCTAACTTTCTTTTTTTCAATTTTAGATTTTTTTTTTATTTTTTTATGATACATCATACAAAAATACATACAACTCTAAATTTTCACCCTTCTACCACCAACCCTTATTTTTTTATGGCGGTACGAAGTTCGCTGGGACAGCTAGTATAATATAACAATTTTGGCACTCACTGATGTCCTTTATAATAATGTTCTTGTGGAACTCTTAAATAGAAAGGATTAGTCCCAGTTTCATATCCAATCCTCATAAAATTTTGTCTTTGACCTGATCCTTTATTGCCACATCCATGCTTATCTCCTCCATGTTGTGCTCTCCCTCTCTTTTGCTGTAAAAAATCACCATATTGACATACTTTTTATTGGGTCTACCTTGTATTGCAGAACTTTTAACATAACATTAAATGCATATCAGCAGATGGCATAAACTTCATTTCTTAGATATCATATGGCTTTCACTCATTTAGCAGACATTTAAATGCATATATTAGCTAGCATACCTAGCAAGCATCTTTATGCATAAATACACAGTCAGGTCATGAGTATTGTCACACAGTAAAAACTTTTCTTTTAGAATGCTGGCCACAAAATAGTTTATTGAATTCGAATTTCAAATTGTTCATGAAAATAAAAATGTATACTTTTTAGAATTTTGCTCATTTTTAAATATGGAGTGGATGCTTATAGAAGACCATGTTGCAGTTATTGCGTTGCATCGTTGCGGTTACGCGCCAGTTAAAATTTTTGACATACTGAAAAATTTGAATATAACCAAAAGATTCGTTTATCGTACCCAACGATATTAAATACCCTAGATACACCAACACGAACTAAATCATGCCCGAAACCTGTCCACAAGGCGCATTGGACGATCCACGGAGCTCCGTAAGATGATCGCGTAGTCTAAACAATATAACACATTATTTAAACATTGAAAATCAACTTTAAAGCGTAATATCTATCATAAGGTCTTAATTAAAACGCATGCGTCAAAGAGTTCTGACAGTCCGAAACGCAAGCTCGTAAAATTGTACTACTTATTGCTATATGCGGAAGTATATAGATATTATTTCATTGAGTCTCTTAGATTAAAACAAAAAGGGAAGATACGGCATTCGCGGCTCAAAAGTGAGCCGCTTAAATTGTGGTCCACGACCATAATTCGCTTTAGTCACAATTTGACATTCAAACAATATTGCGTATATTCTGTGTTATGAAGATATAACAAAGCCTTCGATGCTTTTTTAAAGAACACAATTAGTTCAAAATCAAATGCCCCCGGTAACACTTTTCATTCGTGAAACTGTAAAAACATTTTTTTCTCAAAAATCACGGTTTGTCGTGAATATTATTTACGTAATCGCCATTTTGTAAGTAAGAAAAGGACAACAATACGCTGCGTTGAGCCGTATAGTTCTATCTCGATCGCTCGATTGATGTTTATATACAGACGTGTGCGAGGCGAGAGTTGCTTATGTAGTTGAGTCGGATTATATTTTATTTGATGCTAGTATGAGCGTACCGTATCCCCCTTTTGTTTTACTCTAAGTTGATTCTACGCGCAAATCTGAATGCGCTGTTAGCAATATAGCAAGTACGGACCGCGAGGAAAAAAAACGGCTATATTACCGACCATGCTTTTGAATATCACAAATATTTTCTATTAAATCAGTTTATAATAAGTATTAAAACATAATTTTCTTTAAATGCGTTAAATTAACAAACATTGATTCCTGTCGAAAAAATGACATTTTACATGCTATAAGTATTTTTTTTTCGCATTTTTTCACGGAGCTCAGCGGCATGTTGACTTTCCAACGGTCTGCGCGTGACCGTGAACCAAGAAGTGCTTGAGTCGTGTTTCCAACGGTCCAATGTTGACTTTCCAACGGTCTGCGCGTGACCGTGAACCAAGAAGTGCTTGAGTCGTGTTTAAGCACTTCTTGATTGGGACACATTATGAGCGCACGTGGTGTATCTAGGGTATTTAATATCGTTGATCGTACCATCAAACGATACAATGAAGACTCTAGTGTAGATGACGGGTCAAGAAGTGGTCGCCAGGTCGGTGGGTCTGTTAGGACTCCAGCAGTGATAAAGCTGTGAAGGCGCGAATTCAAAGAAATCCCAAACGTAAGCAGAAACTGTTGGCCCTTCAGATGGGGTTAAGCAGAACCACGGTGAAAAGGGTGTTAAATGAAGACTTAGGGCTTCGGGCATATCGAAGAAAAACAGGACATCGTTTGAATGCTCGTCTAATGGACCTGAGACTGAAGAGATGCCGCGCTTTGTTGAAGCGGTACGCGGGAAAAAAATATCGGGAAATTCTTTTTTCGGATTAAAAAATTTTTACCGTGGAAGAGAGCTACAACAAACAAAATGATAAGGTGTACGCACACAGTAGTGAAGAAGCGAACAACCGTATTCCGATGTGTCCAACGAGTTCATTTTCCATCCTCGCTCATGGTATGGTTGGGAGTTTTTTATTAGGGCTTAACAGAGGTACATTTTTGTGAGAAAGGTGTAAAAACGAATGCAGTGTATCAAAATACGGTCCTGACGAACCTTGTGGAACCTGTTTCGTATACAATGTTCAATAACAAGCACTGGGTATTTCAATCCAACAAGATTCGGCGCCAGCTCATAGAGCGAAGAGCACACAAGACTGGCTGGCGGCGCGTGAAATCGACTTCATCCGGCACGAAGACTGGCCCTCCTCCAGTCCAGATTTGAGTCCGTTAGATTACAAGATATGGCAACACTTGGAGGAAAAGGCGTGCTCAAAGCCTCATCCCAATTTGGAGTCACTCAAGACATCCTTGATTAAGGCAGCCTCCGATATTGACATGGAACTCGTTCGTGCTGCGATAGATGACTGGCCGCGCAGATTGAAGGCATGTATTTAAAATCACGGAGGTCATTTTGAATAAACTTTATTGTCATAAGAATCTATGTTTTTAGGTTCATTTTGGTATATAAATGAATAAACTTGTTTGAATTATTTTATATTAAGCATGTGACAGAATTTACGACCTGACTAGGTATAATATCCACAAAAGCAGGACCATCAAATCGCTGAAAATTCACAGTCAGAATCTCCTTTTGGCATACAATTATTTAACTTTTCCTTTTTTTAACTTATATATAATGGCATTCATTTTGGCATTATTTTGTAAACCTAAAACTAAATTTAACATCAGTCTCTCCTTTTCTTTTTGTATAGTGAATGACAAGGATATGCTGTATTACTACAAAATTTTACAATTTTAATTTAGGTTTAAAGTTTGGGGGGTGAAGTTGCTTGCGTCCGTAGGATTTACCATCTTCTCCTAAGACCCAGCCTACACGTGCCCCCTGGGTGGTGCAAAACGAGCAACAACGTCGAGCCTCGGGCGACGGTTAACAAACCCGACTCAGCCGGCCTAACAAGCCTGGCACTAGTGAGGGTAGGAAATGACCCTCACAATCCGTATCTTCGCCTTGCACAGCAAACGAAACCGGAGGCCTTGGCTTAAATGTCTGGACCAAGAGGTAGAAAACCTCCATAAAAAGTTACCCTAACTCCACGGTGTGATACGTGCCCATGGATGCGTGGCTGATGGGGAGATCAGTCGAAAGCGATCAACCTCGGTGGACCTGGAAAACACCGTTGTATTTTCCTTCTAGGGGGAATGGGCGTCACCCTCCTAGTGACCTTTTTAAATCGACCCTACTCGTGGGAATAATATGGATGATAAATTATGAAAAGCCAACTCAACCTACCAGGAAAACAAGACCTTAACACAGCAAATATTTCATAAGTCTCTGTTCGTGAACAGACCTAGGTCTCAATCACTTAGTGATGAACAACTCGCACAAAGAACCACAGAACAATTGGAATCTGACGACTCTAGAACCAGTGGAACAAAATCTCAATGGACAAATGTAAAAGAAAGAAAGCGCCCAAGAGACAGCCCTGAGCACGATAATGACCATGCTAATAAGCAGACTAAACTCAGTAGCTATTGGCTCAGCAAACCAATACCGACATCAAACAGATTTGAGGATTTGGAAACTTACCCCAACCAAGAGGATACCACACAAAATGATGTTACAGAGAAATTCCCTAAACCACCCCCTATTTTTGTAGACAAAGTCGAAAACATGCGGCCGCTAAAAGAACTCCTTGAAGAACATGCTACAGGAAACTATGAAATTAAAGTTTTAAATAATAACCGTGTCAAAATTCAAACTGCGACTCCCGACACTTATAAGGAAATAGTCAAACAACTAGAAGGCAAAAAAACAGAGTTTTATACATACAAGCCTAAGCAGGAGCGTACCTTTAAAGAAGTCCTAAAAAACATTCACCCGTCCATAGATACCGAAGAAATACACGAAGCCCTAAAAGAAAAAGGTCATGACACCGTTAACATATGGAATAGAAAGCAGAGAACGACAAAAAAACCTCTACATATGTTCGTTGTAGAATTGCTACCAAAAGCAAACAACAAACAAATATACGAGCTTACAAGCCTCTTACACTTACGTATAAAAATAGAACCACCAAGACAAACACGCAACATACCCCAATGTGCAAACTGCCAGCAATATGGACACACAAAAGCATACTGTCGTCGCACTCCTAAATGCATCAAATGCGCTGGCAGCCACTTATCTACAAATTGCACCCGTAAAGAACATTCTGACTCTGTCAAATGCGCCTTATGCGATGCCAATCATCCAGCAAACTATAAGGGTATACAAGGACTTGCAAAAACAGAAATTCCCGTCCATCCGGAACAAAAAAGTAGAACACCAGAACTTCCCTCAAAAAGCTGACGTCGAGCCTATGCCGAAAAGTAACTTTAAAAGTGTACAAAGTGGAAAGTCTTACAAGGATGTCCTTTTACATAAAGGAAACAAAGAACGTGAAATACCACAACCTCCTATCATAAACTCTTCCGAGAAATCAAACCACATGCAACAGCTAATAGAAATGTTTAAACAAATCATGAATCAAATGTGTACTATAACAAATCTACTTACAAACCTAACGGCAACATTGTCAAAAATTCAACCAGCTCAAATTAGCACTATGGAACGCCAACGGCTTGTCACAACTCTTCAATGAAGCAAAATTATTTCTTGAAACAAATAATGTGGATCTAAAGAAAATATAACTAGAAAAAATTCCACGCGGACCAGGCAGCAGACGGGACTTGATCAATGAAGCAAAATTATTTCTTGAAACAAATAATGTGGATCTAAAGAAAATATAACTAGAAAAAATTCCACGCGGACCAGGCAGCAGACGGGACTTGAACCCGCACCCTTCGCAATCCGGGCGAATGCACTGACCAATTATGCTACCGCGGCCCTCACGGACCGCGTCGAAATTCTTTCTAGCTATTCTTAAGCTGCAAGGCAGCGCCATCTCTTCGCATTATAGGTAAACCCACAATGTCAAATGAATACTTTTACAAGTATTAAACATTTGAAAGAAGAAATAGCAATTATAGTTATAATTTTTATTATTTTTAAAGCATGTAACTGCTTGATGTTTAAATCTAAAGAAAATATAACTAGAAAAAATTCCACGCGGACCAGGCAGCAGACGGGACTTGAACCCGCACCCTTCGCAATCCGGGCGAATGCACTGACCAATTATGCTACCGCGGCCCTCACGGACCGCGTCGAAATTCTTTCTAGCTATTCTTAAGCTGCAAGGCAGCGCCATCTCTTCGCATTATAGGTAAACCCACAATGTCAAATGAATACTTTTACAAGTATTAAACATTTGAAAGAAGAAATAGCAATTATAGTTATAATTTTTATTATTTTTAAAGCATGTAACTGCTTGATGTTTAAATCTAAAGAAAATATAACTAGAAAAAATTCCACGCGGACCAGGCAGCAGACGGGACTTGAACCCGCACCCTTCGCAATCCGGGCGAATGCACTGACCAATTATGCTACCGCGGCCCTCACGGACCGCGTCGAATAATTCTTTAGATTTAAACATCAACCAGTTACATGCTTTAAAAATAATAAAAATTATAACTATAATTGCTATTTCTTCTTTCAAATGTTTAATACTTGTAAAAGTATTCATTTGACATTGTGGGTTTACCTATAATGCGAAGAGATGGCGCTGCCTTGCAGCTTAAGAATAGCTAGAAAGAATTTCGACGCGGTCCGTGAGGGCCGCGGTAGCATAATTGGTCAGTGCATTCGCCCGGATTGCGAAGGGTGCGGGTTCAAGTCCCGTCTGCTGCCTGGTCCGCGTGGAATTTTTTCTAGTTATATTTTCTTTAGATTTAAACATCAAGCAGTTACATGCTTTAAAAATAATAAAAATTATAACTATAATTGCTATTTCTTCTTTCAAATGTTTAATACTTGTAAAAGTATTCATTTGACATTGTGGGTTTACCTATAATGCGAAGAGATGGCGCTGCCTTGCAGCTTAAGAATAGCTAGAAAGAATTTCGACGCGGTCCGTGAGGGCCGCGGTAGCATAATTGGTCAGTGCATTCGCCCGGATTGCGAAGGGTGCGGGTTCAAGTCCCGTCTGCTGCCTGGTCCGCGTGGAATTTTTTCTAGTTATATTTTCTTTAGATTTAAACATCAAGCAGTTACATGCTTTAAAAATAATAAAAATTATAACTATAATTGCTATTTCTTCTTTCAAATGTTTAATACTTGTAAAAGTATTCATTTGACATTGTGGGTTTACCTATAATGCGAAGAGATGGCGCTGCCTTGCAGCTTAAGAATAGCTAGAAAGAATTTCGACGCGGTCCGTGAGGGCCGCGGTAGCATAATTGGTCAGTGCATTCGCCCGGATTGCGAAGGGTGCGGGTTCAAGTCCCGTCTGCTGCCTGGTCCGCGTGGAATTTTTTCTAGTTATATTTTCTTTAGATTTAAACATCAAGCAGTTACATGCTTTAAAAATAATAAAAATTATAACTATAATTGCTATTTCTTCTTTCAAATGTTTAATACTTGTAAAAGTATTCATTTGACATTGTGGGTTTACCTATAATGCGAAGAGATGGCGCTGCCTTGCAGCTTAAGAATAGCTAGAAAGAATTTCGACGCGGTCCGTGAGGGCCGCGGTAGCATAATTGGTCAGTGCATTCGCCCGGATTGCGAAGGGTGCGGGTTCAAGTCCCGTCTGCTGCCTGGTCCGCGTGGAATTTTTTCTAGTTATATTTTCTTTAGATTTAAACATCAAGCAGTTACATGCTTTAAAAATAATAAAAATTATAACTATAATTGCTATTTCTTCTTTCAAATGTTTAATACTTGTAAAAGTATTCATTTGACATTGTGGGTTTACCTATAATGCGAAGAGATGGCGCTGCCTTGCAGCTTAAGAATAGCTAGAAAGAATTTCGACGCGGTCCGTGAGGGCCGCGGTAGCATAATTGGTCAGTGCATTCGCCCGGATTGCGAAGGGTGCGGGTTCAAGTCCCGTCTGCTGCCTGGTCCGCGTGGAATTTTTTCTAGTTATATTTTCTTTAGATTTAAACATCAAGCAGTTACATGCTTTAAAAATAATAAAAATTATAACTATAATTGCTATTTCTTCTTTCAAATGTTTAATACTTGTAAAAGTATTCATTTGACATTGTGGGTTTACCTATAATGCGAAGAGATGGCGCTGCCTTGCAGCTTAAGAATAGCTAGAAAGAATTTCGACGCGGTCCGTGAGGGCCGCGGTAGCATAATTGGTCAGTGCATTCGCCCGGATTGCGAAGGGTGCGGGTTCAAGTCCCGTCTGCTGCCTGGTCCGCGTGGAATTTTTTCTAGTTATATTTTCTTTAGATTTAAACATCAAGCAGTTACATGCTTTAAAAATAATAAAAATTATAACTATAATTGCTATTTCTTCTTTCAAATGTTTAATACTTGTAAAAGTATTCATTTGACATTGTGGGTTTACCTATAATGCGAAGAGATGGCGCTGCCTTGCAGCTTAAGAATAGCTAGAAAGAATTTCGACGCGGTCCGTGAGGGCCGCGGTAGCATAATTGGTCAGTGCATTCGCCCGGATTGCGAAGGGTGCGGGTTCAAGTCCCGTCTGCTGCCTGGTCCGCGTGGAATTTTTTCTAGTTATATTTTCTTTAGATTTAAACATCAAGCAGTTACATGCTTTAAAAATAATAAAAATTATAAATAATGTGGATGTTTTTCTTGTAACAGAAACACACTTTACAAATAAGACATATTTCAACATACCAAAATATAAATTATATCATACAATGCATCCGGATGGAACAGCACATGGAGGTTCAGCAGTGCTAATCAGAGACAAATTAAAGCACCACGCTGCTTCTCCTTACTGCACAGACAGAATACAATCTACAAATATAGTAATTGAAGACTCAAACGGCGAGATAACATTGTCTGCAATATACATCCCTCCTAAACACAACATGAAAGTCGAGGAATATTGCACCTTTTTCAAAACTCTGGGACAACGGTTTATTGCTGGGGGCGATTATAACGCAAAGCATACTGAATGGGGGTCACGCCTAACTACCCCTAATGGACGACAGTTACTTCAGGCTATAAGAGTCCTACAACTTAACGTCACCTCCACGGGAGAACCAACATACTGGCCTACCGATGTTTGTAAAAAACCAGAACTTATTGATTTTTTCATAAGTAAGGGACTTCCCAAAATATCAATGAAGTGTAACTCTTGCCTGGAAATGACTTCAGATCACTCGCCAGTAATCTTATTATTAGGCAGTGACGTTATGGATGTCGACAAGTCATGCAGGCTGCACACTAAGAAAACAAACTGGTCATTATTCCGCGACATTGTTGAACAAACACTAGACTACAATGTTCCACTTAAAACAGATGAGGACATTGTACGGGCGGTGGAGTATTTCCATAAGACCGTAGGTAGCCGCATGGGATTCAACCCCATCCCAGATTGGAAAAGATAAAAAAAAGTTACTCCTATCCCAAATATATCTTGGAATTGGTAAATTCAAAGCGCAAAGCCAGAAAGCTATGGCACCTAACACAATTTCCTGCACACAAAACCATATACAACAAAATTGCAAATAAACTAAAGAAAGCTCTAAAAATTAACAACAATACAGAAATGGAGATCTACCTCAAAAAGCTTGATGCAACCCAGGCCACCGATTACTCTCTCTGGAAAGCTACGAAAAAATTGAAACAACCAATAAATAGCACATCGATCCCCTATCTTGAAAGCAGATGGTAGTTGGGCAAAAAACGATGAGCAAAAGGCCAACACATTCGCTAAACATCTATCCGAAGTATTTACTCCAAACATCGATTATGGATGCAAAGCCAGTTTAATTAAATCTGAACTTGAAAAACCACATCAACTAGATCCACCCCTCAAAAAATTCAGCAAACAAGAAGTATTAGAGGCCATTAAAAAAATCGACATTCACAAAGCACCAGAGTATGATCTAATTACAGCCAAGACTCTGCGAGAGCTACCAGACGTCGGCATTACATTTCTTACTTATGTCTACAAAGCATGCCGCTGGAAAAATTTTGTTCCACCACAGTGGAAGGTTGCAGAAATCATCATAATTCCTAAGCCCGGAAAAAAGCCAACTGACGTCAAATCGTACCGTCCGATCAGTCTTCTCTCAGTTCCGTCTAAAGTCTTAGAAATTGTAGTACTGAAACGCCTTACACCACATATCAAAGCTAACAAGCTTATCCCGGATCACCAGTTCGGTTTTAGAAAGGGACATGGTACAATAGAACAAGTGCATAGAATAGTAGAAAAAATTAATGACACTTTTGAACGCAAACTGACCTGCTCTGCTGCTTTCTTAGATATTACACAAGCCTTCGACCGTGTCTGGCACGATGGACTCTTGTATAAAGTCCTCAAAAACTTACCCATAAACTTCTATCTGTTTATAAAGTCATATCTCAGTGACAGACACTTCTATGTTAAATATGGTGACTTTAACACAGGCCTACACAAAATAAGAGTAGGTGTTCCTCAGGGCAGCGTAATGGGTCCAATACTCTATCTTATATACACCTTGGACTTACCAAATAGACGAGATATAATGACAGAAACATTTGCTGATGATACTGCCATACTTGCTGTTGATAAAACACCTGAGGGAGCATCAGCAAAATTGCAACAAAACCTGAATGATATCTCAGACTGGCTGAAAGACTGGCGCATAAAGGCAAATGAAAGCAAATCAGTTCATGTCACCTTTTCCTTAAAGAAAGATATATGCCCAGAAGTGGAATTAAACCAAATTAGGATACCGCAGGCAGATGAGGTTCGATATTTAGGAATCTACTTGGATAGACGTTTAACCTGGAAGAAACATATATCTATAAAGGAAAGCACTTGACTTACAAGTTACTAGAAAATAAACTCCTTCTGTACAAGGGCTTAAGCCGGTTTGGACTTATGGCCTACAACTATGGGGCACACCTCTATATCCAACATAGAGATACTGCAACGCTTTCAATCAAAAGCCCTACAAATGATAACTGGAGCACCATGGTATATGACAAATAATCACCTGCACCGTGATCTAAAAATCAAACCTGTTAAAAAAGAAATAAAGGACTCTTTACTTTCCTATTCCAAAAGAATACAAATCATCCTAACCAACTTGCAAAAGCTTTGATGGAAAAGCAACCAAACTATACATTTAAGAGACAAAGAGACGTGCTCCTCAAGATCTTCTGTAACACAAACACAGAAAAGTCAAAATAGATGGGCATATCATTGGATCATGTACCATGCACAACATCTTTTTCCAAATTCATAAAATCCAGCTTAATGTCGACAAGACAGATTGCAGGAAAAAAAGGAGACTTAAAAAAAAAAAGGTTTAAAGTTTAGAGAATCATGCCAGAATAGACACCTTTATCAGATTGGCTTCATTCAGGTCACAAGACCAACCTAACCCATTGACTACCAACACAGATTCTTCTCAGCATTATGAGGTCCACTGCTGGACATATGCCTCTTGCATGACTCTCTGAGAAGTTCTTGATGCAGCGGTTCTGGTCCAGGTCGGCTCTGCCGTCTTTTTAATGTCGTCCGACCATCGGGCAGGTAGTCTGCTGGCACTTCTGCTTCCTGTGCGAGGTCTTCAAAGTAGGGTTCTGTACGAACACCTGTTGTCGTCTCTTCGAGATACATGACCAGCCCACATAAACACAGATTATGCTTAGCTAAATTATAGTAAAATTTTGCCAATGATAATTATGTCTAGTATAATTCTAATCGTAAAAGTATGCCATTGCGAATTCTGATATTCGGTCAAACAATGATTAAGTATATTCACAAAAACATGTGCCATAAAGATAATAGTTTAAAGAAGATTATGCAAAGTGTGTTATGCCAAATGAATTTCGGAGCAACAAAGTCTGCCAGATAGTGAGAAACTTTTTCATTACTTACTTGGGCATATTTCTATTTTATAATAACAAAAAAGACATCACCTAATTAAATATCAAATTAATACTTAGAAATGAACTCATTCCCAATATATATTAGTCTATACACTGAGACTCGCATATCTCCCAGATAAACTAGGTACCCAAATTTTGTGGAGTACAGCACAGCATGTTACAACAAAATAACAAATTTTCTCAATCCTTAAGAATCTTTCGACAAAAGCCTAAGTCACTAGGGGAATAAATTAACAGTTGAGGGTTAACTTTAATACAAGAATGGATGATATATTTATTGGATGCAGGTTGGATCCCCTAACCTAATTTATAATAAATATTTGTGTTATTTTTAATAGAACAAGTATTCATAGAAAGTAAGCGGCTAAATTATTCGGTTTTTATGGGGAACGTTAGTATTAATAAACATAAAAAAACAAACAAGATATTAGCTTACTGTTCGTTTGGATCCTGGATTATCACGAATATTATTTAGTGAGACACGGGGCAAAGATCTCAGTAATGTTAAAGACTTTTCAATTACTTGCCGTGACCCCATCTAGGAAACTAATAATTACAAAATTTTAATACTTTGGAATTTCTGAAAAAGGCACTAGGCACCGCAACCAGTGTTGCCAACTCGGATTTTGAATAAAAAAAGGTGTAGGCAGTGTGACCAACCTTAAATTAGAGATCCTGCCCCGCTTAGGCAAAAAAACTGACAAATCCTACCAAAATTTTAGGCACAAAATGCCGAAATAATGCCCAAACAAATATGCCACAGCGTAAAATAAATGGCTAAACCTGCCGAAAAGGCAGGATCCTGCCACATATGGTCACCCTGGGCGTAGGCCCGATGAGAAAATTACGTAAAATTGGTAAATTTTGCATATGACAAGTAAGTAGATTTACGTACTTTTTTCTGAGTGAAATGAAGAAGTTAGGTGAAACCGAATAAAATGAGTATTTTGTTATACAATTTCTTTAAAAACTGGAGATAGAACAAAGAGTTCTTGGAGAAGTCGCTGCATTGGAAGCATTTACCATGCTGTGGTAGACATTTACCATCAGACACAGACACTGGTGGGTGTCGATTCTGGCATGATTCTCTAAATTTAAAACTAATTTTAACATCAGTCTTTCCTTTTCATTCTGTATAGAGAATAACAAGGATACACTGTTGTTAAATAGGCTAGTTGACACTTTTTGGAATTATGTTTTAAATTGTTAATAATTTTTCTATGAGAGCGAAAAAAATGTATTTTTTTTACCTAAAAGACATACAAAAACGCTATTTACCTATAGACTTATATGCTATGACGTCAAAACATTTGTAAACAAATACTCGCAAGTTCGTATTAAATGAACTTTCTGAGTTAATATTATAAAACCATGATTTCTAATAGATCACATGAAAAATATAGTAGTTATCATGATACACTTGGTAAAAGACTCTAAAAAAGTTGTGGTTTAAATTGCCAAGAAAAATAAACATACTCACACGTGAACACATGTTTAAAACTTGCTAAATCCTGTAACTTTATCGACTGAAAGTCATTTCTTTTTGCAAAGACATTGAATAATATTTAAAGTTTAAAAATACAATTTTTAAGGTTATGAATGTACATACTAAATCAAAGAATTTTGTCGTTTCTGCTTTCACAAATCCTGCCTCCAGCATTAATTTAGTCAACAAAACCAATAACAGGAACTTTTTCTACAAGATACAAGAGTTTTTAGATACATCTTTATAAGAAATAAACATTTGTATAGTTTTTAAATAAAGTAACGGAAAATATTCTTTCACTAAAATAAATTCTAGTGAATTAAGTTATTTTACAAATTTGGAAAAATTGAAGAAAATACGTAGATTCTGGGACTGAAGTTAATAAGTTTGCAGAAAAGGCCTAAAATACGTAGATCTACGTAAAAAGACGTAGAGTTGGCAACACTGACCGCAACACAGACTGTTGGTAACACCAAACAAATAAGTTTTAAGTTTACTAAGTTTGGGTGCGGCCAGAGTGCACTCAGATTCAGAGTCAGATTCAGATTCTGAAAACAAGCGCGAGAAATAAACAGTGTAGTCTAAGGGTGCGGCCAGAGTGCACTCAGATTCAGAGTCAGATTCAGATTCTGAAAACAAGCGCGAGAAATAAACAGTGTAGTCGAAGGGTACGGCCAGATTGCACTCCTGATTCAGATTCAGATTCAGACTCAGAAAACAAAGCGCGAGAAAAAGCAAGCAACCTGCTTAGACTACACTGTTTATTTCTCGCGCTTGTTTTCGAAATCTGAATCTGAGTCTGAATCTGAGTGCACTCTGGCCGCACCCTAAGCAGGTTGCCTGCTTTTTCTCGCGCTTTGTTTTCTGAGTCCGAATCTGAATCTGAATCAGGAGTGCAATCTGGCCGTACCCTTCGACTACACTGTTTATTTCTCGCGCTTGTTTTCGAAATCTGAATCTGAATCTGAATCTGAGTGCACTCTGGCCGCACCCTTTCACTCTATGAATATTATGATGCATATTTTTTCCTTTCTTCCTTTGTTTTTCTTCTTGTCAATTTGTACGTTGAAAGCAAAACAAGCAAATTTTACCTATTTAGTTTGAATTTTATTTATTACATTCTTCTACGCTCCAATTGAACTCAGCGCATATATTTTACCTAAGATAACAGTGTAACACAGACTACTCAGATATTACTATATAGTTTGTGAATATTACTTTCCTTTTTCGGTTAAAATAAGGTACTCTGTGGATACTACCCACCACAGAGTACATTATTATAACGCTAGCCAGCCCACTGAGCAAGTAAAGCGGGCTACTGACATCCCTGCCGCAGGGGCAATCTAGAGTGCAAGAGTTGGGATGACCCTTAATTAAAATGTGTGCAGTCAAGCAGAGGCAATTTTCTAAATTGGCCCCGCGGCAAGGCGTCAGGGCCGCAAGACCACCCGTGGTTCCTAGATTGTCTCTGCCGACCTGCACGTTGCCGCATTTGTAGCGTGATTGGGGCAATTTCTGAATCGGTTGCTAAGTAACTATGACACGGAGCGCACGTATTTCGATCAAGATGACGGCAGATCATAATGAGCATGAAATCTGGTTTCGAGTGATAAAAGTATATAAAGACCGGCCCCACATGTGGGATAAAAAAACACAAAAATTATTTATTTACAATTCATTTTTTTCTGTTGCCAATGCATCACCCAGTATTTCCTTTTTTGCGCTTACACCAAAGGAAGAGCCAAGGTACTACCTACAGTTATCCTCTCACAAACCCGACTTGCTGTTCAGAAAATGGATGAGAGACGTAAATGCCTTGGACTGTTTCTAGATTTTTCCAAAGCATTCGACACAGTTTCCATTTCCATACTTATAAAGAAAATGGAGTGTCTTTGAAATATATTCTCAGATTATCTGTCGAATAGAAAGCAGTGTGATCGTATTGACACCTGCTTAAGTGATGACGTCTCTATAGACTGCGGCGTTCCCCAGGGTAGTATACTTGGGCCTACCCTCTTTCTCGTCTATGTTAACGACCCCTGTCAAAATTCAAATCCAAATTGTCATATCTTCTCCTACGCTGACGACACAGCCATCCTTGTACATGGAAAAACCTGGGATGAAGCAGCATTACACGCCGAACGGGCTTTCGCACAGGTCATGAATTAGTTCTCCCAAAATCTACTCACTTTAAACATAGACAAGACAACGTTTATCACCTTTTCCAGTAAGCCTTCAGCTCAGCCATCAGTTCGGTACCTTGGTGTTCAGCTGGTTCAATGCTTAAATTGGTATGACCATATTCAGTCTCTATCCAACCTTGAGGAAATTCATCTTCATCGCAGAAAGACTTCGAAATTCTGCGAATTCCCTAATTGAGTCAATTCTTTCAATATGTATCCCAATATGGAGGGGGGGGGGGGAGTTCTCAAAAATAAAATTCGTTCACTTGAAACGTGCGCAGCGAGCTGTTCTTAAGGTTCTTCTCCGGAAACCATACAGATACCCAACTCGGGAACTATACAATGAATTTAATTGTCTCACTATACGGCAACTGTATATTTTACGTTCAATTCTTCGGTTTCATAAATCTAATCCTGCACCGACCGGTTCTGATGCCGCAGAGTTGCTAGACGACCCCAAGCAACCTTAGTCTTAGTCTTAGTAGTACGACGGGCTGTTTCCACAACTCGACACCCAGTGCCTATTTTGCGTGGGGATTGGCATCAGTCCTGCCATCCCAGCTCCTCCAGAAAGCTCAGCAGTCCCCGAATGTTGCTGCAAGCCTCTACTATTGTCTTCGGGCTTCCCATTAGAGAAGTCCTTTGTCTTGCAACGCCCCTGCACTCCAGTAGGACATGGGTGCTCGTCTCATCCGCCTCCAGGCAGGCTCTGCACAGAGGGCTGTCAGAAATACCTATATTACAAAGGTGTTTGTTGAAGTAGCCGTGACTCGTGAGTATACCCACGATTTGTTTTAGGGCTTGTCCAGGTAGTCTGATTAACTTACGTGTTAGTTGCAGGTTTACCTTAGGAACGGCTTCCCTAGCTTGCCTGCAGTCCGTGAGTTTTGACCAGTAATCGTCGTGTTGTCGTTGAGAGCGCTCCCTTATCCAGGTTCGCAGCTGCCGATAGGGTATGGGTATAATTGGCTCCGGACCAATGGCCGTCCTGCTAGACCCATCCCTGGCTAAGCAGTCCGCCGCATCGTGCGGCCCCTTGAGCCGCTGTGTCCTTTAATCCACTGTAAGGTCAATCTATTGTCGTTAGTAATATTAGTCAACTTACTGTGGCATTCATAAATTAAGCCTGATTTCATTATATTGTTATCCAGTGCCTGTAGGACAGAAGCGCTGTCAGAGAGAATATGAATATGTTTTCCTCTTACCCCGCGACATTCTCTCGCCTCAGCAGCTCTGATGATGCCCACACACTCTGCCTGGAAGACCGTGTTATAGGCACCCAAAGCTGTCGAGATGTGTATATTCAGGTCTTCGGAGAAGACACCCGAACCTGTACCATAGTTTGTTTTTGAACCGTCTGTGTAGACCATCAACTCCTTGTGTAGACAACAGTCCGGGGTATCTTCATAAAGTTGAATTTTGTATTTTTTGTCAAATACGTACGTCTTAGGAATAAGGTCGTTTACTGCTGCAAAGTACGGAAAGTGCCTGTGTATGTCTGCTAAGATGCTGGTGTGCGGGGAGTTTTTGTCTCTCCATAGCCCCAGCATGCTTAGACGCGTGGCTGTACATGCAGCTTCCTGTTGTATAAACAAATGGAGTGGTCTCACGTTAAGTATTGTCTCCAGTGCTGATGTGGGAGTGGTTTTCATGCAACCGGTGATTGCACAGCATGTCCGCCTCTGGAGACGTCTTAACTTATTAATTGTCGTTACCTGGATTGTCTTGGTCCACCATGCTACTGCTGAATAGCTGATGATGGGCCTAATTGGTCGTGTACAGCCACTTAACAATGAGCGGTGATAGTCCCCAAGTTTTACTAATCATTTTGCGACATTGCCCGAAAATGATGTTGGTCTTCGTAGTAGTTTTGTCTATGTGGGATCCCCAGTTCAGTTTGGAGTCTAGGGTTATTCCTGGTTACTTTACCTCATTGGAGAGCTTCAGTGTCGTGTTAAATAGTTTCGGTAGCCGATAATCGCCTAAGGATCTTTTGTTCGTGAACATGACCAATTCCGTCTTCACTGGATTCACCTTAAGGCCGTAGGCGTCACACCATTTTTCAACCACCTTCATTGCCCCTCGCGTAACATCACAGGCGGTGCTCGCAAACTTACCCGGAATTATAATTGCCAGGTCGTCCGCGTAGCCCACCGTGTGGAAGTGAAGGTTGTTTAGTTTGCTAATTAAGTCGTTTACAACTACATTCCATAGCAGAGGCGACAGTACTCCTCCTTGAGGGCATCCTTTAGTCGCATTGGCTCTGAGATGGTTGTCGTCTTGAAGTCTGATTAGTCTGTTACGGAGCATGTTACTTACCCAGTATATAATACCCCAAGCAACCTTTCCCTAATGTCATAAAACCTCATTTGCCCGAAAAAACTACCAATAAATGAGCGCTAAAAATATTCTCTTTTATCCATTCGTTTCCTTACAATGTATAACTGCAAAATAAAAGTCAGCAAATGGCTGAAAGGTATGGATTACGAAGAGATGGAGTGTTTAGTTAATAATTAGAACACATGTGTAATTAAATACGGGTGCAGTTAGTTCTTGACGGTTTCTTTTATTTTTATAAATAAGTTAATCATACAACCAATGTGCGCATACCTAAATCGGCCACAGTATTTATGTACATAGAGGGGACCCTGTTGCCTGTAATACAGGTTATCCTACCACTGGCAACAGCAGTCACCTTTAACAATATTTAATCTCCAATGTGAATCTAATGAGCCCAATCTCGATAGATTGGGCCATTGAATGAATGGAAATGAATAGAAAATGTTGGAACCATGGAACCTTGGACTGTAAGTAAACATATCGATGTTTACTTACAGTTCCAGGTTCCATCAGCCACCTTCCAGTCTCATCATAAGACTAGCTCGATGGTACCATAATATTGTATTGTCATCTAATCTACATAAGTTTTATTATGTTAAGACAAATCTCATGAGCCGAAACTCGATTTGTTTACTAGTAGGCAGTCCAGGGTTCCATCAGCCACCTTCCAGTCTCATCAATCAGACCAACTCGATGGTGCCATAATATTGTATTGTCACCTAATCTACATATAATTGCAAAGTTTTATTATGTTAATACGAATCTCATGAGCCCAAACTCGATTTGTTTACTAATAGGCAGTCCAGGGTCCATCACCTACCTTCCAGTCCATCGTCAAGTCCTCATCATCAGGAGAAATGAATAGAATATGTTAAGGCGATTCTAATAAGCCCAAACTCAATATCTTTACTAGCAGACAGTCCAAGGTTCCATCAGCCACCTTCCAGTTCCATCATCAGACCAGTTCGATGGTACCATAATATTGTATTGTCATCTAATCTACATATAATTGCCAAGTTTCATGATGTTACAAGAATTAAAAGGCCGTGTATATCAGATTCTTAGATTTCATTACATAGTTACGTACAAGACGACCTAATAAAAGCGTGTTAATAAAAATAAAAGCGTGTTAAAAAAAAGACTAGAATCCAGAGCCGTAACCGTAAAACATATTAATAATAAAAAACTCATTCATTAAAATTGACAGATTTCTAATTTCTACAACTCTGAATCTCAGACCAAATAAAAAGTAAAGACGGAGTCTGCCGAACAAAAAAGTGAAGCCGATAAAACTACGCCTCGCCGTGTACATACACAGTTACACGCACACACATGCAACGAAACTACGCCTTGGCTTCTCAGTAGAGCTATCCCGGCGCGCGGAGCGTGACGTATTAGTAAATAACAATATTTATTAGAAAATACCGAATTTTGTAGTGAAAATGTGTAGAAACCAATCTTCCGAAAATAAAAAACAGGATGGAATCACATTTCATACTTATGTAAACTTATAAACTGATATTTTCAATTAATCAAAATCAAATTGGATGCTGTCGCTTGGAACACAAAACCTGAACCAAATGTTGCCATGATTATACGTTAGTTTTTACCTGTTGTTGGGTAACGTGAAATATAACATAACGTTACGTTACTTCATACATTAATAATGTGTAGCATACTTTTATATTATTCGAATATTGTAATGCATGGATAAACAATTAAAAGAAACATCTTTATTATCTCATTTAATTATCTTTTTTCTTTATGTATTCGAATAAAATTTTTGGGATGTAATACAAATTATATATTATAACTACGTATTTTTTAGGATAATCGAGATCAAAATCTAAAAGAGAACTGGATTGCGCTCATTCGTAAGAGTAGAAATGAACCATTGTTTTGTGTATTCTGTAGCAAATTTCATTTACATTTTAATAATAGAAACTGTTTATTAAAATTGTAAATACTTTTCGTTTTATCGACATAAAATTGAGATGACTGATTGGTACGCGATTTTAAGTGACTTGTTGCGAGTGCTTGAAACCGTAAAATGAACAAAGCTATTCATCCGAGACTTGCCACTTGTAACTAAAGTAAAATAAACCATCCCACTAAACGTTACCACATAAATCAAGGCACTTGGACTTCGCATTCGTTTTTATCACCACTTGAAATACGACCTTTTTTTCTATTCCGTGTTAGCGTGTTGAATCTTGCGCTCTGATGGTTTATGATATAGTGTAAAATAAAAGTGTGAGAGTATGGTATTTTATAATTTTAATTGGTAACTTATAATAAAATATACTAATAACCAAATAACCTGGAATTTAAATTTACAAATTTTAAAATATACCTCCCTTTACCCAACTAAACGACTTTTTTTTATCTTTCCTGAGTTTACCGTAACGTAATTAAAATAAATTATAGACATGACGCATTGTGTACACACAGTTTTATAGAAAATTTTATGGAGAATCCAAATACATATAGTTTGTGTAGGATATTCTTACAAAATAACAGAGAAATCAGCAAAACAATGTAATCGTTCCCACTCAGGTGGAGGCCCCATAAAGGAGTCTGGCACTTGTAGGTGAGAACGGCGCATGACCTTTGCTCATAGTTCACGAGAGGTTGCATCTAGCGCTAGTGTACAACTAATCTGGAGAATAAGCCTACGATATTTTTTTCTAATATTTTATAACGTTAATAATAACGTTATGAATTTTTAAGAAATAACGTTATAACTATTTCTAATATTGGGGTACTATAAATGACTATGGCAACACTGGCTAATGCACACATACATAAAAAACTGGCTTCACTTTGTTGTTGTGTTGGCAGAACTCCGTCTTTACTTTTTATTTGGTCTGAGCTCTGAATTTAAACATTCAGAGTTCTACGGTGCCAATTCTGACGTGATTCTCTAAACTCAAAACTAAATTTAACATCAGTCTCTCCTTTACATTCTGTATAGAGAATGACTAGGATATACTGCTGTCAAATTTAAGTTTAGGTTTAGAGAATCATGCTAGAATCAACACCAATCTCACACTAAGAGAACAAGTTTACAATAATAATTTAAGCGAACAAAACAACATAAAAACCTAATGCAGATTAGGTTAGCCTTGATCAATCGTGCAAATTTGCTGAGAATCGTTGCGAAACCATTAATATCATCAAGAATGGCAAAGAGCAGTTTTGAATATGTTAAAAGTTTTGAAATTGAAGATGTTCTCTTGCCAAACACATGGATAGTGGTACGCTTAGATGGAAAATGTTTTCATAAGTTTTCTGATGATCATAATTTTTCGAAACCAAACGATATAAGAGCATTGAAATTAATGAATTATGCTGCTTTTATTGTGATAAATGAATTTAATGATTTATTAATGGCTTATGGACAAAGTGATGAATATTCATTTATATTTAAAAAAAATTCTTCATTATATAAACGCCGTGCTGCAAAACTTTTAACGACTGTTAACAGTAAGTTTTCTTCTTCATATGTGTACTATTGGAGCAAATTTTTTGGAGACGAAAAATTAAAATATCCTCCTACATTCGACGGCCGTATAATTTTATATCCATCTGAAGAAAATTTAATAGACTATATGAAATGGAGACAAGCAGATGTTCATATAAATAATTTGTACAATACAACCTTTTGGACTCTGGTTTTACGGGGTGACCTAAGTCCGATGCAGGCAAGTACAATTTATTTTTAGTCTGTTTTAGTAAGTTTAAGGTTGATAAACTTCATTTTTACTATAGTTTTTTAAAATATTGATAATGTTAGTCATAGATTTCAATAAATATTTTATATCATTTCAATAAATCAAACATGTGTAGTAAATAAGTACAATATTTATTGAAATCTTCCACATAAAGGCTACAAAAACATATACTTCTGGACACATCTATGTGCTCATTGCTATAAGTTTCAATGGTCAGTAACAAAAATATAATTTAAACGATAAATCTAAAATCACATGAAACAATGATTAATAAATCAGCTTCAAAACTGCATGGGTAATAAATTTTTGCACAATGTAAAGTTTATTTTTAGCTAGGGACCATAAAAACTACGTAAAAATAATATGCTAGGTGGACAGAAAAATGTGTCTGGAAGTAAATAATAAAAAATAAAACCATTTAAAATTAAATCTGTAGCTCCAGTAATCTGGTAGACTTTTAACTTCAGTTTTCTTATTTTTTAATATTTTGTGCAGTGCAACTTTTATAAGTTTTGTTTTATTAGAACCATCTTCAAAGTATAGAAAACCTAAAATAAAGGTGGTCAAATATGGTGAAGTTGTTAACAAGTTATGGCGCAATCAAAGGAAACAGTTTATATAGATTTAAAAAAATAACAAATTTAATAATAAACAGCATCATACCACTTCAGGACACTGTAAAAAAATCTTGGTGTGTTGTTTGACAGTAACTTGTCTTGGAGTCACCATGTTAGTGAAGTTAGTAGGAGGGTTTTTGGTGCGTAATGGCTCGCTGAAACGCCTGAAAAACCTTTTGCCGACCAAGACTAAAATTTCTCTTGCACAGTCCCTTCTTTTTCCGTTACTTGATTATGCCGATCTGGTTACCCTGACCTTAGTGTTGTTCTTCTTAATAAACTCAAGAGTCTGCAGAATTTATGTATTCAATTCATATTCGGTCTGCGTAAGTACGACCATATCCCTCATTATCGTTCCCAACTTCATTGGCTACCCATTTCCCGTAGAAGAGACTGTCACAACCTATCACTACTTTATTCTATCCTCTTTCATCCACACACTCCTCTCTATTTTAAGGAGCGTTTCACTTTTCACTCATTTAATCCTGTTTGTGACCTTCGGTCTTCTCATAGCCTATCCTTAGTTATCCCACCCCACTCCACTGATTTCATAGCCAAGTCATTCTATGTAAGAGCTGTTAAATTGTGGAACTCTTTACCTTTAGATATTAAATGTGCATGGCCGAGTGACTCCTTTGCTATTAAAATTAGGATTATTTCCTCAAGCTGGACTCTGACTAATCTTTTTATAGTTCATTACTTTGTATTGTATTTTATAGCTTCCATATACTTTCTATATTTTATTTTCCTATATTTACATTTATTTATTTATTTTTACAATGCACAGCCCGCTGTTTCTACTATTCTTATGGTATCGTTTCATTTAGCCAAAGGTTGCCTGGTAGAGATTGCTACCTTAGCAATAAGGCCGCCTTTTGTGTTTGCGTTCCTGTTTTATGTTTATTGTTTTTTTTTGTGCAATAAAGAGTTTCATTCATTCATTCAAATTTATATAGATATTGGTGCCAATTCTGGCGTGATTCTCTAAACTTAAATCTAAATTTAACATCAGTCTCTCCTTTTCATTCTGTATAGAGAATGACAAGGATATACTGCTGTCAAATTTAAGTTTAGGTTTAGAGTATCATGCTAGAATCGACACTATTGTCAAAAACGCTCTTGAAACAAAGATGCGAAAATATTGGAGACAGATTTTACCAAAACACCTTGGGTCGCGATGTGAATGTTTGTGGTAAAGGTAGAGTGCTGCGGCTCATTCTAAAATGAGCCTAATGCAGTGTGGCTTAAGGGAGAAAGTGCAACGACATCTGCACTTGTTTATAATTTATACGCGTTACCTACGTATAAGTAGGAACTACGCAATCACGGGTGCTAGTTAACTGGACTTTTCTAGAATGCGTCGTTTCGCTTATATAAGCACCGTCGGCGTCGCGCAGTGGACAGTTGAGTTTTAACAGTGTTTTTTTGGAACGAATACAAAGTGCAAGTAAAGTGTTCGATTGTTTTAAGACTTGTATAATGAAGTACAGTGTTTAGTGCGTGTATTGTGATTAACACTGTGTGTAAAAAGCCTGAACTGGCATATGATTGCGAACCCCATCCCGACACGTAACAATTGGTGACAGAAATGACATGCCAGTCAGATCGCGCGATGGAAGCGAAGACGTACGCAATTCGACCAGATTGAGACTTCATGATGAATAGACCGGCACACCACAGGCTGCTCACCACTGGGCTGTTACCACTACTGATACTGCCTAGGCGCTTACGCTCGACTTATCGACATTGTTGGCGGCTATCAAAGACGTCAAGGAGATTCAGCGACAAGCTATTGAGTACATCAAGGAGAGTCAACTCCAAGCAATTGAGGACGCCATGGAGAACAAACGACAAACTATTTAGAAGCATTCAAAACAACCTTGTGTGACCTCCAAGACGAAGTAGAATGCGTAAAGAGTCGTACCAACAAACACCAGGAGAGCATAGGCGAATGCAAGGAGACTACCGATCCATGAGAAAATGTTAAGAGACCTTCAAAAAACCAAGGTCATCAATCAGCACCGCCATAGCAACCACGGGTACCACAGTACCAAAATTTAAAGTACCGGCGTTTAATGGTACAACTTCTTGGACTGCATTCAGACACCAATTTGAAGTCGTAGCCAAAGCCAACGGCTGGGAGGACGAACATGCCCTGACCGCACTCACTCTTGCGCTCAGGCGGGATTCCCTTCTGATATTGGAAAATGTACCAGCCGATCAACGAAGTTTGGAAACTCTCCTAAAGACTAGAAGCTCGTTACGGTGATAAACTGTAGGAGCATGTGATTGAAATAATCTAGAGGAACTTAAGTCACGGTAACAGAACACAGGAGAAGGATTGCAGCAGTGGGCCACGGAGAGATAACGACTGATACGTCGCGCCTATGCGTCCAGTAAAACATTAATAGAAGACAATTCAATTCAATTCAAAAATCATTTATTCAGTTTAGGCTTTTACAAGCACATGTGAAAGTCGAAAACTACGCCATCGGTTCGCAAAACTACAGCGGGAGACCTTGTACTTCTCAGTACAAGGTCTCCCGCCGTAGTTTTGCGGCGAGCAAGAAACTCAGCAAGGGCTGCTTTTTTCTCCCTGTTTTATATCATACAGTTCCGTACAATTGAAAGTTGACATCAAGCTTTCAAACATGTGTTGAGGTAAATCTCCATCACATAATGTCAAATAGGTAACAATAGACAATCAACGAATTTACTAACAATAAGTGTAAAGAAAAGACCCAAAATAGCAAGAAACAATCTTCAAAACACATTGAACAAGTATATGAAACGACTAAGTGTAAGGTTCTCTTCAAAACTCTTTCCAAGGCCCCCAGTTTTAATATTACTTTTCCATTTTCACATAAGATCCAGACAACTTAATACCACAGACATAGTATAGATGACGCATGCCGTCGCCAATGCGTGCCGGCAATTTGAGCAATGCTCAAATACGGCCCGGTCAGAGCTCAATGCGCTTTGGACTGCGTTAGCGGAAAGTAGTCTTTGAAAATATCAAAATGCCTAATTGCGCCGTTGTTAATAGGGAAGATGCAATATTTTTATTTTTGTTTTCATTTTAAAGAATTCCATGTAGAATAAAACACAGATATATTAAAAAATTAAAACATTGTGATTTATCGGAAAAAATGCGGTTTTAAATTGACAATTTAAATTTTCGCGCGAAAACGAACCTATGGTTGCGATGACGTCACTCCTGTCTGTCACTGGTCGTAATTGTTCGTTGCTGGCTTTAAATTTTCATACTTTTGCATATTTTATCGACTTTCGAAATATTTTTTTGAAAAATTTTTAATGGACTATCCATCAACATCATGTGATCATAACAATACCACTAATATTCCGAAAAAAAGCCGTGTTGACTCATGTTTTGTGCCAATCTACTTCAACAAAGTTCCTAAATAAATTGTTTTTGACTGGAACTTCTGACCCAAAACTGAAAAAAGTGGTTTCAAGCTGCGAAGAGAAATGACAATTATTCTCCAAAGAGCATTATTCGATGCTGAGAAGATCACTTTGACGTAAGTCGGCGAATATACTTGTTATATGCTTAATTAATCTGCTTGTACGTAAAAACGCATTAGTAACCTACCTAATACTTACAAAACCTGTCTATAACATATTTTTAATTTTACAGTTGGAGAATGACGTCGAAAATTAGATAAAGTTTAAAATGTGTGGCACAGTCTTCACATTGGCAGGACTGAACCAAGCTTTGCGTTTCATTTAAAATAACTGTAACACGATAACCTTCTTTACGTACTTTATGCTCCGGAGAACTCGACCTTTAACTGTACATAATTTTCCATCTCTTTTAATTTGGACATAGCCGATTGCATTATCGCCGTAAAATTTGTAGAAGCCGCTGAATAAAATACGAAGTTTAACAACTACGATTTTTGCATACCGTAGTAATTTAGTCCCTTTCATTTCTACACTTAAAAAGTCTGCACTTTGGACAAAAAAAGTTATAACCATGTCAACGATAACTCTTGGTAAATTCCTGGAGTCTGCTTTGATAAACGCAACTTCCATTTTTATTAAATGTAAAAAACGCAATAAATATTCCCATAAAATAATATTTACTTTAGCAACCATACCTCAAAGAAGTTGTCATAACAGGAGAGACGTCACTAAACGCTGATTGGTGTTTTAAAATACGTTCCGTTTCAAGTATTTTTAATTCGTAATAATTGTTAAAAAACAACATTATGTAAAATAAAAACGTTGCACTAGCATTTCTTTTATATTTTTTTAACATTTTAATCATAAAATTTTCATAAATATTATATATGCATCTTCCCTATTGTAAAAATACGTCAAAAGTAGTTTGCAGAGTGAGAGGAGACGTTTCGTATCATCGGTAAGTAGTTGTGTTATTTATTAGAGCTGTAATTTAATTAAACCCGATGTTTTATTATTTTTAGTGAATCCTACTACGTCCAAACATATCTTCGTTACGGATCCAATATCGTTATCCATTGCCGGTCTGTCTTTGCTAGTATAATTGGAGTTGTTAAGTTAATACGCATTGAAAACAATACAAACGAAACAATCGCAACCGCGATGAATTCGTGGTCCATCCACTATTCTCATTCCTCTGTCGAATTTTACAAATAGTGTTGTACTTGCATAATCGTATATTCGATTCAATCGATTCATACGTGTAGTCGATTTTGGAGACAGAAGAATGATAATTTATTTAAGTTATTTATTTAAGATTTCCACGTGATTCTAATACTAAAGAAAAATGGATTGACGCAACAGGCAATAAAGACTGGTTCTCTACAAAACACAGTACGATTTGTTCCATGCATTTTAAAGAGGACGACTATGTTTCAACGAAAAAACGACGCTTGTTCGAAAAAGCGTATCCGACAATTCAGATAGTGAAGACCACAAGTAGTGAAGAGGTTAGTGGACGAGCCGGGCCCATAATATACAATACACATGCAATGTATATATAGTATACGGTATTATTATAATTTTTTATTCCTTTCCATTTACAGGAAATAAATCAACCATCTCGTACACTGGAGAATCCTTCGTTACTAAATTCACCAAAGAAGACAAAATAAAATAAAATAATCAAAAATCAAAAGTTAAAAATAAAAGGTTACAAGAGCGGAATCGTCGTAAACATAAAAAAAAAAAAATTCTGGAGACAATAATAGAATGTTTAAAAAAGAAAGCCCTCATCACTGAGGAGCAAGCTGAATCTTTAAAAGTTATAAATGTTACAACTAAGGAACTTTATTTTAGACAAATGAAAAATTTAAAAACAAGCCCTGATGGGCAGATCGAAGAGGATCTAACACCATTTACCTCTACAAACTGTAGAGGTAAATGGTGTTAGATCATCTGGATCTCATGTGGAAATGGGCGTTCCCCAGGGTTCAATTTTAGGTCCCTTCCTGTTTCTAGTATATGTAAATGATTTGCCGTTTTTTGTGGAAAACTTGTGTGAGATTGTATTATTTGCTGATGACACATCTTTATGATTTAACGTTGACAGGCGCAAAAACAACTATGACGATGTGAATAATGCTCTCTCGCAAGTTCTGCAATGGTTTAATGTCAATAATCTAAAGCTAAATGCTAATAAAACCAAGTGTATTCAATTTTCATTACCTAATGTAAAAGTTGAGCATATTGAAATTAAATTAAATAATGAAAAATTAGATTTAGTAGACTCGACTACATTCTTGGGTATAACGGTAGACTCAAAACTGCAATGGAGTCATTACATTACGCTTTTGGCTGGTAAACTTAGTTCAGCAGCTTATGCCATAAGAAAGATAAGACAACTTACTGATATATATACTGCCAGGACTGTATATTTTAGTTACTTTCATATTATCTTATCATACGGCATTTTACTAATCTAATCTATTTTTAATGATGCTGAAAACTATATTAAAGGCCTAAAAACTTCCGAAGGACAGTCATTGATCAAAAGTGGAAGGAAAACTGGATTCATTGGCTTATTAGTTTGTATGGCAAGCACAAAAGAACTGGTTCATCACTTAATAGAAGAAGAAAAAATTAAATTCTTGACAATGTACCGCTTTAGTCAAGATCATCTTGAACTATTCTTCTGCAATGTACGGGCACACGGAGGATGCAATAATAACCCCACATCCCGAAAGTTTAAATCCTTTTACAAAAAACTATTGTGCCATGATCAGCTGAAAACTAATAATGATGGAAATTGCATAGCTTTAGAAGAAATTTCAATATTTATATTTTGAATTTATATTTGTCTGTCGTGTTGTGTCGTGACGTGTCAGAAAGGTATCGGTTTCATACATTTAGTACGGTTAGAATTATATTTGTGTGTCGCATTATGTCGACAGATCGCGACAGACAAATATAATTCTAACCGTACTAAATGTTTGAAGCCGATACCTCTCTGACGTGTCACGACACAACACGACAGGCAAATAAAAATTATATTATGATTACAGTAAAAAATCAAGTAACTTTAGTTTTATCATTCCTCTGTCTTTGAACTCGAATTATAATCGATTAAATAATCGATATATAAAATTCGGCATTTTTACTCATACTATAACAAAACTGCAAAATACCTACATTAGCTCACGCCACATTTCTTATTTTTTAATGGTTTCTGCTCAAAAGCCTAATAAGTATTATAATCAATTTTTTACGTATCTATAAACAAAAACTTATTTGAAAAGCGGTGAATTAAAGCAATAACAGTCAAGCAGACGGGATGCGCGCGCGTGTTAGATAATATACACATAAGGTCATTAACAAGCTAAAAACAAAACATCGAGGCGGCTGTATAATTATTGTACACTTAAAAATGGTTGATTCAGTGATGTTATTGCTGCTTCAATACTCGTACTTGATTTTTGTAATGAAGGTTTTATATAACATACTGTGAAAATCTATTGCTAGCACTAAATTACATAATTTAATAGAATATTTCATAAATTGCGGGTAGTCAGCGAAATCTTTGTACACGTGTTCTGAACGGCCCGATGACGTTAGTTGTTTGTCGCTGCCTTTAAAAGGCCGAGCTTCAACCTTTGCGGGGCGATTCTGTATCGAGCCATCGGACCGAGCGGAGCTCTGAGTTAAGTTATCATTTTCATATTGTTGTTTATAACTTTTATCGGAATTATATTTGTATAATATTGTAAGTCATAATCTAATAAGGAAATTTATTTAGATTAATAAAATGTATGAGTTTACAATTACAAAAAGCTTAAAACTACCTAATATCTAAAAATAATATACAATAATATATCTTTGCCATTTACAATAGAAATTACTTCTGTAATCTTAAAAATTAAAATAAGAGATTATTTGCGAGTAAAGATTTTATACTTTGTTTTGGTATTTTAATTTTAATAATCAATAAATAGTGTACTTTAAACATTTAATAATTTTGAAAGTAGTGATTTCCCTTATAAAATAAAGAAATCTGAATCTATTGAATAGTTTTATTTCCATTCCATTTGCTTTTATTGCTTTATATAAGTTTCAAAGTGTTTATAAAATTAATTATTAATGCCAATGCTAACATCAGAAGTGGGATAAACAACCTATTCTCATAAAACTAATATAATTATTTGTTTCATAATGAATGTCGGAGAAAAACGGAATCTGCTGAAGGCAATCAGCAATGCTTTCACTACACCGAGTGAGAAGGATGACGACGTGGCACCATCAGTCTTCAATTCGGATAATGATTCCGGAGCGGCTGGCTGGTGAGACAGCATCGAAGTCCTGACAAAGGAGTTCAGTCGGAGCAATATCACGACAGCTGCTAAAGGAGGTAAGGCCGTTAAGGGCCCTGATTTAGCGTGGTTCGAAACGGGAACCTGTAGAAGGAAGATTAAGGGTTTTTTTTTATGTTAATGTAATAAATTCTTACCCTGTAGAGAGAAATCTGTGTGAGAGATTCACTAAAGCAGTTCTGTATTCTTCTAATTTATCTGATTCTTATAGTGATTATGTAGAAATAAAGTAAGGTTACTGGGTAAAACATTTTGTTTTTGATGCACAACTTATTGAATTAATCTGAAATTTCTTGACCATGTCTTGAAAAGTTTAGAAAAATAAAAATCTAGCCAAATTCGATATCCAAGACGAGACAAGACATATGTTATTACGTTTCATTTACCATTTTTATATTAAAACTGATAAAAATTTAGTTGAAAATAAAAGAAAATACGGCAACAGTGTTTTTAATGTTTTAATAATTATATTCCAAGACCATAACCAATGGCTTGAGATCAAAAAGGTTAAATAATAATTAGAAATCTTTCAGTTATATTCAAAATTTGTTTTGTTACCATGGACATTTTCTGACTCTGAAGTTTAATTCTATAATGATAAATACAGGTAAGGTTTATATTATGAACTTCACAACTAGAAAATTACGAATAACTATAATAATCGGACATTTATTTTAGTTTAGAAAGCTAAACAGTGCAAAAAAAAAATATATTGATTGAAAATTGTTCACTATTTGGACAGATAACAAAAAACGAATCGAGAGGAACAAAATCTGAATTGTAAGGCCTCATATTATACACTAGTAGAAGTTTAAGAACTAGATTTCCAGCTTTGTGGTTTTATCATTAATTCGTTGGCATTACTTTTAGGACTTGATATTGAAATGCACCCAAATAAACTTATAATCGAGTAGCATATACAGAACAAGCTTCTGACGAACTGAGAAACTCCACTTTTTTAAGTGTTACTGACTTGTAAGCATGGCTTCATCTATTATTTTTGTGTTGTTACCTGCCTTTCCATTTATACGATACCATGCAAAAATAACCAAAAAAAAAAGTAACGAATTCCCGATGTAAATACTTCAAAAATATTTTCTATGATAAAAAATAAGCGTAATAGATTTTTATTGCACCACAATGTACCCAAGAAAACAAAGTATAGACTATTGTCATTGATATATTAATTGTTGTTACTTATTTCAAAAACTGTTAACATGAATTGACATAATTTTTGATCGACACAGCACAGGTTACTTCTCGGAGCGTGTTTTCGATACTAAAAGTGTTGCCAATATGTTAAATGTAGTTTATCATTAGTTTGAATTTTCTATTTGGCAAAGGACATGGCTAAGAAACTGCCCTTAACGTGTATAATTATCGCATTAGCCCATAATTTTGTGTATTTTTTTTATTAATTATTACGTGTTTATAATTCTCTTACAACTTTAGTGAAAGGCCCTTATTTTTATTATAACAAATCACTGAAGGCCTAAAATACTAGATTTTGTTTTTCTGATCAGGCTTGAGAGAAGGCTGTATGATAATTAATGCTTTGATTTTTGCAAATGAACAAAATAAAACTTCACAGATTTCATGTCAGGCCGACAGCAAAAAATTATTTGTATATAATTTTACTTTTAAAAATACTTTTTGTGAAGTGTTAATCAGATAAATGTGAAGATATATTCTAAGAAAATGCGAAATTTATGGCTCTGTAAATAATTCAGCCATTCTGCATTATATATAACTAAGTACAATATTTATACATTGCTAGAGCAGTCGCTTATACAAAATTTTACCATGTTCTTAGGGTAACAAAAAAAAAAAGCGGAATAACGTTTTTGGAACTTTTTCGCGAGACAATGTTTTATAAATAATGTCAGAAATTATCTGAACTCAATGGTTTCAAAACACAATTTTACTATATTTTTACTCAACAACTATCGATTTAGTTCTTAAAATTTAAAGGGGTTCTTGAAAATATAATGATAAAAATCAGCTTGAAAATTATGAGATAATGAGACAAATATTTTTTTTATACATTTCAAACTCTAGTATTTTAGTTTTTTTAGTTTCCCAAAGAAATGGATTGGTTTTGTAACTGTTTTATATATATAACTGGTAATTTGATAAATTGTAAAGATACTAGTACCAATATCGACCTGTAAACCTTAGTCTTCTGCAAAAATGTGGGACACCAAAAAAAACCAATGGTCAAGTATTTTGAACAACGCTCATTGGCAATGTTGATGGATTCACAAGATTTTGTCTATAAAAACCACTTGAATTTTATTTTATTCATTCGGAGTTAAATTCCAGAATAATAGTTTGATAGGTACCTACTTCGAGAAAGAAGTACTAGTCAATTTGGCTGTTACAGATTATGTTACTTTGGGGTATGAACACTGTTTTTACATGTATTTTTGACAAATTTTATACATTGGTTGATATAAAATCTCGTTGGCAGTTATTATAATAATCTATAAATATTAGATGTACCCACAAGGTTATTATTGATCTTGCTATCTTATACAAACAAAAATATACAAATAACAAATAACAGTTAATTTATTCAATTGCTTAATTAAAAGCTTTTTGTAATCATTAATTCCATTATTAAATATATCAATAAAATTGAATTTAATATTATATGAATCACAGGCTCGGTACAAAAATGTGTTGGAAGTAAATTTTGTCTCAACAAAAGGTACACTAAACTAGGCTGTTAGACCTAGAGTTTAAACGGGAACACGAATGTTACTCAAAAGAAAAGGAGAATAAGGGCTATGGAGTTAAATAATAGAATTAAAATGGAACATCTTAAAGTCTTTGCTAACCCTTAGAACGAAACCTAGCATTGGATAAGCTTTAAAAGTTATATTTTCAATGTGATCATTAATCGATTATTTGCTGTCTAGAAGAAGTCCCAGGTTCCTAACTAAAGCAACATTCAAGGACTGATCAGTTGGCTGATAATTATCTAATATTTTGGTTTTTTTTCCTTTCTAGTAAAACTTGTAACACAACATTTATTTACGTGATAGATATGCTTAATACTACCTGCAATGGTTCGTCAGATTGGCCAAGCGGTTTGTGGAAATTACAACAATCTTTAAATACCTATATTCAAAATTCGACAAGATTTACATCAATTCGTTTACTTATTGGTCGTAATGCAAACATTCCATGAATTCAGTATCGTCTTAATTATATAGGAGTTACGGAAAATAACAGACATTAGATCAGATCGTAATTTAGCTCAGCGGCGTTTACATTTTGACAATTGTTAGGGGAGGACAATAAGGGTTTTGAGATTGGTAATATAGTGTTATGTTATCAGGATCGTAGACGTCATAAAAATTAAGACCGAAATTTAGGGAACCGTACGAAATTATAGAGATTTCGAATAATGATCGTTATAGTTTAAGGGGTAGTGGTCAACGGAATCATGTAATTTCTAAGGAGTATTGTAGTAGCCAAGGGGAATTGGCTGAACAAAATTTATCATTCGAGAATCGGCCGTAGCTTTGAAAAAATATATATATAACTGTTAACCATTACACAACGGATAAAATCGCAACCCGGCACATACTGCAAGACCAACAGATACTGTTAGTTCTTTTTGTTTGCATGATTTAACATAAAAGGGAGATAGAAAGCCTCTCTGAGTTTGTTTCGCTGGTTCTTCTCGGAAAGGTCTCCCAACTTTGGAACCGGTGGTAGTTTACGGTAGATAGGGTCAAATAAAGAAACTCAAAATTATGTAAAAGAATTAAATAAATCACTTTATTAATTATATTAGCTAATACATTCAATCATAGACAATAAAGTTTTAAAAATCTTCCAATGAAAAATCCAAACGCTCAATAAAAGTCTTAAGGCAGCTCGACAAAGTAAATAAAATACAGTTATGTTCTAAAATCGATTTATGAAATATGTTGTTAGTATAAACAATGAGATTAAATTATTATGATCATATGTACCTGTAATATTTTATGATATACCAATAAAAGTTTAGAGTATAAAATTTAATATTTGATTAAAATATTTGTGCATGGAATATTGGTATAACTATTGATTAGTTTTTCTTAAACCACTCGTAATATACTTTGAAAAAATGTGATACCAACGAAAAGTTTTAAATTTTACCTGATCCTATGATTGTGTTGTAAAACCACCACTGCTGGTCTACCACTGCACTGATATCAGTTTGAAATTCATATGCAGCAGGTGATGGGACTATTATGACAGAGACTTATGATATAATATGTATACTGCTGGTCAGTCACTGCCCCGATGCTAGTCTGGAATTCATGCGCAGCAGGTGATAGGACTAGTATGTCAAGGCCAGAGACTATGATATATATTTGTATACTGCTGGTCAGTCACTGCCCCGATGCTAGTCTGGAATTCATGCGCAGCAGGTGATAGGACTAGTATGTCAAGGCCAGAGACTATGATATATATTTGTATACTGCTGGTCAGTCACTGCCCCGATGCTAGTCTGGAATTCATGCGCAGCAGGTGATAGGACTAGTATGTCAAGGCCAGAGACTATGATATATATTTGTATACTGCTGGTCAGTCACTGCCCCGATGCTAGTCTGAAATTCATGCGCAGCAGGTGATAGGACTAGTATGTCAAGGCCAGAGACTATGATATATATTTGTATACTGCTGGTCAGTCACTGCCCCGATGCTAGTCTGAAATTCATGCGCAGCAGGTGATAGGACTAGTATGCCAAGGCCAGAGACTATGATAAATATATGCTTTTATACAATTGAATGTGACTATGACTGTGACCATGACTGTGACTGTGACTATGCCTGTGACATAAGGTCATAAACAAGCTGAGTTGATCGCTAGATCTTATTTAAATAAAGTTACCCAGTAAAACAATTTTTAAAGTGATCACATTATTTCAAAGTGTACTTCGAGAACGAAGTACATGTCAGAATGGCCGTGTTAGATAATATACACATAAGGTCATTAACAAGCTAAAAACAAAACATCGAGGCGGCTGTATAATTATTGTACACTTAAAAATGGTTGATTCAGTGATGTTATTGCTGCTTCAATACTCGTACTTGATTTTTGTAATGAAGGTTTTATATAACATACTGTGAAAATCTATTGCTAGCACTAAATTACATAATTTAATAGAATATTTCATAAATTGCGGGTAGTCAGCGAAATCTTTGTACACGTGTTCTGAACGGCCCGATGACGTTAGTTGTTTGTCGCTGCCTTTAAAAGGCCGAGCTTCAACCTTTGCGGGGCGATTCTGTATCGAGCCATCGGACCGAGCGGAGCTCTGAGTTAAGTTATCATTTTCATATTGTTGTTTATAACTTTTATCGGAATTATATTTGTATAATATTGTAAGTCATAATCTAATAAGGAAATTTATTTAGATTAATAAAATGTATGAGTTTACAATTACAAAAAGCTTAAAACTACCTAATATCTAAAAATAATATACAATAATATATCTTTGCCATTTACAATAGAAATTACTTCTGTAATCTTAAAAATTAAAATAAGAGATTATTTGCGAGTAAAGATTTTATACTTTGTTTTGGTATTTTAATTTTAATAATCAATAAATAGTGTACTTTAAACATTTAATAATTTTGAAAGTAGTGATTTCCCTTATAAAATAAAGAAATCTGAATCTATTGAATAGTTTTATTTCCATTCAATTTGCTTTTATTGCTTTATATAAGTTTCAAAGTGTTTATAAAATTAATTATTAATGCCAATGCTAACACGCGCGACTTCTCCCTTCAAGGACTAGCGGCGTACTGGCGCACAACTCGCCGCGGCTGGTGCCTTTGAATCGTTACACGCGGACGAAGAATTCCCATCACTAAAATGCTCTTGTGACGTCACAGTAGGTACTAAAAATGTGGCACGCGTGGTTTTCATACAATTTGATGAACTTGCGTTATCTATACTATCTATGTCTGTGCTTAATACCGTTTACCTCTACAGTTTGAACTCTGGAATTTGATTCCATAGTGATTTAATTTTAACTATACTTATTAAATAAAAAGTTACATTACTCGGAAAACGAGAAACCAATGTAATGGTTTCTCGTTTTCAAAAGGTCGTATTACATCTGCGTTTTATTTATTTCACCTATAAACGTCATAGCAAAGTTAGCACACATGTCATCCAAACTGTGTTTTTTCCCCAGGTACTTCATCACAACACTGTCTTAATTGCTTGAATCTTTTCCTAACCAACGATTTATCTTTCCCTATATTTTTCTAAAATCCCCCTCACATTTTTGAAGTTATACTTCTTTGGGCGCGTTATGAAAAAATTATGAGAGTGAAATTTTAAGATGCGCGCGCATCACTGTAACACAAAATTTTAACAGCATGAAGTTGGTCGCTTTAGCGACCAACTCCATGCGTTACTTTTGGGTTTACCGCACATTAAGAAAATCTACCAACAAAATAGAAATAGAATCTCTATTTAGTGGGTGCTAACGACTGCATTGTGAAGGCCTATCAAAAGTATTTATTATTCTGGAACAACGGAACCAAAGCGCGATTCAGGAGACTACAGCGCCATCTCTTGACTATTGGTGTAGTAGAACCAAAAACCACATCTTTATTTTTTGTAATAAAGTAACAAAAAGTATTTATTAATCTGGAACAACGGAACCAAAGCGCGATTCAGGAGACTAGAGCGCCATCTCTTGACCATTGGTGTAGTAGAACCGGAATACGTGTTTGAGTTTCATACAAGTGCAAATCACATATGTTCTAATAAATTATATTCAGTAGCGATTTTAATTGAATATTTTGATTATTTATTTATTTTTTCAAATTAAAACTGAACTTTATTGACTGTGTCCTTTTCCAGACTTTTTATTAATTTATTGTAATTAATTATTTGCATGCAATTAAAAACTAATTTTAAACGATGCCAAAGAAGGATAACTTCTCACGTGTTGATCTATCACAGGTTGTACAAGTTTTTTTTTCTATGATTTACAGTTATTCTAGTCTTTTCATAAATAGACTCGGAAATACTACATACCCTCCCATACATCAATAACGGACAATTTAGCTCTAAAATTTGCGACCAGACAATATTTTCTAATTCATTACATATTCATTTGTAATTAAATATATTGTTAAACTTACCATTATTCGGCTAACTATTTTTGCATGTTGTGTTAATGATACACCCACTAAGTAATGATCTGATATTTTACACAACAACATATGTGCAGAGATCCGATGATCACTGCAGGTGCGTACCCACACGCGATCAATGCAGGACGCCACAGTCCGCCCGGCGAGTATCTCCTCCCGTGTGCACTCATTGATAACGCTTTGCAATCCCCAATCACACAACTCGTTTTTATATTTCTCAACAATTGCGCTGTTTTCCAAGATATTTATGTTCGTGTCACCTGCAATTATAACTTCTTATTTCTTCGGTATTGTTTTCAGTACAAATATTATTTCTTTTTTAAAAGATCCACTAAGTTACTTGTTCCGAAAAGCATCGATGAATATGCAATTATCTCTTTAGTTATACACTGGAAATCTCAAAAAAGTTAGCGAATAGGCCGGCTCGTCACTCCGGCCACTGATCATGGACGTGGTCGTCTAGTGCTCTAGCCTCGTAACGCCCGCGGTCCTTAATAAAATACTAAAACAAACATAGCCTGCAGGCCCAACAATTCATACAGACTCATACTCCTAAACGCCCACGGTCCTTTTTTAACGATTAAATCGTTTTGGTGATACTATGGATTTAAATTTGCCGCTCTGAGTATAACCAACATAAAAATACATGTATTGGGATGGCTGCTATCTATGGGCGCGAGTTGGGGTGGATTAAAAAAAAACAACTGTCAAAGTCATTTAACAAAGTTTGACGACTTGGCACACAAACGGAGACTACGTAACTAATCGTAAAATATTTCTATAATCTATTAATTTAAAAGCGATAATTTATTACAATTTTATTAATAATTGTATGACTCATTGTTTGAAAACGTTCTTTTATTATTTACTCCAATAGATTAACGATATTTAATACCTAAAGTAATTGATACTTAGTTTTATTAGTACCTAAAGTAATTGATACTTAGTTGTAGTAGTTTTCTTATTGTAAATTGCAATATCTACCGCAGTTACTGCCTGTTTTTTTTAGTTTTGAGAGATCAGGATATCGGCAAGTTGCTAAAAGACTAATATCGAGTTTCATCCATTTGATGCCGCTGGCGAGGAATTGCAAAGAAAGTTCCACAATTCAGTTACACCTGTGTGTTACTAAGGATAATATAACAAAATATTTTTTAAATTTTCGCATTATTTTTATTTTAATTAGCTATTTGATATCCAAGTATAGAAGACTGATTATGGAAAGAGAGTAATTATTATTTTCATTTTGCTTAATGGTTTATCAAATTCAAAATTTGTTTTTAACCATAAGTGGACATTATTTTTATTATGGGTTGCTATTTAATTTCTTTTATATAATACAGGGAGAAAAAACAGCCCTTGCAGAGTTTCTTGCCGGTTCTTCTCAGTACAAGGTCTCCCGCCGTAGATTTGCGAACCGATGGCGTAGCTTTTCGACATTCACAAGTGCTTGTAACAGTGTAGACTGAATAAACGATATTGAATTTTGAAGATTTTTTTTTCTGACGAAATTCTTTTACTATAAAAAGAAAGTTTTATGTTCCTGAGTAGATTCTAATCAATTAATTAAAGTTTCATTTACTACAAAAACTGGTTTTTGTGTGCTACTTACTTCGACTCTACACCCTTTTCAACGTACTGAAACATAATTATGTTTGCATTTAACGCCCAAAGTACTTTTATACGTATTAAATAAAATGACATGTGTATTGCCTTTTATACCCAAAGTACTTTTTTTGCGAATTGAATTTTGATCCTATTTGTTGTTCAAAAATGGCCTTTAGGATCCTAATAAGCTGCCAAAGAAATTTCATCTATATTGCACAACCCTAAGCACCTTAATATATTTGGGAAAGTTTGGGTCTGAACGACAGTAAAAATTTAGGATTTAAAAAAGGACCTTGGGTTATAAGACATGATTAGCACTAAATGAAGTTGGGCGTTACAAGGCTAGGTGTCCATCTATCCTGTTGGATCCAGTGTGTGAGACAAAAAATCTCTTTTACGTGTATTGCGCTGAATCGCACGCTGGACCCAGTAGAATGGGTAGCATAGTACGGAGACTTCTATAGACAAATGATTACAATTATGGACAAATGAAGTTTCTTGTTAATAAGGAGTATATTCTTGTTACAGGCAGAAAAACGGCTTTGTGGTACCGTGTCAGCTGATAAGAATGAAATATTGTTCAAAGAATTTAACATCAATTACAATAATGAACCTGAAATTTTTAAAAGAGGAACATTGTTAATACGAAAAACTTTACCAGATGCCAGTAATGAGAAATCATATTCTATAATAGTCGATACTCATTGTGATATGTTGAAAGACAAGTTTTGGGAAGAACATGCTAATTTACTATCAATAAAATCATCAAAAGTAAAAAACTTCTATAATGGACCCATTACGGAAATAATTAAAGAACAACTGGTATCGAAAGAAAAAGACAACTCCAACAAGAAAATATAATCGAAGGCTATTTTTGATACCATAGTTCTAAGATTTACGTTTAGTTGAATAAATCATTCAGCAGCATCAGTTTTTTTTTATATAAAAGGCACAGTATGTGCATCAGCCACGACAGGGTAAAAGGTGAGGAAACCATAAAAATAGGATACAAAATATTTAATATAAAGGAATAGGATCAGGAAATTATACATACACAACATTAAATAGATAGTTTTTATTCATCTTATACTATTTATAGTTTTATATTATGTTTAGCTAGGCACTCTGATAATATGTCATATAAATTATATTCTCGGTGATATAAAAGAGAAGGAATGGAAGTAAGTCACATTCATTTTCAACTCTTATTACGTTCATCATGGTTGCTATCCTCTTGTTTCTTTTATCAATGTGTAGGAGGAAAGAACTGACTAGCAATGTGAGGTGAAGTTCAAAGTGCTGTGGATAGATTTGGGAACAATGAGATCAACGTATTCGTAAACTTCGCAATAATTTGATTTCACTAAAGAGTTCCTAACTTCTCATTTAAATTTTATTTTCTATTCTAAATAGTTGAATTCGCGTTATTCGCAATATGATTGCCGGCATGTTTTCAAACGAATCATTAAAACAGGTGCCACCGCTCAGTGGATCGACGGCATAAAAGCGATAGGACTTATGGGGTTGTACGCATTAAAAGGTAAAATAAAATATTTTTTCATTGCATTTTCGAAATGTACATACATTTGAGTATATTTTCTGAAAATTTCAAATTAATCTGGCAGATATTCTTGGAGATACACGTATATTTGGAACTACCAACGTTCGCAGCGATACAAACGTATATTAAGCTAGCAGACCATGGTCGCAACGCGCACATCTAACCTACTGGGTATTTAGTTGCTAATTAGTTACACTATTCCCGATTTAGTTGCTCAACACCTGTAAAAGATACATGCGATCTGCTAGCTTAAGTCTTAACCTAGCAGACCACAATACTGTATCTTCGGTTCTCGTAAAGATATCGAAGTTCTGCAAACGGCATATTTAGTTGCTAATTAGTTGCTAATTAGTTATACTATTCCCGATTTAGTTGCTCAACACCTGTAAAAGATACATGCGATCTGCTAGCTTAAGTCTTAACCTAGCAGACCACAATACTATATCTTCGGTTCTCGTAAAGATATCGAAGTTCTGCAAACGGCATATTTAGTTGCTAATTAGTTGCTGTAGGACAGCATTATTTGTTTTATCCCCCTATCACCCCTTAATTGCCGCACCAGCACCCACACTACCCCCGAAATACGATAAAATTAAAAAGAGCTCATCAGAGAATATAAACTACGGCGTATTTTGTTGCTAATTAGTTGCTGCAAAATAGCGTTGCTTATAGTATTTAACTATCAACCCTTAACTCCAGATCAGCACTGCAACCACCCCAGAATAGGAAGATATCGGAAAATTCTCGTAGGTGGAAAAAGACGCGGGATATTTAGTTGCTAATTAGTTGCTCGCCAAAAACGCAGTTAAGAGTATTCTACAATCATCCCCTAACCTTAGATCCAACCCCTCTACTCACTTAGAAACAGTAGATGGTTGGAATTCGCACGCGGATGTTTAAAACTGCTGGATGTTCTGTTGCTAATTAGTTGCTCGCCAAAAACGCAGATAAGAGTATCAACCCTTAACTCCAGATCATCCCTGCAACCACCCCAGAATAGGACGATATCGGAAAATTCTCGTAGGTGGAAAAAAGACGCGGCAAATTTAGTTGCTAATTAGTTGCTCGTCAAAAATGCAGATAAGAGTATTCTACAAACATCCCCTAACCTTAGATGCAACCCCTCTACTCACTTAAAAACAGTAGATGGTTAAAATTCGCACGCAGATGTTTAAAACTGCTGGATGTTCTGTTGCTAATTAGTTGCTCGCCAAAAACGCAGATAAGAGTATCCTACAATCATCCCCTAACCTCAGATCCACCCCCTCTACTCACTAAAAAATAGTAGATGGTTCGAATTCACACGCAGATGTTTAAAACTGCTGGATATTTTGTTGCTAATTAGTTGCTGCAAAATAGCGTTGCTTATAGTATTTAACTATCAACCCTTAACTCCAAATCAGCACTGCTACCACTTCAGAATAGGACGATATCGGAAAATTCTCGTAGGTGGAAAATAGACGCGGCATATTTAGTTGCTAATTAGTTGCTCGCCAAAAACGCAGTTAAGAGTATTCTACAATCATCCCCTAACCTCAGATCCAACCCCTCTACTCACTTAGAAACAGTAGATGGTTGGAATTCGCACGCGGATGTTTAAAACTGCTGGATGTTCTGTTGCTAATTAGTTGCTCGCCAAAAACGCAGATAAGAGTATCCTACAATCATCCCCTAACCTCAGATCCACCCCTCTACTCACTAAAAAATAGTAGATGGTTCGAATTCACACGCAGATGTTTAAAACTGCTGGATATTTTGTTGCTAATTAGTTGCTGCAAAATAGCGTTGCTTATAGTATTTAACTATCAACCCTTAACTCCAAATCAGCACTGCTACCACTTCAGAATAGGACGATATCGGAAAATTCTCGTAGGTGGAAAATAGACGCGGCATATTTAGTTGCTAATTAGTTGCTCGCCAAAAACGCAGTTAAGAGTATTCTACAATCATCCCCTAACCTCAGATCCAACCCCTCTACTCACTTAGAAACAGTAGATGGTTGGAATTCGCACGCGGATGTTTAAAACTGCTGGATGTTCTGTTGCTAATTAGTTGCTCGCCAAAAACGCAGATAAGAGTATCCTACAATCATCCCCTAACCTCAGATCCACCCCTCTACTCACTAAAAAATAGTAGATGGTTCGAATTCACACGCAGATGTTTAAAACTGCTGGATATTTTATTGCTAATTAGTTGCTGCAAAATAGCGTTGCTTATAGTATTTGATTATCAACCCTTAACTCCAGATCAGCACTGCAACCACCCCAGAATAGGACGATATCGGAAAATTCTCGTAGGTGGAAAAAAGCGGCGGGACATTTAGTTGCTAAATAGCAATACGATATTCTGCAGTAATATACATCTACGAGCGTATTCTAGCCGATTTTTTATTGTAAAGGGAAAATGATGGTCGATCTGAGGTGAAGAGACGATTGTAGAAAAATATCCCGCATTTTTTGTACCCATGGAGTTAAGGGTTGATAATCAAATATTATAAGCAACGCTATTTTTCTGCAACTAATTAGCAACAAAATATCCAGCAGTTTTAAACATCTGCGTGCGAATTCCAACCATCTACTGTTTCTAAGTGAGTAGAGGGGTTGGATCTAAGGTTAGGGGATGATTGTAGAATACTCTTAACTGCGTTTTTGGCGAGCAACTAATTAGCAACTAAATATCCCGCGTCTTTTTTCCACCTACGAGAATTCTCCGATATCGTCCTATTCTGGGGTGGTTGCAGTGCTAATCTGGAGTTAAGGGTTGATAGTTAAATACTATAAGCAACGCTTTTTCGCAGCAACTAATTAGCAACAAAATATCCAGCAGTTCTAAACATCTGCGTTTGAATTCGAACCATCTACTATTTTTAAGTGAGTAGAGGGGATGGATCTGAGGTTAGGGGATGATTGTAGGATACTCTTATCTGCGTTTTTGGCGAGCAACTAATTAGCAACAGAACATCCAGCAGTTTTAAACATCCGCGTGCGAATTCCAACCATCTACTGTTTCTAAGTGAGTAGAGGGGTTGCATCTGAGGTTAGGGGATGTTAGTAGAATACTCTTATCTGCGTTTTTGACGAGCAACTAAATATGCCGCGTCTATTTTCCACCTACGAGAATTTTCCGATATCGTCCTATTCTGGGGTGGTTGCAGGGATGATCTGGAGTTAAGGGTTGATAATCAAATATTATAAGCAACGCTATTTTTCAGCAACTAATTAACAACAAAACATCCAGCAGTCTTAAACATCTGCGTGCGAATTTTAACGAAAGTAAATAAGTATATCTTTTTTTTATTATGATAGGTACTACGTAGGTCTCTATTCCCTACTTTCAACCAATGCCAACAATTAGACGAATAGATGCCAATATTGAGAATTTTTGTGCCAATGATAGGAATTTCTGCACAATGTCTATTTATAACCATTCAATCACATACAATTAGATGTTATAGTCCAGTCAATGAAGGTTTTCACCTCCGATTTCGTTGAATCTCCATCCATTTTCATGAAAATTGGTGGGAGATACCTTAAGAAACAAAAGTGACATAGTGCCAACTTGCGCTTCTGCCCTGGGGGTAGATACCACCCCTTCTCGGGGGTAAAAATTATTTTAATAAAAATAACTCCAGGAATCGATAGAAAGACAAATTCTAAGCAAAATTTGTTATTTTATGTTTTCGGAATAAATCAATACTTTCGAGTTAATAATGATCAAAGATTGTGATTTTGCGTGATAAAAATTCATGTTTTAAGCGGTTTTTCATAAATAACTAAATAAAGATTGAGCTATTTTCTTTGATACTGTTACGTGTATTGTGTAATAACTCATTTAGATAGTGTAATGTTTTCCTGTCTTATAACTATTAATTTTATTCAAAATGATTAAATGAAATTGGAACGATTGTACTGGTTGACTTAATGAAATTGGAACGATTGTACTGGTTGACGATTGTATCAGTACACGGTTGTACTGATACAATCGTCATTGTTTAAAATTGTTGTTGATTGATTTGATTGATTACGATTTGATTTGGGGGGCTATCTGAAAAACGATTTTTTTTTGTCTGACAGCTTCAAAGAGTGTTTTCAAATAATACTTTGGAACAATGTTAGGAACAACTAGAACAACTTGGAACAACTAAAAAAATAATGAATTTTCAAACATGGGCGGCTACCATAAAAAAGTTTTTTTTTGTCTGACAGCTTCAAATTTTAGTTTTTTCAAATAAAACTGGGGAACAATGTTATGAACAACTTGGAATAACTAAAAAAAATATTGAATTTCCATACATGGGGGCTACCATAGTAAACGGTTTTTTTGTCTGGCAGCTTCAAATTTGAGTTTTTTCAAATAATACTTTGGAACAATGTAGAACAAACAGAACAACCTAGATAATAATAAAATTAAAAAGTGGGGTCCTAACTTCACAGTGGTCGTAACCTCGTCTTATCTCAAGCATGCAAATGGCCGCCCGCTTACAGCGTGTGCGTGATTTGAGGGTTGTCGGGTAAATCATCATCAATTTCCCTACTTTTTAAATCTCCCAAACTAAAACATTGTTAACATTATGTAATCAAATATATATTATAATAACGAGATATTTACCACGTGTTTTACTCGTTGTGAGCTCCCGATTTTTCAGCAATTTAAACGGTTGCACTTCAGAAACATGATGTAGGTCTATCAAATTATTTTTTAAGAACACCGAGACAGAAAAGAAAGCACTTGTTATGTATAAAGAACTTTATTGTTTACATATAAATGTTAGTGTCTTAATATTAAGTATGAGGTTAATAACATACATTAATATACATAAATCGCGCAGATTAATGCTTAAAATAAAAATATAATAGACTAATATTGCTATTTCTTCTTTTAAATGTAAGTATTTCATTCATAGATTGAGTAGGTATTTAAAGATTGACAGAGTGAGGAAAAGAGATATCATCCAATCCTATAAGGTAGAAAGAGACGCAACATGATGTACCTTTGGTTCAATAATATATTTTTAGCAAGAGCCGCAGCGCCCTGTCAAGTCGTACTGAGATAAAATTTATTATGAAATTCTGTGAAATTAAGAAAACAATAATGCATATAACACAACACGATTGTACTTATTACAAACTGAATAAGTATGTGTTATGGTATCCTGTGTTTTAAGCATATCTTGATAAATCGATACTATCTCTCAAAATCATACACCGATAGGCACACATGCACAGATATTTTTTTGGAACAGTAGCGATAGGTACTATGTCTATCTTTACATCCTATATCTATGGTTTCATTCGACATTGTGGTTTACCTACAATGCGAAGAAATGGCACTACCGTGCAGCCTTAGAAATACTAGAAGAAATTCGTCACGATCATTTAGGTCTCGATAGCATAGCAATTAGTGCATCCACCCAGACAGCAGAAAATGCAGGTTCAAGTCCTGCCTGTAATTCATTTTGTAATAATTTTGGTTGTCGTAATTTAGTTTCAAAAGTTTATTTGTATAGTAGTTCTGTTAACGGGTTTCAACTGTATCTATATATATAAAACTCAAAGGTGGCTTACTGACTGACATAGTGATCTATCAATGCACAGCCCAAACCACTGGACGGATCGGGCTGAAATTTGGCATGCAGGTAAATGTTATGACGTAGGTATCTGCTAAGAAAGGATTTTGATCAATTCTACCCCCAAGGGGATAAAATAGGGAATGAAAGTTTGTATGAAACTTTGCCAATTTTAAACCGATCGGGCTGAGACTTTGCATGCAGATATAAGAAGAATCATAGACGAATGTCATTGTGTATAATACAACACTTCAGCTCTACACTGAAGCGAAGTGAGGGCGGGCCGCTAGTTTTAATATTTTTATACATTTTCCGCCGTTTCGGATTCTTTACAGGCTCCGGTTTGAACGAAAACCAAACAACGTGTGCACTGCACATAGTACTGGAAGGTGATGGGTTCCAATTGTTATCCCCTTTGCAGTATCGAATAATTAAAACCCAGTTATCTCTACGGTTTCTATTTCTAGGAAATCTATTAGAAAGGAGAATCAGGATCAGAATTTTATTTGTGAAACATAGGTTAGTATACGTGGTATATAAAGTTTTTGTTAGTATCACTACATTTCCACCTTAATTAAGGTATACAAATAGATATGGACCTATGAAAGAAGTACTATTATTTTTACATTGGAATCACAATTTATGAATATAATTTGAAATTGTCTATTGTTACATGCATGTCAAAGTAGATTATAAATTAATTATAAAGATAAGCCATAAAGTTGTCATACTAATAGTCAAAATTTTAATAGAAAAATAAGCAAAATGTCCAAAATAGCAATTAATACACATTTCTTAACTGGATTGACAATTTTAATATGTCAAAATTTTTTAATAGAGAACTGCTTTTATAAAAGGCATGTCCGATTTAATTACAAGATTTGTCATTTAAAAAATCCTCAACTGTATAGTAGGCTTTTTCAACTAATAATGCTAACAGACGCTTCTTAAAAGTCTTTATCGGTAGTGATTTAAGACAACTCGGAACCTTGTTGAATATCCTTTGAGCCATCCCAAAGAAGCTACTACTAACGTGTACGGTTTGATTGGCGATGATTTCTTTCAGGGTTCCTTTCTGAGAGTGTCGGAAACAGAGAATTGTTACATAATACAAAAACAGCCACTTCATAAATGTACAGCGAAGGCAGAGTCAGGATGTTCATGCTTATGAAAAATGGTTTGCAGCTATCCGTCGATTTGCAATTTATCGCTCTTATACACCTTTTTTGATGTTTGAATAAAAGAGTTTTATTCACAGAACTTCCCCAGAAAATTATTCCATACCGTAAGATACATTCAACATAACCTCGGTATGTAGTCAAAACAGTGTCCCTATTAGATACCTTGGAGAGTTTGTATAGAGCGTAAATTGAACTACTCACTCTCTTACATAATTTCTCAGTGTGAGATTTCCAATTAACCTGATAATCCATATGCAGACCTAAAAAATTCGTTTCAGAAACAGATTCAATTTCCTCACCATTGCACTTTAAAGCTACTGAGGGTATTTCAATCTTTTGCCTGAAATGTATTACTTTCGTTTTTTTACTATTCAGGCACAAGTTATTTTGGACTATCCAATTGTTAAGTTTTTCCATAGCATTATTAATGTCATTTTCATAGTCTTGTTCATTATTACATTGAATCACAGCAGTACTGTCGTCAGCAAATAAAATCATGGGATGGTCAATAGAATTTGGAAAGTCATTTATAAATGCATTAAAGAACAAAGGTCCTAATATACTACCTTGAGGCACACCAGCCTCTACATCTCTACATAGAGACATAAATTCCCTAATAATTTTGGTTTTTTTGCAGAATCTAGTTATAACAGTGTATTGTTTCCTGTTACTCAAATACGAATCTATTAAATAAAACTAGTTTTTACGGGTTAATGCACGAATCTTTATTTATTTATTGACGTTTCGTAGCCTTTACAGGCTTCGTCGTCAGAATAAAACTTTTATTTTATTTGTCGAGCTACCTTCGAAAGACTTATTGAGCGTTTGATTATTTCATTGTTCGATTTTTAAGTTTTATTGTCTATGTATGAATTTATTATTTAATTTACTTAATAAAGTATTTTATTTAAAATTCTTGTTTGTAATTTTGAGTTTATTTATTTGCCCTAACTACCGTAAACTACCACCGGTTCCAAAATTGGGAGACCTTCCTGAGAAGAACCGGCGAAACAAACTCAAGAGAGGCTTTCTATCTCCTTCTTATGTTAAATTATGCAAACAAAAAGAATTAATAGTATCTGATGGTCTTGCAGTGTGTGCTCGGGGTTGGGATTTTATCTCATAAGCATAGAGTTTGGCCAATAGTAACATGATCAACGTTGTCAAAAGCACAGGTCATGTCCATAAAAATGGCACATACATGTTGTCTTTTGTCCACAAAGGTCTTTATTATATCAAGTAAACTATATATGTATTGCCTTTTGAGTATTTCTAGGGAGGCAAGACAATAATTTATATAAAATATTCTATGAATAATATGGCTTCTATTCTTTTCCTTTTGGGATACGGAACCCTAAAAAGTTACGAAATCTGATCTTGCCTAGTCACAAATGCAAGAAATACAAAATTCCCTACTTTTAGGGAAAATTTCCCGTAAATAAAGTAGCCACACAGTTGTATTTTTGTTTACAATTTTCATCCTTGTAAATAAAATATAATATAGAAAAATTATCAAGAATTGTCAATACTTAAGCATGGTAGGTGATTCCTTGTGACTTTTAAAATTTACTCGTATAGTTTTTACAAGATTTCACCACACAAGACGGCATTTTTAAAAAAAAATACGTGTGACTGGCGCTGTCACGCGGGGTCAAATGGCAGCGGATTGTCTGACCTGGTGCATTAGTGTGAGTGTAGGTAGTGTACAACACACGATTTTGTCTGACCTTGCATGCTTCACATGATTTGCCTTTGATATTACGTCCGTCTTTTTTTCAGGTCCGTGATTTCAGGTTAAAGATTTAAAGTGTACACTCCGTTGCATTGGTCTCCCGGAAACTACTTTAGTTGATTTGTTTTTTTAAATTCTACCTAAATATTGTATATCACTCAAAGATGAAGAAATGACACTGACGGGATACTGCGAAGACTTGTCTTCGACATTAATGACCAGGGGGCCAATCGCCTAACGGAAATGCTTTGGGAAACGCTAACGCTTACGATTTTACACACAATAAAAGTGTCTAGGGATCAACATATATTTTTGCAATAACTTTTCTCCTGATTGATATTAATTAAAATTTTCTTTAAGGATTCATCAAATAAAGTGTTTTCGTTTGTCACAGTAACGATAAACAAAGTCACCTTTGCATTAATAAAGAAATTTGCCATTTTCCTAATAAAGGGATTTTTGACATTTGAACCACTAACACAAAAGTTCGAAAAAAAGACTGAAATAACAGTTTTCTCTAAAATTTTATTGGGTAACTTAAACAATTAATAATCCGTATTTCTACCGCGAACACTAACAACACAAGAACATCGGTTTGGCATACTCAAAATGAGTTCATCCAAATCACGCTGTGGAATGGCCGCCCATGTTCGTTGCAACAACAAAAAAAGGTCTTCTTGCGACTGGATACCCTCCATATTCGGCAGAGCTCTTCTCTGTAGCATATCCCATGCATGCTCAATCGGGTTCAAGTCTGGCGACTGAGCAGGCCAGGGCAGGACATTGATGTTAGCTGCGGCGAGAGTCTGTCTTACAACTCTTGCGGTGTGCGGTCGTGCATTATCATGCATTAACTGAAATAAGGGACCGATTTGCACTTGTAGAGGAACGATGACGTCTGATACAATCGTCTCAGCATAAATTTGAGCGTTGAGGTTGCCTCTGATCCAAATCAACTCAGTTCTTCCGCCGATCCAAATACCCGCCCATACCATGATGGTTCCACCACTATAAGGATGGACTTCCTGGCAGGATTTTAATCGCTGTTGGCGTCCAGGGGTTCTCCAGTGTCGTATACGTCTTGTATCCGGTCTCATACCAAAACGAGACTCATCAGAAAAGCACACGAAACGCCATTGTTCTTCTGCCCAATTTCTGTGTTCAAGAGCCCATTGATATCGAATCCTACGATTGTGCATTGCTATAGGTGGTACCCGTAGCGGTCTTCGGGAATGAAGGTTCACTTCATGCAAGCGGTTTCTGACTGTTTGGTCGCTAATTAAGTTCCCTGAAGAGTGATGAAGCCTCACGGCTAACATCATGGCGGTTATTGTTGGAGCTCTTCGAGTTAAGATTTGAATGTATCGGTCTTGTCTCCGTGTGGTGCAGCGATACCGTCCTCCATGGCGCTCAGCCACGGTACCAGTGCTTCGGTATCGTGTCCAAAGTCGACTGATAACACTCTGACTTGTATTCAGAGCTAAAGCCACAGTACGTTGCCGGGAACCAGCTTCTATCATTCCCACGGCTCTGAGCATTTCTTCCCTGCTTAAATGACGTCGCCGCTCCATAATAACGTTGGTTTTAATCAGTAGTAGGGAAACAGTAGCACTAATAATGTCTTCAATGCGTTGTATGTTTTTATAGGGAAAATATTGACAGCTGATTTTCATCTTTTACTCGAATTTGATTCACAGTTCCTGATTCAAATTATGAAATGCACCAAAAAGGATCCATATAAATTTATAAAATCATAAATTTATTACAAAGCCACATCTCAATCTCAAGAAATCCGCATAAAAATGCTTGATCCCTAGACACTTTTGATGTGTGTATATTGTTATTTCTAGCCGCTTGAGGTTTTCGAATACCTCACGCTCATTTTTTTTAATATTGTTATTACCAATGCAAAAGAAAAAGAAAGAGTGCGAGGCATTCCAATACCTCAGGCGGCTAGAAATAACAAAATAAAATCATAAGCGTTAGCGTTTTCCAAAGCATTTCCGTTAGGCGATTGGCCCCCTGGCGGCGGGATGAATAATGATATAAATCTTGATAGATTACCTACATACATATAAAATAAATATGGATTGATAATTAGTTATACAGATTTTTATTTACTTTGTATGAATAGTTGCTACTTTACGTCTTTTTTAGTTTTGACAAAGTTATTTTCCGGTAGGTATTTGCCACGTCAGGTCCGTGGTATTTGCATAGTCAACCTCATTACTGTTCCGTCTATAAGTACGTAATAAAAAGACCGTGTAGAAGGTCTATTTAAACCTTAGATTAAAACAAAAAGGGTAGATACGGCACTAGCCTCGCAAAAGTGATCCGCACAAATTGTGGTCCACGACCCTAATCGCTTTATTCACAACTTGACATGCAAACGACGTACATCGCCAAAAAGAAATATTGACAATATTTTGTGTTTATATGATAAAACAATGCCTAAGCATGTTTTTAAAAGTGCTCAAATTGCTCAAGAGCTAAAAATAAAACCCACGGCATCACTTTTTATTCGTTAATACTATAAAATATATTTTTTCATAAAAATTGCTGTTTGTTTTGAATCCACAGACTAGTTAGAGATACTTTGAATCTTATTCGGTAGTGACGTCGAGAACTGGTCGCCTGATTGGTCGGTAGTGCAGTGACGCGGATCTCACCGTCTCGTTCGCGCTGCCGTTGAAACTTAACGTGCTGTTTCGTTCGGGTCGGTAATGCAGTGACGCGGGTAGGGTTGCAACGATATATCGGAATATCGATAATATCGAGACCAAAATATCTATATTTAAAATTCACTGATATTGATAATATCGATATCGGAAATTCCAAAATATCGATATTTCGTAGATTAAATTTGAACACAATAATATCAATTAATTTACCTGCTATGACTATCTAAATTGAATAATATCGAAATAACTATTGCTTTGAAATCGCAAGAGCTTATAGATGTATTAACAAAGTCTTGAACCCCAAGAAATATACTAAACTGGTGTGGACTCTGGCAAGATTCTCTAAACCTAAAATTAATTTGACAAAAGTGTATCCTTGTCATTCTTTATACAGAATGAAAAGGAGAGACTGATGTTAAATTTAGTTTTAAGTTTAGATAATCATGCCAGAATCGACACCAATGTATATAGGTATAATCGTATACCTAATGGTAACTCATGCACTTAAATAAAATCCTTGCCTCTTTTTCAAGATAATGTTCAACTACTGATTAATTGAAATTTAATGTCATTGTAATATAACACAAAATAAAATTAAGAATCTTATACAAATCGTAAATTTTTTAAGCTCGCCAAGTCAAAAAAGTAAGATAGGTATAGTAATTTTGGAAGCTTTGGGCTTAGCCTATTCTGAAGCCATGGGCACGCCCCTGATGTGTGGGAGACTAGGCAATTTGCGTATGTGATGTGCGCTAAAAAACCGACATAGCTTGGAAAAGCACGAATGTAGTGAAAACTTAGCGAAGGCATTCGCAAATGTTGTCTTACATATGCGGGTTCGCGCATTCGTGCTAACGGATGTGAGTAATCTGATCAGGATAATAATTTTATTTTTTTGGATTCCTGTCGTGGCTAAAACACAAACCGTGCGAGCCAATAAAAAAAATCCTGCTTGGCGCGATTTCATCAAGCGTGTTTAACAAAAAAGCTGGCTCAATGCATTTTGCGAGAAACTCGCCAACAAACATATGAATGTGTCACACTCACCCCGTATTCCAATGTCAATCAAAAATAAAAAGGAAAAAATAACGATTATATCGAGATAAAATGGTCGATATATAGGATATCGATATTTTCCTGACTTCGATATAAATATCGATATTTCAAAAGACTTTGCATCCCTAGACGCGGGTCTCGCCGTCCCGTTCGCGCTGCCGTGGGATCAGATTTTGTTTGATGCAAGTATGAGCGTACAGTATCTGGTCAAGACGTGGGCGAGTCGAAGGATCTTTTAAAAATACAATTTATTTTTAATGGAGACGTTTATTCGTTCCAACTGCCAGCTTAAGACTAACTATGAACTAATTTACAAAGGCTAAGAGAACAACATGTTGACAGCCCGAGTTGAGCTTATCAGTTTCCGTCTGCCGATTCAGCGTCTGGCTTCTATAAAATGTTATGCTGACTCCGGGTTATGGTGGGATCAACGTCGCCAGGCATGTTATGATGACTTGACGTTCCGGGTGAGTCAACAGACGTAACTCCTCCCTCCTTAAGATCGAAGTTCGCTTCTTGAGGGGAACTTCGATTACATAATTTACATTATTTAAACAATTTCAAACGATACTTATGAACCACGGACCTGAAAAAAAGCCGGACGTAATATCAAAGGCAAATCTTGTGAAGCATGACAATGACATGTAGGTCAGACAAAATCGTGTGTTGTACACTACCTACACTCACACTAATGCACCAGATCGGACAATCCGCTGCCATTTGAACTCGCGTGACAGCGCCAGTCACACGTTCAATTGCTCCGATATATTTTTAAAAAAATGCCGTCTTGTGTGGTGAAATCTTTTAAAAACTACACGAGTAAATATGAAAAGTCACAAGGAATCACCTACTATGCTTAAGTATTGACGATTCTTGATATTTTTTTTATATTATATTTTATTTACAAGGATGAAAATTGTAAACAAAAATACAACTGTGTTGCTACTTTATTTACGGGAAATTTTCCCTAAAAGTAGGGAAATGTGTATTTCTTGCATTTGTGACTAGGCAAGATAAGATTTCGTAAATTTTTAGGGTTCCGTATCCCAAAAGGAAAAGAAAAGAAGCCATATTATTCATAGAATATTTTATATAAATTATTGTCTTGTCTTCTTTCTAATAGGTTTCCTAGAAATAGAAACCGTAGAGATGACTGGGTTTTAATTATTCGATACTGCAAGGGGGATAACACCTGTGTGCAGTGCACACGTTGTTTGGTTTTCGTTTAAACCGGAGCCTGTTAAGAATAAATATTAAAAACTAGCGGTCCGCCCTCGCTTCGCTTCGGTGTAGAGCTGAATTGTTGTATTATACACAATGACATTCATCTATGATTTTTCTTATACCTGCATGCAATTTCTCAGCCCGATCGGTTTAAAATTGACAAAGTTCCATACAAACTTTCATTCCCTATTTTATCCCCTTGGGGGTAGAATTGATCAAAATCCTTTCTTAGCGGATGCCTACGTCATAACATCTACCTGCATGCCAAATTTCAGCCCGATCTGTCCAGTGGTTTGGGCTGTGCGTTGATAGATCACTATGTCAGTCAGTCAGTCACCTTTGAGTTTTATATATATAGATACAGTTGAAACCCGTTAACAGAACTACTATCCAAATAAACTTTTGAAACTAAATTACGATAACCAAAATTATTACAAAATGAATTACAGGCAGGACTTGAACTTGCATTTTCTGCTGTCTGGGTGGATGCACTAATTGCTATGCTACCGAGAACTTAATGATCGTGACTAATTTCTTCTTGTATTTCTTAGGCTGCACGGTAGTGCCATTTCTTCGCATTGTAGGTAAACCACGATGTCAAATGAAACCATAGATATAGGATGTAAAGATAGACAGAGTACCTATCGCTACTGTTCCAAAAAAATATCTGTGCATGTGTGCGTATCGGTGTTTGATTCCGAGTGATAGTGTCGATTTATCAAGATATGCTTAAAACACAGGATACCATAACACATATTTATTCAGTTTGTAATAAGCACATTTGTGTTGTGTTATTTATTTATTTATTTATTTATTATTATTATATGCATTATTGTTTTCTTAGTTTCACAGAATTTCATAATAAATTTTATCTCAGTACGACTTGACAGGGCGCTGCGGCTCTTGCAAAAAATATATTATTAGACGAAAGGTACATCATGTTGCGTCTCTTTCTACGTTATAGGATTGGCATGATATCTCTTTTCCTCACTCTGTCAGTCTTTAAATACCTACTCAATCTATGAATGAAATGCTTACATTTGAAAGAAGAAATAGCAATATTAGTCTATTATATTTTTATTTTAAGCATTAATCTGCGCGATTTATGTTTATTAATGTATGTTATTAACCTCATACATAATATTAAGACACTAACATTTATATGTAAACAATAAAGTTCTTTTTACATAACAAGTGCTTTCTTTTCTATCTCGGTGTTCCTAAAAATTAATTTGATAGACCATTTAAATTGCTGAAAAATCAGGAGCTCACAATGAGTAAAACACGTGGTAAATATCCCGTTTTTATAATATATATTTGATTACATAATGTTAACAATGTTTTAGTTTGGGAGATTTAAAAAGTAGGGAAATTGATGATTTACCCGACAACCCTCAAATCACGCACACGCTGTAAGCGGGCGGCCATTTGCATGCTTCACTCGAGATAAGACGAGGTTACGTCCGTCTTTTTTTCAGGTCCGTGTTATGAACTAGGAAACAGAGTAAAACAAAAATTATAAGGTAAACAATCAGTGTCCAAACGCTTACACTGTTCACTTCAATAATTGGCTTTTCACATTCACTTCTTTCACTGACACTTTTCTTCATGGCGAATGATAGAAGTTTCAAGTCTTCTATGTCAACGCCTTTCAGGTCCAGGGGTTCTGCAGCTGGTTTTTCATCAGGCAAGTATACTGCAGGTAAGTTCATTATTGGTAATTTCATATACGTTATATTTTATGTATTTATCTGATGCATTTTCAGGGTTATATCCGAAATCTTTACTTCACATGGATCGTCCAGGGTAAGTAAGAATGTACCTCGAACCTTTTGCTGGGATATTTCTCCAAGGCAGTTACTGGTAAGCAATTCCTCATTCTTACTGTAGAGAATCCATCTGTTGGGTTGCAGGAACTGAACTTTAATCTTTTCTATGATGACTGGAACCTGGATACATGAAGTTACGTTCTCAACATATAATATCAGGTCATTAATGCAGGGATCCTGAGCGAATTGATGAGTTACATCACTGGGGCAGAGGAAGCTGTGCTTGTCGATTTCTCGGCATGGTCGATCCAGCAGTCTGATCTTCGACCCTTTCGCCAGAAGGTAAGGATATTTGGGTATAATCACGACGGTGGATTCACGGGATAAAACAGGTATGGGAATCAATTTATAATAGATATAAGTGTCTTGTTCAATTAACGGTATTTCCAAAAGATAAGTAATCTGACTTTCCTTAAAATAGGCTTTTATTGTAATGCTTTGTTCTATCTTTACTAAACTAACTTTTCTATTTTATTGACGTCTTCTAAAACGTTTAAAAGTTTGTTAGATTCTATAACAGATTGATGTAATATACCTAATCTACTTAACGCGAAACTAGTTTCAATTTCATTTAGTTTAGTATGTATTACCTGAAAGTTATGGAGTAGTATATTATATGTATTTATAATCTGTACTTCAAAGTGTTCTTTCCATAATTCTTTACTTAAAATTTTAGCTACATCTACAATTTCTTTATTCAATTTTATAAGGTTGCTATTTAACTGTAATGTGGAATTTATTAAAACTTGTACAATTTCAGTGATCAACGTCAATTTTCTGTTGTTTGAGTTTTGCTTTGATTTTACATCTTTTATTAATTTATCGTATCTTATGGCATCATCATGATCGAGATTTCCTGTAATTATCTTAATTATTGATCCAAGAGGATTTATCAAACCTCGTTTGACTCTAATGGATGGTACAATTTGTTGAAACTTATTGGATGTAATTGTTTTCATATATTCTACTTGTTTTCTTATATCTACAAAATTATTTATAAACGTTGTGCTAAATTTAACCTTAACTAACTTATTTAATTCAGTGAGTCGATCGATGTTGAACTTCAGGTATTCTCTAATAGGCGTGAAGTCCAATACCTTAGCGATTATCCATTTATCTTTGCTAAGCACGGCAACTCCATTTCTTAGGGGCAAGATTCCGGGATTCCTATTCAATTCTTGCAGTTGAAGTGCCTGGAGTCGGGTCGTCATAGACGCCACCAGGAGGACGAGGACGTGCCTGTGGAGGACGTTTAATATTCTTTAATAGAACCTTAGTATCGCGGTTTTTTATTTGAATGGGGACTATGTTTCTAGTAGCCTCTTCAGTAACTTTAGATTTATGATAACAGGGCTTATCTTTGCTACTTCGCCTATTGGTATCTTTAGCAAAGATTATATCACCAGGTTTGATATTAAATTCAGTCTCTCCACCTCTTTTCTCTATTATTTTCTGTTTTATTTTAATTGTTTGGTCGGCTATGTGTTTGTATAAGAATTTAGTTCTTTTAAGGTGTTCTTTTACTAATTGTTGCATATACTCCTTTTCAAAGTCCATGTCAAATGCATGTCTAGTATCTGTATGTCCTAACAAAACTTCGAACGGTATTAAATTTGTGGTTGAATGAATGGAATGGTTGTAAGCCATAATAGCGTATGTCATTATGGAAGCAGCATCAGTATACTTTTGTTCATACTTTGCTAGTCTGTAGATTTCTATTATTGTAGAGTGGAATCTTTCTATAAGACCCATGGAATTTGGATTATTAGGTGTACCTATATGAAGATCTACTTTATATAGCGAAAGAAGTTCTTTCAAGAGGGCATTGTTGAATTCTGAGCCTGGGTCTGAACTAATTTTAAGAGGAATACCATAAAAAGAGAAATATTTAATAAGGGCTCTAACTACTTCCGGGGTTGAACGGGTAGGAATTTCAAATGCTTGACCCATTTTACTAAATGCGTCAATTATTGTCAGGTAATAACGTCCTTCGATTGAAAACAAGTCCATAAAAAATTCTTATAACGGTTTAGTTTGTGTTTGTGTCATCTGAAGTCTGGGTTTTATTGGTTTTCTGTCATATTTCATTTTTCTACAAGCCTCACAGGCGTTTATGAAGCTGGCTATGGTTTGTTCCATATTGTGCCAAAAGTAAGTACCTTTAATGTGGGTTAGAGTTTCTCTAATACCACGGTGACAGGTTTTGCCAATATGATACTTTTCTACTATGTTCTTTTGTTCAAATTCGTCATCTATAAATACTACTCTTTTGGTGCATTCGAAAAATTGTACTTGTTCCTTTTTAAATAGAAATACTACCATTTCAGTAAATTGTCGTTTATGTCTGTCGTCCTCAAAGTAAATGAAATATTTTACATTATTTCTAATGTATTCTTTTAGAAATTGTTTTACAAGATCCGGCCTGTTTACGGGTAAGTGTACTTCTAAAACTCTTTGTTTTTCTCTAGATAATTTTTTTACAGATAATTTATCGATTAGCCAACTGTATACTAAAATTTGATTTGGTTTGGAATCTATGGCTTCGTGTAAAATTGGAATACCTTGAGATTCAGTGTCCTTCCCTAAATGGGCGGTATCACTATTCGATTTACTTGACGCGGTCAATGTTGAACTTGGAGGGCACGGTATAGAGTAAGGGGACTTAGGGTCAACTGTTATTGATCTTTCTGAATCTGAATCTGAAATAGACATTGTTTCAAATATTTGGTTTAATGTTGGATTTTGGTCTTTACCTAATCTTTCTATTTCTTTAGTAAGCTCTTTTATATACCTATTTCTATTCTCGTCTTTGTCGACATTAACTTTTGTAGATCTATTATCATTGTTATCATTGTTACCCAGAGCATTAATTCGTATACGTGATAAGGCATCAGCGTTGCTGTTCTGTTTACCACTTTTACGAACAATATCAAAGTTATTGTATCGTGATCGTATCCCTTTTTACTTTGCACCGAGCATCTCGACATTTTTCATTCCCAAGACGTTTAATTTTGCAATTATTCATGGAAGAAAATAATGGTTAAGTATGTACACAAACATACAAGCCGTCTACTTGGGTGGGTATATTAGAGACTCATTCGAATAAAATCGATATCGCCCAGCGTATGTGATCTGCGTGTGCGCACCGCACTAGCGATGCGCTCGTATCTGCACCGCAATTGTTGAATGCGGTGGTTGGGTGTCTTACGAATTTTCGTATATTAGATATGTGATTAGAAAAGCTATAATTTTGTGAATATTTACGTGTGCGATCTCCTGTGAAATACCACAAAAATACTGTGCAGTGTTTTCTAGTGTGTCTTGGAACTGAGGGACATTCGTTCGAGGGAATAAGGTAAGGCGGCTAATATATTCCTTATTTTCTGTCTGTGTGATTGCTCTTTTATACGTCTTGGGAATTCATTTTTCATTTTAATTTCCAACCCCTAATGTTGCGGATATAGCCGGTCTCGCTACATTGTTCTGGTGCCGAAACCCGGGACTACTCTCATAAGTAGTTAATCGTAAAAAATATACATTTGTCTTTCGTCTTTTGTTCAATGACCGACCGTGTATCGAGACGTACGTACATTTACGTATCAGCCATATTCGTAAGAAAATATAAATTTTTGTTTGCTTATTACTTCATCTTGCCAATTCATAACCATAGTTTTCATAAACTTAACAATTCGATGATTTGTATTAAAATTCATTCTGAACATTTGTTGCTCCGTACGCCTTTAGTTCACGTAAATTATTCGTACATATTCAGTACGTGTGCTAATGTGTAGTATAGTTATCGTCTCAACAATTAAGTTCTCGAACATTTTTATTTACTTATTTCACGTAAATACTTTGTTAAATCCATTCGTATTCGTAAATACAAATCTATCATAACGGAAATTCTAATCACATTCACATATCAATTTGTATCCATACGTAACAAATAAAAATAAAAATATTCGTAAAAGTTTCAAACTGTAAATTGTAAACATTACGTAATAACAAATTCCTTAAATCTATTTTTAGCTCAGTGCAATTTTTATCATTCAACTCGAGGGTAGACTTGTAATAAAAATCTGGCCCGTCCGAATAGTGTGGGGACATAACATTTCGAGATAGAAATCGATTTTTCTAAACCGATTATTTTCATTCCGATTATTTTTCTATTCGATTAATTTCCATTCGTATATTGATACAAACATGGCATTTAATGTTAAACGTGGTAAAAGATTGAGCAAATCTAAATCAGTTGAACCTGTTGGTTTTACGTACGCGGACTTGCCTGTTTTGCGTCGTAAAAGAACATTAGCATTAAATCGATTGCGCAAAATTTTGGAAATTGCTTTAGCAGCGGAGTTAGATGCTTCTCGTTTAGATGAATTTATCGTACATTATTCTTCAATGCAAAAGTTAGCGAATAATTTTGAAGAAGCGCATTTAGATATTTTAAGCATCGTGGAAGATTGTGATATGGAGGCAGAGGATGAAATTCGTACTGATTTCGACGACATTAATTTTAAAATACTTGTTTTGCATTGGAAGCTTGCGCCTTCTACTATAGCGCCCTCTGTGCCGAGTGCTCCACCTGCTTCAGCGATAAGACTTCCGAAAATTGATTTGCCGCGTTTTTCAGGATGTATTAAGGATTTCAATATGTTCTTTGATGCTTTTAATTCTCTCATTCATTTTAATCAATCACTTTCGGACTCAGATAAAATGCAATACCTTAGAGCAAGTTTATTTGGTGATGCTTTGGGACTTATTCGAACTTTTCCGAGTCAAGGTCAATACTATCAGGAAGCGTATAATACTTTAGTAACTCGTTATCGTGATAATCGTCGTAACGTAATCGCCTTTACGTGCTGGCGAGAAATACAAAACATAAATTTAAGAGTTAACTCACCAACTGAATTTAGACGCATTTTGGACCTTTATAACGACAACTTAGTAATTCTAAAAAGTCTTAAGCTACCAACGGAACATTGGGACTTTATCCTATGTTATCACTTGCTTTCGAAATTAGATTCGAAAACTCGCTGCGCCTTTGAAAAAGCTCATCCGACGTCAGAGTTCCCGTTTATTCTGTGCTAAAAGGATTTTTAGAAAGTCAATGTGACGCACTCGTCCGGGACACCCATTTCTCGACTAATCGTGATCAAACGTCTACTAGTAGTTCTAGTGAATCTATTAAAAATTCTGTCAAGTCTAATCATAATAACAAGAAAATTACTTCTTCATTATTATCCAATTCAGAGAAGACAACAAACCGGATAGAAGTCAGTAAATCGTCTGTTTCTTCGACTACTGTCCCTGGAGTGGCCTCTAAGTGCCCTGCGTGTTCAGAAACTCATTCGATTTCACATTGCAAGACATTTTCTGGTAAATCGATTCAGGAAAGACGCGATTTTGCGAAAAACAATCGCTGGTGTTTCAATTGTTTGCGGCCTTCACATGTCGTGCGCGATTGTAAATCCATTTTCAGATGCCAGAAATGTCATCAAAAGCATCATATTCTTCTTCACCAAGAGAGTGATGTGGATTCTTCTGAACATAAACCCTCTGTGAGTGAACCTACTCGTGTATTGACAAGTGTAGGCGATTCATCGGTTGTTCTTCTATCTACTGCCGTTATATATATTCGTGATTCGTCGGGTTCCTACCAGCCATTTCGTTGCATAATCGATACTGGTAGTCAAGCCTATTTCATTTCAGAGCGTGCAGTAGAGCGACTTGGACTTGACAAACGTGTGACTACACGCCAGGTTAGGGGTGTAGGTCAATCGTCAGCTTCCATCTCTGGAGTTGTTCAACTTCAAATAGGGTTAAATGGTTAAGTGGCTTTCAATATAGAAGCGCTGACTATACCTAACATTTGCGGAAATATGCCTAGCGTAAGACTCGATAAATCATCTTGGCTTCACATTCGTGGTCTTAACCTTCCAGACTGATCCAGACTGTGACAAACCGGGTCTGGTAGATATCCTTTTAGGAGCTCAAATCTTTCCATCTCTCATTCTTCCCGGAAGTGTCACCGGGGAATCGAACCAACCTTCGGCCTTAAACTCTGTGTTTGGTTGGCTTCTTATAGGAAGTGCTGAAGATAGTAAAGACAGATACAAAAGCACTTCGTTATTCGTCACAGATGATCAGCTGTTTCAGGAAGTCAAGAAGTTCTGGGAACTAGATAATCTTCCGTATGTCAAAAGGTTGAGCGCGGCAGATGAACGTTGTGAACAAATTTACCGTGAAACAACTACTCGTGATGCGACGGGACGCTATAGTGTCGTTTTGCCCTTTTGTGAGGACAAAGAACCGTCTTTCCCAGGTTCGCGAGACCTAGCTCTTAGGCGTTTCTATTCGTTAGAACGTAAGCTTTCCTTAGATCCGGTTCTAAAGGAACAATATTCGAATTTTATGACTGAATATCTTCAATGCGGTCACATGACTTATGTGTCCACAAGGGATATACAAAAGGGAAAGTATTACATTCCTCATTTTTGTGTTCTGCGACCTGACAGCAGTACTACAAAGCTTCGCGTCGTTTTTGATGCGTCAAGTCGTGACGCCATCACAAAACAATCGTTGAACGACACGTTATTAGTTGGTCCAAAGTTACAAGCTAACATTTTGGAAATTCTACTTAAATTTCGCGTTCACCGTGTCGTATTTACAGCCGATGTGTGTAAGATGTATCGTCAAATACTCATGCATGAAGACCATCGTGACTTTCAAAGAATCTTTTGGAGATACCATCCCTCTGAGCCAATTTCATAATATAGATTGAACACCGTCACGTATGGTGTTTCGTCATCTCCTTTTCAAGCTTGTCGCACTATCAGGCAACTGGCTGATGATGAAGGCAATGACCTCCCACTCGGTCAAGCTGTTTTACGGACTGATGTGTACATAGATGACGTCGCTACCAGCTGTTCTAGTCTTGATCAGGCTATCCAAACTAAGTTAGAAGTGACAGAGCTCCTCAAACGTGGTCATATGGAGCTAAGAAAGTGGGCCAGTAATGAACCCAGTTTGCTCGCTGACCTTCCTCCAGAACACTGTCTAACAGATTCTGTATCTTTAGACAAAGAATCATCCGATACTCTTAAAATCTTAGGTCTAAGGTGGGAGCCTGGCTTGGATAATTTCACATTCGAAGTCAAGCCACAAACTCGTGTATGCAGTAAACGCACCATTCTAAGCGAACTCGCCAGGATCTATGACCCGTGTGGTTTCCTCTCTCCCATAACTTTCTTCGCAAAGTTTTTGGTGCAGAAGCTGTGGATTCTCGGTCTATCTTGGAACGAGCCCCCTCCAGATGATATCCAAAAACAATGGAAGTCCTACACTGACGAGCTGAATCTCATCCAAAACTTAAAAATTCCTCGTTTTTTGCAGACAGTTCTCAACGTGGTTTTGCAGGTGTAGTGTACCTCCGAGCTCTTAATGTGCATGGTCAAATCAAAGTTTCTTTCGTGTTATCAAAAGCAAGGGTAGCCCCTATCAAGGTCGTTTCCCTGCCTCGGCTGGAGCTTTGTGGTTGTGTACTTCTTGCAGATTTGCTTCAATTCGTTAATGCGGTTTATCAACCTCATTTACCTATTACAGCAGTATATGCCTTTTTTTTTTATTACGCAGGTAAAAATGCTATTTACAGACGACGGCGCCTTTAAGAGGCACACCGCCGAACGGACCTCACACCTGGCTTCCGCAAGTCTTACGGGCGCCCCAGTGGCTGTCCACCGAGGACCCCGCAACTCTTACGGGCGCTTTACGGCATAATATCCGCTAAAAAAGTCCTGCGAATACCCTCTAAGCTGCTTAGCGCGAAGCCGCGGGATCACCGTTTAGGGATTCCTCCGCGTCTCCGCACCTAGCAGCCTCCCGGCCTAGCCGGGGCTCCACGGCAGGGGTCTCCCGGGGTATCACGGGGACCCCGCAGACGTGCGCAGGTAGGCCCGCGCGTGGGGGTTGAGTACGCGGCCTAATGCCCACCGTACCGCCCCCCGTCCGCTGCGGAGGGCTACTTGGGCGTGCCCGTGTAGCTCCCTCCGCCGCCCCCCTCTTTGCAGGACAGAACTACAAGGGGGGGCTGCCGTCACGAGGTCCGTCGGTGGCCGGCACAGCCAACGCCATGCCGGTCAGCGAGGAACCCCCCGGGTAGGGTCATGGGACGGGCGCAGCCAGGGCGCGTCGCCGTCCTCTCCTACCCGTCCTCCTTCGGCGGGAGGGAGCGGCCAGAGGATCATCCTCCCGCTCCCTCTCGGCCGCCTCCTTCTGCGAGATAACGTTCTCGCAGAAGGAGCCGGCCGCCTCCCATGCCCTGTCACTGCGGAGCATGGCCTCCACCATGCTCCGCAGCGAGAGGGCTCCGCATCCCAGCGCCGCAATCAGCTCACGGCGCTGGTGTCGCCAGGCCGGGCACTCCAATAAGGTGTGCTCGGCCGTGTCGTCCGGGGCGCCGCAATGATGACATTGCGTCGTCTCCTCCCGACGTGCGACACGGTGCAGATAGTGACCGAAGCATCCATGCCCGGTCAAGATCTGCACCATGCGGAACGTGAGGCCGCCGCGCCGGCGACCCAACCATTCCTCCAACACCGGACGAATGGCTTCAATCGTCCGGTGGCCGGCGCTAGCATGGGCGAGTGCCTCATCCCATCGCCGCAAAGCTTCGCTCTGGGCGATGGAACGGACCTGCCTCAGCTCTGCTGGGGCAAGTCTTTCACCCCGCTCCCTGGCCTCAACCCGACCTCGATGCATTTCTGCCATAACCAGCGCATCGAGGTCCCACGGCGTCGCGCCTGCGAGCACGCAGGCGGCGCCGTGGCTGACCGTGCGGTACGCCCGCACGGCCCGGGTCGCGATGACCCTCTGCGGACGTCGCAAGAGGGCCCTCGTGCGGGGTTTGAGGCACTCAGCCCAAACCGGAGCTCCGTAAAGTGCCATCGACCGTATCATCCCGTGATACAGTCGACGGCACGCAGTACCTGGTCCCCCCACGTTCGGGAGGACCCTGCCGAGTGCAGCTGCAGCGGCACACAGCCGTGGAGTGAGGAGCTTAAAATGCTCCTCGAAACTCCATCGGGGATCTAGTACCAGGCCGAGGTACTTCAAGCTTCCCTCGACCGGTAGTCGGACCCCCTCCACCCGGATATGGAGCCCCGGAGGGGTACTGCGACGTGGGCCATGGAACATCATGGCCCTCGATTTGTCGAGGGCCACTTCCAGGCCCAGGAGGTGGATGCGTCGGACGACCATCGATGTGCCGACCGACGCTAGGCGCACCACATCCTCCATCTCCTTTGCTTTCGCCGCGATAAGAGTATCGTCGGCGAAGCAGACAACCTCCATTCCAGGAAGGAGGCTGCCTCGCAGTACCCAGTTGTACCCCAGGTTCCAGAGCAGTGGACCCAGCACTGAACCCTGGGGCACACCTGCGGCCATGGCCAGCGAGCGGATGCGCCCGTCAGGCCCCTCGTAGAGGACCACCCTGCCCTGTAGGTAGTCCTCCACGATGGCACACAGGTATGGAGGCACTCGATGGAACCTGAGTGCCTCCATGATACACTCGTGGGGGAGGCTGTTAAAGGCGTTGCGGATGTCTAGCGATACCGCAATAACAGCCTCACCCCGCGCAGTGGCCGCCACGGTCCACCCCTTTAAAAGGGCCACCGCCTCCACTGTGGACCGATTGCGCCTGAACCCGAACTGGCATTCGGCCAGGTTCGGGCCCGGCCCCTCTAGGTGCTCGACGATTCTGAGAGCCAGGATCTTCTCGAGGAATTTCCCGGCATCGTCGAGCACCACAATTGGCCTATAGCCGGAAGGGGAGTCTTCCGGGCGGCCGTCCTTTCTGAGAAGGACGAGCCGCCCCTGCTTCCACCCCCTGGGGAAGCGGCCCGCGGCGATGCTGAGGTTCAGCACCGCCAAGAACCGCTCCTTCAACAGCAGTATATGCCTGGTCTGATTCGACAGTAGCGCTTTCATGGATCCGATCACCGTCCTCACGTTGGAAAACGTTTGTCGCCAATCGGGTCAGTCATATTCAGGATGCGATTCCAGGCGCACAATGGCGCCATGTAAAATCGGAACATAACTCCGCAGACATTGCTTCTCGTGGTCAGACGCCAGCTGAACTTGTTAACAATTCGTTATGGTGGGCGGGGCCCAGTTGGCTTTCTCAAGAGATGCAGACCTGGCCTTGTTCGATCTATGATACTCCCCAGGATGAACTTCATGCTGAAGAGAAGATTCAGGTTCTTCTCGGAAGTGGTGCTCCCGTACATCCTGTCGACTATTTGATGACTCGATATTCTTCAATCCGTAAAATCCAACGTATCGTAGGTTTATGGCTTCGCTACATCAATAATTTACGTTGTAAAACTAATCGTCGTTCTGATCTTCCTTTAAATCGTACAGAACTTCACAACGCGTTGTTGGCAGTAGTGAAACGTACTCAGTTTCTTTATTTCTCAAACGATCTTAAACGTCTGGAAGAAGGTAAACTAATTTCTAAAGAAATGAAAAAACTTTCTCCTTTTATCGACAGCCTGGGTGTTCTCAGGGTGGGCGGTAGACTGTCGCGTTCCGGACTGGAATACAACCATAAACATCCCGCCTTACTCCCGAGACAGGCTCAGCTAACTTATATGATTATAGATGCGCTCCATCGTGAAAATTGTCACCCTGGAATCAATACGTTACATTATTTAATAACTCAACAATTCTGGTTTTTGTCAGCTAAGCGTGCAATACGACATTGTGTTTCTAAATGTCTTAAATGTTTCAAAACCAATCCGACTCCTCTCGAACCCTTTATGAGTGACTTGCCTGCTGTCCGTGTAAATCAAGTAAAACCGTTTAGCATGGTAGGCGTGGACTACGGAGGTCCTTTCAGAATTAAATCTGGTAAATATCGAGGCGCGAAGATCACGAAAGCTTATCTGTGTCTCTTCGTCTGCCTTACAACTAAAGCACTTCATTTGGAAGTTGCTACAGATTTGACATCGGAGTCATTTATAGCAGCATTAAGGCGTTTTGTTGGTCGCCGAGGTCGAGTTCAAACTATTTTCTCGGATAGAGGTACTAATTTTGTGGGCGCACAACGAGAACTCGATTCTTATATGAAACATGCTTGTCATATTGACAACATCGAATTCAAATTTAACCCCCCATGGGAAATACAGATTAAGGCTGTAAAATCTACTTTATATCGTATCGTTAACAACCAATCGCTAACGTTAGATGAACTATTTACATTATTCGTTCAGATTGAGTCTATGCTTAATTCGAGACCTCTCTATAGTATAAGTCCGTCTCCCAATGATATGTCCGTGCTCACACCCGGGCATTTTTTAACATTAGAACCCCTGACGGCCGTACCCGATCAGGACGTCACTTCCATAAACTTATCGCGTTTAGGTCGTTGGCAACTTATACAGCGGTTCCAGCAAGACTTCTGGAAGCGCTGGAAAAACGAGTATCTTCAATCTCTAATACAAAGGGCGAAATGGACTAAACACTCAAAACCATTAAAATCGGTTCCGTAGTTGTTATCAAATCCGATACTCCACCTCTTCACTGGCCAATAGCTCGAGTCGAAGAGCTGCACAGTAGTCCGGATGGAGTAATACGCATCGCAAAGCTGCGTTTGCCAAATGGTTCATTCCTAACACGACTGTAGTATATGGTGTGATAAATTGGGAATAAATGAAACGTCCAACTTACAGCTGACTCCGTCCGTCAATGTAATCCCATAAAGCACATATATACACATTAACAAATAGAAGGCGAAGACGGTACAAGATATAAAGTCCAAGCACAGCACTAGAACAATACAGTCAGAAAGATAGGCGATAGATAAACAGTTTATAGAAACGAAAAGCACAATTATATAAAGCGTACAGATCTAAGTATATAAGCGAGCTAAGAGAAGCGTGCGCTCCGCGTCGTAGTTCAGTCTCGACTGGTTTGGTAGACGGCGCGGCGACGCGCGCGCATCTCTAGTACATAAGATGAACAAAAGAATTATGTACAAGACTAACCGCTAGTGCGTAGGGCGTGTCGATAATTGCTATCGATATATCGACAAACCAGTACACCATGATATGTAATGAAAATATAATATTGTTAATATTATTATAGTACTTATTATAAATTCTATATTAGTGTACGGGACGCCGGGCTGTCGCAGTAGCGGACAGTTACCGACTCGTACTGAGGGGGTGGAGGAAGTTACACGCAGGAGTCTTGACTGTAGTGGACTGTAGTTTCGGCGAATAAAACCCCTGGTGTTCGGTATTGAAGAAATCGGTGGGCGCTGATAATGGATGGCCGGTGAGAGGAGGCTTCAGGTCCAGAGTGAACCGCTTGATTGTTTCTTCCTGTTCCTTAGGGTAGGAGCGCCTGTCGCTGAATGCATGTCGGGGCATGTTCCGACTCGAATTTTATATGCTAGGACTGAGCTGGCCAGCGATCCATTACCTCACCCACGCTATACTTTATTTTTCATTTTCTCAAAATTTACAATAGTGCGAGCTTAAAACTAATTGTACATACATCGGGCATACATTTAGGCATATTTTTAACACAGTTATGTGTCCGTAAACACGATATTTTAGGTGTGGCGCGCAAAAAATAGGTCTCCGCAATATTTATACTTTCCCCCTCCATAGGGCTTCGCCCTGCCACGGGGCTTCGCTGCCCCACCCGCGCGCTCCGGGCGCGCCGGGTGGGGAGCGCAACATGTCTCAGAAAACGGTTCTATACAAACATGTTTTGTCTCCTACACGGTACATTTTTACACTTATTGATGTGATACCTATTTATTTACGTAGCCCTACGTGTTACCTATCTAATACAACAAGTTTCTTACAAGAATATCAATAAACAACAGCTGTACGGGCCTATAAAGTTTACAAATTAAAAAGTCTCAAAAAACCTACTTATATTCACTTAATGCCTAACTATCATATACCGTTTTATAGAAGAAGTAAAAACACACAAAATGACATCATTATTATAACAATTATACCTATATCCTATTGACTATTCGTAAAAAACTATTCCCAATATTTTTCTTAATTACGCTTAAACTACTAACACGATTCATACAAAACTTCGATATATTATTCCTATAACTACCTACTATCTAATAAGACATAAAATAAATCAATCAAAACATAAAACATACTATTATCGAAAATTGTCAACTCAGGCAAAATCCTATAAGATGTGAGACAAGGACAACCTATTGTCTCCGTCCCTCCTATAGGTCGGAACTATCAGTATTCTGACTAGTTTCCCCGCGCCACCGCTTGGCGTCGTGGCGATCGTTTAGATAAAGTCTTATAAGATTATTGGAGAGAACGGGGCGGAATATCGCTCTGAACTATCAATTTTACAATGGTTTACTATGGGCAGAGCTATCTATTATTGCGATATCCGACTCATTCTAATAAGACAACAAGGGAATGATATTTTTAATGCGTATACAACCGATTCATGTGAAATTATAGATACATTTTTATACATTGGTCTCGTATCGTCGTAAGTTCATTTTCTCTCGCTTCGGTCGTCGCGTACATACTCCCGCCGTGCAGCGTCGGTCGACTCGTCGCTGCATCCATCTTCCGTGGGAGTGGCGGCCGATGCGAATATCACCAGTCGCTTGGTCGGTCTGCGTAGCACTCCTCCGGCTGTCTTCAGATCGACGACTCGTACTGTGCCGTCTCGCCCGGGAAAAGTGGCGATGACGACTCCCTTGGGCCACGTGTTGCGTGGCAGGTTGCTGTCGGCGATGAGCACGATGTCCCCGATGGTGATGGTCTTCCCGGTCCCGTGGGGCTCCCGCCGGTGTTGCAGCTCGGGTAGGTACTCTCGTACCCAGCGCGCCCAGAAGTGGTCGGCGAGGCGCTGTGCTGCTCTCCAGTGCGGGCGGCCTATCAGGTCGCTCTCGTCGAACTCGCCCGGCAGTGGGACGCGCGCTGAACCTCCCAGCAGAAAGTGGTTGGGAGTGATGGCTTCGTCGTCTTCATGGTGCACGGACACGTGGGTGAGAGGCCGGCTGTTCACGGTGTATTCGGCCTCGGCGAGTAGCGTCGTAAGTACCTCTTCGGGCGGACTTCTTTCTTGCAAAACCGCACTTAGCGCGATTTTGACGGACTTCACGAGGCGTTCCCACGCCCCGCCCATGAATGGTGCTCCCGGCGGTATGTACCTCCACCGGATATTGCGGATGCTTGCTTCTTCGCTCGTCGCCTGCTGCACTGCCTTCTTCATTTCGTTTTCTGCGCCGTGGAAGTTGGTCCCGTTGTCCGACCAAATTTCGGTAGGGCACCCGCGGCGCGCTATCATGCGCCGTAGTGCGTGTATGGCGGAGTCCGTCGATAGTGAGGCGGCCAACTCGAGGTGCACGGCTCTCGTAGTAAGACATGTGAAGAGCGCGACGTAGCGTTTTTCTTGACGCCTGCCCACGGTGACTGTCAACGGCCCGAAATAATCCAATCCGGTGTACGTGAATGGCCGTCGGTGATGAGCGAGGCGCGTCGGCGGCAAATCTCCGGTAGGTGGCGACGGTGGCGCCGCCCTCCTTATGCGGCAGTTTATGCAACTGCTTATTATTCGTTTCGTGACGGGTCGAATGCGTAAAATCCAATAGTGTTGTCTGCACTCGTTGACTGTAGTTTCCACCCCGGCGTGGAGAAGGCTTCTATGTGTGTGTTCTATCCACAGTTGGGTGGCTCGATGGTTCCCGTCGAGTATCGCCGGTGTCTTCTGAGTTTCGGTTACTCCCGCCGCTGCGTTGACCCAGCTTCGTAGGTACAACACGCCGTCGTTGACTATTAGCGAAAGTGGGCGGAGTCGACTGTTCGTAGCGATGGTGGCGCCCCCTCGCAGTTGTTTCAACTCGTCTTGAAATGCGTCGTGTTGTATTACGCGAACTATTATTTTCTCTGCGCGTTCGATGTATCTTCGGTCGATTGCGATGAATTTTCTTTCTTGAACGGTTGGCGTCCTTTTCTTCTTATGTGTCGGCGCCGATTTTTGATTTTTCTTCCAGTCGGGTTCCTTTTCGTTTTTCTTTCTTCTGTAGTTAATTCGGTCGGTTTTCGCTTGGCAGAGGTCGATGAACTGTAGTACTCTTGCCGTAGTCCGAATTAACTTGTCCCAGCGCGAAAATCGAGTGACGTCCGGTGCAGCTTCGGATATTGACGGCGCTTTCTTCGTGCTTATGTGGTGCACGCGTTCTTCCCCGGTGACTTCGGTTGCGGTTGCAGTTTCGGCGGGCCATTCTTCTTGTTTGTTTCGTAGAAACGGAGGCCCGGTGAACCATCTGTGGTAGCCGTAGAAGTCGTGCGGTGATATTCTTGTGGCGTCGTCTGCTGTGTTGAGCTTCGTGGGCACCCATCGCCACTCGTTGATGGTGCTGAGTTCTTCTATGGCGGCTATGCGATGCGCGACGAATGGCTTGAATGAGCGCGATCCCGTTCGCACCCAAGACAATACTGTTTTGCTATCTGTCCAAAATGTCTTCGATTCTGGTTTTCTTGAGTGCTCTTCTATCACGGTGGCGGCCATTCTTGCTCCCAGGACTGCGGCTTGTAGCTCGAGGCGCGGTATCGACGTGACTTTGAGTGGAGCCACGCGTGCTTTCGCCGTGATGAGTGTCACGTCGACTTGACCTCCCGGCGACTCGGCCCGCCAGTAGAGTGCGGCGGCGTACGTGGTGGCGCTGGCGTCCACGAAGACGTGCAGCTGAAGTGAAGTGGCTTCGCTGTATCCTATGTAGGCTCGTGGTACTTTGACGCCTCGTAGGTCCTTCATGTGTTGTAGCCAGGTCGTCCACTGCTCTGCGAGGTCGGTGTCGATTTTCTTGTCCCATTCTGTGCCGCGTCGCCAAATTTCTTGTATGATCTGCTTTCCCCTGACTGTGACTGGTGATGCAAGTCCCATTGGATCGTAGATTGACATCACAATCTTCAAAACTTCTCTCTTCGTGGGTGCCTTATTTGCAAGTAGGTCCGATGGGATGCGCGCCAACTCGAGATTGAACCCCAATTCGTCCGATTGCGGGTTCCACATGAGTCCGAGTACTTTTTCTATTCTTGATCCGTCGTTGAGTGTTATTGGTTGTTGAACGCGTAGCGGTCCCTCGGTGAGCGCTTGCCTTATTCGATGCGAGTTCGACACCCAGTTGCGTAAGTCGAAATTTCCGTCGGCGTGTATTTTTCTTACTTGCGTCGACACTTCTATGGCTTCTTGTTCCGTTGTAAAGCTGTCTAGGTAGTCATCCATGTAGTGCGCTTGTACTATGGCGTTGACGGCGGTCGGTTGCGTTTCTTGATATCGCTCGGCGTTCTTGTTCTTGACGAAAATAGCGGCGGCTGGTGAACACGTAGCGCCGAAGATGAGTGACTTCATTCTGTATTCTTCCGGTGGTCCCTCTCTTCTTTCGCCGCGCCATAGGTACCGCAGTGCATCTCTGTCTTCCGGTCGGATCCCCACGCGCATGAACATTTCGGCGATGTCGGCTGTCACGGCGTACTGGTGTTGACGGAATCGCATCATGACTCCTATCAACGATCGAAGTAGGTCCGGCCCGGTGAGAAGGCAGTCGTTGAGTGAGGTGCCTCCGGTCTTCGCAGCTGCGTCGTGTACGATGCGTAACTTGTTTGGTTTCAACGGGTTGATGACTGGAAAATGCGGCAGGTACCAAGTTCTGTCTTCTGTTGATGTCGGCGGTGCTCGCTCGGCGTATCCCTTTTCGATGAGCGCGTCCATTTGTTCTATGTATTTTCCCCTTAGGCGTGGATCGCGGTCGATTTTCTTCTCTGTGGTGAGCAGCCGTCTGTACGCATTTTCATAATTGTTGGGCATCTTGATGTCCTCTTTCTTCCAGAGTAGCGCGGTTTCAAATTTTCCATCTTCTTTTCTGTGGGTGTGTTCTTCTAGCATCTTGATGGCTTTCTCCTCTGGATCGGAATGCGGTTTCTTCTTTTCGATGTCGATCGATTCCAATGCGAAGTGATGACGAAGTAGTTCATCCATTTTTGAATCTTCTGTTTCTTCGGTGAGGTGGTTCACGAAATGAACCCGGTGACCGATGGTGCGCGAGTCTGTGCCGTGGAGTACCCATCCCAGAGCCGTCTTCGATGCCACTAGCTGTCTTCTATTCCCCCGGCGGACTTCGCTGGCCAAGAGTAGGTGCCAGTTGTCTTGCCCGATGAGGATGGTCGGCCGGGCGTCTTCATAGGTGACGTGCTTCTCGGTTCCCCGCAGGTGCTTGCAGCCCCATAAGTGTCTTTCTTCTATGGTTTGCGGCGAAATCTTCATTTGGTCGATGGTGCGCGCTTGCACCTTGAAGCCTCTGTTCTGTCCCTCGATCTTGAAGGTGACCCGGCGCGACTGTGTCTCTGGCAGCTTGGCGTCGATCGTTTCTATCTTCAGTCGCTCGGTAGGTCCCTCGGCTCCTATCTTCTCGGCGGCCCTCTCTTCTATAAGCGTGACTGTAGAGCCGTCGTCCAGTAGCGCGTACGTATCAAAATGTCCGCTCGGTCCCGTAATGCGAACCGGAATTATCTTCAAGTACGCGTCTCGCTTGCGGCTGCTGTGTGTGCTGGCCACCCTCTCGGTTTCTGTGTTGCTCGTGGCTGGTTCTTCTTCACGTTGCGACTTCGGTTTGTAGTGAAGAAGTGGGTGGTGTGAGCGCTCGCAGCCGTCCCTCTCGCACGCTCGCGTCTTGCATCTGTGCATCTTGCTTCTGTATTGTAAGCAACGGAAACAAAGGTTGCTTTTCTTCGCTATTTCCCATTTTCTATCTTGATCGGCGGTCTTGAACGTAAAGCAGGTGGCCGTCGAATGTCCGGATTTCTTGCATACCGGACATGGGAATCGATCTTCAGGCGCTTTTCTATTATGTGTCGCCTCGATGTTATGTGTTCGAAATTTTCTTGTTGTGGAGTTTTCTTCATTTCCAATGTACTCCGGTGGGGCGTATCTTGCGTTATTCTCTGCCTCGACTTCGATGAACTCGGCGAAAATCAATAGTTCCGGATCCGTCTTCATTTTTTCTTGCATTCGGTGATTGTTGACGCAATCGTTCCATCTGAAGCGGATAGTCGACGGCAGCTTTTCTATAATTGTCTTCATGATGTCCGGCGCACGTAGGTACTCGTTTTGCCCCAGTACTTGTAGTGCGACGACGCTATTCTTGATTTTGTTTGCAAAAATCACGATGTCCCTCGGCGAATCGGTGAGTCGGGGTAAATGGCGCAGCTTTTCTATTTCGGTTGCGGCGATGTTGTCCGGGCGGCCGAATCTGTGCTCCAATTGCTTCATAATGTCGCCCGGCGTAGTGTTGCTTATTAGCATGCTGCCCACGGCTTCTCTTGCCTTCCCCTTGAGGGCTCTTCTTAATCTTGATGAGTTTTCCGCCGACGATAGGTAGGTTGCGGATTCTAGGTACGCCGCCCTGAAGGTGAGCCATTCTGTGTGCGCGCCGCTGAAGGGTGGCAGCTCTCCGACGTAGCGTGGACCCGGTGCAGGCGGTACGGCGGCACGGACGGCGGCGTTGATTGCGACGGCCAGCTCGGAGACGTTCATTCTGTCTTGCTGGACCGGCGGTGGCGGTGGCGGCAACGTAGGGGCGACTTGTTCTTGAGCTTCATCAATACGGGACGGCGGACTCTTCTTAATGCATGGCTTCAGCGCCCCTGGGACTGGATCTTCGGCAAGTGGTGCGACGGACCCACCAATCTGTACGGTGTCCTCGACGGTCGGTCTTCTATACGGTTCGGTGGTGCCGCCGTCGGGGGTGGTGTCCTTTGTCGCTGTGTCCAGCCAGGTGATGACGCGTTCTTCATTCTCGGTGCCATGTGTGCTATCGGTTTCTCTTCTATCTTCTATTTGTGGGTCCTCTTGGTCCTCATCTTCGCTATCTTGCTCTTCCATTCGTATCTTCGCCCTTATAGTCTTCTCTAATTCTTCATATAACGCCGCCAGGCGCTTCTTCTTTGCTGCTCTTCGTGCAGCTATCTTCGATTCTGTTCGGTGTGATGTCATTGCAGCTGATGGCGACTTCGGCGGTTGGTCGTGGCGCAGCGGGTACGGTGGCCGCGTCACGGTGTCGCTCCCTTCCGATGGCGCTCTTGACGGAGGTTGGACAGGATTCTCTCCTGCGGCGGTTCGCTCTGGCTCTTCGATGCTTCTCTCGATGCGCTCCTCTTCGGCCTGGTCCATTTTGTCAGCTTGAGATCTTGTTCGTGGCATTTTTCTTTCTTCAATCTTCTATATTTTCTGTCTTCAATCTTCTATAATTGACCACGACGATCTTCTATAATTTTTCTTCAATCTTCTATAATTTTTCTTCAATTCTTCCTCGGCGCTGTAGATCCGGCTCGATGCGACCAAAAAATGTACGGCACGCCGGGTACAGCTTGAATAGATGGCCGCTGAGAGGAGCTGATGTTGTCCAGAGTGAACCGCTTGATTGTTTCTTCCTGTTCCTTAGGGTAGGAGCGCCTGTCGCTGAATGCATGTCGGGGCATGTTCCGACTCGAATTTTATATGCTAGGACTGAGCTGGCCAGCGATCCATTACCTCACCCACGCTATACTTTATTTTTCATTTTCTCAAAATTTACAATAGTGCGAGCTTAAAACTAATTGTACATACATCGGGCATACATTTAGGCATATTTTTAACACAGTTATGTGTCCGTAAACACGATATTTTAGGTGTGGCGCGCAAAAAATAGGTCTCCGCAATATTTATACTTTCCCCCTCCATAGGGCTTCGCCCTGCCACGGGGCTTCGCTGCCCCACCCGCGCGCTCCGGGCGCGCCGGGTGGGGAGCGCAACATGTCTCAGAAAACGGTTCTATACAAACATGTTTTGTCTCCTACACGGTACATTTTTACACTTATTGATGTGATACCTATTTATTTACGTAGCCCTACGTGTTACCTATCTAATACAACAAGTTTCTTACAAGAATATCAATAAACAACAGCTGTACGGGCCTATAAAGTTTACAAATTAAAAAGTCTCAAAAAACCTACTTATATTCACTTAATGCCTAACTATCATATACCGTTTTATAGAAGAAGTAAAAACACACAAAATGACATCATTATTATAACAATTATACCTATATCCTATTGACTATTCGTAAAAAACTATTCCCAATATTTTTCTTAATTACGCTTAAACTACTAACACGATTCATACAAAACTTCGATATATTATTCCTATAACTACCTACTATCTAATAAGACATAAAATAAATCAATCAAAACATAAAACATACTATTATCGAAAATTGTCAACTCAGGCAAAATCCTATAAGATGTGAGACAAGGACAACCTATTGTCTCCGTCCCTCCTATAGGTCGGAACTATCAGTATTCTGACTAGTTTCCCCGCGCCACCGCTTGGCGTCGTGGCGATCGTTTAGATAAAGTCTTATAAGATTATTGGAGAGAACGGGGCGGAATATCGCTCTGAACTATCAATTTTACAATGGTTTACTATGGGCAGAGCTATCTATTATTGCGATATCCGACTCATTCTAATAAGACAACAAGGGAATGATATTTTTAATGCGTATACAACCGATTCATGTGAAATTATAGATACATTTTTATACATTGGTCTCGTATCGTCGTAAGTTCATTTTCTCTCGCTTCGGTCGTCGCGTACAATTAGATATTAATAAATATTATTAGATATAAGATGTAAATATATAGTGTAAGATAGTTAGTGTTACGGTTTTAGAATATAAGTTACTTTGTATTTTATTATAATGAATAAATTTAAATAATATTTTATGTGTACAGTGTAAATATAGTTTGAGGATGTATTCACACCTCAAAGTAGCCTACACCACCCCCCTCCAGAGACCGTCACGGGCGATAAAAATCAGTAAATTTTACCTGCCGCCCAGAACGTGTAATATACTCCTTTCTAACTTCTGGTAAGGGGTCGGTATTAGTTTGGTCAGCCAGTATGAAGGCCGGTTTAATGCGATCTATCGATACTGTGACTTCTTTTCCTTTTTGGAGAATTTTGAATATTTTGTCTCCTCTAGCTAATACTTTGAAGGGGCCTGAGTAAGCTGGTTGTAAGGAACCACGTGATGCGTCTTCACGAAGGAAAACATGATCACTGGTTGCAAGTTCTTTATAAACGAACACCTTCGAGCTACCGTGACGAGAAGCTGGTGTGGGTCGTAATTTGTCAGCAATGTGTCTCAGGCGCGCAGAAAATTCTGATAGGTCAGTTGTACCACCAGTAGCAGGCTCAAAGAACTCGCCAGGTAACCTGAGTGGTTCTCCGTAGACAAGTTCAGCGGATGAACTTTGCAGGTCCTCTTTAAATGAGGTTCTTATGCCTAGTAGGACCCATGGTAAGGACTCTGTCCATCTGTCATTTGCGTGGCAGACTATTGCGGCTTTAAGTTGTCGGTGGAAACGTTCCACCAAGCCGTTGCATGCAGGATGGTATGCAGTAGTCCGCTTATGCTCAAAACCAGTTATTTTAGATAGGCTGGCAAACAGCGCCGACTCGAACTGACGACCACGATCAGTTGTAATATGAGTAGGGCAACCAAATCGAGCAATCCACGTTGACAGCAGTGCCTTTGCCACGGTTTCCGCTGTGATGTCTTCTATCGGTACTGCTTCCGGCCATCGGGTGAATCGATCCACGGCGGTTAAGCAATACCGATAACCTTGTGAAATAGGTAAGGGACCTACCAGATCTATATGGATCTGCTTGAATCGTACACGGGGTAATGCAAAAGTGCTAAGGGGTGCGGATACATGGCGCGTAATTTTAGCTTTCTGGCGAGACAGACAAGCACGTGCCCACTCCCTGCAGTCTTTTCTTATCCCAGGCCATACAAATCGCCCTGCTATTAATTTGGCGGACGCACTGACACCAGGATGGCTTAGGGAATGCAGGCTTTCAAAGACCTGTCTGCGATAGGGCTTCGGAACGAATGGTCTACTAACGGGTGTACTGCGATCGCAATACAGGGGTACATCAGTCCCAGGGATGGGCAATTTCTCTAACTGCAAGGACGTACCTTCGGCCAGTAGTTTCTCTAGTTCCACGTCACCTTCTTGACTTTTTGCTAATGTTTCAAGGTCCACCGGCGCTCCCAGTTCTTCAATCCGCGACAAAGTATCGGCTACGACATTGTCTTTGCCGGATATATGACGGATATCGGTCGTGAACTGGGAAATAAAATCGAGGTGCCTATACTGCCTAGGCGAACAGTTTTTCTTCCTTTCATGGAATGCGAAACTGATCGGTTTATGGTCAGTATAGACGACAAAATGCCGGTGCCATGTGTCTGAAGTACTTAATGCCCTCATAAATTGCAAGTAATTCCCTATCGTATGGTGAATACTTTACCTGCGATGGACTCAGCTTGCGAGAAAAGAAGGCCAAAGGTTGCCATGCACCGTCCTGAAGCTGTTGGAGGACTGCGCCGATTGCCTTATCGGAGGCGTCTGTCACCAAGGCAAGTTTGGCGGCACAGTCAGGGTGCGCTAATAAAGCAGCATTAGCAAGGCTGTTTTTGCATGCGTGAAAGGATGTAAGGGCGTCACCAGTCAAATTGATTGGTTGAGACCCTTTGACTGAGCCAGACAGCAATGCATGCAAGGGAGCTTGAAGTTCTGCAGCTCGGGGAAGAAATCTCCTATAAAAGTTGAGCATTCCCAGGAATGCCTTAAGTTGTCGCACTGTTGTAGGGATCGGAAACTCCTTGATTGCCTGCACCTTGGAGTCTAAAGGTCTGGAACCGCTCTCAGATACACAGTAGCCTAAGAACGTTACTTCCTGAACTCCAAAAACGCACTTACCGGTGTTTACCACTAACCCGTATTCATTGAGCTTGGCGAAAATATGGCGTAGGTGTTGCTCGTGGTCCCGCACGCTCTTCGAGAAGACCAAAATGTCATCCAAATAACAGTAGATGAAATCCATGCCTCTCGTAATCTCGTCCATAAATCTTTGGAAGGTTTGGCCGGCATTCCGAAGTCCGAAGGTCATGAAAGGGAATTCAAACAACCCAAATGGTGTTGTGATCGCGGTCTTCGGAATGTCGGCTGGGTTGACAGGTATCTGATTATAAGCCTTTAATAAATCAAGGGTGCTGAAGACTTTGCAACCGACAAGATTATGTGCGAAGTCATGTATGTGCTTAATCGGATACCTGTCAGGTATGGTACGAGAATTGAGCATGCGGTAATCACCACATGGACGCCAGCCATTGTCCCTTTTCGGCGCCAGATGAAGAGGTGAAGCCCATGGACTCTGCGATGGTCTAGCTGTACCGCTGGCAATCATATTCTGGAACTCCTGTTGGGCAACCTTAAGTTTGTCTGGAGCTAAACGGCGAGGATTACAAAAAACTGGAGGGCCTGGGGTCGTGCGAATGTGGTGAACAGTGTTGTGTGCGAATGTGCGGTGTGTACCAGTTGGTCGAGTGATCTCGGGAAATTCGTCGAGAATTTTGTGATACCGAGTTTCACCAGTCAAAACTTTAACAGACGCTATATTGCTACAATTTGCAACTAAAGCTACAGATGACACAGAGGTTGTACTATCTAATAAGCGTTTGTTACGGCAATCTACAATGAGGTTGAAATAATTTAAAAAATCTACTCCAATGATTGGTTTAGTTACATCTGCAACTACAAAACGCCAACTAAACAATCTACGTAAGCCAAAATTAAGATTAAGTTGTACATAACCGTAAGTAGATATAGTAGACCCATTCGCAGCACATAAGTTGTAGTCCGTCCTAGCACGACGATCACGAAGCAGGGACCGTGGGAAGACGCAGAGGTCGCTTCCAGTATCGACGAGAAACTGCACCTTCGAAGAGCGGTCTGTGACAAACAGGCGACCAGTAGAAGATGTAGGGCAGTCAGCAGTCGCCATTATAGACCACCCCTGGCGTTTCCCGCTTTGTAATCGCAAGGTTTTATGCATCTGTCGGCTTTCTCAGCGAATTTATTATGGTACCAACAAATCGGAAACTTCCTGTAGTTCGATTGGGAGCGCTTGCTGGACGATGAACGGGCACGGGATGGTTTTCTAGGCCGTGATGAAGATCTGCCGTTCCTCTCCGACGCCAGCTTCTGGAACTGTTTCCGAAGTTCTGCAACCTCTCTGGTCAGGGCTTCGATGCTTGGATTTAAGCTAGCTTGGCTAGTGGAAGCCACAGAAGGAGTCGGTGTTGCCAGCTCATGAATACGATCGGCCAAGTCTGCCAAATCGTCGGTAGGTGCTGTAATTGGCTGGCCAGCAAGGACTGTTTGGATCCCATGCGATAGACCACTCACCCAGATTGTCTTCAAAAAATCGTCAGGAATATTAACGCCGGCGAGACTTTTAAGATGGCGGAGAAATTGTGAGGGTTTGCGGTCTCCCAGCTCCTCGTGCATCAAAAGTTGTTTGAGCTTCTTCTCCTTCGACGCTGTAAGCCGCTTAATGAGCTCAGTCTTCAATTTGTGGTATTTATCTGTAGCAGGTGGGCTGATAATAAGGTCCTTCACTTCTCTGGAAAATTGGTTATCAAGTTGACCAATCACATAGTGATATTTGGTGGAGTCGCTGGTAATTCTAGATATGGCGAACTGCCCCTCCACTTGTGCGAACCAAATCTCAGGCTCTTCTGGCCAGAACGGTGGCACCCGAATTCCTACTTTGAAAACATCGATACTTTTTATCGACTGGTTCCCATCACTATTATTTGCCTGCGTGGCCGTGCTGGTTCCATGTGCATCTTGAAATTCTCGATCCATGGTTCTTCATCGGGGTCACCAGTGTAGTATATGGTGTGATAAATTGGGAATAAATGAAACGTCCAACTTACAGCTGACTCCGTCCGTCAATGTAATCCCATAAAGCACATATATACACATTAACAAATAGAAGGCGAAGACGGTACAAGATATAAAGTCCAAGCACAGCACTAGAAGAATACAGTCAGAAAGATAGGCGATAGATAAACAGTTTATAGAAACGAAAAGCACAATTATATAAAGCGTACAGATCTAAGTATATAAGCGAGCTAAGAGAAGCGTGCGCTCCGCGTCGTAGTTCAGTCTTGACTGGTTTGGTAGACGGCGCGGCGACGCGCGCGCATCTCTAGTACATAAGATGAACAAAAGAATTATGTACAAGACTATCCGCTAGTGCGTAGGGCGTGTCGATAATTGCTATCGATATATCGACAAACCAGTACACTATGATATGTAATGAAAATATAATATTGTTAATATTATTATAGTACTTATTATAAATTCTATATTAGATATTAATAAATATTATTAGATATAAGATGTAAATATATAGTGTAAGATAGTTAGTGTTACGGTTTTAGAATATAAGTTACTTTGTATTTTATTATAATGAATAAATTTAAATAATATTTTATGTGTACAGTGTAAATATAGTTTGAGGATGTATTCACACCTCAAAGTAGCCTACACGACCATTAACGAAAGTGTGTCCATTACCGGACCAAACGGATTAGAATCGTAATTAAACGTTATTTTCTCTATTCGTTAGGTTAGTGTATTCATATAATCGAAGCTTATAGAATGTTGTTCATATATTAGGATTTTAGTATCCATAACTAGATGTTAATCGTATTCATGCATATCAGCATCTCCGTTCTTATTCATACCGTTAATATGCATCGAGTAAATCGTTAATTCGTTCGTATTCGAACGTTTTCTTTAGAGATATTTTCTTTAAAAATACAACTTTCGTGTATTTTGGTGGGCGGTATGTATCGTGATCGTATCCCTTTTTACTTTGCACCGAGCATCTCGACATTTTTCATTCCCAAGACGTTTAATTTTGCAATTATTCATGGAAGAAAATAATGGTTAAGTATGTACACAAACATACAAGCCGTCTACTTGGGTGGGTATATTAGAGACTCATTCGAATAAAATCGATATCGCCCAGCGTATGTGATCTGCGTGTGCGCACCGCACTAGCGATGCGCTCGTATCTGCACCGCAATTGTTGAATGCGGTGGTTGGTGTCTTACGAATTTTCGTATATTTGATATGTGATTAGAAAAGCTATAATTTTGTGAATTATTACGTGTGCGATCTCCTGTGAAATACCACAAAAATACTGTGACGTGTTTTCTAGTGTGTCTTGGAACTGAGGGACATTCGTTCGAGGGAATAAGGTAAGGCGGCTAATATATTCCTTATTTTCTGTCTGTGTGATTACTCTTTTATACGTCTTGGGAATTCATTTTTCATTTTAATTTCCAACCCCTAATGTTGCGGATATAGCCGGCCTCGCTACAGTTATATTCAGATAGTCGTAAGCGCCAACGGGTAAGTCTACTGTTTGTTTCTTTCAGGGTGTTTAACCAAGCAAGAGGTTTGTGGTCAGTTACGATAGTGAATTTCTTACCATAGAGGTAAGGGCGGAAGTGTTTTACTACCCAAACTATGGCGAGTAATTCCTTTTCGGTTACACTGTACCGAATCTCGGCATCGTTAATTGAACGGCTAGCATACGCAACAAGTTTGTCGCTACCGATTGTGCCTTGGGACAATATTGCACCGAGGGCAAAATCTGAAGCGTCTGTTGTCAGTATGTACGGTCTGTTAGGGTCAGGATATTGAAGTATGGGGGCATTTACAAGTAATTCTTTACATTTCTGAAAAGCAGCAATATATTTTGTAACAATATTTGTTATCACCGACTATTTCAGGGCTTTTACATGAGACTCGAAATTAATTAATCTTAATCTTAATTAAGTTATTTGAGGGAGATAAAATAAAAATCAATAACCGCAGTGAACAAGATATATGTATTGTTAATATTCAGTTCAATTTTCAACATATATTAACACACTTAACATTATAAATTAAGATCTTTGAAGATGGCTTTTATAAATTTAGGTATAGAAAATCAGTGACGAACATACAATCAAAACAGGTGTACATACAGTTATATTAATGTTAATATTCTAAGGAAACATTTTGTTTTAGCAAGTATCGTACATACAAATTTATTTATATAAAGATTCTAATGAAACAATTCGTTTGGCAAATATGAAGCTACTTTCGTTAATGAATCTACAGTTTACAACAATAAATCTTTTATTATGTTCTAACAATCTGAAACTTCGTACTTCGGAGAATGCACTGCTTAAAGATTAAATAGGTTCAGAGTTTACTTAGCTTTCAAGATCTCGGTACCATCAAGCGATTCAGGTATCCACGTGGGTTATAACAGAATCTGCTGTCATTACATGGGCTCTTTTTTTTTGATCAAGATTGCATTCACAGGCTCATTTATATATATATATATAGCGTACTTCTTTATATATGTATATCCAAAGAAATCCCAAGCAGGATTAAGTAATTGTGATTATCGTATACTGTTTTTAATTAGCCACTTCAAAGGACCTAGAAACAATTACACATTTTTCTATAGTTCAATAAAAAACCTAACTTGACCTACAGCCTAACCAGTTAGATATATTGGACTTACCCGTTAATCCGGGGAAAATATTTTAATTAATTATGCACTGACTATAATTTCTAGTCACTGTGCAATTTACTAGATGTTCAAGTGTTCGGTTCGCAGACAAAAGAGAGTGAAACCGTCTGCGCAAAGCTATTTATAGTGGCCTAGGATCACGTGAGCGGCGTCCCAGCAAATTTCTGTCAAATCACCATATTTGGTGCAAGGAATCGACAGGACCGGTTAGTACGGCTACGCCCATCTCCCACCAAGAAACTGCTTCCTGAACAATAGCTAATCACGCAATCAATGCGTGTAATTTTATTTAACACTATTAAATACAACTCCATCTATCTCATCTTTCAAATGCAACTATCAATTTTTTTTTATTCATAATATATTCTGTGCTTCTTTAAAACCAATTACATTGTTCGATGATGAATACGTATGGTGATAGATGGCGCTTTGATTAGTAATATTTCTACAACTTAATATTATAAAATTATATTGCTACAATTTTCCGTCATCAATAGGTTTTACACTCTTTTTCTTAAGTCGAACTGTCATTGGTTGAGTAATTTTTGCGAAGTCTTTTATAAATCGGCGGTAATAACCAATGAATCCTAGAAAGCTCTTTATTTTTGTAGTTGTACGAGGTAAAGGGTACTCTAAAACGGCTTTAATTTTGTCATCATTCAAATCATTTTTACAAGATAATTTATAGTTCGTTATAGCTTCTCCGTTTTCTAATTTAGTTGGTAACGTAACCTTTTGTTCACAACGCGGAGCTATTTTTTTTTTGTTAATAGGGTTATATATAATAGGGATAGATGATGACTTTGTAAAAAGAATTTGATTTTTCATGTCAATTTTAGCACCTAATTGTTTCAGAAGATCGCTTCCTATAAGCCCATCATAACGACTATCTAAGTCATATACATAAAATTTGTGTGTTCCAGGATTATTAAATGTTGGAAATAGCGGTATCATAATGACTTCATCATGCTTGCTGGAGGCATGTGTGCTGATGACTTCAAAAGGTTCATACTGTTTATAATTATTAAAATATTCATTTGCTTTTCGTGGACTAATGAAAGACCTTGAACTTCCTGTGTCTACCATTAGTTTTGCATTTATCTCGGGAATATTTACGTAAGGTAATTCTAATATATTACAATTACGATTTATTATTTCGCGTTCCGATTTGGAGATATGTATGTGAAAATTTTCAACATTTTGGAAAGAATCATTAGTATTTGAATCAATTACACACTCATTACTTTCAACGTTTTCTGAAATATCGTTATTTTCGTTAGTACACATATTATCATAATCGTAATCGTTATACACACAATCAGGCTCTACGATTTCCGATTCGTTAAGATTATAAAGTTCATTCATACGGAATCCTTGAGGTTTCGCAGGAGGAGCCGTACGCATACTTACGTCCGTTGATAGCTGTGGTGGTAGTCTTTGTACAGGTGGTCGGTAACCAAACTGTTGCTGACCTGAATTGAAATTTGGTCGATAACCAAATTGCTGTGGACCCTGGTTAAAATTCGGCTTATAACCTAATTGATTCTGGTTCTGATTGAACTGGGGTCGATATCCTATTTGATTTTGACCTTGGTTAAATTGAGGTTTATATCCAAATTGCTGTTGAGGTAACTGTGGTTTATAGCCAAATTGTTGTGGCTGTGAAGCAGTAAATTGCCTGTTAATCTGTTTGCTTTGTGGAATACCGAACTTGAATTTAGGTTGGTTTTGTTGCTGATTATTAAAATTATTAGGGTTATTATTTTGTGAAGTTACACCAAATTTAAATTGTTGTTGTGGTTGTACGTGTGTTGGAGTAAAGAAAGGCTTCATTCCAAATTTAACAAATGGATTATGGTTCATAAACTGCGGTCTTGTCTGAGAAATATTTTGTGATTTCATCATTTTATTTTTTGAATTATACTGGTATAAGAAATTAACTTCCTCAAGTACAATACTAAGCGCCTTTTCCAATGAGTTACATCCTTTTAACCTAACAATACGAATAAGATCTTCCGGTAGGTTATATAAAAATACATTCATTGCCATATTATCATAAATTGTTGTTTTACTTTGGCATAAACTAGCATCATCAATCATATTAACTTTAGCGATCAATGTACTTTTAACGTACTGTACTCTATTGCAAAAATCTAGATATGATTCGCCACTGTTAATTTTCATAGTTTCCAACTCTATTGCTATGCACTCTTCCGATCGTGGATCACCGAAATGTTGTTCTAAAGCTATTTTTAATGTCGGCCATGTATCTAAGTCTTGACGCTCGCTAATAAGATTAGCTGCTCTACCTGATAATCGAGAAGTGATTACGTGAAAAACGTATAGATCTTGGTCTTGATTTCCTTCTATGCGGCAACACGCAATAACATATTCACACTTTCTAATAAACAAATTAAGTAATTTTTCATCTCCGACAAACATGGGAATAATGTTAGACATTTCTCGGGGTATTTTTTCAATTCTATCCATTTTCGATAAAACGGTAAAACTAAAAATTATAATAATATCTTCTTATAATATAACAAGTAACTGTGCTAATAAAAATAGTCACAAACCTACTACTGTTACTATCACGAATGACAGTAATAATTATTTTAGTTACGTAAATTTTGTTTACGTGAAAGGAAAAAAAAATATTTTTACTATTAAATATTTTCAGTGAAATTAATTGATTTATTTATCGTAATATTTTATTTATTCATTTATCATAGTATTTTATTTATTCATTTATCGTAATATTTTAATTTGTTTCACTTACATCTAACTCTAAGAGAAAAGAATAAAAGCACTTCGATGTTTGGAAATAACCTTTACAATTTTCCTAGACACTTATAATTAGGGGTGAAAATGAATGGGAAAAAAAGGAATAGCGATTTTTGGTCTACTCACAGACTGCCCATATCACTCGTTGAGTCTAAGCGACGATCCTTCGGAGCTTGAGTCGTGCAGAATTGCTCTTGTGCTCTTGATGTCTTTGACTTATTTATTTGGTTCGTTGGATTCCCGTAGAAAACGTGTGAAAACGTTCGACGCGACACTGAAGTTAAGTGTTTATACGCGACGCGGAAATCCTACCGGCTGCGCCAGTCAAGACGTGGGCGAGTCGAAGGATCTTTTAAAAATACAATTTATTTTTAATGGAGACGTTTATTCGTTCCAACTGCCAGCTTAAGACTAACTATGAACTAATTTACAAAGGCTAAGAGAACAACATGTTGACAGCCCGAGTTGAGCTTATCAGTTTCCGTCTGCCGATTCAGCGTCTGGCTTCTAGAAAATGTTATGCTGACTGCGGGTTATGGTGGGATCAACATCGCCAGGCATGTTATGATGACTTGACGTTCCGGCTGAGTCAACAGACGTAACTATCTACCCTTTTTGTTTTAATCTAAGATTTAAACATGTAAACAAGTGAAGTAAAAATTCTAATAAATGAATTTCGTCAGTTGCAACATCTTTGTTAAAATGCAGAAGCATTGTTAAGACACTTGAGAACAAGTGTAGCAGAAAACGAAGAGCATCTCTCTGACAAGCTGCAAAAATCAAGACCAAAAAGAGAAAAAATATTTTAATACAAAAACAGCCGAGACCGATAAAAGTAGGTATAATGCGATTCAACTAAGAATAGGACCGACTGGGTGCCATATTTTGACGTCACAGCTGTCAATTCAAACCAAATAGGTAGAGTGAGCAAAAAAAAATTTCTATTTAATAAAACTTATTAACTAAGATTAAGTGAGAAAAAACATCAGCTTTTTTAACAAAATTAATTTACTGAGATTAAGAGAAAAAACAAACGATTTTTAATAATATTTCTTTATTAAGACTGTGAGAAAAGACATTAATCAGAATCTAGCTCTTCAATTCCGCTCATCTCTGCATTCCCGCCGGAGTAGTTATGAATAATCATGCAGGTCACATACGAGTAAAAGAAAGTATTAAATCGAGTTTCTGAACGCAACATAAAGTGACATTTGGTTGACGATTTAGGTTATCAACCATTCATAGCCAAAGCTCAATCAATGAAAAAAAAATCAACCAATATTAATTATCAATATTTGTTATTGTTTGTTTGAAAATGATTGATTTCTATTCTAGAATTAGCTGAGTGCTAAAAAAGTGTTTCGAGATTTTTTTGCAAACTGTACTTTTCAAGCGACATTTGACAGATGGAGGTCATTGGCTTTCCTATTCTTATTTGAATCGCTAGTAGTAGTAGTTTTAGTGCGTCCGCGAAAAATTAAAAATGCAGGAGAAAATCTTAGTAACCCATGATGTAACGTACCTCAGGGACATCCTCACTTTAGGCAATTATAGGTTCCATTAAACACATCTTGTCATCCATATAGTCATCAATTTCAGCAATCAGCACACTACCATTATTTATACAATCTTTTATTATCATTCCTGGAAACGCACAAATTCAAATATAGTGCTAGACGCTTACCGGCATCTCTCCATATCCTTATATTTATAGGTATATAGTTTTCATTTATTTATTCTAATGTTACTTTGCTTTTCATTATTTTATTTATGTTTACAAATTTGACAATAGTTATTTGTTCAACTAAAGAGAAAAGTTGGTTTTCCAAGCGAGTGCTAATTTTGAATCCCGAGTAAGCGAAGGATTCTAATAATTGAATCCTGAGCGTCGCGAGGGATTCCAAGGTACGAGATGGAAATAACTTTTCTCTCGCGTGACACATACAACTTTTCACCTTAGCAGCGAGAACATTATTAGAGATAAAAAGATACAATATGAATAAAAATGAAACCACATATATTTGCAAACAATAAGTATCTACTAAAATTTAAAATTGCAGTTATTAAAAGTTATATTTTGAAAATTTATAGTTTTATTAGGAAGTGATACCGTGGAGTTTGCGATTTGAGTTTGACTCGAGTTCGTTTCTATTTCTTTATTGGACTGTGACGAGACAATACTATTAGTAAACGTTGGCGACTCGGTGCGGCTTCTTACCGAATTTTCAATGATATTTGTGTCTTTGGAAGTAGAGGGGCCCGGGTGTGCATAAGGATCAGGTTAAAAGTTTATGCTTTGTATTATGCGTTTACAGGTTTTAGACTTATTTTCGATCGAATCTTCAATATATCCTTCCGCGACCGTGTTTGACTTCCAGCTGCCATGACGTTTTAATGTTGTGAGGTTGGCTCCTGAATCAGCCAAAAGCGTGTCCGAAGTTCGCCTAAAGCAATGTCCAGTGTAAAGGTAAGGCTCTTGTAATTTTAAAAAAGTGGCTATTTGTTGTGGTGTCCCGCCTATTTTATTGATTCCCATAGGCTGTCTTGAACACTTGTCATTACGATACTGCAAGAAAAATCGATCTGTTTTCGTATTATCAGGTCGTAATGCCTTATATTTCTCGACAATTTTCACATATTCGTCGCGAATAACAAAGGACCTGTCAATGTTTGTCTTTGTGTTGGGTAGGTTGACTAATAGCAGTTCGTCAGAATGTTTTTCGATGGCATTAACAGTCAGATTTAACAGTACAATAAAAATATTATATAAGTAAAATGTTAGTAATTAAAATGTATGACAAACGAAACGTAGTATTTACCCACTTTCTTTACATAAGTAACTCGTATTTTAGTAAATATTAGCGAAAATGTTTAGCGTACGTGCACATATATTACTAATTAAGTATAGACATATAGGTAGTAACATACTTTTGCAGCGAGAAAATTGCACATTGCTACAACAGAATACTACGGGTGCAGTTTCAGAACGTAACTTTAAAAATAGCGGGAAACACAAATCAATATTATTTCTTCTTCTTTTGTTTTTTGGTAAGTAACTTCTTACAATTAGTGTTGCATATCACAAATTCATAAAATATGAGTGAGTCTAGTGACGAAAACAGCAAACACCTGAAGAATTAAAACAACAAGTGTTGAATGCTGAATTCAGTTTTCTTCCTCAGAAATCATGTGATAGATATCTGAAAACCTATGATGTTTTCAATAAATGGAGACTTGAAAAGGGCGCGAACACTTTCTCGGAGAATGTATTATTGTCGTACTTCATAGAATTCGGTTTTGCGCCTCGACTTTTGCAGTTCTTCGCAAACTACCTCAGCGACCGATGCATCGGTGATGTCAATTTGTACGATTGAATGGACATGAATCTGAGGTTTACTTCACTCGTTCCGGTGTAAGCCAGGTTCTCGCCATGGTGAATGATCTGCCGGATACTGTTAAGTTTGCTGAGTGTCTTTTATTCGCTGACGACCTGAAACTCTATCTGGGTATAGGTGATAGATCAGATATAGATGCTTTACAGAGCGACATTGATGCCGTGGCCGCATAGAGCGAAAGTAATCGTCTGTCTTTCAATCCTGCAAAATGTAAAACTATTACATTCTCACGAAAGCGTAATATGTTACATTCTGACTATAAATTATTTGACACTCCTTTGTAACGAATCGACGAAATAAAGGATCTAGGAATGACGTTAGATAAAAAAATGGACTTCCACAAGCATGTGGCAAATATTTGTAAATCGGCGAGCCGACTCTTAGTGAGGACAGGTTCAGAATTTAGCAATTTTGCACTATATAACGCGTATGTGCGAAGTAAACTCGAATACGGGGCGGTTCTATAGGACCCACACGAGAAAAAATATAGCCTTATGGTGGAGAAGTTGCGAAGGAAGTTCGCTCGGTGGTTATTTAAATAGTGCAATGGGTATTCGTATCTTTATCCCTCATCGTTCGTGTACGGTATGGTAGGGCTGAATACACTCGCTCTTAGGAGAAAAGTCATTCTCGTCATCCACTACCTCCCTGTGCTCTACGGCAAAGTGGATGCCCCTGGCGTGCTGGAGCGGGTGTGTTTGTTGGTGCCCTCGCGCGCCCCACACGTCTTCGGCGGGCTGGTGGCGCCGCGCCGGCGCGGCGCCCGCGCCTTATACACCAGCCAGTCACGCGCACCGTATACGCCGCGCACGTACCCACTACGCGCGCGATCCGACTCATCGGGGACATGCTCGCTCAATGTAACAATATTTATTAAATTAGTATATTTGACATTATCTGTTCTTAGTTGACATTAGATATGACATTATTAATTGTTTTATTGATTTGACATAATTAACTATTATCTCTTATCTATTAGACAAGTCCGTCCGTCCGTCCGTGGTGCTGTTTCAGCGGCCAAACCGTAAGAGATAGATAAAGAGAATGTTCAAGTTATAAGTTAAGAATAGTCTGATAAGACTACAAACCGGATGTGAGTAACGTAGCACTTCCGGTTTTCGAGAAATCACGTGATTTCTATTTCAAACGAAACCACACAAAATCTCCGAAGTTCTCAATTAATTAAATACTTTTTTTTTTTGGTGAACATTTGGTTCACTAGTTTGCTAGTATTATAAATTTAATTAACTTTTACATTGGTTGATTTGACTTTGTTTCTACTATTGTACTGTACTTGTACTGTATTGTATTGTATTGTACTTGTACTATTTGACATTGATATTTGACATTACCTATCTATTTGGCATTACTGTTTTTTTTTGTTGTTGTTATAATTATTATTATTTGATTATCTCTTTTTCTTAATTTTATTGAATTTAATTAATACTTTCTATGATTGTTAATATTTTATATGTATGACTTGCTGGCGTTTTGGATTATTCTGTAAGCCTGCATGCATAAATTGAATAAATAAATTATCACAAACGAAGCAATCACGTACAATGTGGAGTATTTATTCGATGTTGAAAGCTACAATAAAGACAAAACATAATGTTCATATTGAAACTTATTGCATTTTTGAAAAGAAAGTCAGTAGGACACAAATCTAAAAAGTCCAAAATTATTTCAATCTCTAATATTTAAAAATTTATTAATGAAGCTCCGGACTGCAATTTTCTCGCATGCAAAAGTAAGGTACTACCTATATTTCTATACTTAATTAGTAATATATGTGCACGTACGCTAACCATTTTCGCTAATATTTACTAAAATACGAGTTACTTATGTAAAGAAAGTGGGTAAATACTACGTTTTGTTTGTCACACATTTTAATTACTAACATTTTACTTATATAATATTTTTATTACAGGTTATCCTCATTATTGGAATAAATGGAGCATGCCGCTCGAACGAACTGTTAAATCTGACTGTTAATGCCATCGAAAAACATTCTGACGAACTGCTATTAGTCAACCTACCCAACACAAAGACAAACATTGACAGGTCCTTTGTTATTCGCGACGAATATGTGAAAATTGTCGAGAAATATAAGGCATTACGACCTGATAATACGAAAACAGATCGATTTTTCTTGCAGTATCGTAATGACAAGGTGTTCAAGACAGCCTATGGGAATCAATAAAATAGGCGGGACACCACAACCAATAGCCACTTTTTTAAAATTACAAGAGCCTCCTCACCTTTACACTGGACATTGCTTTAGGCGAACTTCGGCCTTGCTTTTGGCTGATTCAGGAGCCAACCTCGCAACATTAAAACGTCATGGCGGCTGGAAGTCAAACACGGTCGCGGAAGGATATATTGAAGACTCGATCGAAAATAAGTCTAAAACCTGTAAACGCATAATACAAAGCATAAACTTTAAACCTGATCCTTAAGCACACCCGCGCCCCTCTACTTCCAAAGACACAAATATCACTGAAAATTCGGTAAGAAGCCGCACCGAGTCGCCAACGTTTACTAATAGTATTGTCTCGTCACAGTCCAATAAAGAAATAGAAACGAACTCGAGTCAAACTCAAATCGCAAACTCCACGGTATCACTTCCTAATAAAACTATAAATTTTCACAATATAACTTTTAATAACTGCAATTTTAAATTTTAGTAGATACTTATTGTTTGCAAATATATGTGGTTTCATTTTTATTCATATTGTATCTTTTTATCTCTAAAAATGTTCTCGCTGCTAAGGTGAAAAATCTCGTACCTTGGAATCCCTCGCGACGCTCAGGATTCTAATGTAGAATCATTAGAATCCTTCGCTTACTCGGGATTCAAAATTAGCACTCGCTTGGAAAATCAACTTTCCTCTCTAGTTGAACAAATAACTATTAGTTCAATTCGAACCTCCTCTTGAATTAAATGCGGAACCATTTAATTTTAGAGGAGTCTCAGCTGTTTTGTAATAGAAGTCATTGCAGCGTGAAGTTCGACATTGGATTTATCTACAACAGTGTAACCAATATTGTTCCGCAGCTAGAACCAGAGGGATTAATCAAGATAAGCGCCTGCATTTCTACCCCCTTTTGGCAATGATGCAGACCTGACACAGCTTGTGATTTGTCAAGGAACTTATGATTCGTATACCCCCGAAAATGATATTGTTATTTGTCAGCTTCAATTGACAGCTAATTTTTTTTTTTAATTTATTCATGCTAAATTTTTGAACAACTAAATTTTTGACTCACATTGTTGCCACATACAATTGTCTACTACTGTTTTGGGGTAAAGAGCTGATAATTGTAACCGGTGCTGTATTTAAGCCTGTGTTTAGGCACTGCAATTTATTAGCTTTGTCGCATTATTCAATCTTTATCACCACGCTGTGAACACTACCGAGACTAAAGCTCTCCTTTGATCGCGGGTGCACAGCATACAGCAGCTACGGTACCGGCCAGTTCCAGCAATCATATAGCAACTAACAACCGCCTTGTTAACAACAAAATGCCTTAAATCTCTCCCAATCAGAATCGGACTCATCCGCTGTTGATAAGGTTATGGAAACAAAGTGCCAATTCGAACAAAACGTCTTCGGGTTGAAGGAGCTCCACAAAAAAATATGACAACCAAGGTGTATCGCAGGAATTTAAAAACGACTTGATGATGATGCTTCGCTCTTAAAAAGCTGAACAAGATAATCTGTCTAAACTTGTAACGGATCGGACGGAGCGTCCCTGAAGTCTCAATGTGCCGAAATACAAAAGTCAAATTCTAATATTGAAAACTCAATTTCATTCATGAATGCTCAACACGAAGAATTCAAAGAAAAAATCGCTAGATTGGAGACTGAGAAACGCGAAAAGAAAGCTTCTATAATTGGGTTGCAGAAACAGTTGGAGGAATTGCATCAACTCTCTAGAGTTGATGCAATTCATTTGTATTTCAATAGACGAAAGTCTAGACCAGCTATACTCTAAGTGTGTTCCGCGGAACCCTAGGGTTCCGTGATACCTCTGTCGGGGTTCCGCAAGAATTTAGAAATAAAAAAATCAAAACACCTCTCTCTGGTCGCTCCGCGGCTGTGCGGACTCCGCGGCCGCGCGGAGACAAAACGCTATGAATGTTATTTATTTATTTATTTGTATTTGTATAAGCTTGTGTTACATTAGCTGGTACAATATCTCATAAGTTTGGTCTCAACAATTTTATACTTGTACAACGCGTTCGCTCTAAGTTTGCCGGTCTGTGGAATGCGCGTACCCTCCCCCACGTGACAACAAAACTTATAATGTGTCATAGTTTTACCCAAATATCTAACGTACACAATTTTTATTGTTACAATTAAATAAAAAATTTCGAACGTCATACACTCATACCTATCGCCAGCGGCAAACTTAAAACGAGCGGGTAGGTATACTTGTAAGCGCTCAGTCTCTTTGATAAAAGCCGCCTCTGAATTAGACGCTATAGTTGTCAACTAGCGACTTTCGTCTCTAACTTCAAAGGATAAAGTCGATATTGTTTACAACGCTATTTTTAAATTTCTGTTTTTATTTTTGCTTTTTGTTTATCAAAGGTGCCGACTCGAGTATTTTCGAGAATATTTGAGATCGAGTCTAGGACTAAGTATAAAAGCGGCGATCGCGCGTTGGCGTCGTCAGTTGATGATTAGCGTTCGGAGCGATAAGTTACTACCTACTTACAAGCTCGCTAGCGAGAAACTGGTGTTCATTGTTTTACTGCCTGCTGTATTCTGTTGTCTCAGTTTTATACATTTCTTCCCTGTAGGTTCTAAATTTAGTCTCTTATACGCAGTAACGATTGTGCATTATTTAAACCCCACTATCCTGACTTGTAACATTATAAATAAAGAAGAATGGAACGTTGGCTTAAAGGTGTTAAACGTGTTCCAACAACATCTTCTAATGACGCTGAATGTTCAAAAGCAATGCGCGCGGAGAATTTAGCAATCACCGATCCAGAAGATGATGCCACGAGTGCCACGACGTCAAGCTCGACGGTTTCAAAGACGAAAAAAAGGAAGTATGATGAATCTTATATCAGTTTCGGATTTGTTGATTCCAACGGCTCACCTCTCTGCATGCTCTGTAGTAAACTGCTTCCTAATAGTTCCATGGCACCTGCCAAATTGCGTCGACATTTAGAAACCGTACACCCCGAGACTAAAGACAAGAATAAAGAATTTTTTGTTCGCAAAAAAGATCAGTTATTAGAAAGTCAAAAAAATATGATGCATGTAACACAAACTACCAACGAAAAGGCCACGGAGGCATCATACTTAGTTAGCTATCGCATTGCACAAGCAGGTGAAGCGCACACTATCGCTGAGAAATTAATAAAACCATGTGTATTAGACATAACAAAATGTATGCTTGATGAAAAATCTGCAAAGCATCTTTCTACTGTTCCGCTATCAAACGATACTGTTTCACGACGAATCCATGATCTGGCAAGCTACGTCAAACAAGAACTAGTTACACGTCTACAAAATACACGATTCGCTTTGCAAATGGACGAGTCGACTGATGTCGCTGGTTTGGCTATCCTGCTGGTTATTGTGAGATATCCATATAAAAGTTCTTTTGAAGAAGACATGCTTATGTGTTCATCGCTGCTTACAAACACTACCGGGGAAGAAATTTTTAATAAAATAAATATATTTTTTGAAGAACATAATCTCAGTTGGAACAATTGCATTGACATTTGTACAGATGGGGCCAAGGCGATGACAGGTAAAACAGCAGGAGCAGTGTCACGAATGAAAAATAAAGCGCCTAATTGTAGTTCCAGTCATTGTATTCTGCATAGACAAGCACTTGCGATGAAGCAAATGCCGTCTAATCTAAAATTAGTTATGGATGAAGCGGTAAAAATAATTAATTTTATCAAATCACGACCACTACAATCCCGATTGTTCTCATTATTGTGTGAAGATTATGGCAGCAAACATAAAACACTGCTGCTCCATACAGAAGTGCGATGGCTGTCTCGGGGAAAAACTTTAACAAGGCTATTTGAACTTAGAGCCGAGTTACAAATGTTTCTTTCAGCAGATACTTCTTTTAATTTGAAGGACCGTTTGTATGATAAAACTTGGTTGTTCCGATTGTCTTTTATGGCGGATATCTTTCAAAAACTTAACGAATTAAATTTATCATTGCAAGGTAAACAGACAACAGTGTTTCAGGCCTATAATAAAATAACTACTTTTAAAAGAAAATTAGATTTTTGGATCATTTGCATTGGTAAGAAAGAAATAGAAAGTTTTACGTTACTCACTGAGTTTGTTAGCGAAAACGACTCAGAAATGTTTGAAGATAATGTGTTTGAAGAATTGGTCCAATATCTCAGTTCGATGCGCGCATCTTTTGAAAAGTATTTTCCCGAAGAACACAATACAAAAATTAAAGTGAACTCCTGGATTCATAATCCTTTTTTACCCAACTTGGAAAAGCCTGAAAACATGTCAAATGAGATATATGAATCTCTTTTAGAAATGTCATCAGACACAAGTATGGAGTCATTGTTCAAAACGACGCCTCTTAATGATTTTTGGTGCAGAATCCAAGATGAATATGCAATGCTTGGCCAAATGGCTCTGGATATTCTTCTCCCGTTCCCAACTACATATTTGTGCGAAACAGGATTCTCTACCTACGCAGCCACGAAAACAAAATATCGCAATAGACTGGACGCCGAAGCTGATATGAGACTCCAACTTTCTTCCATCAAACCTGATATCAAGCAATTGATGAAAAATAAAAAACAGTTTCATACCTCCCACTAGTTAGATTTTTTCTTTTTTAATGTTTTCTATTATTGTCCTTACCAAGTGGTGAAGTAAATAATAATTAGTAACGGATACATTGTACTTTTATTATGCTGATTAATATAGAATACACTTATAAAAATAATTGTTTTATTGTAGGGTTCCATCAAGTATTTTGCTTCCCAAAAGGGTTCCGTCATTTAAAAAGTTTGAGAACCACTGGTCTAGACTTTCGTATATTGAAATACAAATACCTGAAAAGAGACAAAGAATCAGAAAGTGACCTAAAATCCTTAGTAAAAGAACTTGGTACCACTCTGGATATTTCCATCCAAGACAATGATACTCGTGATATTTACAGGCGCCCTGGAAAACCTGGAACGGTCAAAGCGATTGTAACTGCACGACGTTTCAATAGAGACCGTCGGACTCGTCGAGACTTAGTTATGAACACTTTGGTATGGTCGATGACAAGCGACCGGTCATGTGGATGAGCACCTACCATATTCTGTCCGTAAGTAACTTTTCTCGCTCGAGAATTCGCTAAAAACATGATTTTAAATATTGTTGGACTTCTAATGGTTGCTCCTTCGCAGAGATTTGAAATTTGGTTAAAACAGAATCTCTTATCTATTAGACAAGTCCGTCTGTCTGTGGTGCTGTTTCAGCGGCCAAAGCGTAAGAGATTATAAATGCTCTAAGTAAGAGATAGATAAAGAGAATATTTAAGTTATAAGTTGAGAATAGTCTGATAAGACTACAAACCGGATTTGGGTTACGTAGCACTTCCGGTTTTCGAGAAATCAGGTTTTGGTGAACATTTGGTTCACTGGTTTGCTAGTTATGTCCTAATAGTTATAATTTTTAAGCATGTAACTGCTGGATGTTTAAATCTAAAGAAACTATAACTAGAAAAAATTCCACGCGAACCGGGCAGCAGACGGGACTCGAACCCGCACCCTTCGCAATACGGGCGAATACACTGACCAATTATGCTACCGCGGCCCTCACGGACCGCGTCGAAATTCTTCTAGCCATTCTTAAGCTGCAAGGCAGCGCCATCTCTTCGCATTATAGGTAACCCACAATGTCAAATGAATACTTTTACAAGTATTAAACATTTGAAAGAAGAAATAGCAATTATAGTTATAATTTTATATACGATGGTAGAAACTACACACGTTTTCGTGTCAGCATTTTCTGTGACCTCCCGTTTCCACTTTGTAATCCATAGCTGATACTCTGTAACGACAGTGGCAGCAGGAACATTTAAAAAATGGGAATGGAATTCAGATACTTTCTTGACAATAAGAAGATCTTCTTCTGTAAATATATTCAGATTTCGGCATAAAAATGGCTAATCCGAATATAAAACTAGTTTTAACGGGTTAATGCATGAACTTTATTTATTTATTGACGTTTCGCATTCTTTTCAGGTCTGCATCGTCAGAATTATTCTGAATATTGATGCGCGTGAAAACCTAAGAAACAAATATAATCCGAATAAGCGCGGTAGCATACGGGTTCGAGTTCCGTCTGCTGCCTGGTCCGCGTGCAATTTTGTTAGTTATATTTTCTTTATAATCCGAATAAGTTTATTGTATCCGCAGAAAGTCGGTCTCGTACGCAGAGGCGTCTCTAGACTATAGATGTAAGGCCGGTTTAAAACCAATCCGTTTAAAACGAAAAAACCCGTTTAAAACCGAAATAAACCATTTTTTTCGATTTAAAACGGTTGGTGTTGATGACTATGTTTTTCCTAATTATAACTACATTGTCTTGATTTTACCGAGGTAGGAATATAACGGAGTACCTATAAACTGTATAAAGTTATTACAATGCTAATATTGATATACTTAGCGAGTTTAGTTCTAGTTGGTCCATCCGCGACCAAGCTTAGGTATTACCTACCTAAGTTATAAAAACTCTCTTATCATAAGTTAAAAACTCTGTGTTGGTAAATAAAAAAAAATTGTTTAAGTGTAAAAACCATAGTTCTTTTATTTTTGTATGCCAGTTTTCAACCGTTTAAAACGATTTATTTGGGGTTTAAAACGGCAACATTTTGTTTAAAACGTTTTAAATCGGTTGTTTTACATCTATACTCTAGACCATGCAGCGCCCGAGTGCAAACATAACCCTAGCGCTCCCTAGTGAAATGAAATGAAATGAAAAGTCATTTATTCAGTCTAGGCTGTTACAAGCACTTGTGAAGGTCAAGAAGCTACGCCATCGGTTCGCAAAACTACGGCGGGAGACCTTGTACTGAGAAGAACCGGCAAGAAACTCAGCAAGGGCTGCTTTTTTCTCCCTGTATTGATATATACAGAGTCGTCAAGTTGAAAAATGATTTCAGAGATACATCTGAAGTCACCTTCCATTACATTATTAAGGATATAGATATATAGTTACAATAAATTTTATATTTAGTATATAGGAAGCGGCATTAGATAGGTACCATATTACTGTTTCAAAAACTGACTCATACCCATCAAATAACAAATTACAAGAAACACTATGTCCATGCATTTCGATCATTTAGATAATCATTAACTTTATAATAGCCCTTATTCATAAGAGTATTCTTAATCTGAGATTTAAATTTGGTTAGTGGAAGCTCAATCAGATCTTGGGGAACTTTTGTTAAACAATGCAATACTACATCCCAGATTTTTGTAAATTTTTTGTAAATGCGTCATAGTTTTTTCTTACATATACTAAATTTTCATAAATCGATGGCTCCTACGTAAACTGCCCTAAGTGCAAAAATCAAATTTTACAGGAGAGCACTTTAAAGGTTCCAGAGCTGTATTTTGTATCATATCTCATAAACTACTAAAACAATATTTATGAAATTTTGCAGTAAGCGTAGACATGTCGTTTTATTTATATTATAGTTACATTTATTTATGTATTTTTTATATATTTCGAGATTTTGCACTTTCGACATTTTACATCGTTCATTTTCTATGATTAATATTATATTATTCCACGTAAAAAGGCTTTTGTGATCTTCCGCCCGTATACGAGGATCAATAATTATTTATGTTTGTGTATTATAACGGTATTGTTCTATATTTAAAGGGTTCTTTGTTACTATTAGAAGCCAAAATCAATAACGGTCAACCAAAAATAATACCTATTATGACGTAATTTCGTTTAAAAGCACATGCGCCCATAAACGGGGTGCAAACTATGGTTAAGTCTTTTTAACATGTAAAAATGGGTATCAAAAATAAAATATTTCAGTACTAAAAATCAAAAGTTTTATTCAGAAGTTTAGTAGACTTTATATCAAAAATATTTTTAAGAGAGCAATTACAATTTGGCATGAGTTTAACCTGACTTAAGTATTTTATTACAATCATACTCAATTATTTAAAAAGGTAAAAATCACTTTAATTGTACCTGCAAAATAAACTAGATTAACTACAATTATTTTTTATAAAAATATAAGTAATAAAGTAATAAAGTAAACAATCAACCACATTAATAATTTAAAAATAGAACTCAAAATCAACATAGAATTATTGAATGTTTTATTAGATTCTTTTAACAAACAAGACATTATGTAATTTTGAACCATAGATTTGCCACGTTTCGTTCTTAATTATAGAGAGTAAGTATAGCTTGCTCTAAAACAAATAATAAAATTAATTTAAAACTTAAAAGTATTGAGATCAACAGTTACGGAATATCACAATCAACAACTAGTTATAATTTTAATAATCTATTCTTCATCACTGCTTAAATCTTCAATTTGATCCGCTGATGATGATACTGTTAGATTAGAAAAAAATGCATGATATCCTGCTGGAATCACTTTAGCGCTACACATAGACATCAAATCTTTCTTTTTGTCTTCTGTAAGCGGTAACAGTCCATTATAACATCTATTTAAGCCAGGCTCTACTGGTACGTGGTCTTGTTTTCGGTATCTAGTACGCCTTTTTGTTGTATGCATTGGCTTAACATTTATGACATGTTCAGTTGCATCTCTAGCCAGGTCATACTTGAAAGTCAATGAATCAGGTGTATTGTGGGAGACTATAACTTGTTTTATTTTGGACCATTTCACTTGATTACCGTTTGCATCTTTAGTCCAATTATAGATAGAAGATTTCTGCATCTTCTTAAAATCAAAAATCATATCTTGAGTGACATCAGTAACTGTGTATGCTTCACCTGTTTGTTTCGACCACCGAATTAATGCATTCCACTCATTTGGAGTATAAATGATTTTATTTTTTGCAGCCTTTTCAATGGTTGCATGAACGCTGTCCACTTCCGATTGAGTGTGTCCTTTTTCCAAGTACGTATGTTTAACATTGACGCCAAATTTTTTAGAAGTATATAAGTACATGAAAAATATTATCCTGTTTCTATTCTGGCTTGAACAGTTATCAGACCAAAAGCGAAAATCATTATAGCCTTCTTTGGATTTTTTCACAATTAAATCATATACAAAACTTGCTATTTCATTTGGCCCTTTCTTCCCATCTTGCTCAGACCATAAATAACAAAATCCTTGTAATTTATCTATATCGAAGGCTGTGAAATTGTATAATTTTAATTTCATCTTATAATAAAATATACTTACATCACCGTGGGGACAATATAAGATTTTTTGCATGTCGTAACATGCACAAAATATTTTTTCACGGTTTAGTGCAGCTTGCTTTTTATCTTCTGTCTTTAATGATCGAGCTAAGTTTTTATTACTTGTATGTGTCGCGTACTCTAATTTCAAGTTTTCATTCGGTTCAGGTGTATTTTTAAAAACGTGGCATGTATCGCACAAGTCTTTTTTAGGTTTGTGGAAACTTAAGTTAATATTTTTGTTTATAATGTCACGATATTGTCGCAGAGATGCACACTTTGATGGGTACCTATTTGAATCGAACCATTCATTATACATCGTATACATTCTCCTAAACGTGAGCGACCCATCCAAATAAAGTCTACTGGTATCTTTTCGACAGTAATGAGACTCCACCGGCACATATGATTTTACATGGTCCAGAACACTCTCGATCATAGCATCAGAAGTAACTATAGGGTGATTCATGTGATGTCCTCTCTGATCATAGGCTGTCAGTTCACCCATATTTTTGGCTATAGCTGTGCGAACAACTTTTTCACTAACAGAAAAAGTTTGTAAAAATGTTGTTTTACAAACGCGGTGTTTTTGATCATTATCTACGTTAAATGTAGTGTTATTATCACTGTCTAGAACAGGCAGGTAATAAACATAGGTAAACGTGCGCCGTGATTCTTCAGAGATAGTTCTACGTTTATTAATTTTATGCACATACCTAGCTAGAATATCCCACTGTTTTGAATGGTCACCAACAGCCCAGAATCTATCAAATATTTTTTGACGTTGAGGATCTGTAAATTTTTCATAACACTTGTATGCACATTTTGGGTAACATCTTAAAGCACCTAGTGTTTTTGCACGTCTTAGTTTACCGTCCCGACTTTGGTATTGCAAGCCTAAATTTTTCAAGCGTTTCCGTTTCATATCTATCCATTCTCTTTGATATGTCTGTCTGAGTCTTCCAATATCTTTTCTTTTAGTATATTTCTTTTTCCTATTTCTTAAAAATGGTGAGAAAACGTCACTTGACGAATATACAGCTGGTTCACTAACTGATGCAGAGGATTGTATATCACTAGATATAACAGAACTCGGATTTTCATAGTTATCATCCATAGGTTCGATTAACTCTGGCGTTGATGTTAAATAGTCTGAATTAGTAAATGGAAACTTTTCAAAAGAACTATCCACGTTGGAGTAAGCTGAAAATGACATTGGCGGTGAAGGCATTGGTGTATTAAAAATTACAGATTCAGTTTTATCAATAGGAGACGTCTGTGCATCATCTTCAACAGTTTTTGTTAGCTGTAAGTCTGTATGAACGAAAATTTCAAAAGATAAATCTTCAACTGCATATTCTGCACCAGATGGAAGAGGAGATACTGCAACAAAAGATAATATAATATTTCAAATCAAATTGGTATTGTATAATATAATTATAACAAATAATAACTTCAATTCAAATACCCACCTGCAGTTACGCCATGGCATATTATTAAGTAAATATAAATACCTAGCTAATAAGAACACTACCTTATTTTGTAAAACGCATAGTTATACTTGTAACTAATAAAAAATATTAAATTATTTTCCATTAAGTACAAAAATCATTAAAATTCAAAAATGGGCGAAAACGATTTATGATAAATTAAGCTACGTAAAAAGGCAGATGTGACTTTACGCCTTTATACACGGTTTTCGGTAAAATAGTTACAAAAATATATTTTGTGACTATAAAAATTGATTACCACACTGATGTTATGTAATTTATGTATTAAAAGACAAAATAGATCTTTGTATCTTACCTGTACATTCCGTGTCATTATTTTCGTTTTGAATCTCGTCTTCGAAGCTTAAATCAGTGCTGTTGTTTTGATGCATAATTTTATCTATAATTTTTTGAGCTCTTGTTAACCGCATACCTTTCTTTGGAAGCATTTCCGTTAAAACTAGTTGAATTATATATAAATTTACACTACAAACGCACGAGCGCCACTGTCGCGACGGAAAGTTCCCAAACACTGAGTAGAACGACTGAAGCGGTACCTCCGCCCGCTCACCGCACCCCGTCGCGATTCCTCGACGCTGTACATGGACCGATCGTTTCATCGGGCCTTATACGCAACTATTTAGTGCGTATACGCCCATATGCCTAAAAATTTATTTTTGAAATAGCCAAAAAAAATTTTTTTTTATTTTTTTATATTATAGATTAGGTCTAAATAAACTCATTGCACAAATAATTGGAAAAAGGCTTAAGCGGCATTTTGGCCCTTTTACGTAGGAGCCATCGAAATGTATTGCGATGCCAGTGTTAAAATATTAATTTCTTTAAATTTTTCTCTAAGAGATTCTCTTGCCTTTAAATTATATATGGCGCGAACAGCTCTCTTTTGCAGTACGAAAATACTTTCTATATTAGCAGCTGAGCCCCACAACAAAAGGCCATATGACATAACGCTATGAAAGTAACCAAAGTAAACCAATCTTGCCGTTTCCACATCAGTTAGAAGTCTTATTTTTTTAACAGCAAAAGCCGCAGAGCTCAGTCTACTTGATAAGGCATCAATATGAGGATCCCATTGCAAATGCGAGTCTAAAGTAATACCCAGAAACTTTATAGAATCCACTAACTCTACAGGCTGGTCATTTATTTTTAAACTAGTATTAACCTGCCTCACATTAGGTAAAGTAAACTTAACACATTTTGTTTTACTAGAGTTTAGTTTTAAATTATTTACCGTAAACCAGTGAAGGACTTCAGAGAGAGCACAATTTACTTCGTCATAACAATCATTTCCTCTCCTAGCTTTAAACACTAAAGAGGTGTCATCAGCAAATAGTACTGTCTCACACAAATCTCTTGTAAAGTGAGGAAGGTCATTAATATAAATAAGGAAAAGCAATGGGCCCAATATTGAACCCTGGGGCACGCCCATAGAAATGGGTGCTCCTGTAGACTCAGCTTGATTTATAACCACTTTCTGAATCCTAGCAGAAAGATAAGACTGTATCAGACTTAGTGAAATATTTGATACACCATAATGCTTCATTTTATTTAACAATGTTTCATGGCTAACGCAGTCAAACGCCTTAGATAAATCGCAAAAAATGCCAATAGCATCGTGCTTACTCTCCCATATATCAAAGATGTGTTTGAGAAGTGCAGTTCCAGCATCAGTAGTACTTTTGCCTCTAGTGAAACCAAACTGTTTTAAATGAAGTAGCTTATTTATAGAAAAGTGTGCTAGTAATTGGTTATAAATTATTTTCTCAAATACTTTACTTAGCGCTGGTAATACAGATATAGGCCTAAAATTGCTGGGATCTGATTTGTCACCAGCCTTAAAGAGAGGGATAACTTTAGCACATTTCATTAGATCTGGAAACACTCCCTCATCAATACATTTGTTAAATATAATGGCCAGTTGTGGCGCAATGACAGTGATAATCGGTTTTATTATATATGTTGATATTCCCCAATAATCCTCTGTCTTTTTAATTTTAATTGAATTAAAAGTTTTTATAATACAATCACTACTGATATGTCTAAAATGAAAATCATTACTGCACTTATCAACACTTGACTCAAGGAGGGTCATTGCTAACCTAGAACAAGAATTAAGATTTCTAGTTGTTTCAAATGGTGCACTAGAAAAGAAAATTTGAAAAGTGTTTGCAACGGCATCATCTGTCCTAATAATCTTATTGTCTATTTTTAAAGAATATGTGTATTCATTAAATTTATTTCTTCCAGTTTCATTATTAATTATATTCCAAGTTGTCTTTATTTTATTATCGGAAAGACTAATTTTTTTAGATAAAAACTTAGACTTTGCTATGGCACACACCTTTTTAAAAGTTTTTGAATAGTTTTTGACATATTCTATAAACTTAGGATCAGATGAGGTTGCCTTGAGAGCATATAATTGATACAACTTATTTCTACTTTTGTAAATACCCGGTGTGGCCCAATCACTAAATTTCTTTTTAGAGCTATGGCATTTAATTAATTTGCGTTTAAATATTTTATTGAATTCATCTTTAATTAAATTGAATAAATCTTCATACAAAATATTATTATTATTACAAACTGGTAAGTTCGATATTTTGTGATAAACGTTATCTTGAAATTTATTTATACCCGTTTGTGTAATTGGTCTACAAGTTAGGTCATGTTTGGGTGAAGCATGATGGTGTTCAATAGAGGCTAATTGTCCACTATGATCAGAATTAATACAATTTATTATTGATTTATTAAAAACATTTCTATTACAAAAAATATTATCCAAACAGGTTGCTGATGCATGTGTGATGCGGGTAGGCTCAAAGAAGGTATGCTTCAAGTTATATGATCTAAATAAGTTTAGAAACCTACTCACTAATGGACATTTAACTAAAATGTTTATATTAAAATCACCACACACAACAACCACTTTATTACATTTACATACTATATTGAAAGCGTCTTCCATAGCGGACTCAAATTGAGTGTAATTCCCAGATGGGGGTCGATATACACATATTATGATCATTTCTTCCAGTTCCACGCAAGATAGTTCAACATTACGTTCAACTGAAAGTGAAACAATATCTGCACGTTCTTTGTATTTAAGATTATTCTGTAAGATTATGAGAGAGCCTCCCCTGATAGCCGATTTCCTACAAAAACTGCTAACAACTGTATAATTATCTAAGCCTGTAACTAATTCATAATTTCTGAGCCAGTGCTCTGTAATACATAAAATGTTTATATTCATTGTATTTAAAAATAAGCATAGTTCTAAGTCTTTACCAGAAAAGCCTTGTATATTTTGGTGAACAATATTTAGAAATTTAGACTTTTCCTTGGTCATGATATAGCTAGAGAGCTCCTCTGTTGTCTTACGAACTAATTTAAATTACAATTAATGTCAGTATTTGGAACAAATTCCAAAGTCTGATCCACATAATTATGCTGCTCAATAGAAGCAGTAGTGTTAGCCAAGTTTTTGGCTATGTGTGTAAAATAAAATAATAGCGAAGAAGCTATTTGTCTCTTATGGTAATATGAAAGATAATATTTATCTCTTGTCATTTTAAAATTATATATTAATTTATTTATATCAATTAAATGTACTTTTTGACCACTATACTGAGACATGGTACTTAATGTCAAATTTAGCCTGTACCTAATATTATTTTCTTCACTTGATAGACTCTTACTATAAGGAAATGTATACATAACTATTCTATTTACATTTAGAGAACACAAAGAGTTATAGTAAGTCATAATGTCATTTTTGCCAACATTACCTCTATTACCAATTAAAATAATTAAACTTGTATTTTTGTCAAGTTCAAGAGTTAATATTTTCTTCATTAATTGGTGCATTGTGACACCTGGCAAACAATAATTAATTGTATTTTCACCCAGCTGTTTTTGTAGTAAGCAACCCAGATCTTTACCAAATTCGTCACATAACATTATATACTTATGAAAGTTTCTCTGCTTAAAAGAATTACATCTAATTGTGGTCTCTGAGTGAACAGATTTATTAATCAAGGACTCACATACTGGATCAGTGTCATTTTCTTCAGTAATGCTCTGATTCGATACCAAACAGTGACACTTTACAGGTGTGTCTTCGTGAAGGGAGGGGTTAGATAGACACTTTAAGGCCAGAATGTATTCTATATCTATCTGTTTTTTTGAGTTATTATAATTCTGAGTCATTTTAGATAATGATTGTTGAAGGCTTTTTAACTTAATATTCAATGACTCCATATTTTGTTCATATGTTAATCTATTTTCTTCAATTATGGAACGGCAAATATCTAATTTTTGTAGTAACTGTGTACGTTCTTTAACAAACTCAATATTTCTATAAAATGTTTTTTCTTTATTTATAAGTTTCCTAGTTTTTAAAATATACCTTCTGACTTTAACATATCTTTTTAATTTGTTCTTACTAAGCTTAACAAGTCCCTTCCCGGCAGAACATTGACATGAATTGTCAGAATTCAAATCATTTACACAGGGGTTAGAGTTACATTTAGAATAGATGGGCTGCTGGCACTGCATTAGAGGTCCTCCGGGTGATGCCATCAGTTCCTCATAAAGACTTTGGGTATGTGCTGACTCTTGAAGCTGCTGAGCTTCCATAAAATGCGCTATTTGGGTATTTGCTGCACTTAGCTCCTTCTCAAGGTCAGTGATGCGTTGCAGAGCCCTCTCATAAGTGCTGAACTGCTCATCATAGTGGCTGATGGTATCATTCAAATTGTCTCGTTGTAGTTGGACTTCTATGTGTTCAGTATGAAGATGCGATAGTTCACACTTAAGCTGCGTGTTCCTGTCTATGACCTTTCTAATTTCTTCTTCATTCTCCTCACGTTCTTGAAGTAGCTGACTACAAGTCTCCTTTGCATGCTTGAGTTCTTCAAGAGCATGCCTCAGTTGGAGCTCTGTGCATTGAGCTGCAGCTTTGCGGGTCATCATTGTTGTAATTAAGTTGTAATTGTTTCTTTATAACCTGAAATGAGTTAGAAAAAATGTGAGTTTGCTTCAGAATTACTTATTATTATATTTTATACTGCACAGTTCCCAAAAACAATTTTATTTTTATTGTTATTATATGAGGGTAGATAATAATACAGAATTAATTAATAAACTGCTTTTCTTATCTTAATTGATAGACCAACTAAATGGATAATATTCGATATCTATTATATATTAGTAAATAAGCACTCAATATTAAAAAAGGTTGCTATGTCTCATTAAATTTTCCTAACTGAATAAAGCAACAAATATCTCAATATATAATAACAGCTAGTACTATGATATAAGAACAAATTACACAGCAATAGGGTTCAGACAGTTATTTTCAAATGTACTGTTGTTAGTGTATAGCTTGTGAAGAGTAAGAGAGGGTGTATGACTGGAGCAAAAAGTCACCATCAAATTTTGCTTCCACTATTATGTCAAGCAAAGAGAGGTTTACTGTGCTATTCGTTTTGAATTGTGACGTTACTCACTGATTAAGTGAGTTATGTGCAGTAATTTGTTGAGGTTTTCTGAGTTGAAAAACTAAATTATACACTTTCATTAATCGACAATGACACTCTTTTTTATAGTAAGCATGTGTTCAAAATTAAATGGGTGGAAAGTAAATGAAACGGAAAAACGTTTATTGGCCAGCTTATACACAAGTAAAAATAGCAGCACATCAAATTAATTACTAATAAAAATCCACGCGGACCAGGCAGCAGACGGGACTCGAACTCGCACCCTTTGCTATCCGGGCGAATGCACTGACCCTTGCTATGCTACCGCGGCCCTGATGGCCGTATCGAATTCTTTCTAGCGTTTCTTAAGCTGCAAGGCAGCGCCATCTCTTCGCATTGTAGGTAAACCACAATGTCTCATGAATACCTTTACAAGTATTAAACATTTGAAAGAAGAAATAGCTATTAAAGTCATAATATTTTAAAGTATGTACCTGCTCGATGTTTTAAATGTAAAGAAAATATTACTACAAAAAATTCACGCGGACCAGGCAGCAGACGAGACTCGAACCCGCACCCTTAGCTATCCGAGCCTATTGTTTGGAAATTTGGACCGTGACCCACCTCGCGGGCCCAATGCGGATTGGTGGATGCAAACGACTGCAGATGCAGCCGGGACCATAGCACAGAGGAGCTCCAGGTAATATTTAGTTTTCGGCCACCCATCCAATACCGATCATTGCGAAAGTTTGTTAACTTTCACGATCGCAAGCCAAATGCGCCAACCACCTGCGCTATCGAACGATGTAGATGAAACATATTAATGTCCAAATTTTGAAATTTCTTCGTTCTAATTACGATCTCATACTAAACATACAAAGTTCAATAACAACTGCGAACATTTCACAAATAAGGGAAGCTCACTGCGCACTCCTATTATATGAGTAAAAAGTATTTTTAGGAAGACAGGAGTGACAAGAATCACAAATTTGAGGTTTTTTTTTCAAAAATAAAACTAGGTAGTTATTACATGACGTAGGTAATCAACATTAATTTAACTACAAAGTCAGTTTTCGCGCCTTAGCAAAGTCCCTCACTCACCCTCCCTTTTCCTAATTTTTATTATTTTTAAAGCATGTAACTGCTTGATGTTTAAATCTAAAGAAAATATAACTAGAAAAAATTCCACGCGGACCAGGCAGCAGACGGGACTCGAACCCGCACCCTTCGCAATCCGGCAATCCGCAGCTTAAGAATAGCTAGAGAGAATTTCGACGCGGTCCGTGAGGGCCGCGGTAGCATAATTGGTCAGTGCATTCGCCCGGATTGCGAAGGGTGCGGGTTCGAGTCCCGTCTGCTGCCTGGTCCGCGTGGAATTTTTTCTAGTTATATTTTCTTTAGATTTAAACATCAAGCAGTTACATGCTTTAAAAATAATAAAAATTATAACTATAATTGCTATTTCTTCTTTCAAATGTTTAATACTTGTAAAAGTATTCATTTGACATTGTGGGTTTACCTATAATGCGAAGAGATGGCGCTGCCTTGCAGCTTAAGAATAGCTAGAGAGAATTTCGACGCGGTCCGTGAGGGCCGCGGTAGCATAATTGGTCAGTGCATTCGCCCGGATTGCGAAGGGTGCGGGTTCGAGTCCCGTCTGCTGCCTGGTCCGCGTGGAATTTTTTCTAGTTATATTTTCTTTAGATTTAAACATCAAGCAGTTACATGCTTTAAAAATAACAAAAATTATAACTATAATTGCTATTTCTTCTTTCAAATGTTTAATACTTGTAAAAGTATTCATTTGACATTGTGGGTTTACCTATAATGCGAAGAGATGGCGCTGCCTTGCAGCTTAAGAATAGCTAGAGAGAATTTCGACGCGGTCCGTGAGGGCCGCGGTAGCATAATTGGTCAGTGCATTCGCCCGGATTGCGAAGGGTGCGGGTTCGAGTCCCGTCTGCTGCCTGGTCCGCGTGGAATTTTTTCTAGTTATATTTTCTTTAGATTTAAACTAATATCTTTTTCGTTAGTTTTTAGTAAAATTATGAATATTTTTTTTGTAAAAATAGTAAAAACCCCTGCCAATATTCAACCTAAACACAGATGCTAACAATTGGCACTTTATTTTCAATACTGTCAAAAACCCTATTGCGTTGTTATAAAGTCAGTAACTGACATATTCAAATTCTTTCCAATCTGTGACTGTGTTTATTTTGCGCTTTGTTTTGTTTCATAGTTATTTATTTAGCGACCATATTATTGGGAATTGTGATTGATTGGCCGTTTATTGTGCTTTTCGCTTGACTGTATTTGATTTATTCAAGTGTAACACTATTATTCTATCTGTGCTGTGTATACCTATTTGAAACCACCTGAAAAAAAGACGGACATAACCTCTTCTATAATTATAATCTTGAGTGAAGCATGCCAATGGCAGCCGTTAACTACGTGTCAGATTCAAGTTAACATAAGTGGGTACAATGTTTTTTAATGATTAAAATTCAAGAAAAATAAGTTTAATTTGAAACAAATCTGAAAAGCTTCATACTTTTAAATTGTTTAAGATTTCGATCTTTTTAATTAACATTTTAATTATGAATGTAATATTAATGAACACTTTTGTAGTGTCAGAAATCACAGCTATTTTCTTTTCATTAACTTTTCATTAACCCCGGGGGCGGGGTGTTCATCAGGCCACAGAGGCTCCGATAAGGCCCTATGAAATGTACTCGATACTTTTGTTTCGATACTTTTACGAGTACGATACTTTTTTACCGATACTACTCATGAGTACAGTATCGATACTTTCTATTCGATATCGTGTCCCTACACATCATACGCGACTACTGTAAGGTGCCCTCGTTTTTATCTATTATAAACAAATTATTCTTTTCGCAAAAATTCTATCTTGTTGTTGTCGATTTTGGCATGCTTCTTTAAACCTAAACTTAAATTTGACAAAAGTGTATCCTAGCAAGTACTGATGTTAAATTTAGAGAATCATGCCAGAATCGGGGTGTAAGGGGTTCTAAATACACCTGCAAGAACCCCAGCCAACCTCACCTTCACGTGGTGCACCCTGTTGACCAACAGACGAGGCTCAGGCAAACCGACCGATGGCGGTATAACCATCCAATGACGTAGGGGAGGAAAATGTCACTGGTGATGGGCAGCAGCGTCATCAGTAAATAAACCTACGCTCTGCGATCGCCAACCCGCCTGCCCAGCGTGGCGATTATAGGCAAAACCTTCATGCACAAGAAACTCAAGCCACGGCCCCCAGTTCCCGGCAGCCCCGCTATTCCTGGTCACGGTGGCGACCACGGTAACGGTGGGGCGGGGGGTGCCAAGAATCTCCGGGCTACGGGAGGCCACCACAAAAGACTGACCCTGGCGACGTACAACGGACGCACGCTACGGCTTGACTCGCATCTGGCGCAACTCGAGGTGGAACTTGGAAAGATTAGGTGGCACATTTTAGGGTTAAGTGAAGTCCGAAGAGAGGGGGAGGACACCATAACCCTCGAATCGGGCCACCTAATGTACTTCCGCGGGGGAGACCAACAGTCCCAAGGTGGCGTTGAGTTTTTGGTAAATAAGTCTCTTGCCGATAACGTTGTGGAAATGTCCAGCGTGTCGAACAGGGTAGTGTACCTTATTATAAAGCTCACCGAGAGGTATAGCCTCAAGGTGGTGCAAGTGTACGCACCGACCTCGACACACTCGGACGACGAAGTGGAGGATATGTTCGATGATATATCGAGGGCCCTCCACTCCACTACTAAGACCCACTACAACGTTGTTATGGGGGACTTCAACGCTAAAGTGGGAGTACAGAATTGCAGCGAATCGGTAGTAGGATCCCATGGATTTGGAAGCAGAAATCATAGGGGGCAAATGCTCGTCAACTTCCTCGAACAGCAGGGGCTCTTCTTGATGAACTCTTTTTTCAAGAAACAGCCCCAAAGGAAGTGGACATGGCAGAACCCCGACACTATGACTAAAAATGACATCGATTTCATCATGACGGACAAGAGGTACATATTCAGAGACGTCTCCGTGATCAACAGGTTCAATACTGGTAGTGATCACCGACTCGTCCGGGGCTCTCTGAATATCAACTTTAAGGCCGAGCGCGTCCGTTTGATGAAATCCAGGCTCCAACCTACTTTGCTCCAATCTATAACAGGATCTGAAACGTTCCAGTCAAATCTGGAGAACCGATTTGCTGCCGTGGAAATCACATCAGACGTAAACCAAAACCTCGAAAATGTGATTCGGATTCCAGCAAGCCAATTATGCTCGCTAATTGTGATATTGTTTTGATGTCAATTTCATATTACGTATTATGCTCTCCGAAAACTGCGATATCAAAATGACATCAACTTATGCATATTATGATCAATTCTTTAAAAATGATATCAACTTGACATCAACTTAAATGCGTATTACGTTCAACTTTTTGACTTAAAACAGTATCGCATAAACGTCAAAAATGTGATACAGGATATGATATTGATGTGATCTTGATGTGACATAGGAATGTTTCATAATACCATTTAAAAACAATGTCAACTTGGCATCAACATCATATTGACATCACATTAGGATTATATCACTAAAGCTTAATTGACCCGCAGGGAAGAGGGTACGAGACTATGTGCAACGCAGCGTAAGGGCAGGAAGTCAAAGCTTTCGGAAGAGACTTTAGGGCTAATGAAGGAACGACGTGAAAACCCACTCGTCACTTCGTCGGCAAAGCGGACTCTAAACCAAGAGATCAGTTAGCACGTACGACACGACCTCCGATGCTCCAATACTCTCTCGATCGAGAGAGCGATCGAGCAGAATCGAGGGTCCAAAGTGTTCGTACAATCTCTTGAAAGAAGCCATCTGACGAAGTTGACCACAGCAAGTGGGGAAGTTGTTGCTTCAAAGCCGGCAGTCCTTTCGGAAGTGGAAGACTTCTACAGCCAGTTATACGCATCACATGCATCTCGACCTGATCCCGGAAATGAGGATTCAAGAGCCACATTAACACGCCACTTCACCGAAGACCTGCCAGAAGTCAGTATTGGCGAAATCGAGATTGCTCTTGGACAGCTTAAAAATGGAAAAGCCCCTGGAGAGGATGGTGTTACAACAGAACTCTTGAAGGCTGGAGGTAAACCCGTACTGAGGGAGCTCCAAAAGCTTTTTAACACTGTCCTGTTCGAAGAGAGAACTCCGGAGGCGTGTGGTCGTCTTGTTCTTTAAAAAGGGGGACAAGACCCTACTTAAGAACTATTGACCCATATCCCTTCTAAGCCACGTCTATAAGCTGTTCTCAAGAGTGATCGCGAACCGTCTTGCGCGAAGATTTGATGACTTCCAACCACCGGAACAGGCTGGGTTTCGGAGCGGATACGGCACCATAGACCACATCCACACAGTGCGGCAGATTATACAGAAGACTGAGGAGTACAATCAGCCCCTGTGCCTAGTATTTGTGGACTATGAGAAGGCCTTTGACTCGATTGAAATCTGGTCTGTCCTGGAGTCCCTGCAGCGTTGCCAAGTCGACTGGCGATACATCCAAGTGATAAGAAGTCTCTACGAAGCCGCCACCATGTCTGTCCAAGTACAGAATCAGCAAACAAGTCCCATACCGTTGCATCGTGGAGTGAGATAAGGGGACGTTATTTCCCCGAAATTGTTCACTAATGCAATGGAGGATATGTTCAAGACGCTGAACTGGAAACGACATGGCATCAACTTAAATGGCGAACGCATCTCTCACTTGCGATTTGCAGACGACATCGTCATCATGGCAGAAACCCTGCAGGACCTACAACAGATGCTGAATGACCTGGCTGACTCTTCTATACGCATCGGCCTACGGATGAACTTGGATTAAACCAAGGTCATGTTCAATGAACATATTCTACCGGAACCGATTGCAATACACGGTGCCGTTCTCGAAGTTGTTCAAAAATATGCATACCTCGGGCAGACATTGCAGTTAGGTAGAAACAACTTTGAGGACGAGGTGAATAGAAGAGTTCAGCTAGGTTGGGCAGCGTTTGGGAAGCTACGTCAAGTCCTGACATCGTCGATCCCACAGTGCCTAAAGACGAGTCTTCGATCAGTGCGTCCTACCTGTGATGACATACGGAGCCGAGACGTGGACACTGACGGCACGGCTGATCCACAAGTTCAAAGTCGCTCAGCGCGCTATGGAAAGGGCTATGCTCGGCGTTTCTCTGAAAGATCGCATCAGAAATGAGGTAATCCGACAGAGAACCAGAGTTATCGACATAGCCCACCGGATTAGCAAGTTGAAATGGCAGTGGGCTGGCCATATTTGCCGAAGAACCGATAACCGTTGGAGTAGACGAGTTCTGGAGTGGAGACCGCGTCTAGGCAAACGTAGTGTAGGACGTCCTCAGGCACGATGGAGTGACGATTTGCGCAAGGTGGCTGGCAGGAGCTGGATGCGAGTAGCCCAAGATCGATCTGAGTGGCGTGTATTTGGAGAGGCCTATGTCCAGCAGTGGACTATGATAGGCTGTTGATGATGCCAGAATCGGTACCATTCGTCTTATTATCCGTGTTTTCAGAAATTTCCTAGGATTAAAAAAAACGATTTATCAAATAATCCTACCACATAATACAAAGGATTATTTTTAAGAAGGATCTAGTTTGTTCTTACTTTCGGTAGGGGCGCTGCCTAGTTACCATAGAAACTAACGATGGCGATATGAATACTTTCTCGCTAGTTGCTTTTGGTACTGTAGCAAACCCCCCATGCTCGCATTGATACAGTAATATTATAAATAGCAAAACAATATTTAATAAAAGATAGAACATATTAGTTAATTCAAATAAAACTTCTATCATAACATATATATAGCTTTTATTTAAATGAATCTAGAATACTAGCCTATAAACATTCTTTATCAATTAGATATGTGCAAGAAAATAAATTAGAATCAATCATTAAAAATAAATATATAATAAATTGTATGTGTACAGTTATTAATTTAAATTAAAAAGGTCACCATTGTGTATGCTACATAATATGATACAAACAACTATTTATCAGTTTGTGAATAAATCATAATAGAACAGTATATTTCAAAATTACTTTTAAACTGGTCTTATATATGTTTTTTTATATTTATGAAATAGTTTTACCTATTAATAAATTACTCAAATTACTACATTTTCAAACTTGATTAATTTGATTAAACTATTTACAGATAGAGACAGTAAATACTAATAACATTAAGATATTATAAATTATCTGTATTCAGTGATGTAATGGGATAACACTGCATGGATTACATAATAATCACTATGAAAATCATAATATATTTATTATTGAACAAAGTTATGCCAATAGTATGTCTTTGTAATGTTGTTAATAATGTTTAGAAAATAGGAATGTAATTATCAATCTTAGCCCGATGCTTCTGAGCAACACACTCACTTATCCACACAATATTCCTGCATTCTTGTTCTTTCAGTTTGAGGTATGAATAAAATACTCCAAAGTGGAATTGCTGCAGAAATGCATGCACATTTAGGCTGACCTGTAATAAAACCAAAGAGAGTTAATTATTTATTTTTATATGAGAATCTTACAACTAATGGATGCAAATTACAAATTATATTTACACATTTTCATCTCCTATTTTACATACCCATATAAAAATCTAAACAGTTCTGCAGTTTAGGTGTGATAACATATACAGTTATGTTACTTTTGCATTCAAAGTATTTGACTTTTGTCTTTAATTGATACTATCTGTGAAATCTATTTATGATATAAGAATTTTGGAAAGAATCATATAAATTTAATGTTAATATATAATCTTACCTCATGTTCAAAGAATTTGTCTTCCAATGTCTTATCACCAACATTGTTACCAGCACCTTCAAATAGTGCAGAATATTCTGCATAATATTCAGCAACTGCCTTTACTTGCTCATAATCATCGGCCCTGGCCAAAGCTGCTAATCCATCTGGATTAAGTTTGCCACAACGGGGGTAAAGCTTGGCGCGATCGTCCTTTGAGAGTTCAGTACCAAAAGAATTTATGGTGATAATAATAGCCCGGCGGTCTGCTTCAAACTGTAATGAAAAATCCAATGTATATCTAACTACTACAAAAAAAAAATTGTCGTTAAAATTTCTTTCCTGTGAGAGCAATCCTTTCATAATTACTTTACATTACAACTGTATTATTCTTTGTTTTTTTATTAAAATTTGTCCATTACATGTTTGTAATCGCCAATTTATTTATTGTTCTTTTATAATATTTTTCAATACTTCAGACACTATAGTTTGTATGCAAAATCATTTTCTGCTGATGCTGATATTGCCTTAGATGCTAATAATAAATAAATGATATAGGCATAACTTATCACTTCTGGACACATCTACTGGCCCACTTAGTGTTATAAGTCTCAATGGTCTGAAGCGAACACATATATTTTTAAAAACACATGAAAAAGATAGTTAGTACATCAGCTTCCAAATGGCATAAAAACTTTTGGCTCATCAACATTTATTTTTAGCTAGGGACTGCCAACACTTAAAATGCTAGTTGGGCCATTAGATGTGTCTGGAAATGTAGATACAAAAAGCAAACTTACAGTCGACAATTAACCAAAAATGATGAGTAGTAAAAAATATATAAATAAAGAGCCTGGTAGCTGTCCAAGCAGATGCCAACAGATACAATATGAACAGATATACTTAAGCAGCAAATGTCGTCTTTTCTTATGATGTAACATTTTCAGATGTTCGTAGCTTAAATAAAATTCAGATTCTTGTAAAAGTACCACTTTATTTTGACTTTGTAATTATCAACTGAAAAGGTGGTCTCCTATATTGCAGTCTAAAATATACTAGAAGTAATACAGGTCAGGCGACAAGTCTGTGATAGTTTCAGTAGCATATAGGTTACTGCATTTCCCTAGATTAGCAAAGCTCACTGGTTAAATTCAAGCCTAATACACAGGCAGTCTTGATATTTTTCTGGTAAAAAGAATCTTTAGTTAAATCCTAGCTTTTTGACTATTTTCAAAACACAAACAAGATATTACAAGAATCTGACTATAACTTATTATCAGCAAAAACAAAACAAAAAACTTACAGCTAATATTTCACACATCACATCAGCAGTAGTTCCCCCAATCTGCTTGCAGAATTCATAAAAAGCTTCTAGATACGCCTTATACAAGGTGTTACGAATAATCTCAATGTTCATCTCATCCAGGTCTTGCTCACTAATGCAATCAACAAAGAATGGAGCCAAGGGTGTGTCTACCAGCACTGCATTATACAGTTCAGCTGGAGTAGCAGCTACATGAATAGCCTCCATTTGTTCAAATGAACCCAAAGGATGACATTTTGGAATCAACTCCGAAATAGGTCTTTGATGCAGAGTGCCTGTTATCAGCAAAATTATGTTATCAATCATGTAACTGTATGTAATAAAATCCAAAAAAGTTGATAGTGGTTCCACGGAATGGTTTCTAAGATGTTGAAATTCAATGACAAGTTTCTCTCGAAGTTTATCATCAATGGTAGACACTGAAAGAGGACTCGGCTCATTAGCTAGGAATGTTCCATAATCTGTGCCTTGCAGGTGAAGTTTCAAATCTGTAAATATTAAACGATAATTTAATGATAAGTAATAGTATTGGAAAACTTTATAAGGAACATGATAAATGTCATGTGAACAAAATCATGTAAAGACAAGAGGTACCACTGCATCCATGTTGTAGGATATCGACAAGATATGGTAGGAAGCTATGGAAGACGAGCCTGATGACTTTTCAAATTGTCTAATATCAATCAAGAATTCAGAAATTAAGCTTTGGACTCATACCTTCTAATGTTTCACATTGCACCAAATTCAAGTAATCAGATTGTTTGAGGATACCGCACTTAAAACCGCGGCACAATCCCTCCAAGTATCCAGCATCAATATTAAAAATGGAACCTTTCATTTTAATTTAAAACCACTCCGTGTTCTTAGTTCTGCTATTGGAAAAGATGTCTTTCGTTCGATAATAATCAATCCAAAGACAGAACAAAACATGAAAGATCATATGATTCCTTCATAGAGAAAAGAAAAGCATCACAGACAGTGTTGCCAACTCGGATTTTGAAAAAGGCGTAGGCCCGATGAGAAAATTACGTAGAATTGGTAAATTTTGCATATGAAAAGTACGTAGATCTACGTACTTTTTTCTGAGTGAAATGAAGAAGTTAGGAGAAACCAAATAAAACGAGTATTTGGACAATTTATTTAAAAAGGGGAGATAGAACAAAGAGTTCTTGGAGAAGTCGCTGCATTGGAAGCATTAACCATGCTGTGGTAGACATTTACCATCAGACACAGACACTGGTAGGTATCGATTCTGGCATGATTCTCTAAATTTAAAACTAAATTTAACATCAGTCTCTCCTTTTCATTCTGTATACAGAATGACAAGGATGCAATGTTGTTAAATAGGCTAGTTGACACTTTTTGCAATTATGTTTTAAATTGTTAATAATTGTTCTGTCAGACCGAAAAAATGTATTTTTTTTTTACCTAAAAGACATACAAAAACGCTATTTATCTATAGACTTATCTATACTATGACGTCAAAACATTTGTAAACAAACACTCGCAAGCACGTAGGAAATAAACTTTCTGAGTTAATATTACAAAACCATGATTTTTAATAGATCACATGAAAAATATAGTAGTTAAATAAAACTAGTTTTTACGGGTTAATGCACGAAAACTTTATTTATTTATTAACTAATTTAACTAGTTTTATTTAATGAGTGATGTGCGTGAAAACCTAAGAAACAAATATAATATAGTAGTTATCATGATACACTTGGTAAAAGACTCTAGAAAAGTTGTGGTTTAAATTGCCAAGAGAAATAAACATACTTACATTTGAACACAATCGTTTAAAAACTTGCTAAATCCTGTAACTTTATCAACTGAAAGTCATTTCTTTTTGCCAAGATCAATTCAATGCAAGTACTCATTGAATAAGATTTAAAGTTTAAAAATAATCATTTTAAGGTTATGAATGTACCTACTATATCAAAGAGTTTTGTCGTTTCTGCTTTAACAAATCCTGCGTCCAGCATTAATTTAGTCAACAAATCCAAAAACGGGAACCTTTTCTACAAGAAACAAGAGTTTTTAGATACATCTTTATGAGAAATAAACATTTGTATAGTTTTTAAGTAAAGTAACGGAAAATATTCTTCTTTATTCTAGTGAATTAAGTTATTTTATAAATTTGAGAAAATTGAAGAAAATACGTAGATTCTGGGACTGAAGTTAGTAGGTTTGCAGAAAAGGCCTAAAATACGTAGATCTACGTAAAAAGACGTAGAGTTGGCAACACTGATCACAGATTACAAACATTTTTTTTAATTTATTGGCAATGGATACATTGTCCTTATGCCTAACTTATTACTAAGAACATGCAACTTAATATATTAATTAATTATTTATATTTTACAATTTTTCTACAGTGTTACTTATAAAATTAAATATAGGTTTATAAAATAAATGGTTCCCTAAAAGTTTACGCAATTCTGTTGGTACGTCACAATGGGATCAATTCTGGCGTTACATTCTCTAAACCTAAACTTAAGATTAGAGTGCTAATTTTAGTTTAGGTTTAGTAAATTGGTATTCTGAAATTGCGAACTAACTAAATTAAGATCACAGTTGACAGCTGCAAACGAGCATGTAAATTGAATTCACAGATAAGGTAAAAGCATTGAACCGGTAATTATCGGTTTACTCAAAATAGCAATAAATTATTATTATTCAGTGATTTCGACTTATTTCAGTAATTCTTTGTTGTTCTTCATCATCTTTGAAATGTGGAAACTTAACATAAGCTTGTTATTTCACTGTATGAGAAATTATGAATCAGTAAAGAGTGAATACTTGCCTACTCTGTGGTACTTAGGGTTTCTAGATTGGGAGTATTTATCCTTATTTTGGGGAAAAATATGAACTTAGGGAAATTAAATCTGCGGGGAGAACTTTGGATTCATATTTTTTCTTAGAGCATGCTCTAAGTATTTTTTTTGGCAAATGGTTGGGGAAAGCCACCACTTCTAAAATAAAATGCAAATATAGGTACCAACTAGATTTTGGTACCTAACAAATCTATTAAGGATGATCAGTTACGCTAGACTGCGTCGAGTCCCAGCCGAGCTTCAGCCGTAGCACGGTCATCGAGCCGGTAACGCACCTGCAATTTACAAAGACGTGCCTCGACCGAGCATTTAGGTAGGTACCGTTGTGCCGTGATGCAGTCTACTCATACAGATAAAGTAAATAGGGTTTAAGTACCCGTCCGAGCAAAGTCGTTTTTTTTTGGCTGAAGTAATAATACGATTGCCCGGCAATCGTAGTGATACTTCAGACACCGCGCCGGTGCTGTGTTCATGTAACGGACCGTGGCGGGGCCGAAGCGAGACCAAGTTTTTTTCTGAGCGTTGTTCGTTTGTTGCTCGGTTGTCTGTCGGTTACAGCCCGGAATAGCATGAATGTGTCCATAATCCATGTAAAATATATTATTTTATATTAGTTAACTCTTATACGGCCGACACGGTCTAACGTGAATCATCTTTGAAAATGTCTCGCATCGTAAATTCGCAATCCAGCGCATCTATCCTACCTACGGTTATAAATTGCGGTTGCGATAAGTGGTTGTTATTATTCCCTCGGCTGTTTTGTGAAGATTTTGTTCTCATTTATTGTATAACGTGAGATGCGTAACCTATTTTAATCTTTATTGTTTCAATCAGATTTTAGCGAGATGGTCCCAAATCCCAATAATTCATTTGGTGAAGATGACAAGTACTTTCGCATATATAAAAACAAACTTCTCAATGACAAACAGCAGAAACTTAGTTCGTGTTTAGTTATTTTAAGAAATATGATTAGCTATTAAAAAGTGGTAAATAAAAACATTTCTAACAAATATCAAAAACTGCTTCATAAAAACAAAACCACTAAAATGAAAGGAATAAATTATACATTAAAGTCTAAAATAGCTACATTTAAAGTCAAAATAACATTTGGATTGGAATTGGTGATTGGAATGCATATCACCGACACCATTAGGTAGATTTAGAAAAACAAAAACACGTAATTAAAACAACCAAACTATAGAAAAGAAGTTCTCGAGGCAAACAGTTCAGTAAATGAACCTTTCCACTTATTATTATCAACGTCATATTTGATTATTAATTTATAACTTTTTTTAACCAACCAAACCCACATCAAACCCTAACAATAAGTTTAAAACTGATCTGTAGCAATCGTTTACCTAATTATTGGCCCTAATTATTCACATTTACATTTAGAGAGGACCTCCATAGGTCCTTCTTAAATTTAGTGTGACATTTCTAATTTTAGAGAAAATATGACATTTAGAACGCGTTTCAGAATACCAAATAATCACCTAAATCTAAGTTGAGACACTTAGCAACGTCAGTTTTTGATTTAGAGATAGAGTGTCATTGCAGAATACCAAATTGAATTTGACAAGTCGATATCTAATTTTAGTTAGTTTTAGACTCAGACCAAATAAAAAGTAAAGACGGAGTCCGCCGAACAAAAAAGTGAAGCCGGTTTTTTATGTATGTAGTGCATTAGGGTGCGGCCAGAGTGCACTCAGATTCAGATTCAGATTCAGATTTCGAAAACAAGCGCGAGAAATAAACAGTGTAGTCGAAGGGTACGGCCAGATTGCACTCCTGATTCAGATTCAGATTCAGACTCAGAAAACAAAGCGCGAGAAAAATCAAGCAACCTGCTTAGACTACACTGTTTATTTCTCGCGCTTGTTTTCGAAATCTGAATCTGAGTCTGAATCTGAGTGCACTCTGGCCGCACCCTTAGCCAGTGTTACCATAGTCATTTATAATACCCCAATATTAAAAAAATTAATAACGTTATTTCCTAACGTTATTAATAACGTTATAAAATATTAGAAAATACTATCGTAGGCTTATTCTCTAAACTAGTCCAGATTAGTTTTACACTAGCCCTAGATCCAACCTCTCGTGAGCCAAAGGTCCTGCGCTTGAAGATCTGGGGTTCCTGTGATTTATAAGTTTAATAACTGTTACACTAATAAAAGTTTAGTTAAAAATATATAATAAAAACAAAGCTTAACCTTTGGAGTTTTTGGCGGGATTTCATGGAGTGCGGTTAGCGTCATATTTTAATTATTCTTTAATTCGTTCATAGTGAATATTGTGAAATAAAATTGGTGTAATTTTGTGTTTCAACCGTCTGCACGACTGAAGAATTATTGGAATCTTTAAAATATAAATTAACCTAAGTAACTATATTAAGTTAAGTAAAAAAAATACCCTTGGATATGCATTTTATTTTACACGACGTAACCCTTTTGTTGTGTAGTACAAATCGTCGCTCTGAAAATGAGACGAACAAACCACGCTGCAGGAAGCTGTTTGCCACAATGGTTCATTTACGAATGACTGCAATCCACTTCTCTTTTAGATTTTAATCTCGATTAGGAAATCGTAAAAAAAAACGTATAATATATAAAGTGTATTACATCCCAAAATATTTATACGAATACATAAAGAAAAAAGATAATAAAGATGTTTCGTGTTATTGTTTATACATGCATTACAATATTCGAATAATGTAAAAGTATGCTACACAATGTATTTATAAAATAACGTTACGTTATATTTCACGCTACCCAACAAAAGGGTAAAACTGTAACGTATAATCATGGCAGCATTTCGTTCAGGTTTTGTTTACAAAGCGATCACCTCAAATTTGATTTTGATTAATTGAAAATATTAGTTTATAATTTTTCTTACGTATGAAATGTGATTCCATCCTGTTTTTTATTCTTGGAAGATTGGTTTCTACACGTTTTCACTACAAAATTCGGCATTTTCTCTAATAAATATAGTTTTTTATTATTACGTCACACTCCGCGCGCCGGGATAGCTCGACTGGGAAGCCAAGGCGTAGTTTCGTTGCATGTGTGTGCGTGTAACTGTGTATGTACACGGCGAGGCGTAGTTTTATCGGCTTCACTTTTTTGTTCGACAGACTCCGTCTATACTTTTTATTTGGTCTGAGGTTTTAGATATAAGTTAGCACGCCAGAATTGGGCCCAATGTTTGTCATTAGTTTCACAGATATTTTGCAGTTTCGATATTAAAATTAAACGTTGTACGTTGAACTTTTGACATTTCTTATTTCTTAATAATTAATATGTTCTAAATCTCCTATTTCTCCTGGACAAAATGTGCAGTTTGCATTATCCATAATCCGTAATCGTGTTAAATGGGCCGGTGTTCTACAATGTCCAAATCGTAATCTGTTTATTGTTGTAATAAAGTTTCTTGAATCGGCGACTTTGCTTCTATGATACCATGGTCTTAGCGGCGGGGTGATCTGTATAGCACTGTACCATTTCCCTTTTACTTCTGCTATTTTCTTCCAATAGGAATGCCACAGCAAAGTGACCGACTCATTTATCTGCTGGTCGAAGTCTGATAATGGAATTTTGACTGCATCTGTTTGATTTTCATCAAATACTCCTCTGGCCGCACCATCTGCCACTTCGTTGCCAGTTATCCCACAATGTGAAGGTACCCATTTAAATATTACTCTTTTGCCTCTGTTTCCTAAATCTATTAACAACTTCTTACCGCGATAATGTACTCTATGGCTGGGCGCGCGGCGTGTGTGGGACTTCCCGGCGCGGAACAACGCCGGTCCTACCCACTAAAAACCACCGGTACCCTCCTACGCCCATATGGGGGCGTCCCAGGATCGGCGCACCTTAGCGTGCGCCACTTCACTGCGACGCCCCCGGAAAAAATGGTCACCCATCCAATGACCGACTACTGCGAAAGTTGCTTAAGTTCAACGATCGCAGCCGAACGCGCTAACCACTTGCGCCATCGAGCTCCTAATATTAAACAAGATAAAATTTGTACTGGATTTCTGTAAATTACCTTCTAAAGCTAGCAAGACACTCTTACTGTCAGTTACAACTAAAAAATTCAAACTATTTACATCAATTATATACAATAATGATCTGAAAATTGCATAGCACTCTGCAGTAAAAATACTACACCTAAAGTCTAATTTCACACAAAAAGTTTGTTTAGTCTGAGAGTCATAAAATGCTGAAGTTACATTATCTAATGTTTTGGACCCATCTGTATACATGGTATAAACATCTTGCTGTTCATGTAAATATTGCAAGAATTCAGTTTGGTTAGATAATTTTTCCAAGTCAATATTAATACTGCTATTTATTCTTTCATAACTTGAAGAAAAAATGGGTAAAAGTTTTGAAATTTGTACATTTTTGCAGCTGTTTTTTATATTCAATACAATTTTTATCAGTTCGGGGAAGTGATCTGAGATAAGTTCATTAACACTTATCTCAGTGTTGCTGGTCAAATTTGCAGGGAGGTTTTGACTTGGTAAAATTCTACTTAATAAGTACTAAATTATTATCAGATGCCAATAATTTAAGACAAAATTTCATTACAATCTGTAGGCTTCTTATTTTTAAAGGAACTATGCAGGATTCAGCTTCCATTGCATTAATTGGGGTAGAACACATGGCACCAGTGATAATTCTCAATGCTATGTTTTGGATTATATCTAGTTTTCTTAAAAGACTAACATTGGTGTTCATATATGCCACACTGCTGTAATCAAAGTGGCTTCTGACTATACTTTTATAAAGCATTGATAGAATTTGGGATCAGAACCAGTGTTGCCAACTCGGATTTTGAAAAAGGCGTAGGCCCGATGAGAAAATTACGTAGAATTGGTAAATTTTGCATATGAAAAGTACGTAGATCTACGTACTTTTTTCTGAGTGAAATGAAGAAGTTAGGTGAAACCGAATAAAACGAGTATTTTGTATTACAATTTGTTTAAGAACGGGAGATAGAACAAAGAGTTCTTGGAGAAGTCGCTGCATTGGAAGCATTTACCATGCTGTGGTAGACATTAACCATCAGATACAGACACTGGTGGGTGTCGATTCTGGATGGTTATCTAAATTTAAAACTAAATTTAACATCAATCTCTCCTTTTCATTCTGTATAGAGAATGACAAGGATAAACTGTTGTTAAATGGGCTAGTTAATACTTTTTGGAATTATGTTTTAAATTGTTAATAATTGTTCTACCAGACCGAAAAAAAAATGTATTTTTTTTTACCTAGAAGACATACAAAACGCTATTTAGTCTATAGACTTATCTATGCTATGACGTCCAAACATTTGTAAACAAACACTCGCAAGCACGTAGGAAATAAACTTTCTAAGTTAATATTATAAAACCATGATTTCGAATAGATCACATGAAAAATATAGTAGTAATCATGATACACTTGGTAAAAGACTCTAGAAAAGTTGTGGTTTAAATTGCCAAGAGAAATAAACTACTTACACTTGAACATATGTTTAAAACTTGCTTAATCCTGTAACTCTATCGACTGAAAGTCATTTCTTTTTGCAAAATCAATTCGATATGAGTAGGTACTCATTGATAATATTTAAAGTTTAAAAATACAATTTATAAGGTTATGAATGTACCTACTAAGTCAAAGAGTTTTGTCGTTTCTGCTTTCACAAATCCTGCGTCCAGCATTAATTTAGTCAACAAAACCAATAACGGGATCCTTTTCTACAAGGTACAAGAGTGTTAAGATACATCTTTATAAGAAATAAACATTTGTATAGTTTGTATTATAGTAAATTAAGTTATTTTACAAATTTGAAAAAAAATAAGAAAATACGTAGATTCTCGGACTGAAGTTAGTAGGTTTCCAGAAAAGGCCTAAAATACGTAGATCTACGTAAAAAGATGTAGAGTTGGCAACACTGATCAGAACCCCAGTGTACACCAGCCAGAGATCGTAAGATATTTAGTCCCTGGCTAGCACTCAGCACTTTTAATCAAGTGAATAATATGTAGTTCAAATGTTAATTTTGAATCTAAATGTATTCCAAGGAATTTCTTATTCTGCAGCCATCTTATAGGTACATTATTGAACAAAACTGGAGAAAAGTTATCTGTATCTACATGTTTCCTTGAAAAAATCATTGCTCCACTTTTTTCAATAGTAATTGTGAGGTTCAAACTATTATAGAAACATTGAATTTGTGACAAACCATTGGTAGAACCATAGGTTTCTAACAACACTATTAACATCTTTATTTACACTATATACAACTATATCATCAGCAAAAAGAAGGCATCTAACTGATAAATCTGTTAGATAATTGTTAATTTGATACGTGTAAACCCCAAATAATAACGGAGATATTGGGGAGCCCTGCATTGTTCCTTTATAAACATTTCTAGGGCCATGTAATATGTTATTATACCTAATATACATTGTTCTGTTGTATAAAAAGTTAAAAATCCATTTAAAAAAAAATCCAGGTACTTATACCATTATCACTGAGGATTTGGATAAGAATAGATGGGTTAACATTATCAAAAGCACCACAGACATCAAGAAAAGTACAAGCAGTATATGAATGACTATGGAATGATTTTTTTATATCAGTAATAAGGGACACATAATTTTCCACTGCACTTCTACCTTTTCTGAAACCAAACTGCTGTTCAGGTAAAATGTTATGTTTTTCACAATAAAACTCTAATCTCAATTTAAGCATATTTTCAAATAATTTACCAATACAAGATGAAAGGGATATAGGTCAGTATGAATTGCAATCATTTTCTGGCTTATGTGCTTTTAATATTGGTATAACACATTGTGTTTTCCAACTGTTAGGGATGTATTCTTTATCCCATAGAAAATTATAAACTTTTAACAAAATGTTGAGTACCTTAGGATGAAGTTTACATATTAAATTATAAGAAAAGTCATCAAGGCCAGGTGTTGTATCTTTTCTTGATTTCAGAGATGCCTTAAGGTCATTTATGTTAAAGGGTTGTATCAAAAAGCATGCTTCAATATTACCAATGGATTCAAAGATGTTATTTAACGTTGATGTGTTTATATCCTTTTCAGGAGGAGATATTGGGGCATAATTATCTAAGAAGGATGATATCCAGTCATCATTTTTAGAAGGCTTTTTGCTAGCAGCATGCTTGAATTGACGAATGTGATTCCAAATCATACTAATAGGTGTGTATCTATTAAATGCCTCACACAAAGAACGCCAACTATCTTTCTTTTTCTGACTAATTATTCTCTTTTTAAGGGCATCAACTTTTTTATACTCAATATAATTATTTATTATAGGATTGGATCTATAGCTTCTTAAAGCTAATTTACTATTATTTACAGCAGTGGCACATTCCTTATCACACCATGGCACTGTTTTTTTAATTTTATACTGATAATCATTTACAACCTTAGGAATACAGTTTTGTTTGAGATTATTCAATATGTTACAGAAGGAATTATATACATGTAAAGGATTATTAACAAAGTATAGGGCTGCCATCTCTAAAAAGTGGTAACCAAGATAAGACGCGTGATAACCCCGGATTTTAGAGCCCAGAACCCGGACAGACCAATAAAAACAGTAAAAAATATCACAGATCAACTTTTTTATGTTAATCTAGGCAAAAGAGCTAGGCGGTCTACCTCATAATAAGTTGTCACTGCTGCCCATGGACACTTGCAGCACCAAGGGCCACTCATGCCTTGCCGTAAATTTTTAAACCCGGACTACAAATAAAATCCCGCCCGGACGCTCCCCGGACGCCCCGTAAACTAGGACAAATCCGGGGAAACCCAGACGGATGGCAGCCCTATCAAAGTATAATTCATTAAATGCTTTTTCACTTTCAGAAAAATACTTGGACCAGTCAGCTTGTTTATAGTTGTATCGCTCAGTAGGAGTGCCAAGAACATACTTCTCAACAGATGTCTGAATATCAATCAAAGTGGGAAAATGATAGCTACCCATAGGTTCATCATGTACCTTCCAGTCGCATAATGGAGCTATGTTGGGGCTAATACAAGATATGTCTATAGCCGAGGGGTTATGGCTGATGGTGCCTACAGTAATTGGAGATCCTGTGTTTAGTATGCAGAGATCACATTCATCTAACCAGTTATAGATATCATTACCTCTTGAGTTTGATGAAAGGCAACCAAATGCAACATGATGTGCATTCAAATCACCAGCGAGTATGATTGGTTTAGGCAATGAGTTGATAATCTGTTTTAATTTCCCACTATGAAAACGACCACTTCTAGGGGGGCTATAAACACATAATAGCGACAGATCGCCATTGTCAGTTTTCAAAATTATAGAGACTGTTTGCATAAAATCAAAGTATGGTGTTGGTACTATTGTAAATTTAAGATTATTCTTTACCAATATAGCTACACTTCCATGACCATTTGGTCCGTTTTGTATTACTATTTTGAAATTTGGTATATTAAAGCTGCTATTTAATTTCAACCAAGTTTCATTTAACATGCAAATGTCTATATCATTTTCATTAAGAAAGTTAATTAACAAGGGTTTTTTGTTATTTACACTCTGTATATTAAACTGGGCAATTGTTACATAGGTTTTCTTGTTTTGTATTTCATTATAGGACCTAAAATCCATTAAATTATATTAAAAAAATTAACAATGTTTCTTTTATTTTTGTCGAAGTAACTGCTTCATTACTGGTAGTATTTGCCAAGGCAACTAAAGATTTAACTAGGGCATTTACAATATTTTCGTCATTAATTATACATTGAATATCAAGTTTTTGCTTAGAACTATTATTTTTTGTTGTACACTAAGAGAATCAGTATTTTTATTTACACTATTTACATTGTTGTTTACATTATTATCATTCTTTTTTCCAACTCTTTTCGTTAACAAAGGGTTTACATCACCTATCTTACTACTTGTTACTGCAGAGGCAAAAGAACGATTTTGGTTCACAATTTTATTCCTTTTTTCTTCAATTTTCTTTATTTTTATTGGGCATTTGAGAAATGGCAAGGTGGGCCACCTCCGCAATTTATGCAAATTATAGTCTCCGAGTCACATTCTTTAAAGAGATGAGCACCCGAGAAAGAAGAGCACATCTGAGTGCCACGACATACTTTCGCAGAGTGATTAAACTTGAAGCACTTATAGCATTGAATCAATGGTGGAATGTAAGTATTTACTTGATATCTGAATAAATTTAAGAATACATATTCGAGAATGTGATTGCAACTGTTGTTAATGGCACGAGTTCATTGGATTCCTTTTTCATAAATCTTTTAACTGAGATGACATCAGCGTCACAGGTAATATTTTTGTATATTTCTTCATTAGAGAAATCAGTGAGAACAAATTTGATGATGCCTACTCTCTCCACTAGATGAGCAGGGATAAACGCACGAAATTTGTGCTTATTCAGAAAGTGCTCGTGCTTTAAAAAGCTGTTTGCTGCAGCAGCCTTTTGAAAAGTAATGCCTAATTTATAGGCATTCAATCGGAACACACTTGTGATACCTTTTATGTTATCAGTAAATAATTGGGTAAGTTTAATAGGATTTCTATTGCCTATCATCTCTCTTTCTTTTGATTCTACATAGACCGTATAATCAACGGCACTTTTTTCCAAAAACAGTCGAGAGTCGAGTATAGTTGGTTTTAAAATATACTTTGTACTTATCCTCCGAAGAGTCGACAGTCCTTTTGTATTTTCGCTTACGCTCGCCCTCCTCTCCGTCGCTTTGCGACCCCATTTTGGCAGATGGGGTTCGCTTCTACGAAAAAATCTATTTACTAGTGTTTTTATCAGTAATTAATTATTAAAAAGAAATAAAATTATATAAAGAGAAAAAAATCCGCGCGCCTTATTTGACTTCCCGCCAAAAAGTCTGTCTCTGTGAATGATAGTCAGATTACAAACATTAGGTCCAGTGTTACCAGAAAGCCATTTCGCCTTCCCCTCAAAACTTACCCGGAATCCCCCCAAAATACAGGTTTTTAAAGCAAAATCCCCCATGCCAAATATTTATAAAAAATACAATATTTACCACAAAATATGTATTTCGGTAATAGCATCCATTACTGGATAACTATCTTCGCATTTGTCGTCTTTCCCACTAGTTTCTAAATCTTGTAACATAACTTTGTTTTGATAGTGCCATTAACTTACTAAGGTGCAAACAATTAAAAGGACAAATTACGATTTAGCAGAGCAAAGATGATAGATAGTGTCAAATCGATTTACAGCTTAAACTAAAGACCATTACCGACTGACTGAACTAGCTAGACGGAATACTTCTTTAGTCATTGGACGGAATGGATTGAGGAAAAAGTACTCTTTTGAGTGGGCTTTGGACTTAGGGGTCCGAATCGAGTTCACTAAATGAACACAGTTCAGTGGGCCAAAAGGCAATATAAGTATTTTTTTTCACATTTTTCCACGGAGCTCTGCGGCATATTTTTATTTTGTTGAACCTCATTAGTAAGTAGACAAGTTAGAATAAAAACTACGTAAATCATTGTCACAAAGTACGTCAATGTAAAAGAAAATACAGTGCTATTATGATGTCTATTACAAGTTTATTTTACTTATTTAATATAGTTTGTTATTAGTTATTTAAGGTACTAACAGAGGTGATGGGCAGTAAGTACTTTAAAAAATTAACATAATAAAGAATAAAGTTGAAAAATATTGTCAAGTACATTAATATAGCCACAACTTAAGGCCGAAAATTTTCAATCATGGAAGTATAGGGTAAAAGCAATTTTAGATTAAAGACAACTTTTACACATTATTGAAAATGGTGAAGACGACGAAAATGATAAAAACTTAATAATTCAATGCGTCACCGACAAACATTTGAATATCATACAAAACGCAAAGACGGCAACACAAATGTTTGAAAAATTAGATAGCGTATTTCAAAGAAAAAGCATTATTAGTAAATTACCTATTATAAAGAAATTATTGACAATGAAACTAAATAGCACAGATAGATTAGAAGACCATTTTCAAAATTTTAATAAAATAATATTAAAATAAAACAGAATAATTTTAATAAAATTAGAGAGTATTGACAAAAAAAATGGATGAAAGCGACAAAATTTGTCATCTACTATTAACACTAAACGATGACTATAACAACGTTGTGACAGCAAAAGAAACAATGAATATTGATTTGACAATGGAAATGTTGGAAAATAAAAAGGTGGAATCTTGCGGAATCGAATCTTTTATTAATTAGTACACAATTGACATTAAAATAGAAAAATTATAAACTACTTATTGCTAGGCAACAAAGGATCATCCATGGTCAGGAACTATGGATATAGGTTTCATCACATACTCCGGGCCAGAAAAACCGGGGGGTTAGATTTGTTTAATTAATCTGGCAGGTGGTCTTACTACCCTCCCTGACCTGGTCATTTGTTCATTGTCAGTGATTTGATCAGTCATACTGCCAATGTCATCTGGTTCAGATACTTCCAGAGGAAATAGTCTCTGCACGGTACGTACCTTTACCCCGGACGCCGTGCGTACCTTAGTTGCCCGTTTGACACCATCAGCCCCTTCATAAAGTTCTTCTATTTTACATAAGGGCCACTTAATTCGCTTCTCATCCGTTTCTAGTAAGGCTACGTCTCCTACACGAGGTTGAAGAGAATCTGAACCACCTTTCGTCCGCTGAATCAACATACCTAAATACTCATTTCGGAATCGTTGGCGAAAGTCATCACGAAGTTTCTGGCAATACCTCATTCGTAAATTAAGTGAATTTCTATCAACTGCGTCCAACTCAAGCACTGACGACTCAGCTAATGGCTGAATGAAGCATGCTGGGTCAACGGTTTTAACTCATTTGGATCAGTTGACATGTATGTTAATGGTCGACTATTTATCACAGCCTCACAATCGCAGAGAACTGTCTGCAGCTCCACGAGAGACAAAGATGCCTTCCCTAGCATTCTTCTCAAAATTTGTTTCACTAAACCTATTAACCTCTCATAGAATCCTCCCCACCAGGGAGAACCGGGAGGTATAAATATCCATTTGATTTTTACTACTGATGAGAAACTCAAAATACTGTTCCAGTCGAGAGATTTCAGTAGATTGTCCAGTCCACGAAAATTCGTCCTATTGTCGCTGTACATTATTTTCACTCTTCCCCTGCAAGCGATAAACCGTTGTAAAGCAAGAATGAAGTTATTCGTTGAGAACGATTCAACGATATCCAGGTGTATGGCACGCTATGTGGCATATGTAAAAAGAACCAACCAACATTTATTACCAGATCTAAGTAACAAGGGACCCGTTAAATCAACTCCCGAGACTTCAAAGGGGACGTTGCCTTCTACGCGTCCTTTAGGAAGACTAGCTACAGGAGTAACGTACGAACTGACTTTAAAACGCTTGCAAATAATGCAATCTCTAATTACTCTTTTAACTAGTTTCCTAATACCGACAATCCAATATCGTTCTCTAAGATTCGATATCAATGTTGACGCACCCGCATGCTGTAGCGTTCTATGTCGTTCCTCCACTAGTCGTTTCACTAGAATCTCGTCCGCGAACAATATAATGGGTGACTTAAAATCAAACGGCTCATTACTAAATTGTAATTTTGTTTCTAGGCGCAGCACGCCATTGTTATCTTCAGACACCTTAAATGAACTGATGCGTTTTTTTATAGGAGCATTGTATTAACTTAATCAAACGAATCTCAGCGATTTCTATTTCTTCATACCCTAATTCCGATTGACCCACGGTTCCCAACTTAGGGGTTTTGCCCCCCAGATTTAGGGGCTAGATGTGTTAAAACGAACTTTTTTAGGGGCTGGAATTTTTCTGGGGTTCTTTTAAGGGCTTTTAACAAAACTTGCAATTAAATTGAAAAACAAAGCGTGTGTTTTCTTTCAGTTTTGTGCGTAGAATGGAACGCACCACGATATGAAACGACTAAACTGACTGTGTGGCGGTTTGTTTCCTAATTCTGTATGGATTAAAGTTCTTTGCCTATCACCAATGGTTAAATAATAAAACAACAACATAACAATCATGTTCGTTCTTTCATTCGTTCACGTCATACTCACGGCTCACCATTCATTTTTGTTATTCATTCAATAAAATAATTTACTGTAGCTAAATAAGAAACGTTTTAATTTATGAGCAACGAAAGAGTTTAGGTAATAAGTAGGTACATATAAAATTCCATATTTAGGGGATTTTAGGGGAATTTAAAAAATACTTAGGGGAATTTTTCGGTCAGGGTTGGTAACACTGGATTGACCTCGATTAGTCTTATAACAGAATCTCAAAATCCATGCTATCATTCTGACTATTTTAATATATGATGAAAAATATGAACTGAGTCTAGTAAGTAAGTCACTATTTACACAAACATTTGTTCATTATTACAGAACTCTTTTTCTTTTCATGAAAGGCTTGATAATCTATATTAAAATTAACTGTCGGCCATTTTTCAGAACCTAACATTAGCCAAGTAGGACCTTTCCACCATGCACTTTGCATTAAAGTTTTAGCATTGGTTCCTCTTGACGGTAAGTCGGCTGGATTGACGTTGCCGGGGATGTGAAACCATGCATCAGGCGAAGAGTATTTTCTGATCTCCTTAACTCTGTTTGCAACGAATGTGTTCCACTCTCCTTCGCCTTTTATTCAATGTAGTGTAACACTCGAGTCAGTCCAGTAGTAAATATTATATGTTGGTAATTTGAGTGACTCTATTGCAGTTTGAGCTAGTCTTATTGCCAACGTTGCCGCGATATCGATATTTTTTTAACTGGTGTTACTCGTGATTATGCCATTACAAGATTAATGTCAACTTCGCACTCTGTTTTCAGAAACACACAGGCTGCATAGGCATATTGGCTTGTATCACAGAATATATGAAAAGAATTATTAGCGATTTCTATATTAAATGTCGTTAACCTTCTAGGTATCTTTATATTAGGTATGAGGTGTATGTATTTGGCCCACCCACCTTTGAAATTCTTTAGCTAAATCTACGTCAAGGGTTACACGATCAGTTTGGCGTCAGTTCAGTCCATCAGTTTGGTCCGGCTAAGACTGATGCCAGAATGATGGATGAAAAACACGGTTACACGCTCAGTCTAGACTGACAGCAGACTGATAAAACTTACGTAGTCATCATTTGTAAAGTGAAGAGAACAGTCAAGTGAGTCACCTCATCCTGCCAAGCCATGGATACTTTGAAGAATAAAAGAGCCTGTGCTATTATAATTATCGCTTTACTGCTAAAGAAACGCGTAAAAAGGAAGCGATGGATGAAAACCTGGCTGCAAAAAAGAGAACATTACACGCATCTTAATTTATTAAATGAAATACGACAACAGGATGAAGAAGAAGACTTCCAAAATTACTATCGAATGAAAGAAGCCTACTAAGGAATGATTCGAGCGGTTACACGGTCAGTCTGGCATCAGTCTGATGTCAATCACAACAGAATGATAAAAAAATTAAAATATTTAATTTTTGTCATTCTGGACCATCAGTCAGTCAGTCAACTGGTTAGACGATAATTCTCGCGGCATTCTGAGCAAACTGATGGACTGAACTGACGCCAAACTGATCGTGTAACCCTTGAATACTGGTAGTTCAGAATCCCAAGAAAGGTTAAGAGACCATGACTTCTGTAAAATCATTTTTGGAATAATTGTGATCGGCGCATACAATTCAAGTGGGTCAAAAATTTTGTGTGTCAACGACAAAAGACTTCTTTTTGTCAGTTTAACGTCTATCGTAGATATAGAAGAGACGTTAGCAAAAAGTTTATCATTAATTGTATCCCACATCATACCCAAGACAGATATTGTAGTCGCTTGCTCATCTACTCTAATAGGCGCCGTAACCCAGCACCTGAGATCGAACATGCCTAGTCTCATTACTTCTTTAGCCTCTTCTATGAACTTAACCATTTCTTCAGATGTATTGAAACTAATCACGCAATTATCGACATAAAAAGACCCTTTTAACTTCTCTGCTGTATCCTTCAAATAATCGGGGCAATTATTAAGATGATATAAAATAGTTGCAGCGAGATGAAATGGACTCGATGTCAATCCAAAAACAACTCGTCTATGCTGATAAACTACCGTGCCCTTGCTTTGATCGTTATAATCAATCCATCAGAGAAATTTAAGGAAGTGTCGATCTTCTGATGAAACAGAAATTTGTAGAAAAGCTTTCGCTACGTCAGCCGTTACTCCGATAGCATACTTTCATAACCCTATAAGTAACCCAGGCAGAAGCTCAATTAAATTTATGCCCTTTTCTAGACCAGAGTTTAGCGACACGCCATTACAGTCTTTAGCTGATGCATCAAAAACGGGTCTGATTTTTGTAGTTAAGTTGGTCGCTTTTATGACTGGATGATGAGGTAAGAAAAAACCCTTAACAATATCTTGGCCTGGAGATATTTCACTAAAGTTGCGACTTTGATATTCCTTAAAAATTGAATCGTATTCAGAAGACTTATCTAAGGATTTCAGTCGCGCACTCGTAGATAGAAGTCGATTTCTAGCTGCAACATAGTTACACAATGGACGAGGCATATTCTCTCTCCACGGAAGTCTCACTTCGTACCTATTTTCTTCATTAACACGTAGGCTGTCGTTAAACTGCTGTAGAAACTCCGTATCTCTCGCCTTACGTGAAACCTGTTAAACGGGATCATTAATACCTAAAATCTCTAAACTCCATAGGTCTTTCAAGTCTAATTTTGTTAAGGAATGAAGGGTTGTCAATTTCACTAGTGTACTATAAACTCCAGTCATTTGTCCTTGTACAGTCCACCCCATCTTTGTTCTGATAGCAGTTAATGAATCATTAATTCGCACCAAGTCCCCCGTCAATAATGCACCGCAATAGTCTGCACCAATTAGTAAAGAAATACAGTCAGGTGTGTCAGCAGTCTCGGTCAATGTTATATCCTTTTTTAATAACTTACGTAATATAGAATCAGTTTTAACCTTAGGTAATAGACCAAAAATGTTACCTTGTTGTAATACGGACATATTAAGCACAAAATTGCTAAAGTAACTATGTTCAGAAATATTATATACATAACATTCATCCTTTTTCGTTTCGTAGCCACTGAACAAACAGTGACTTATAGCCTCTTTACTTACTGGTTGCAGTTGCAGACTCTCGACTAATTCCTTTGTCACATACGACCTCTGTGCACCAGTATCTATTAAAACTCTGACACATGCTACCCTGCTTCCATTTACTACCTTGACAGCTAAAGTTTGTAAAACGGTGGTAGTCTTAAGCTGACATAACATGTATCCTGATTTTTGGTCATTTTCGTCATTCTGTTTCTCGCTACCTGTCCCTTTCTCTAAATCTTGACACATCAGTGTGACGTGTCTTTACTTGCAAACAAGGCACTTCGGAAAACTACAACATCTTTTTGCCATGTGACCAACTTTTAAACAAATCATGCAGGCTCTTCTACTCTTTAATAAATCTTTACGTTCTGTGAGAGTCATTTTCGCCGTCTTGTAACATTCCAAACTTGAATGAGTATTCTTTTCACACCATATGCACGCATACTTTCCTATATCCTGTTTGACTTTCCCATCGCTCTTTTCAGACCTTCCTTCCGTTACGAAACATGCAGTAGGAGGGTTGGAACTTGTTTCAAAACCGGAACGAGTCAACTGTATCCTTTCTTCTTACTCGACTTCATCTTTCAGGAATTGCATAAGTTTTGTCAGATCATCTCCTTTTATCTCGCTCCTGTAACGGATTCTGTTCCAAGTCCTTAAAATTTCCTCGGGCAATGCTGACTCGATCATAGGGTATAGTATAGAAGCATATTTGTCATTGGCAATCCCTAAGGTCTCTAACGCTTGAAGATGACTGTGCAATTTGTCATATAACATATTAATCGAGTGGTGTTCTCCTTTATTTAGTAACAGTACTTGGTTCAAAATGCCTCGGACATAAGTTTCAATAAGAATATCCTCTCTCGCAAATCGAGCTTTTAAAGCATCCAGGGCTTTTAAATAGTTGTCACCGCTGGGCGGGTAACTCTCGACAAGTTGACGAGCGTTAGTTTCTGGAGCCATTGGCTGGAGTAGATACTGAAATTTATCAATGTTGTCTAACTCACCATCGTCATGTATCTTTTGAAATTGTCCCCACCACACTAACCAATTTTTGATGTTGCCATCAAACTTCATGAGCTCAAGCTTGGGCATGTGAAGTCGTTGTTGGCTCTTGCTATGCCTGTTGTCGCAACTTGCTGCTACTACAGACTCCGCGGAACACAACGACGGCTCACTCTTACTTTGGCCCATTTTTGACGAGATCCTTCTGTGTTTCGCTTGCAGTCGGAACCATTTTTTGCGGTAGGCCATTGCTTTCTCCTGATCTGTCTCGAACGCCTCTTGATCAAATGGTTCTGATGAACACCACAAATCTCGTAAAGCGCTTTCTACTTCAAATAGTTTATCGGAAGCTTCAGCTAATATCATAAAGGATTAAATAAAACTAGTTTTTACGGGTTAATGCACGAAACTTTATTTACTTATTGACGTTTCGTATCCTTTACAGGCTACGTCGTCAGAATCAAACTTTTATTTAATTTGTCGAGCTACCTTCGAAAGACTTTTATTGAGCGTTCGGTTATTTCATTGTTCGATTTTTAAAGTTTTATTGTCTATGTATGAATTTATTATTTAATTTACTTAATAAAGTATTTTATTTAAAATCCTTTTTTGTAATTTTGAGTTTATTTATTTGACCCTAACTACCATAAACTACCACCGGTTCCAAAATTAGGAGACCTTTCTGAGAAGAACCGGCGAAACAAACTCAAGAGAGGCTTTCTATCTCCTTCTTATGTTAAATTATGCAAACAAAAAAAAACTATTAGTATCTGTTGGTCTTGCAGTATGTGCTCGGGGTTGGGATTTTATCTCCTGTATAATAGGTTCCCAAGCTGATGGTATATACCAACCATCTTCCCTATTGAAATTTGGATATTTTTTAATCTCAATTGCCTCGCGTATCATTCTAGGAACGAAACGTTTCTCAATTGCAAGGATCTGTGGCTTATCAAATCTAATGTAATGGTTTGGTCCCCCTAATGCATGTTCACACACTGCAGACTTATTTTCGCGCCTATGTTTCATATCTGCAATATGTTCTTTTACGGGTAAAAGTAAAAGACTCGGGAGTCCCTATACTCCTCTTTGTTTGCCCGATGTAGGAGAGCCCACAGTGGCATTCAAGTTTGTAGACACCAGCAACTTGAAAGGGTATATTGCACTTGACCGGTCGTAGAAACTGGTTGATCTTCTTTGGCGGCTTGAAGTAAGTATTGATTGAAGCACGCTTCAGAATCCTCCCAATCTTGTCAGTGACTCCTTTCATGTAAGGTAGTATAGCAGGTTGTCGGTCGACTGTGCTAGGTTTGGCGTGACTGTGACGGCGACGTGGTACATTCAGGTTATTATCCTTCAGTACTTGCTCGACATGCTGAAGTTCAGCTGCCAGGTGTTGTTTGTCACAGACACCCCGTGCTCTCTGAAACAAAGAGTTTCCTACGGCAATTAATTGTTTCGGGTGATGGTGTGAGTCACCATTGAGGTACCTTAGGTGATTTAAAAATCACCTTAACTCTATACACCCCAACATCCTATTCACTATGGAGTTGGAGGCAGATAGTAAACTAGCTTTTCTAGCTATTTTATTAATCAGGAATCCTGACCAAAGTTTAAGCCGTTTAAAAGTTGTGTATCGTAAAGTGACTCATACTGATAGGTGCATGGGACACATTAAATGTTGATTAAATAGATTTATAAATTAACGACTATATCTATTATTTACAATAACAAGTACAGATACAGCATATTAAAAGACCTCAAAACAATACATCTGTTGTGTTGAAGTGTTTTAAATTCTTGTGTTTATGTGTGTATTTATTAACGATTTATTAATTAACTTTTAATTATCAAATCGTGGAGGAGTGTTGAACCTCTTGAGTGTCTATAGTAAGTAGACAAGTTAGAATAAAAACTGCGTAAGTCATTGTCACAAAGTACGTCAATGTAAAAGAAAATACAGTGCTATTATGATGTCTATTACCAGTTTATTTAATTTATTTAATATAGTTTTGTTATAAGTTATTTAAGGTACTAAAAGATTTTTCAACGGTCTGCGCGTGACTGAAAACCAAGAAGTGCTTGAGTGGTGTTCAAGCACTTCTTGATTGGGACACACTTCGAGGGACGTGGTGTATTTAATGTAGGTATTCAATATCGCTGATCTCGGTGTTAGCTAAAGGCATCTCAAAAAATAAAATGTAATGATAATTGCCTTCATTTTTGTACCTGACTGAAATAAAATTTATCAATTGGTAAACTCTCGTTTACGCAATGATAATTAATGTAATGATTTGGCTACAGCGTCATATTTTTTTTATCGGAGCCGGTATTCGAGACGCCATTTTGTTGAAGATGTCGTTAGGGGGCGTCCAAGTATTACGTAACGTAATTTGAGGGGGACGGGGGTCTTGCAAAACATTAAGATGCGTTATAAGGGCGGGAGGGGGTTCGATCAACGCATTATGTAAACATTGTTTTTTAATTGAATAAAAAAATCAAGGGTATTAAAATCTCCCAAGTTGGCAACCCTTTTCGTTTATGGTCAAAGACTTTTTAATATGGTTTTCTTTTTTTTAAGTTCTCCCTTTTCTTTCAGGTTATATGTTCCAACCAAGGAACTTATAAATCAGTTCCTTGGTTCCAACATTTTTTTCCAATAGTTATATTAGTCATTATTAAAAATTACTATTTATTGTTATTCTTTTGTGTTTTGATTGTTTATTTTTTTCAATCTCTTCCGGTAATTCAAGCTAAATATTATTGTAGTGTTATATTAAAAATGTATTCAAAGTTACTTTTTTTTCTTAAAACCCTCTATTTTACATCATAATGGAAGGACAAGTATTCAATTCATCACTTTCTTTATTAGAATTGATATAATATACGCGGCCTCTCAGGCCTCACTTCGGTACTAACGTTACAAAAAATGCACGTCGGTACTCAAAGGTTAATAAAATTTTAAAATGTAAGAGGATATAAGCACGGAGTAACATAACCTCAACGACATAATGCATAATGGCGGACCATTGCCATTGGCGGATGCGGACAAAGGAGTTTATAAACTCCTTGATTTTTACACGTCTGTGCTGATAGATGCGAATGGCGAGAACGGGGTGCCGGAAAGGGATGAAGAGGGAAAGGGATATGTCAGATTCTTAAAATAAAACAGCTCCGGCTACAAGAAAGAAGAAATACAGTTTACAAGTTACAGCATGTATTATTCTGAAACAATGAATTTAAGAATTGGCTGTATGGGCACAGTACCCTTTGCCTTCCCAGTATGGGAAAAGAGAAAAAAAATATGTCAGATTCTAAAGTACCGTTCCTTGTCTATGGCGACAAAATTTGTCAATATTTACTATGAAGTTTCCATTCCATGTCGTGTTTCTTTTTAAAATAATCTCTGAAGTCTGTTTTTTTATTATAAGAAAAGGACAAAGCAATATAGAAATCGTCACTTTTACTTAACACACGTTGTGTTGAAAAATAATATGAATAAATTATTTAGGAACCTTGCTTTCAGTAAGTGTCTTCTTTAAACTGACAAAATTATATAAGGGAAATATTAAGTACATATATTCTTTTATACGTAGAGAAACATTTATATATTTAAATTTCAGAAAATCGATGTTTTCACACATCATTGCTTTTGAAAACATCTAGCCCCAAAGCAGGAGAAAATGACACTGATTCATCAAACAAAGGAGAATCTAAAAGAATGTCAGAATTCCGAAAAAAGTTGAGGGAAACTACTCCAATTGAGGATCTTGGTGAACAGCCTGTCATTCATCCAGCACAAAGAGATGACCCTTTGCCACCATGGCCAAATGACACCAATCCCCATACTGGAGAAGTTGGGGGGCCCAGAGGACCAGAACCAACTAGATATGGTGATTGGGAGAGAAAAGGAAGAGTTTCAGATTTCTAAGATTATGTATGGATTTATTATATAAAAGACAAGTAGGTTTTTTTAATATTATATATTTTATTGTTGTTTTGAATGAAATTAGTTAATAAATTATTCTATACTTAAGCATTTGCTGATTTTCCAATGGTTTTTGGCATTTTCTTGTTAGTAGGGTCCTCCAATTCTTTAGATTTATAGTAATGTGGGGCAACGTCTAATAACCATTTACTTTCTATTTCTGTCACTTGTCTCATAAATTCTTTTGAAGTGAACACAAGTTCATGATAAATAACCCATCGAGGAAGTTCTTCAAACAAGGCACTATTTGGGTGAATCATAACAGTCTGGAACAAAATCAGATTTATATTTAAATAAAACAATATTTGAAAAATTTTACTAGAAAAACATCCACACAGTCCATGCATCAGATAGAATTCAAACCCACACCTTCCACAATTTGGGAGGATGCAATAAATACTGAGATCTTAATAGTTAGTAGAAATTAATAAAAAAAAATTATGTCACCATACTATTCGAATCAGTTCACTTAGCACAAACCAATATCAAATTTGAATAGTTTGCAGTGAAAGGGTACAGATGACCTTTTCTCTCTATTACATAAATCAACATAGGATAGGTGACCAAAAAGGAGACAGTTAAAATTTGACAAATTTGTATGGAGGGTGGTAGTGTCTCTTTAATTGTACACCCTTTAACAAAAAACTAAAATTTATTTTACTTCTTTTTTTTGATAAGTTTTAAGATATAAAATTGTATAATTTCTGTTTGGTAAATTGCAACTTTATTTATCTGTTTTTGTTGCCAAGACATCTCTTATATATTACATTCAATAGGTAACTAAAGCAGTGATAATTATTCTATTCATCTTTCATTACATTATTACGTATTTATAGGGTATGTTATTTCAAGAAGAATCAATTATAAATTGGTATAATAAGTTCATCATTATTTCACGAATACTGATAGAAACATAGTAAAAATCGATTATAGGATAGACTATTTCTATTAGTCCGAATCATGGATGGACGCGTGGTTATTATTACATTTATAGTCCGAATTGCGCCCTCAGATGCTATTTTGTGTCAGTCAACGTCACATTGACATAATATCACCTTTAATCTAAAATGTTATTATTTAGAGGAACAATGAACCTTAAACTAAGAACCTCAAAAAATATAATGTAATAACTAAAACTAAAAAACCTTAAAATATAAAATAACTAAAATACATTATTAAAAGGAGCCCCTTTAGACAAGGTTCCAAAGATACTGGCAGCGTTCACCCTTTGAATAGCTAGACTAATTCTTTAATACTAATCTAATTATTATTTTTTTTTTTTCTAATTTTTCTTTAATAATTCACGAATATAATGCATGACTGGACTTATTGACATTTGCCATAGTGAGTGAGTTCAGGTTAAAAGCTGCCACACACTAAAAATATGACATGACTTATGGGTGGCCAGCATCCTTACAAAATTTATCAATTATTACACATGATTTAAAATTAATTGAGGATAAATAAAAAATACAAAATTGATCAATTATTTAACACAATTTAAAATTTATTGCAGATAAATAAAAAAAAAATTATCTGTTCATGTTATAATATAAAACAAGCTTTCAAATGATATGTGTTTTGCAGCCTGAAATCAACTACCACTTTTGAACCATTTACTTTATTATCTCAAGCTCCTTTATTCTATGAAATGCATGCCAGGTCCAATGGCTAAGGACCTGGCTACCATTACAGATGTTAGCACCCACCAATCTGAACAGAGCCCAAGTATGGTACGAGATGACAATTTCTGGTTTGGGTCCATGGAGTAGCTGATATGACATATGACACACTTCTTCTTTCATTCATAGCTTAGTTCATAGTGTAAAAACAAAGTGGTAAAATAAATTTTGTTATTAAATGTTATATCTCTGATTGGAGCTGTTAACCCAAATAATTTTAAAAATAATATTTTTTATTGATCATTAGTTCCATACTCACTTGGTTGTGTTTCACAGTTTTATAGTGGCCACCTTTAGAAAACCTGGCAATATGATAAAAGTAGCCAGCTGTAATAGCTTTCCGAATATTAGAGTCTTCTGCTATGCTAGATACCATATCTATTTCTACTCTTTCCATTAGGCCAGCTAATTGTTCACGGACATCACGTGCCCTTTTCATGGACCTATATTGTATGAAATTTTCATAACACCATTGCACTGAGTAATCAGATTCAACCCATTGATTGTACACATTCATGAGTGTTAAGTGATCCCCATGAAGATGGAAAAAGTTTTTTCTGGCAGTGTCAGCATGGATAATTTTATCTTTTGGTCTGTAAAATACTGAACTGTTTATAGATAACATTGCTGCAATGGTAACTATTTCTTCTGAACATTTGTATCTGTAATAAAAATATTTAAATTAGTACCAATTTAAAAACATACCTGTTCTCATATTAGATAGAGGTAATAACTTACTTTTCACTAGCTAGAATCATTTTTGCTAGCATTGGATCTGTAGGAAATTCTGCCATTCTCCGTCCAGCTTTGGTCAATTCTCCATGGTGATTTAGTGCACCCAAAGCATACAATTGCTCTAAAGCCAAGACTAGTGTTTCATGTGGCGGAGGATCCAGAAAATCAAAATGGATAAGATCATTAATTCCTAATGCTTTTAATGTAAGAACAGCATTGCCTAAATTTATTCTTTGTATTTCTGGAACAGTATTATCTTCAAGTTCATATTTATAAGCCCAAGCTGTATAGAGCCTAAAACATTTTCCTGGAGCTACCCTTCCAGCTCTGCCAGCTCTCTGATTAGCTGAAGCTTTTGAAATGGGTACTACCATCAAACTCTCCATACCAGTTTTAGAATTAAAGTTATTTTGTTTTGCAAACCCAGGGTCAATTACATAAATGATATTGTCAATTGTAAGTGATGTTTCAGCAATGTTGGTGGCCAAAACTACCTTGCGGGCACCCTCTGGAGTGGGCTCAAATATTTTTGCTTGCATATCACTGGGTAGGTTAGCATACACTGGCAATATGATAAGTTCTTTTAACTTCTTGCCTATTCTTTTAGTTCTTTCTTGTAACATTTCTACACATGTCTCAATCTCTTCTTGACCAGTCAAGAAAACGAGGATATCACCCAAAGGCTGAGTTGCATGAATCTGTAATACAGAAACAACACATGCATCAACATAATCAGCCTCTGGGGCCTTTGTGTAGTAAATATCTACAGGAAATCTCCTTCCAGGGATCCTAAAAATGGGTGCATCATCAAAAAAATTTGAAAACTTCTCAGCATCCAATGTAGCACTAGAAATAAGTAATTTTAAATCTGGTCTGAATCTAGTTATATCTTTCACAAGACCAAATAGAATATCTGTATGTAGTGTACGCTCATGAGCTTCATCTATAATCATTACACTATAGGATGCTAAATCAGGTTCTGATAAAAATTCTCTATGGAGTGTGCCATCAGTCATATACTTAATAACGGTTCTATCAGAAGTACAATCTTCAAATCGAATACTGTATCCTACTTCATTTCCAAGTTTGACATTCATTTCTTGTGCAACTCTTGCAGCTACAGACATTGCTGCTACTCTTCTGGGCTGAGTACAGCCTATTTTCTTTCCATCTTTTGTAAAGTCTGCTTCATGAAGATATTGAGGTATTTGAGTTGTTTTTCCAGAACCTGTTTCACCTTCTACAATCAATATCTGATAGTTTTTTATGGCCTCTATTAAAGAATCTCGGAATGGATAAACTGGTAATGATTTTTTTGTCTCTTCAATAGTCATTCGCATTTTTTGGAATTCAGATTTTTCTTTTTCTTCCACCTTTTCTTTTGAACCTTCCATTTGTAAGGCTTGTATAAAATCAATCTGCTCATCTAATAATAAATCATATTCATCTTGAGCTTTGGCATCTTTGGCACCAAATTTAAAAAATGCAGACTTTATTTGTTCTTGTTCCCATTTCCTTTGTTCTGAGTGAGGTAATTTTTCATTTTCATCTACTTCAATATACTCTCCTGTAACAAACAGTTTAGAGACATTATAGGTTATTTTATGGTCAATTCATACTAGAGCCGAGGTAAAGCAAATTTCAGAAACATTAAGTAACATAATAAAATCACTGTTATCTGAGAATAAACTGAGCTAATAAACAGAGGAATAACACAATTTCCCTCATGTTCTTTTTATCTCAGAAGGAATATATACATTATGTTGAGATAATTTTTTTAGAACCCACACCAATTAGCCTAGCCCCAAAGTAAGCACTGTAAGGCTTGTGTTATGGGATACTAGAGTAACGGAGAGAATACATATACTTTATATTAGACTTGCAACGAATATTTGGTTACTATTCAGTATTCAGCCTATTCGGCTGCTTTTATTACATTCGGCCGAATACCGAATATCTACATATTATTCGGCCGAATACCGAATACTTAAATAATATATTATGTCATAGAGAAATAATTGGTAAAATGAAAAATTAAAATTGATTGATTATGTATATATTCATATTTTCATTTCTGTTATATAATCATTCAAGTAGTCATTGGTACATAACACAGGTACATAATCATCTTCTGAATTGGAGTATTCTATGTATTTGATTTATTGTGGTAATCAAAATTTAGAAGGGTAAGGTTCTCATTTCTAATCATTTATTAAGTAGTCATTGGTACATAAAACAGGTACATAATTTAATCATTTTCTGTATTAACAAGTTAACAGTTTTTAATTCATTCAGTCATGTGATGGATGGTTACATAACAGCAATAATTTAAAGTTTACGCGCTGTTTTTGGCCATATCTCAAAAGTTGGTTTTGTCATTTAGCAGCATTGATTGAGGACGGCAGATTAGAACTAAACAAAGGAGCGCGAAACAATCACGTCTGTAAAATCCAGCCGAATACTTTTGCCTAATATTCGGCTATTCGGTCAGGGGCCTCGCCGAATATTCGGTATTTGGTATACAGCCAAATATAGTATTTGTTGCAAGTCTAATATTTATATAGAAATACATATTTGACACTCATGACTGTAGTACAAATGCTCGCATTCATCACACAAATAACTGTCCCCACCGGGATTTGAACCCGGAACCTCTCCAAAATGATGGAACCAGGCATAATAATGGTGAATTTGCATTGTTATGTTTCTGAAATTTGCTTTGATGCATTTTGACTCTGCGCTTGTATGAATTAATCATTAGATGAAATAATATGAAAATGCTATGAAGTAAATAATAAGCTGTCAATTAAGTTATTTCCAATTAATGTATGTTATTTCTACCTTTTTCTCCCTTTCCCAAATCTTGCGGCATGTGATAGCGCTGAACATTTTCAAGTTCTCTAGCTTTTTCATGTTCTTTAGCCAATTGTAAGATTGTCTTTTTGTGTTCCCTTTCTCGCTTTTCTCTTTCTGTTAATCTGAAAACAATTAATGAATAAAATATAAAGGACTGATTTCAAAAATTAATTTACAAAACTAGGCTGGAATAACTTTATGCCCTATCTTTGCTGCAGATAAAGCAAGTTTTCCCATTATGTGATCTTTTATTAACCCTCTAATAAATTCTACCTTGTTTGGGGTCAAGCCCCACCAAAACCCTGGTTCCCCACGCCCAATAACACCCCTTTGTCATTACATGAGAAAGCTACACTTCGAAGTATCTTTAGGTAAAGATTGGACACTTTGCTTTGATTCACCAAAAGCGGATCTTTCGTTTCATTTTATAATAATATTGAAGATTTAAATACATACGTGCTTTCCTCAAATAAGTACTCGTCATCCGCAATATCAGCTTCTAATTCAATAACTTTGTCTTCTTTGCGTTTTTCTAAATACTTGCGTCGAGATTGTATACGTAATTTTGGCAGAAGTTTATCTCTATCTTCGGCCTCCAACTTTAAGCGTTTGGCCGCTTCTTCGTAAGACCTTTTATTTGAACTATCCGATACTTTCTTTACCCTCTCTTCATCACGCTTTTTTAATCTTTTGGCAAACTCATCACGTTCTTTTAGGTCTTTTCGTCGACTTTCTTCAGCACTGTCTGAATCTGATGATGATACATAGCGCTTTTTCGACTTTTCCATTTTTGTTGACTGTTTTACTTTAAATCCCTCAATGAATAGATAACCTATTTAACCCAGCAGTCTTACTGCTATTAATTTCATTTTAATAATTATTTTGACAGCTTTAAAACAAACAATTTTTGTTTTTTTTTGTTGAAGTTCTCCCGTTTTAGGGAAGGCAAAGGGAACAATGCCCATACAGCCTGGTCTTTAATTAAATTTATCTTCTTTTTGTTCTTACATAAGAATGTCGGTGTGACGCATTCTAATGTTTCTTGGAGTGTTTGGCACGAAATGTATCGAGTTGGCTTTTTCGATAAGCTTCTGTGAGGTAGTCAACACTACAATAAAATTCTCACGTCCACTTGACCGGAATAGCGTATATTTTAATGATTCCACTAATTCTACAGTTACGCAGACAGTTGTTACACAAAACCACACCAATTTTATTTCACAATATCCACTATGAACGAATTTAAGAATAATTAAAATAAGACGCCAACCGCACTCGATGAAATCCCGCCAAAAACCCCCTTTTTTTTGTCAATTTGTCCATGTTGAGACGGGCAAAGGATTCTGAGTCCATACAGCCCTGTCTGTAAACTTTTCTTCCTTAAAGTGTTTTGACTGTAGCTTTTACAAATTTGTATAAAGGAATATAGGTGTCGTTATTTTGTAAAAGTTTTCTCAATTCGCGCGGGATGGATTCTTCGCCAATAGTACATCGAAGGTCTTGAAGTAGCATATTTCTCTGTCCTTGAAATGAACCGCATAAGAAAAAGATATGGTCCAGGGACTGAGCTGACCATCTTGAGCCGCTACAGGTGATCTTTAAAAAGGCAATGACCTATTCTAAGTCTGCTTATAGTGGTATTAAAACTTGTTTTGTACTGTCCTTTATCAAACCAACAGGCACGTACAATGTTACGTGTATGTCTTTCTGATTTTTTTAATTATTCATGACCATGGATACAGTTCCTTCAGTCGTATACATAAACATGTATACAAATCATAATCTTTTTTTTACATTATAATGTCGGTGTGACCAATGATGCCATCTGAGTGCTTTCGGCCATTTAAGCGGTTATCGAGCATCGTCGACCTCAACCACGTTTTGACTCACCGCAATGTAGAAAAGGACATATCTCTCTCTATGTATATATTGCTTGTGGTGCAAGGCAATGCCAAACGAATCATATTAAACTCCGCAAACTTCAGCTCTTAGATGTTCTCTTGGCACAGTTCGGCTTTATTATCGAAGGATTCTAACCCGTAGTATCGGCTGAAACTTTGTGTTTTCTGTTTGAATTCAGCCAAAGGCATTTCAACATCGCACTAAGATGCAGCATCATTAAACCGAAGGCAGGCATGTTCATAAGAGAAAATATGTTCCAGTGCAGATATAAGGGAATCCAAATAAGGAATGAAGATCGTTCGCTTCCAAAAATCACATGGAGTCTCAGGATGATTGAACCGATGTCGTTGGCGAAATGCAACGCGCGGGATATGATAATCGTAAGTGTCGAAGACGTTTTGGAATTCCTGGTCCGCGTTGCTGCGATACACCTTTATGCAAGACACTATTCTTTGCATATGCTTCTTTCGTGTTTACATGTCGATGTGATGTCTTTGATTGTAGTGCATTGGCAAACTGTTCTAATATTATAACGAGCAGATACAATAAATTCTGACTTGGTAGCAGTACAATATAACTGGTAAGCGCTTTTTCTCGCTGCAGCATTACCTTCTCTAGAAATTGCCAAAAGGCGGTTGAAATTCCACAAAATGATTTTTAAAAATTGCAACACTTTTGTTATTCTGTGACCAGCGTGTCCCACATGAGCTGGAATATTTGGCTCGTATTTTCTCCGTGGAGAAGATTTTCGAAAAAAGTTGATGACATCTTTTAATGTGCTAATCGTGTTTCTTATTTCTGGAACATTATTTAAATCACAAACCACCAAGTTTATTTCGTAACTTGCACAATAAAAATACAAGGCTTATTTGCCCAAAAAGCATTAACTACAAATAAAAAACAAATTAACTTTATAAAGGAAGGCTCAACTATTAACTCGAAAAGCAAGCCTTTCTCAATCCTAGGTACTGCACCTGACTGGACTATTTTAATAGATACGTATGAAAATCCCTATGAGTACCAGTGGATGTTGGTGTTTCATCATCCACGCCGGACATATTCCTCTTTTCTAGGCACATCAAACATTTTCAACTTTGTCATCAACTAATAGAGTTGTACCGTGGGAAACTAACATTCCAAAGACCTCACAATTAAATTGAATTAACTTTATAAAGGAAGGCTCAACTATTAACTCGAAAAGCAAGCCTTTCTCAATCCTAGGTACTGCACCTGACCGGACTATATTAATAGATACGTATTAAAATCACTATGAGTACCAGTGGATGTTGGTGTTTCGTCATCCACGCCGGACATATTCCTCTTTTCTAGGCACATCAAACATTTTCAACTTTGTCATCAACTAATAGAGTTGTACCGTGGGAAACAAACATTCCAAAGACCTCACAATATAATTGAATAAATATTACGATCTTACGAACGAACTATATCAACTCGGAAAGGAATCAATACCGACTCGTCTTTCAACTTACTATCAAACAGGCGCCCACCTTTTTTTTTGCTTATTCGATAACGGGGAGAAAGAATGCATTATATGCACGACAATGATCAACGCCGCGTTGGTTTGCTGTTAACAAACCCTAGCCACGCAGGTAATTGTGTGGTGCATTCGGCTAGTCGCGAGCAGCCCGAGGGCGACTAGTCGATGCAGGTATACTTTGACGTGCACTCACGCAAGAATACATCAAAACAGCCCCTCCGACCGGCGGCAGCCTGGACCGCACCCGCTTCAGCCGATCCTGGGCTTCTCTGTTCACAGCGTCACGTTACTAGTTCAACGGACCGCAGACCGAGCGGCCAACCAGCCGACCTGCTCCCGTACCTACCAGCTAAACCAACTCTCCGATCTACCCCTCACTCTCCAGGCATAACGGCGGGACCCAGTTATGAGTCGCTGCTTGTTACGCCTGGATTCCTACCTCTTCGCGATGGTACCGCGGAGCACCCCCTCCCTGGCAGTCACAGAAGGTACCGCTAGAAGGCTAGCAGGCGGGCGGACCAGTCCTCCCTCCCCTGGAACAGGCGTCCATCGAACGTAAACGGATAAGCAGTTCCATTACGTTTAGATATGCTTTGGCTAGGCGACGCTGCACTTTGGACTTACCGACCGCTGGTTAACGGCTAGACGGCACCAATTTGATCAGCCATAGAGAAAGTAACCACTCCTTTTTAGGAGTAAGCACTTCCTAAACCACTTAAAAAGAAACGGAATGGGCCTAGTGTGGAGTGGTCCTTGTGGGTAATGGGCCCAGTGCGAAGACTCCCGATCCATCGCACACACTCCTGGTCCACTCCCGGTCCATCACTCACAAAACAAAATTTTAAACCAGTTAAGTCCACAACCACCGCCGTCAGTGGTCGCCCACCTCGCTGCCCAATTAGCTACCCGCCCAGCTGCCTAGTAAGCTGCCTCGCATGGTAGTGACGCTAAATTTTTGCCTCGCCATCATCCGCTATACAAAAGTGAACCTCGTTCTAAAATGTAACTCATGTGACTATGCACAGCAACGCATACAGCGAATGTCAGTCCGAGTTGCGCGCTCGATCCGATTTAAAGAGATTAAGAGCCCTTTTACAAAATTGCGCCTCTCTTGTTTAGGTAAACACGGCCGCGAGCGTGTCCGAGTCGCACGAGCGAGACATCGACGCGGCGATGTTCAGTATAGCGCGCTCTACCAAATTGATACTTTAATATGCAATTATTGATTATACAATAAATGCCATTATAAAATAAAGTTAATTTGAAGTGCTAAGATGGATCCCTACTGTAGCAACGAACGATTCTAGATAGGAATCCTGAGTGGAGCAAAGGATACAAGGATTAAGTTTTTTTACTATTGTGAGAAAATAAATAATATATTTATAGTACCCATTGGTTGTGTTTTGGAAATGACAATAAAGATTAATTATGATTATTACTAATTATTGTAACTTTATATGTATGCTTTGCATAACTTCTGTTTGTTCAAATTTTTTTTATTCACTCAGTAATTAAATGAAAAGTTTGTTCCCTGTTGTCGCTGAATGAAATCCCTTTTTCGAGTGGCAATGAGAAATAATATTTTATTTACTTGTGTTTTTTAGTATTGACTTTTTTAATGATGATTGATGTTTGGTAATAATCAAATATCTCAGTAAAACTGTACTAAATATAAAATATTAAAAATAAACTTTTTTGCTCTAGAAATGCATCCCATTAGTTTGAGTTTAAAACAAAAAACCAAACTGCTAACATTGTAAACTATGTACCTAGTGTAGTAGTGAAATACCCATTAAGTCAGTATAAAACAGATAAAATATTTACATTTCAGTTTGACGCTTCCCTTTGTTCCTCGGCTTCGTTTTCCAATCCAACTGTATTTTTTTCCTGTATAAATTAATGTATTATTATAAATTTAAATAATAATAAATTTATTGTTATAAATTTAATATATTTTTTCATTGTCTACTTCCAATAACAATATGAAAAACTTACAGTTTCCGTTGCAATCGACTCCATTGAACTTATGGTCGATATAAAATAAAATAAAATTTTGTTTCCATATAAAATAAATAGAACTGTGAATTTCTATTCTAAATATATTATTATGTTGGGCCAATATGTACTTTGGCCGCCCACGAGCTTATACTTGTTATACTTGATCGAAATGCAACATTTTACCGTACTCTAGCTTTTTTTTACAGACATAAGGGTAGATTGTAAGAAGCTTAAGTTTAAATCGGGGAATGTAGGGTGGTCACAACTGACCGCTTTATTGGAAAACGCGTTTATAGCTAATCTCCTAAATTATTGACTGTACGGCAAAATTGTAGTGTTTTTTTGTTTAATACTAAATTTTCTAACTTCTTTCTCTCAAACTTTTAAACTCTTACCGTTTTTCAATTGTTGTTGTTAATTTGAACATGTTTGTAGTTTTCCTTTATAAAACCTTAAAAATGTCATTAATTGATAAAAAACGTCGTATACAAGTTATTCGTGATTGAATTCCCTACAAGCTTTGTATATTTTTTTATTAAATAAATACTTTTGAAGTTCATAGTCGCTAATGTGCGCAAAAACGAGCATTGAAATGAAATTACAGAAGTATCCGAAAAATTCACTTACAAATTGAAGCTGATGATGATTTGTGTTGGATTGTTATCAATTAATTGTAAAAAAATGTAATAAAAAAAATAGGGAAAAAATATATAAATATTATAAATAATATTAGTGATGAGAATCAATTGCACGTATACAAAACTTTGAAATACTGCGTTATTGCTACGTTAACGACTCATAACTTTAGAAGTATTTATTTAGTAAAAAAAAAGATTTATGCAAAAGTTGTAGGTAATTTAATGATGAATAACTTTCATAACATGTTTTTTTATCAATTAATGGCATTTTAAAGGCTTTAAAAATAAATTTTATAAGCATATTCACCTTGCTTCACAAGCCTTCTTTATGGCTGCATTATTCTTTCGTTTTCTTTTTTTGACACAATGGTAAGCAGGAATTTTACGCCCCATTGTAAAAGCTAATAACAAAAATATTAGTAGAAGCAACGATAATTAATAACTAGGGAGGTACTTATAATAATAAAAATTAATACGGTTGTGGAAACTTACATACAGTCAACGATTAAAGTTTTGCGGTCGTAGTACATCCAGCCAGTTTTACGATGAATGCACTCGTAGCATCGCTACGGGACGCGTGCGGCGCAAAGCGACATAGGTCCGACCTCCAAAGGCGCTGGCGCCGTACTGAACAGCGCCTAGATTTGCACTAGTATATATTGCATTTTACGGGTGATGTTCAGAGTCTTATAAAATAATAATTAATGAACTTATTATAAAAATATATACATATTTCAATAGTTCAATGATTGTAGATTAGTTTTATGAAAGTTTTTTATAGTAATTATATTTAATTCAATATCAAAATACGAGGTAAACCTGCGTTATTTTTTGGGGAAACTCACGGAGGTTAGATGTTTTTTTAATAATTAATGAGATGGAAAATCAAGATTCTAATACATTACGTTGCAACAAAAACAGATTCCTGATGTAGTAGTAATTAATTTGATCTAATTTATTGAACATTATTGTGAGATTTAGGCGTTTTAAGTTGTGCATATTATCGTTTTTTCCGTAAACTAGCTGCGGTAGAACGATCAGTACAAAAAAATGAAAGTAGTATTTGCAAATATTCTACATTAATTTTCAATAGGAAGAATAAATCTACTCTTTACTTCTATTGGAAGTAGTCAAAACCTCTTCTAAGGGGGCAAACGAGGCGATCAAAAATTGCGATTTATTGCAAAAAATGTGAAAGGGCTCTTAACCCAGTATTCTTTTCTAAAACGCCTTCTCTTTTTCTTGAACTTCATGTTAATTACACCACAACGTAATCTGTGTTAAAATTAAAATTTTCACTTGCATAGTGAGCGCTTTTCAAAATTTTTGAGCAACAAAATGTCCGCACACCCATTGGGTACTTAAGGTAGAACTATATTTTTCTGACGTGTTGATACAACACAACATGACAGATATGTGTAGTCTGCCATAATGCGGTAAATGAAATATATATGTATATATATATATATATATATATATATATATATATATATATATTTACATCTTCTAAGACTTCTTGCATCTTTACAAACTGCCACCCTGCGGCGTCCACTGTACTCGACGCGATTTTGAATGTTTTAAATGCGTATTTAAGTAGCTATTATTATTATAATTTCTTGAGTCTACGCGAAATTGCATTAAAATATGAAATGCCAATATTCGATTTTAATATTTCCCGGTAATTTAGCGCATCCGTTCACCACCATAACCATACAGCACACTGAATATTTACGTATACCTTCTATGCACTTCTTAAATGCTCCTACCTCCGTCCAAACTTATGTTTAAATTGATTCTGCATAATACGATTTTTTTTCACAAAGTTACGTCCCTCAATTTTTAAAAAGAGAGTTGTTAGTTCCGGTTACTGTATATTAATAATATTCATCCTGCTAGTCCACCGGCTTCCAGGTACAGCAGCACTTATACTGTCTTTGGAGTAGTAAATAGGTAGCTACAATTACTTATTTATGTTCAAAGCTTGATCGTTATTTTTGAGTTTTACACAGGTCATTTGGGTAGACAGGGAAGTTCTTTTTTTATTATATCTTAAAGTTTACATTGGTCCGTACCTTTTTGTCCTTATATTTTTATTTATTAAAGTCATGATCATATTTAAGATAACTTTTTTAGCTCGGCTGGTCTGGAATTTCAAGAGTACCGGTGGGATTCGGGCTTGGTTGTCCCTTGACCCTGTATGTTACGGACCCAACGACAATATAGTCGTGCTCTGTGTACATCGTCGACAACGGAGTCGGAGGGATCCACCAAGGATAACTTAGAATACTGTCCGTTCCAGTGTCTTGCCTGATGCTAGTACTGCCAAGAGTTGTCCAATGGCGATCTGTAAGGTTTTCAGTGGGAAGGCTTATGATCAGACACTGAGCTTGGCTGCAAGTCTAGATGTTTTATTCATTTTCCCAATGTAAAAATTAGTCAGGTTTAATGTGGGTATCCATAATAAATCCTTGTATAAAGGTAATTTGAAAGCAATACAAGCTACCCAGCCTTGTTGTACCTAGGAAAGATAATAGTAGTTAGACAATAAGAAAAGTTGGTGTAAATAGACTAATTCGAACTAGGTAGGCTCGAAATAAAGAATAAGATATGTAATGGAAAACAACTTCATGAATTATCTCTGACCTCATTTTTTAATTTGATGACTCTGTATTAAAATAATACCTACAGGGTGAAAAAACAACCTCTTGCTGAGTTTCTTGCCGCTTCTTAGTACAAGGTCCCCCGCCGTACATTTGTATGGGGAGGCTTCTTGACGTACACAGGTGCCGAAAGCCTGAACTAAATAAAAGATCTCACCAAAACATTTTCATGAAAAATGTTGCCAAGACGGGATCATGTATCACTCGCACGGACAAAAAGTTATCAGATCGCACGTAGAGCCATGCTTCTATCTCTACACGCCCTAACACTAAGACCAATTTTATCAGTGCGGTGACAGAGAAAGAATACAACTCACCGTCCCTACTCTTCCCGTGGGTGTCGTAAGAAGCGAATAAGGGATATCGGAGCTTCCTTCCGCTCTTCTGATGCTAGGGTGCCTAACACCCGCCGGGTTTGTTACCACCGTGCGCATGGTGAAAACCCCGTGAAGTGCTTATCGCGCGTTTCGGGATCAGCCAGCGTACAACCAGAGCTCGATTGAAGGTTGTCGCGACTGATTTAGTCCAGGGGAGGTATCCGTCGAACCGATGCCGGGAGGACTGCATCGACCCGCCGGCCAGGGAGACCCGTAGAAACGGCTGTCCCGCTGGCCGCCCGTGACACAGTACAGGGGCCCGAGCGTTCCTAATCAGTACGTAAGGCTGCCCCATCATGTCACGCATAATCTCGGGTTGGACCGTCGTACCGGTTGGTGACCGGGGCGTGGGGTCCCGGCGGCCACTCCGGTGGCCGCCGGGACCCCACGCCCACGCCGACTCTGCAGGCAGTCATACGGGAAAACAAACCTCCCTAATTTGCCCGAACTCTTCGCGACGACGCCCGCTCGTTTTCACGTCTCTTTTTCAATTCCACCATGGCAGCCTCTAAAACAAAGTTTGGGTGTATAGCGGTGCATACCCCCACGCCTTCAATGCTGTTTAAGGTAGAGTTCTGCAACATACGCGGACTCCTCTCTAACCTCAACGCTGTCGACCACTATCTTGAGACAACACGCCCAGCATTGTTGACGAAGACACAAATACTTCCGCCTGCTGAAACAGGATACCTTAACCTTAATGTTTAAAGAGTCCTTTAAAGCGGAAGCCGGTGTATGCCTGTATGTTCGGGTTCGAATGTTTGTTGTTGCCGTCTCCGCTGCTTGGAAGATCCCTCCTCCTCCATGCTGGTGGTACACGTCGACTCTGGTCCCCCAGGCCAGAGTCTACGTGTGCCTCTACAGATCCCATACTCGCGATGTTGAGACAACTCTACTTTTCGAACACCTTAGTCGGGCAGCAGGTGACGCGCAAGAACAATTTCCCAAAGCAGAATTGGTGTTTTTGGGGGAATTTAATGCTCACCACAATTTTAAATTGTGGTTAAGTTCCTCCAAAACTACACTACAGATTGGAACGGTATGCGTGACAACTTTGCGTCCGTCCCTTGGAAGCAACGCTGCTTCAGTGACAAGGACCTATCGGCCAGCGCCGTTGCTATTCTGAGGAGATTGTAATGGTTATGCAATACTGTATTCCTCATTCCAATCTCATCGTAAGGACACACGTAACCTCTGGTTCAATCACCACTGTGCTGAAGCTGTTTCGCGTAAGCCGGCGGCATATCGTGCTTGGATCAGAGGCCGCGCTCTTAAGGATCCCGGGGTCGATTCACTAAAAGCAGTCTATAATTTCGCTTCCAAGACCTGTAAGAAGGATTACAGCGGATGCCCAGCGCGTTTCACGTGTTGGTCACGTACTTATAACGCATCCTTCCGGCTCCCGTAGCTATTGGCGTTTGGCCAAGGCCGTGCAAAAGAACTTCTGCCAGCCCTCGCTGCCACCTCTGAAATTCCCTGACGGAACACTAGCTCATAAGCCACGGGAGAAAGCCGATTTACTAGCAAAACTCTTTGCGGCTAAAATCGATATTTGCAATGCACTGCCACCATCATTACCTCATTGTGGCACAACGATGCCTGATATTTAAATCAGGGAGCATGAGGTTCGTGTCGAATTGCAATCACTCGACATCCGGAAAGCTGGTGGACTTGATGGCATCCCATTAGTAGTACCACAAAAATGTGCAGCGGAGTTGTCTTCCGCTCTCACGCGCTTGTACTAATGCTCGTATTCTTTGGGGCGTGTGCCGGAGACTTGGAGAGATGCCAACGTGCAACCGGTGCCCAAAAAAGGGGATCGCTCAGACCCAGTAAACAATCGGCCAATAGCAGTCACCCCAGTATTATGTAAAGTCCTAGAAAAGGTTCTTAACAACCATCTGACCCGCTACCGAGAGGATCAATCCCTGATTTTTTTTTTATTCAAAATAGTCAATGCGTTTGACCACAATCTCACCAGATGGAAAGTGATGATGAGGCCTAGGATGGTACACGCCTGCCTAGAAGATGCCTGTTCACTCTGGCCTTGAAGATGTCCAGATTATATTGGTCCGGGAAAACAGACCTCGGCAAGGAGTTCCACTCCCTAGCCGTTCGCATAATGAAGGCCGAAGCAAATCGCTTCGTGCGAATGGGAGGAACTTCGACAACATAAGGGTGGAAGCCCTCGCCGCGCCTGGTCGTCCGGTGGTGGAAAGGGGAAGGGGGGATCAAATTATGTAATACCTCCGCACACTCCGAAATGTAACCGATAAAACACCGAGAGGCAAGCTACACGTCTTCGGTGGTCAAGGCTCTGGAGATTAGCCTCAACGAGAGCGTCATTGCCTATGAGTCTCTTCCCACGGTGTTCCACCGTGTCCAGTGCATCCAGCTGATACCGAGCAGATCCGTCCCAAAGGTGACAACAGTACTCCAAGCAGGAGCGAACTTGGGCTCGGTAAAGGTTAAGGAGCTGCTCAGATGTAAAATATCGCCTGACCTTAGAAAGTATTCCAAGTTTTCTGGCAGCAGTTTTAGCAATGGACTCGATGTAGCGACCGAAATTGAGGCTGGATGAGATGTCCATACCCAAGAGCTCGAGATGGTCTTTAACCGGCACGGAGACATTTCGGAAAGTCGGAGTCAGATGGACTCCGTTTCGTCGAGAAGAGACAGGCCTGTGTTTTTGAGGGATTAAATACAACCAAGTTGGCTTCACCCCAGAGGGAAACAGCTTCCAGGGTTGCATTCACTCCCTCCACCATCGCCTCCCTTAATGATCGGACATCTGCATCAGACTTCACATCCGGCAGATATCTCTCCGAAACTGTGCTGTCGTCTGCATACCCAAAGATACCGGGAGTTAAGAGCAGATCATTGATGTGCAGCAAGAATAGTGTTGCGGAGAGGACAGATCCCTGGGGGACACCAGCATTAATACCAAGCAGATCCGACGATGTGCCATTAATGACCACTCGTATCGATCTGCCCCCCAGAAAATTTGCAATCCAGTTGCAAAGTCCGACAGAGATTCCAAAAGAAGGAAGCTTGCCAATGAGACTTGCATGCCAGACCCTGTCAAAAGCCTTAGAAATATCAAGAGAAACGGCGAGAGCTTCGCCGCGTTTCTCTATGGCTTCACTCCATAAGTGGGTAGCATAAACAAGAAGATCCCCAGTAGATCGCCCACGGCGGAAACCGAATTGGCAGTCACTGAGGAGATCGTTATCTTCGAGGTAAGCGAGGAGACGGTTGTTCAATACACGCTCCATAATCTTACAGAGTATGGAGGTGATTGCAATAGGTCGATAGTTGGCAGGGTCGGCACGACTACCCTTTTTGGGTACTGGTTGGACATTGGCAAGCTTCCAGGTTTTCGGAACTTGGCCAATCGCAAGGGATAAGCGGTACAGGCGAGTCAGAATAGGAGACAACTCAGGGGCACAATTCCGCAGGACAATAGCTGGAATGACATCGGGCCCACTGGCTTTATTCACGTCTAGAGTGCTTAGCGTTTTGAGTACCTCTTTCTGATGAATGCGAACTTCCAACATGGCAGAAGAACACTGAGGAAGCTTAGGTGGGTTTACGCCAGCAGCATCTAGTTGTGAGTTGTTCGCAAATATGGAGGCAAACAAGTCAGCCTTCTCTTTGGAGGTGTGAGCCAGCGATCCGTCAGGCTTAATTAAAGGCGGCAGCGACGATCGCCAAAAATTGGCTTCGACTGTCTTGGCTAGGGACCAGAAAGCTTTGCTTCCGGATGGAAAGGAGGCTAATTTGGCTCCTATACGGCCAATGTGATCGAAGCGGGCCTTGCGGAGAACACCTTTACAGGACTTGGCGGCACTGTTAAAGGCTTTCTTCAGACTTTGAATATTTGGTGATTTGTGGGCTCGAGCATCCGCCCAGGAGCGATACGCAAAATGCTTAAGCGCCTCCGCTTTAGCACAGTCCGCGTCAAACCAAGGGCGGGCGCTAAACCGGCGTGGTACGTCAGAATATGGAATAAAGTACTCCATTGCCTGACGCATCACGTCAGTAATGGCATCCGCGCAGCAAGTCGGGTCGTCCGAAGAAAAGCAAGTGCGACGTCAAGGATAAGATGCAAAGAAATGGCGCATCTCATCCCAGTCTGCTGAACCATATCGCCATACACGCCTAGTTCCGATAGGTTCCGGGTCGTTTGGAGAGTAAACTGATACGGACTTCACCAGACAGTGGTCGGAACTCCCTAGTGGAGACGAAATTACCACCTGATAACGGTCCGGGTCTGTTGACAGCAGAAGGTCCAGGCAGTTCGGTGTCTGGCCATCAATATCGGGTACACGTGTAGCGCCCTTCACAAGCTGGGAGAGACCTAGCGACATAGCAAATGTGTGCGCCAATCTCCCGGCATGGTCGGTTTTCTGGAACGGGAACAACCACTCATGGAGGTGTGCGTTAAAGTCCCCCAGAACGACTAGCTGCGCACTCGGGTACCTTTGCTGGGCTGTTTCAGCGGAGGCGCTGAGGTACTGAAAAAACCTGGTTGTCTCCATGTTCTCTGTGTGCGACCGATAAACACTGGCATAGAGTATTTGCTCTATGCCTGTGTTCACCAGCACCCATAATGTAGAAAAACTGGGATCCTCAAGGTTGCGGAGACGTTGGCAGCAGATGTCATCACGAGCATACACGCAGGTGCCAGCGCGCGATTTAAAATTGTGCTCCAGGATAATCCTATAATGATCGTCAATATGGTTTTAGACCCAAACGTTCGACGGGTGATCTTCTAGCGTACTTGACTCATATCTGGGGTGAGGCTATCGACAAGCGTGGCGAGTCGTTGGCTATCAGCCTTGACATTTCCAAGGCGTTCGTCAGGGTCTAGCACAAAAGCATTCTCACCAAGCTTCCGGCATACGGTCTGCCGGCACAGTTCTGTTTATTTATTTAATTCCTTTTGGGAATATTCATTGCGATGCATACGATAGTACTGTGCATGCGGGGTATCACGGGCAGGCGGTAACCAAGGAGAATCGGGAGAATCTTGTCATTGAATTCAACCAGGCTTTGGACCATATTTCTGAATGGGGTACCAGGTTTGGTTGAGTTCAATGCTAACAAAACCCAGGTCTGCGCTTACACGGCAAAAACGTCGCCATTCCTTACATGTCTTGGAGACCTGAACAAGCTGCGGCGTTTTTTCACGCCCGAGCAATTTAACTGTGCTTGTTGTATAAGGAGCAGGTGCGGTCTTGCGTAGAATATTGCTCGTAACTCTGGGATGACTCCACCAAGTACTTGTTCGATGCTTTGGATGGGTTACAGCGGCGCGCGATCCGCATTATAGGCGATGAAGAGGTGACTAAACACCTAGAGCCTCTACAATTACGCCTTGACGTGGATGCACTAAGCACGTTCTATCGTCTGTACCACGGCGAGTGTTCTGAGGAGTTATTCTCTCTTATTCCACCTTCCCCTTTCCTTCATTGGATCTCGCGCGCTGACCTACATTGTCACCGACTGACTGTGGCCACAATTCCAACGCGTAATAAGAAATTTGTTGACTCATTTCTTTGTTTCACTATCCGTAAATGGAATGCACTGACCGCTAACGTATTCCCTCCATCTTAGAACCTGGGATTCTTTAAAAGAGGCGTTAAGAAGCAACACGCAGGCCGGCAGGGTGAGGATGGCTGGTGTGGTAGGTAGAACTGCTGTATCAGCTATCTTCGCGTCTGGACTTCACCGTTACTTATATAATTCGAGATTTTTTTATGAGGATAATCCAACCCCTAGTTATAAAGGTCCACTAAAATGACGATGCCCTTCGGGAAAAGTTAGGTGGAGCCCTTGCACTTTGCTTGTCTTGTCGTGTTGGTGGGGGGCACGGTTGCGTTGATACTGAATTCGAATTTTGAATTTGTATAAGTTATAGGGAAGGTGAATACCTGTATACATACTAAGTGATAGTGAAGAGGTAAGGTTAATTGGGATATCAAAAAAAATCAATGATACAAATTAGCAAATGGTGCATAGAAATAAGCTGAAGTTAATTTCAGTGACATATTTAACAAGTTTTCTAGATGTGATATTATAAATACAAAGGCTGAACAATAATACTGTATACTTAACAATTTAACCAACAGTTCTCACAAGAATTCTCTGTAGGTAGGTACATTACGACAAAATAATAAATGAATCACATTCTTAATAAATAGTAGCTAATAATTAACGTTGTTAAAGTTCTCTCGATCATTAATGTCGATTAATCGTGTAGGTTCATCATGTACCTACATTATAATAAATCGAAAACGGAAACAAAACAATAATAATAATAACATTTATTTTAGATTATTCATCCATAATGGTTAGTAACAATTATGCTTACAAATCTAGTGTTAGTAAATTGAATTCATAAAATAAAATTAAATAAAAAACAAAAAGAAAATACAAATAAAATTAACGACTAAGGATAATATTCTAAAAGTTATCAATGGTATAAAATATCAAATTTGCTAAAAAATCTCTTCATTGTTTTACGTTTATTTACTTCTATCAAATAATACGATAAATTTCACTCGGGTAATAAGTTTGCGTCCACGGAGCACGGATCTGTATACAAACACACGCGACCCGTAGGACGCCCAGTTTTGTCTCTCCCATGCACCCAAAACGGGCCCCTCAGGTGTCGCGCGCTCTCGCAAATTAAGATACCTACTGGATGCAAGATGATCATCGTAGAGAATTGATAAAAACTTTTTTAAATATATACAGGAAGACGCAATAAAATCTGTAAATTGAACCCCAAATATACATTGCAAAATATACACTGCACGGTAGCGCCCTCCAAATTCCGCACGGTCAATGGTCGCACTATGAAATACGTTAAAAAGCATTCTGGTGATGAAATTGAGTCCACGCCAAATTTTTGCCCATGCATTCTACGCATGAAAAGACGCCTTTGCACAAAAAATGAGGCTAGGTTAATCTTGCGTCCGTATACCGGACGCATCAAGTCGGTCGGACGCAGGATCAATAGCAAAAATCGCCATATAAGACGCAACATGATCAGCAAGATGTATATATATATATATATATATATATATATATAGGGTAGACTATGTAATGATGGGCCCCTTAAGTTTAATATACCGTACAAAACACGACGCAGGTACTGGCAACACTGGTGGGTGGTAATCTGTGCTGGGAGATTTGTGTGAGGGTGGCCACAGTGCACGCAGGTTCAGAATCAGATTCAGACTCAGAAAACAAGCGCGAGAAATAAAAAGTGTAGTTTAAGAAGCAGGGTGGCCATAGTGGCAGCAGGCAACCTGCTTAAACTACACTGTTTATTTCTCGCGCTTGTTTTCTGAGTCTGAATCTGAATCTGCGTGCACTCTGGCCGTACCCACAGGCTCGTGTGATGTCAGCTTGAGGAAAGCAGATGATGGCCACAGTGGAGGCAGGTAATACAAGATGCGGACGCGAGCACTGATGTCAGATTGGGGAGATTCCTCCCAAGTTTAGGGGGTTTTTAAAGCGATGGGGGATTAATAGGGAGAGAAATTTCAGACATCTGTTTGATATTATTTGTTTATTTAAATGTATATAAATATAAGATTGACTTTATTACAACAATAAAGAAACTTCTCACTGTTGAAAAGTTCTTACTTTGGATTATATTGGATATTTTATATGAGTATAATATAAAACCAATCGTAACAATTTAAGGCTAATAATTATTTTTTAAAACGGGAATCATTTCACGGGAATGATTGGGTATCTAAAAAAGATCTGTAGGTATGTGTGCCTGTTGTTTAATTTATGTTTACATTTTATGCTATACTTTCTGTAACAATCATTACGACGCAATACGCGTTTTACAATGTAATATAATAAATTGTATTAAAATTAGGCTACAAGAAAAAAGTATTTCTTTAACTTCAACACCCATTTCTCCAGCGAAGTTTTGCCAGTACCTATGAACGACTTCCTATTTTAATGGTTTGCCCCTTTTAACCCATACAACAGGGTTAAAAAAACTTTCGCAATAAACGCTTCTATATTTATTATGTTAATTCTAATTTATTAATTAAGAAACAGGAGTAGATCGCAAACAAGAAGCAAGGCACTAAGCACGCACTTTTCTGAGTCTGAATCTGATTCTGAACCTGCACTGTGGCCGTACCCTTAGGGTGAATCTGAGTGCACTCTGGCCGCACCCTTAGGCGGGATTTCATCGAGTGGTAAAAAGGAGGAGGTTCTGTGTTCGACTGTATATATATATATATTTATGTATGTTCACCGATTTCTCCGTCAATTGTGGACCGATTTCCAAAATTCTTTTTATATTTGAAAGATTGCACTTCTGATGTGGTCCCATTGGAACCAAGTCAGAATCTGATGGTGGCACCCGGGGAAATCGAGGGATAGCTTCAAATTTCAAAGGCACGCACGATGTTTTTTATGCATGTTTACCGACTTCTCCGTCGATTGTGTTATTGTTTACTTGGACGATGTAATTTTCACTAAAATGGATGATTAAAAAAACAAACCAAAAAGAAAACCGTAGTTCCATTTTCGATTTTGAAGTCGGTTTTATTTTTGTGGTTTTAAATTTGTGTTACAACCGTCTTCGCAACTGAAGAATTAGTGGAATCTTTAAACTATATGCTATTCCGGTCAAGTGGACGTGAGAACTTTATTGTAGTGTTGACTACCTCACAGAAGCTTATCGAATAAACCAACTCGATTACTCGATACATTTCGTGAATTTTCGTGCCAAAGGGTACGGCCAGAGTGCACTCAGATTCAGATTCAGATTCCGAAAACAAGCGTGAGAAATAAACAGTGTAGTCGAAGGGAACGGCCAGAGTGCACTCCTGATTCAGATTCAGATTCAGATTCAGACTCAGAAAACAAAGCGCGAGAAAAAGCAGGCAACCTGCTTAGACTCCACTGTTTATTTCTCGCGCTTGTTTTCAGAATCTGAATCTGAATCTGAGTGCACTCTGGCCGCACCCAAACACTCCAAGAAACATTAGAATGCGTCACACCCAGTGTTGCCAACTGCTATTGTAAGGAATGGGCTAAACCATCCGCAAAAATAAAAGAGAACCAAATAAATAAAATGGTTTAAAATATTTAAAAAAAGCAGTTCTTCGTCGTCCGAATCGTCTTCATCAGTGTTGGAATCATGGTCTGAATTCACGGTTGATGTGGCGGCTGTTTGTGAAGCTGGTGTTGATTGTTGGAGTTTAAACTTGTACATCTCTTTCGAACAGACTTTTTCAAGAATTTCGTTCGGAATATCATAATTACAGCAAGTTTTATTTGCTGCCCAGATCGAATACGTAATATTATTTAAGTGTGAAGATAAATTCAATTTCGTTGCTTTGTTTTTATTATGTTCATCTGGCTAAACACTCTTACCACGTCGGCATTTGAATGTGATAATACTAAAACGAGCAAAGCAAAATCAACTAATTCTTGGAATATTTTCAAATCAATTAGAATATGATAATATAGTATGCTACTGTCAGGTAATAATTAATTGTGTTTCAGAACGCACCATCGATTGGTTTGATAGCGTGATAAATTGCAGACTTAAAAATGCACCAGTTAAGGCACTGGGCACTATTATGGAATTTTGAGCGCTAAAATAGCCAGCGTTAAATGTATAGGTACCGAAAGATGGTGCAAGTAAATTTACATGCAATTTCAGGTGAAGTCTTGAAACGGTTCTGCGAAGAACCAAGATTTAATTACCTATATCAAATTTCATTTTTGTAGCGAACATATTAGTTTTACTTGCCTGCCGGGGGGCATAATAATATATTCATTTGAAATGTCGCATCACGTCTCGTAAAATTTTTACTTAGAAGTGACGTCACAAACCCCCACTCCCAAACATTGATGCGGTTTATCTTTGTCGTTTTTATTTGATTGACAAAAGACAAAATATATGTCTAACTTTTGATAAATTATTTTAATTTAATTTACCTCATCCCTATTGTCGCCAGTCAAGCAATCGTCCAGCGTCTATAGTAACGCAGCCCGATAATTCATTACGACAGAATTGTGATGCTCATGCTACGGGGACTGGCAAGTAAGCACAAGGTAAGTAATATCGTCTTATACTGCAAGTTTCGGAAACGATATGAGTACTGTACGTTTTTTTGCATTTCATAGAGGTTAATCAACGGTATGCGCGGTCAAAATTTTTATGGGTGACCAATTTTTTTTGTAGATTTTCAAAACTTTTATTAATCAATTATAATATATATGTATCTACAGATTTGTTCGCATCCATCAGTGAGCGATTCAAACTTACAGTTGTCCGTTTTTTTAAAAGCGTGATACATTTTGACGGCATGAGAAATAAAGAAGGTTTTTAAATAAACACCTTAATTTCTTATCTCTAAGGGCTAGCGCATATATACAACTTTGAGTTGAAAAACAATTTTGTTGTGTATCGTATGTTTAAAGCAATATATTGAAGCGCAAATACTGTCAACTCGATAGTTGTACAACAAAAAAGTCAAAAAGCTGTATCGATCTGCTTTTGATTAAAAACTATCGACAACTATCGATCAAATGCTCAATTTGTATTGTATTGTATTGATGTGCACATACCATCGACTAAACAGTCTATCCTCGACTGTCAGTCTAGCATAAGCATTTGGAGTGGCTTCACGGCTCTTGTCACCATGGCGGGCTTTGCAGGAACTATTACGGAGCACACAGAGGAGTTTATTATTAGTGTAGAAAAAAGGCCTGCACTTTACTTAAAGGATCTGAAAGAGTATTCTGACATAAATCTAAAGAAAAAGCTATGGGAGAAAGTATGCATGTTAGGTTCCCGGGGAATAACCAAAAAACTAAATTAAACGCGGATGAAGTCGCGGGCGGCCACAAGTATGTTAATAAAAAAAAAATAAAAAAAATTGTATGATTATATTTATTAAACAAAGATTTTATACAATATCAATATTTAAAATTTCTATAAAACAAAGCACAAATTAGAAATTTCTTGTTAATTGACATTATTTGTAACACCTTGACTCGAGCGTTGCTAAATAAAGACTGGTCGAATTGAGGCGATAAAAAAATTCGACGATCGACTGATTCTATTGTATGCGTACCTCCATCAACTAAACGGTTTAGCTGTGTGGAAATCACGAGAACTACAAAACGCAACAAACAAAACAGTTTAGCCGATGCATAAGTTGTATATATGCGCTTGCCCTAATACTTACGTACTAAAGAGTATAAATAGGTTTTTTAAATAAAATTTTATTTGATGAACGGATTTTTGACATTTTTAAGTTCTCATCAAATTAGGCAAGTAGGCCATCTTTTATAAAGAAGAAGTCATATTAAAATTAAAATAAAAGAGCTACACAGGGTGGATAATAAGTAGTTACATTCAGAGGAAGTACCTAACGAAGTTTATGATAAATTAACATTAATGAGTAATCATTTTTACTAATTATGATGCTGTCGAGAGTTCAAGGGTGAGATTTTTTATTAACATCACCGATTTACCTTCTTAATTAATTTCAAGATTTGTTTTTGAGATATAGTAGGGCACTTTTCATACATGTTTCATACCATGTAAGGTAAGTAGCCCCACATCATATTTGAGAATGCTACTATATAGGTTATTGTACAGTGAAAACCCAGTAAATCGAAATGTGTCGATACCTAATACAAACCGACTACGTTTACCGTCTGAGAAAATCCATTATTGTGTTTCCACTTATCTGTATCACAATAATAGATTAATGGAAATGTTGACAATGTAGGCCAGCGAGCGTGGTCCTCGGAAGAAGAGGAGAAGGTGGTATACGCCTGGCCACTTTGGACTCCGAAAAAGCTGAAAAATGCAAATCTATGAAAGTCCTACTTCTTACTTAGGATCAGAGTATAACACTTGAACTAGGTATTTAGTGGAATGACTTGACGAAAACTTATCAAACAGGTTTGCTGTTTCCGTTACCAAACATGATGTCCTTTTTTCGTAATTCTTGGAAATGCATAATAGCCTCTTTCGATTGCCCTGCATAATCTCCCCGGATAGTTTACCGTTACTGCAAATATTATTCTGAATTTTTGCTTATATCCATTGAAACATAAATTGCTAATTTCACTGCGCTCGCTGTGCAATTTATATTGAAGCTTGTGTCATAGGTTCGCATATCGCAGCGAATTCTTATTGTAATCCAATGAAGGGCTAAAGTGAGAAGCAAACTTGGATGGTATACATCATTGTTATGGTCCGTACTCTCACGTACAGTGTTATTCGTACGTGTCTTTGAGTTGTGTGTTTTGCGGTTAAAACTTGATTTCTACTCGTTTTAGAGTATAAAAAATATCGAGTAATACCGTATTTGAGTATAGGCCATATACATACATGTATGTCGGACTATTACACACTCCGTACGGACCATTATAGGTTTTTCGCTACTTAGAACTAGAACCAAAAAATTACCACTGACGTTACATCTGTAGCTACATAATTTACTCAGAAACTGTTATTCAGTGCTGTAAAATCTTAGTGTAAAATCAACCACAGAAACCCCAATTCCTTTTTCATAATTGATAGGAGTTGTATTATATATTTGAAATCAACAGAAGGCAGTGGAGTAATGAAGTTCAGGTTAGAACTACTCATGAGAAGTTATTTCGTAATTAATGACGTCGATGCTGTTGGCGGGCTGAGGCAAAGAAATTGCACTGCAAGTTATATAATAGAGGTTTTAATGTTAAAAGAGTGGCAAAGAAGCATTTTGGCTCGCCTGATGGTAAGTTGCCACCAATAGCCTATAGAATAAGCTTGCGATACCAAAAATACACTTTCGTATTGGCGAACCAGACCCAAACCCCTAGGTACCCCGTGGAGCCTTGGAACTTGACTCACCAGCAGAAACACAACACCACCAAAAGGTAGTGTTATTTCACGTGACTACAGTCTTCTGTTTGAATTTGAGCGGAAAATCCGCTATGCCCAACCTCTCTTGACCTCTTTCAACATTTATGCATTTTTTCAGGGCTTCAAATGTGTGTTTCACAAAAAGGCATTTAACAATAGTGACTTCTACTAAGAATGTTTTGGGAGGGTGTTTTAAAACTTTGGGAAAAGAAATAGATTTTATTAGAATACATGGCCCTACGGCTGATGAGGTAATTTTATTTTTATATATATTTTACAAATTCCATTTCAATAGCGGGTTGCCCGCGGCTTTGCCTGTACAAAACAATAGTTATCTCGTACAAACTTTGACTCCCTATTTCAGCCCTTTCAAGTTTTCGAACAAACATGAGATTATGTTCTCCTCCATCCAAGGTTCTTTTTTACTCCATAACAAAATTCTACAAAATCGGTTCAGCTTTCTGCTGTTGCTTCAGGCCTAGGAAATACAACGAACCAAATGAACATACTAGGAAATATTATGGGATTGTTGATTATAATTGCTTTCTTTATGTAAGTGTAGATTTGTACTCCATTGATTCTTTAAACATAGAGTATGTTATAAAACTTTTTACGAAGAAGATTCTCTTACCTACATGCCTGATCAAACCGCCTTATATCAGTCGTACGGTTGTTCATGATAATGTTTGCAGGTGACAAGAGACGTGGATCTGACGGATAAGACTTGTTTGCTAACGGGCGCCAGTGGTGGCATTGGGCTGGAGATGACGCGCTGCTTGTTGGCTCGCAACTGCACGACACTGGCGGTGTGCCGCAACCTCTACGAGGCCGGGGGCGCCCTCAGGAGCACCTGCGATAATCAACATCTCCTCCGCTTGTATAAAACAAACCTTGCATCCCTGAAATCTGTCAAAAACACCTCGGACGAATTAGTGAAATTAGACAGGTGAGTATATTTTTTTTTGCATTTATAGAATAAATAACATGGCATGCAAGCACAGGCGGGCCAAGATATTACTCTGTTTATGTATGTACATTCAATTTCTTTGGAAAATTTTAGTTCCGATTTGATCTGATTGAAGTTCAATACAGGTACTTAAACCGATATCAGACGAAACCTCAAAATATCAATATCATTAATTGAGTCTAGACTAGACAAACATTTTGTTAGACCAAATCCTCTCCCATCCACGGACCTGAAAAAAAAAAACGGACGACAAACTAAATGATGTGAACTTAGATTAAAACACTTTTTGTTTTAAGCTAAGTTCACATAATTTAGTTTGACGTCCGTTTTTTTTGCATGGATATGAAGCATGCAAGGTCCTACAATTTCGTTTGTTGTGCACTCACTCATGCACCAGGGGGTCAGTCGCCTAACGGAATTGCTATAGGTATCGCTATCGCTTACGATTTCATTTTGTTATTTCTGACCGCCGAAAGTTTTCAAATACCACACGCTCATTTTCTTTAATATTCTTGTTACCAATACATAAGAAAAATAACGAGTGCGGGCCATTTGAAAACCTTCGGCAGTAAGAAATAACAAAATGAAATCGTAAGCGATAGCGATAGCCATAGCATACCCGTTAGGCGAATGGCCTCAGGTCCGAAACCCGACAACCCGCTGCCACTGTCACACTACACAACATTTGTCCATTGTAATCGCTTGACCCAAAACTTCTATGAAATACATACCTTTTAGCTTATATTCATTTTTAAGCTTTTTACTAAACAAATTATAAATGCCGCGTTGTGCAATTCCCGGTTTTTATGAGTTAACTGCATGCTTACCGACTAAAATATAATTTTATATGCTGCTGTGAAAAGGGGGGTAGAACTGAGCTGCCGTCAGTCTTCATTTTGATTAGAAATAACTGCACCAAAATTAAAATTGCGGTCATATGCCTCAAGTCTGTAAAAAAACCCAATGTTATATTTCCCATTTTAGCCAGAGGTAACCTAACTCTATGGGATGTCTGACTGATGCAAAAATAAGATAGCTTTGACTAATGAGCCCGCTAAAAGTTACTGAGATCCATGAACTATTAAAATAATCATGAAAAATGCATTTATGTACCGAGAATGAGCATTGTAGCATAATAATAAAAACAGTACTTTTTTACAAGATCAGCTTGCCTCTGCCTTGCAAAGACGCTCCTCTCCTTTTTAACTCTGTTTTCAGCTGTATTAAAGACCATTTTGAATACATTTTCACCATTTATTTATTTTTTTTAACAACAAAAAAACTCGTTTAATATTTGACTGCTGCAATATTCGGCTGTGGCTTGGGTCAAGCGTTTGTAGCGCCATCTATGTTGAGCTTTGCGTATACTTCTCCATTGCTATTTTTTTTAAAATATGCCACATTTCGATGACGTAGATTTGGTTCAGTACGTAGTATCTGCGTGATTTATAAATCTATAAACATTTTGGTAGGACTGCGTCTTCCGCTGTCCGGCCGGATGCAGTAATGACTATCATTTGTGATAGTTCCTATAACAAAAAAATATTAATATCAATTACCCAATTGGCACTAATGGCACTGATTATTTCATTTTTATAAATGTATATTATTTACCTCATACTTTACTAAGACACTAATATATACATGTAAAAAATAAGTTTCTTTATACGTAACAAGTTTTTCTTTTCTATCTCTGTGGTCATAGAAATTAATTTGATATGCCAACATTATGTTTCTGAAGTGCAACTATTTCAATTGCTGAAATATCGGAAGCTCACAAAGACAAAAAATGGTAAATATCCCATTATTTTAATATGTATTTGATTACGTATTGTTGCCAATGTTTTATTTTGCGAGATTTAAAAAGTAGGGAAAATTGGTGATTTATATGACCACCCTCGAATCACGCACACACACACACGGTAACCGGGCGACCATTGGCATGCTTCACTTACGCTGACACGAAGTCAATCTCTAACTAATCTGTGCACGAAGTTACGTCCGTCTTTTTTTCAGGTCCGTACATCCATCATTATGTTCGCACATCTAGGTACTAAAGGAGGTTTCGTACCGAGAAGAACTGTCAAAAAATTCAGCAAGAGCTGTTTTTTTCTCTCCCCGTTTTATTCTACACATAACTTTGGTACTACATAAGCCCAATAGTATCTCCCGAAAGGAAATTACAACAACATCTATTAAAACAATCATTTTTGTGTTTTCTTGCTCTACCCATACTATGCAAAAATAAAAAAAACTAGTTGTATCATTGCAGGAAAATCGATATAGTTATTTTAAATGCTGGAGTGTTTGGTTTGCCGTGGACTATTACAGAAGATGGTTTGGAGACTACTTTCGAGGTCAACTATTTGAGCCAGTATTATCTATTGACGAATATTGAAAATATGCTGGCACCCGACGCGCGTGTAGTGTTCGTGTCGTCGGAATCGCACAGGTGAACAATCGTGTTAGATTCTTTGATGTGTAACATATTTCCTCTCGCTTTCCTGCAATTTGTTGTGAATTCGTGAAATGGGACGAAAGTGTATAACAGGAAGTCGCGAGAACGCGCGCTATTTGATTTGATTTTAGAACGAAATGTTCAAATGGCTTATTCCTTTTGTAGAAGTTTTATTTCTGTTTTTACTAATACATATAAGGTGAGGTTTCAAATGTTACACATCATAAGCGGCTTACTGTAAGGCTCGCTCGTTTTTTTTTTGGTAAAAGAGCAGCAAACGATGGCTTTATGTTAAATTGCCTCCTAAAACGCTCAGAGGCGGCTCTAGTCCTTGTGGCGCCAGTGTGCCACCAGTACCCTGGCGCCCCCTAGTAGGAGCGGGGTCAAAATGGAATATTTACAATTATATTTTCATAAAAAAATCGGATGCAAATTACAACAATAAAAATCACAAATTTGTAGTTCTTTTAATTTAAAACTATAATATCTTACAGGACACTCGTACAAATATACACACAAACAAATGTTTTTACATAAATAATACTTTTCGTGCTTTTGCATTAGCGAAATCTTTAACAATGTCACTGACTTCAATTTTGATTTCATGTTCAATACTTATTAAGGATAAATTTTTCAATCTACTTTGCGACCATGTTGATCTTAGATAGTTTTTAATTATTTTTAGTTTAGAAAATGACCTTTCGCTGTGTGCTACCGTGACTGGAAGTGTGAGGTAAATCCTCAGTGCTGTGGACAGATTTGGGAATACTGAAATCAATTTATTCGTAAACAAGTAATTTAAAAATATCCAACGGCGTAGTGGAATCATCAATAAACATCATAAATCGATTTCATTAAAGAACTCGAAATTTTCCACATCTGAGAGCCAGCTTGCTAAAGTTTATTTTCTAAATTAGAACAATGTGCTTTTTTTGTATCCGAGTCCAAATCCTTCCATTGTGCCAATTTTTGAAGAAATGAAAACTACACTATTTTTATTGAGAAGTTCGAACCGTTCGTCGAACTTAGTAATTGCGGTGTCTAATAAATAGTAGTAAAAATTGACTTTAAAATGTATTTTCGCGTCTGTGATCGGTTCATCCTCCGCCTCATAATTAAAAACCCTTTTACGAGCGTGAGGGCGCGCAGGTGTGGGAAATTCTGCTATTGCCTCGACTTCTTCCGCTAGTTTTCGCGCTGTTAAGGAGCTTTTCAAAAGCGGAGTCATTACGGAATCCAGACAAACTTATTTTTGCATTATCAATCATTTTTCACCGCTTCTGACAATACAACGTCTGACTTTTGAAGTGTATTAACTATATTTATCTAGCTTAAAATTTCAAACCAAATAAGCAGAGAGCAGATGAATTTAAACGATTTAATTTTTCCCAGTAATGAATTTGCCATATATCTTGACTCCGCATCTTTGCTCTATCAGAATATATGGTAAACAAGGCATCATACACTTTTCCCAGTTCAAAACGTAGAGCTTTTACTGCTTCAACCCTGTTCACCCAACGAGTATTTGAGAGTGGTTTTAAACTTAAAGTTAGCAAATCTTTAGCAAGTATTTGCCACCGTGCTATTGACGCAAAAAAAAACCTAAATTTCTTGCACAATTGAAAATAAAATTTACTATTTCTAATGAACTTTTAGCAGCGTCAATCACTACCAAATTTAGTCATATAAAAATAACGTAAGTATAAACTTATAAAAAATCTAACAAAAATTGAGTTAAACCCAGGCCAGTAGTGTCTGTAATAGGAAATAAAACCCAAAAATTGTTCTTTTACTTCAGCCTTGTTGTTGCTTGCATTTAAAAGAACGAACCGTACGGTTCGTTCGAAAGCCTTTGAAAATTACCGCCACAGCATCCGTTGCTATTTGAATTTGATTTTTTAGTCATTCTAATACAGCCAAGTTAGCAATGATGATCGGCGTGTTTTCAAACGAATCAAAAACGGTGCCGGCTCGCGCCTTAGGTAGTGATACTTAATTATAATCTTTAATTATCTGTTTTAAGGCTGATTTCACGTTGAAATAAAAGTAATTGTGTAGAGTAGGTAAAGACGCAACTTGTGGTGGCGCGCTTGCTTTGCTACCGCGCGCCCGGCGTGGCAGGATGCGCCGAAAGGCCGGCAGGGCCTTAGACCCGGCGCCCGTGTGCACCGCACACCCTGCACTATAGGTAAAGCCGCCTCTGAAAACGCTTACGGGTATCGGTAGAGGCAACTCACAAATGATGCTCTTACCAGAGAGTAAGAGTTGATATCATTATCGTTGTTGCCTACCCGCACCGACTGCTTTTTTATTTTATTTATTTTTTATGTCCGGAAAATACCTTACGCATCTTCAACTACCGGGGGAGCGAAATGAAAGTATCTGGGCTCGTCCCTGCTCATTTCATGCAACCCTGGGGCTCGATGAAATGAGCAGGGCTCTACCCAATGCCCTGAACAGGGCCAGTAAAAACCAGAAAATACTCCAGCGTTGGCCACCCGACACGCACTGTGAGGAGTAATGCGTGCCGGGAGTGCAGCTTTGGTCGAGGCAATTGTTTCCGACTGGTGCGCCGCGCACCCACAGGCGATTGTCCGCTAGCAGACCTCGCCCGATGAGGATGCCCCCGGAGCATGTGTAATGCGAGCCCGTCCCCCCAGGGAAAACTCGCGGCTCCCGCAGCAGTGGGAAGGAGATGGTAGGTATTTCTCTCCCTCTTTCTCCCGCCCCTCCTTGGACCTAAGGCGGGACCACGATTAGTAAGCTTGCGGCCACTGGGGCAGGCGCTCCTACCCGGGTCCTGAAGAGGACCTTGTGCGCACCAAATGCTCTGTCTCGTGGAGTCCGGTAACATTACTCAGTAAAAATTAGTTAACTAAATCAAAGTATGGGTCAGCAAGAATGCCTTTATAAGGCTTTTGCCGCCCCACGCAGTTCTAGACGGGGGCTCCTGTAGATATAAAATGAAATGTCACTATTATACACAAATATTATTATATACTTAGTTTGAAATGCGTTTTTCATGATTTCAGAAACATAAAGTGGTCTTTGAACAATATACTGGCGCCGACTATAGATTCGCTCTCCCTGCCGAAAGACGAGTACACTTCAATCAGGGCTTACAATGTTTCAAAGCTGTGCGGCATTTTAGCGATGCATTATTTGGGCTACCGTTGGTTGAACACAAGCAAACAAGTTTTCTGTGCACACCCTGGGTCTTTTGTGAAAACAAAGCTATGTCGCAACTGGTGGGTGTATGAAGCCCTCTATACTACAATGAAGCCTTTCTCAAAGACGATCGTTAGTATTCTGCTTGCATTTTAATGTGTAAAACCTTATTCTAGTTTAGGATTGCTGTTCTATTTTGGTATATAATTGTAAGTGTAAATAACAGAAGGGCACTATCGACGCCATGAGATGTCGGCATAGGCCTAGAGATGCAAAAAAAAAAAAATTAAAAAATATCATGAAAAAAATGTTTTTTTCTGGAGAATGTTTTTTACGAGTAGGAAATTCAAAATCGTTAATGAAGTTTTTGAAGATACAGGCTTTTGAGTTTATTTTAAAGTTGTCTGATTATTTTAAAACCTACCACGCATTTTAGATTGAAAGTTACTAACCAAGTTTTCAAAAATTGCTAACATTTATGACGTACGGGCAAATGGGAAAATCGACGAATTCCCCGTTCGGTTTATGTTTGTTTTTGAAATATGAAAGCAGTTACAGAGCGCATTTGACGAATGTAAATTTTAGGGGCAATGTATGTGAAATCAGACAATATACCCTAATCAAACATTTATTTTTCAAATTTTGTTTTCTTGAAAAAAAAAAAATTTTTGAAATAAAATAAAGTAGTAGGATTGCGAAGGGTGCGGGTTCGAGTCCCGTCTGCTGCCTGGTCCGCGTGGAATTTTTTCTAGTTATATTTTCTTTAGATAAAATAAAGTACTAAGTTTATTTCATGATTTTTTTAAATGGTGAAAGAAACATTTTTTTGTTTATTTTACATCACTTAGACAGCCCCGTAATATTACTAGGAAACATGCAACAATTAAAGACTATTTTACAGGCTCAAGCCGCCAGCACTCCATTGTATTGTGCAACTTCGCCGGAATTAAAAGGGCTTTCAGCTTTGTACTTCAAGGACTGCAAAAGGTGCGAGGAAAGCGAACTCGCGAAGGATTTCCAATTGGCGTTCCGGGTGCAAGATCTCACGTTTGAGCTACTGCGCAATAGGACCGCTCCAGTCATGGAGACATTGTCCCAATACCGGGAACAAAGCAAAGATACAGAAAACGAGACGCTCGTTTCGAATTACTCGGGTTAGTGATCATACTGTGGTAAGCAGTTGACGGTTCTTGTTGATGATGTTGCAATATTTGATAGAAGATAGAAATTATGTCAGTAAGTTAGCAAGCATATATCGTCTATTGGTAATAAGAACTTAATAGGTGTCTACATTGAAGAAGTACTCAAATAACTTACGGAAAGGAAATTGTTTTGGTTTATAATTTTGATGATTCCTATTTATTACTATGGTCTAGGGAGTTCGTAAATATAAAATCGTATTTGAACAGCAGTTGTTCACTTATATAATAATAATTTGTGTTCTCTATTGGTTTTGAAATTTTATTTTCGAATGACTAACAAGCGTAAAATGAGCTGTCTATAATTATTGTTATTTATTTATGCTACTTGTAGACAAAATTTACCGTGTTAAATTTATCATCACAGTTTAACATTTGCTGGATATAACTTTTGCGATTATTTTACTATAACTATGCTATCGGAATTGATTATAAGAAAACAAATTATTGGTACAGGTAAAAATTTTATTGTAAACATGTAATAAATTAATACGTTGTTTTAAACATTGTTTTTATTATTTACTAAATACATACTTAGGTAATATTATCTAACATTATATGGGATAACCAAAAAGTGCAATGTAGGTATTGCACTTTCAAAGTACCTAAATGCATAACGAAAAGCCCGCTTAGTTAAAAGTACTTGAGCTTATTTTTCTATTCTGGGATAAAACTAATCTGCTTAATCAATTATATATAACCCGATGAAAAATAAGATGCGATTAGCGGGATCGATCTGCGACCGTAAAAGTTGGTTAACGCAACTTTTCAAATATATATCATATTTAAACATCAAGCAGTTACATGCTTTAAAAATAATAAAAATTATAAATATATCATATATATTCATTCGAATAGATTGCGAGTGCGAAATGTGTCAAATTTTGTACGGAAACTTGAACAGCAGCGCCATTACGAACGTAACGAGAACTAAAAATCAGTACACATTTGACAATGACATTTCGTACTCGCAAACTTGCGAATTCGATATTGGTTCGTGCTAAGGTTACTGTACCTCAAGTACGAACAACCAGCGATAAAGTATTCCTATCGCCATTTCAAAGTTTCTATGGAAAAAGTCAGTTTGTTCTTACGTCCGGTAGGTGCGCTCCATAGAAACTTTGACTTTAGGGGAAAAAGGGGACAATCTCGGAATTTGAGATAATAAGCTGGAAACGTGTACAGCTTATCTTGACGTTCTAAAAGTTGTCCAAAAGTTTCATATTATCTCGTGTCTGCGTTGTAAGTTATTCGAGGTCAAATGTTTTTTGTAATTATCTCGGTTTCTATGGTTCCAATCTCTTCAACACCTAATATAAAAATTAAAGATAAAAAAATTTGTCACAATTTTAGTCTCAACTTTTTCCTTTACGTTCAACCCTTTTTGAGATAGAGCTTGTTATCTCAAATTCCGAGGTGAAACCCTATAGTGACTGCACTAACAGTGTAGTCTCATGCCCTGGTTAAGGACAAATTCTGGTTCCAGTACAAAGAAAGCTGTTTAGACAAATAAATACAACTCTATAATGTCTATATAATATGATATTAGACCGATACACTTTCTTCTAAGGATAAAAATATCTGCCCTTACGGCGGCACCCAGGGACTTCAATTAATTTTAAAGATTCATTTAAATTATACAACACGACACTTGGACAAGCATTAAAATAAATTGTCGTCCCAGAGCGGCCGTACGTCTGTTAAGTAACAATATCTAATAGGTATAACATATTTTCATAACAAGATAACCGAATACACTACTTTGAAGTGAATACTTTTTCAACAAATCAATCAGTGGTCGGCGTGAATAACGTTAAAGATTGCCAAAAAGACTAAGCAAAACTTGCAACATACAATTTACAAACATCAGCTTTATAAATATAAAACTTTATATCTGTTTAAAAAGGCAACCGCTACTGATTTTCACAAAAAAGATTGCGCTGCAATTTGGCACACAGATATTAGGACGTAGACTGCTAAGAAAGTATTTTCCAAAATTCACCCCTTAAGGGGTCAAAACAGTGCTGTCTTTGACCTATTGGGGGCCCTGGGCATATTAGGATAATGGGGCCCCTATGAGACCCCTGTTTGGTGATTTAACAGGAACTAGGGACTTTGTATTTGATCTGAGGGGCCCCTATCGATCGCGGGGCCCTGGGCACTTGCCCAAAGTGCCCACTGGGAAAGAGGGGTCTGGGTCAAAATAAGGGATTAATGTTTGTATAAATTACACTATCAACCTTTGAGAGAGAAATGGGAATTTGGTAAATGAGGTAATACATATATTAATTAATTTAGCTAAACAATTTGGCAGATTACTTTATGTACTTGTAGGAGGGCCAGGTTTTGGAAAATCATCCAAACACTACAATAAAATGCGGAAAATGGGGATATTTTGGTATTTCTATTTCGAAATCTCAACATCACTGAGAAATCCCTAGAAAAGATGTAATGTTCGTTTTGGATTCCCGTACACTGTAAACATTTATATAGGTATAAAATAGCTGCTCTATCGTTATATGTGCGTGCGAACTGCGTTGTGAATTTTCAATAACCTTTGACCTTTATCCGGTGCAACTCTCATGTGCTTACGAAGGCATTTAAAGCCGTTTTTCTCGGCTGCATTTGCAGTCGTTACTTGCCACCTACCAAATCCGTACTTCGCTCGCGCGTGGGTTATGTTATGGCCGATTGTACGTAGCGATGGCTTGTGCTCCAGAAATAAGCTAAAGTTGAGACTCGTCTTTTATATTGATCTGATCGGAAGTGTTTGAGAAAGTACTTCATTTAAAATGCATTATAACACACATTTATATAATATGTATTGTATTGAGAAGTCTCAACGCCGCACTCAAACTTGAATTATTCTTTAAGTTTCATTACAGTTGGTACTATCGCAACTAGTATTTGCTATCTCCAGGATCCAAGCATTAAATTTAATTAACGTCTCTGATTGCGACCGAAAAACAAATTTACCTATAACTAAAATAAAAGAAAAGTAAATAATGTCTGAAATATTATATTATACATATAAATTGAGAAATCACTTTGACATTTTCATTGACCAAGTGATCCATTCAAGCTACACGATTAAAATAGATATTATATGTAATAAAATCGATGTTTCCATTGATATTTAAAATTGTAAAACAGTCTTCGATCCGATTCACGATGCCGTTCTGTACCCCTACCACAAACCATTATCGAATTCGAATAGTTTGCGAGTGCAAAATGTCAATGTCAAATTTTGTATGGAAACTTGAATAGCAGCGCCACAAAGTACGTAACGAGAACTAAAAATCAGTACACATTTGACAATAACATTTCGGACTCGCAAACGTTACGAATTCGATATTAGTTCGTGCTATGGGTACAGTTGGTTAAAATTTGCCGGATATTTTTTTTGGTACAGTAATTATCGGAGTCCACTATGTGTTTGTACTTCAACGGATCATGTTGCTCAATACAAGTCATTCATTTTTTTGTTAATAAAAACATAATCGAGTATCTGTTACAAACTCACATTCACAGCCGCACACAGAGAAGACATTTAACATTTAAGTTTGTGTACTGAGATAACAATGGATTGAGATACGTGTCTTTATGAAGCATTAATTTAATTTGACATTTCTTCTTAAACAACTGTTAGCGCTCAGTGATGCGTTCGCTCCATTCCAGAAGGATGCTTGCTAAAATTGACATAAAATTTCATTATGCACCTACAAAAATTATCGTAGTTAAACTAGCACAGCTAAGAGGTCAGTATGCAGTATGCCATTGTATAATTTTATAGGCCCTTCCCTACCAGGGTTGGTGCAAACCCCTTTCGTTGTCACTATAGTAATTTAAGTGATTTACGGAATTGTTACCATGATTTTTGTTTTAAGCATTTACTCCGTGATCATGGCGCTTGCAACAGCGCCAAAATATCGGAAACTCGCTAAAAACAAGGTACATGGTAACAATCCCGTAAATAACTTACAATACAATACAAAAACTCTTTATTGTACACCACAAAAAACATTGAACATTGTACAAAACCATCTAGTACACGTGATGCAATGGTATACCAATGAAATTTTAGTATTCATAATTCATATATCGCTAAAGCGATCTCTTCCAGGCAATCTTTGGATGGAGAGGATTAGAAGGAAGTGGGAGAGACGGCGGTGTAAATCGCTAGTAAAATATATAATATATTAGTATAAACATACATACACCATACACATATAAGATATATATATATATGCATACAATAAGTATAAATTCAAATACATACATTGATCTAGTTCAGTTAGGAGGCAGTTGTAAGCACATCAGATATTAAAATAAAAGTATTACAATGTTAGAAAATGGGAATTCAGACTGTTTTTAAATGTTTAAATAGTTTCTGCTCGTCTTATCGAAACCGGAAGAGAATTCCATAGATGTACAGCTTGCACTGCAAACGAACGATGGAAAAAAGTTGTGCCGTGTACGGGAGTCATAAGAGCAAGATTTATATATTATAATGTTGTGACCATGAAAGTTTAAAACTTTTTTTTAATTATTTTTATTTAGTGGTTTATAATTATTGTAGCTCTAAAGTGAAAATAGTGGGGAGAGCACTGTCTTCTGGTCCTCAGGGTAACCTTTTCCAGAGGACAGGGTTCACATTATCATGTACTAAAATGTAAAGTGGTTCCAATAAATTATTATTATTATTATATTATATATATCGTTTCGTTGTCGTTTCTGTACGAATTATATACCGCGCGCACAACACCTCTTTGTGCCGAGTGCTACCGAACCATTCGACTCGCCCGCCCCACGTGGCGACATTTTAACAAAGGACAAACACCACAGCAAATAAAACGAAACGACAACGCACCGAGCCGGTCAAGAAGTGGTTCAAATACGGTACAGAAACGAAAACGAAAGGATCTGGAGGCCTACTCTATTTCAACGAAAAACGAAATTTCGATCGAATCTTCCCACTATTCTTAATCTCCCTTATTAATAAACGAAGACAACGCATGGATTAGTTACTCCATGTTTTGCCTCTGTCTATTAAATGACAAATGGCATTTGAGTGACATGAACAAAACACGGCGTAACTAGTCTAAACGTATTTCTTGTTTGGTAATAAGGGGGTATATGTTTCTGGTTCGTATTTAATTAGAATAATATTCGTCGTCTAAATATATATTGAGGTGTAGTTTTTCTAAGCCTACTCAAAGAAAGCTTCAATTTTATAGTTTGTCGTTTAAACGTCGTTATCGAAAGTTCGTTTCGGGGAAAGAGAGTAGACCCCCTGGTGAGGAAGGCGCCTTAGATAATATTACATTGGTTATCGATGGTTTAATACTCTAAAGCAATTTAAAGTCTCTTTTTTGGCTTGACTTCATAAAAATTACTACATAGGATAGACATAATTAGGATAAACACAGGGGTTATATAAAAGTGTGTCCCAGCATTGTTTAAAGTAAAAAATCACATAGCAATTCTATACGAGTGTGTCCCAGGATTGTTTAAAGTAAAAGTTCAACGCCGTGTGATATATATGTCCCAGGAGGCTTTAAGTAAAAACGCACTCACATAACATATTTAAGTGTATATTTCCTAGTAGAGAAGAATCCGTTTCTCGATTTGTTTGCGGCATATCGGGCACGTGGTGATGCGGTCGCCGCACATCTGGCACATGCCGTGCCCGCACAGGAATATCATGTTCTTCAACCGGTCTAAGCAGATCGGGCACATTGTCTGTAAACGGACATACCGATGAGAGAATATTCATATACGACACAGAGATATAGAAGGCCGTAGTGTAGGAGACTTATTTACTTAAACGGACATAATGATGAGAGAATATTCGTATACAACACAGACATATAGAAGGTGTAGGCCGTAGAGTGTAGGAGACTTATCCAAGTCTTTTATAGATACTCTACTAGAGATGCCCTGCGGTTTCACCCGTATTAATTTGAGGAAAATGGTTAGTGGATGATAGGATCCACCTTACATTGCTGTCGTGGACTTTTTTTTATAGAGCTTCTTATAGGGAACAATTCCGTCACACTTCATGCATGATTTTTATGTAACTTTTGCACACAACTTTTTAACAACGGAAGCTCACAAATATAATATTTTTCGCGGTTTTGGAAACATGTTTTATTGGTGCACCGTTCCTGTTGGTCGTATCGTTATGTTAAATAGTCATTAGCCTTCCTCGATACATGCACTATTCAACACATTTTTTTTATCGGACCAGTAGTTCCTGATATTATCACCGACCGACCATTATTATAGATAGATAGTCAGTCGGTGCAACGGCAGCTCTCTTGCCTTTTGTTTCATCGGATCTTGGATCAAATCCCGGAAGAAGTGTTGAATTGTGTGATGAGTACATATTTGTTCCCGAGTCATGCTTGTTTATATTCATTTAAATACATATGTTTTTGTACATATTTTTGTCTGTAAAGTAAGTAAGAGATATGTTGTCACTTTCTCTGTACCAAAACTCACCATAATAAATCACTAGCTTATTAGACATGAAAGCATGACAAACAAACTCAGTTTCTGATTGATAACATTGGAAAACCCCACTAATGACTATATCGCAAAATGACTACATATAATTTCGTCTAGATCTTTAATTGGCTTCATCGCATAAAGGCTAAAATCGCAAAATGACAAGATCTTTATTTGACCTCATCAAATAATGACTAATCGTAAAATGAGGAACTAGGTACATCTTTATTTGCCTACATCTCACAATCAATAGGTCGCAAAATGACTAGATAGCTTATTTCTCTTGTTTGTGTTTTGTTACATAAATGTACAGTCAAATGAAACATGCAGCTGCTGAGCTGTATGATGAGGGGCATTCGTTACTGAGGTATATTATGATTTAATTTTAAAATTCTAGGGAGGGGTGTAAATCTTATTATGACATGAGTAAAAACTTGGCCCGCCATAGATTCTGATATTATAGGCACGATAAGGAAAAAATTTGAGTCTAGAGGCATGGCACTGACGCGTTGGTGTTCGGCTACAACAAAGGACGACTCTGATAAACTTCATCCTTTAACTAAAAACAAAAACAGCAGCTCCGTATTTGGACGTACGTAGTATTGTAGTATAGGTCATGTGTAAAATAAGAAGTATTAAAGTTATATATACCTATTCCAGTCATAAGTTCTGTTACAAATGAAAATGCATTTTTTAATGAAGTAATGTAATATTTATAATTTTTATTTGTAAGCATGTAACTGCTTGATGTTTAAATCTAAAGAAAATATAACTAGAAAAAAATCCCAGCGGACCAGGCAGCAGACAGGACTCGAATAATAATAATGAAATTTATACCTACATATCTATTAGTCTCATTCATTGTGAGATGTGGTCAAATAAAGTTGTAGTCATTTATCGATCTTTACGAAGTGATACCTATGTAGTCATTTTTGCGATATAGGTAGTGGCAAACTTCTTGAGTAAAACCACACATAAATAAACTTGCGCAGTAGACTTTATGTATATAAATTTGCTAATGCTAATGCACAGCCTTAGTGCGCGAGCACACGATGCGTTGCGGCGCCGCACCGCAAAGATTTCACCGCATCGGTGGGCACACGAGCGGTGCGGCGCCGCAACGTTGTTACGTCGCAGCGGCGCCGCGGGCAAACCAGCAGCATACATTCTCTATGACGCATAAACAACTGAGCGGTACCGTTCTGACGTCGCAACGCTGTCACCCCTCCCCGCCTCGTCTCGGTGATTGCAAGTCCGGTGCGGCGCCGGAGCGCATCGTGTGACATGCCACAGATATTTCTATGTAAGACACCGCAGCGACACCGCTCCGGCGCTGCACCGCCGCCGCAACGCATCGTGTGCTCCCGCTCTCAGGGTGCTTATCCACCAGTGATGTGCTATGCAGCTATGCTACTAGGGTGTGTGAGCTAAGCTACGAAACTACGTGACCGTTTCTTCCGATGCTAAGCTATGTAGCGGGGCGAGTAAGATGTGCAGCTCGAGCTATGCGATGTATCGATAGTAGGCACTCTTCTCTTGATATAGCTACACCACTCGCAGTCATCATAGCCGGCATCCATAGCACGCATCCTTCCATAAAAAAAACATAGCTTAGTTGAACCCGTTTCCACCAGTGCTATGCTATCTGGACCAATGAATTTGATTGCTGGATATCAAACGCATCCACAGCAACGTAGCATAGCACATCTCTGATGGAAAAGCAGCGTTATCTATGGTCGTTGCTCAAGAAGTTTGCTTGGATGAGGTATATACATATTTGAAGTATGTATACCTGTTCCTTTATGTCCTGAAGCTGTTGTTGTAGTTTCTGCACTACCGCAGCCGGTTGAGGGGTAGCGGCGGGGGTCGTAGCTGGGGCGATTTGTTGAACCGGTTGAACTGGCGCGGAGACCGAAGTAACGGCAACGGGCCCTGGAGCGGGCGAGGGGGCGGGCGCATGCGCGGAAGCGGAAACGGACGTAGAGGCAGGAGTAGGGGTAGGGACGGGCCGGCAACAGTTGTTCGCTATGATGGCGGCGGCTTGCGATGACGACGCTTGCGCCTTGTTCACTTGTACCGCAGTCAGGTTACTATTATTGGTGTTGGTGCCGTCTTTATCCACTGGAAAAACATAAGAATGCTATTAGTATTAAGTCCGCCTTTTGTACCATTCTCTTGTATTTTGGTCAATAAAGTTTAAATAAATCTGTACATATAATAAAATGGTAGGGAAGTCAAAACTGTACATTGAATATTTTTTTAAAGTATACTTCTACAATCGATACTGAAGTCAAAAATATAGTTTTTAGAATTTTTGTCTGTTTGTCTGTATGTATGTTCGCGATAAACTCAAAAATTACTGCATGGATTTACTTCAAATTTGGCACGAATATTATTAAGAAGTCGGGTCAACATACAGGCTACATTTTATCACGCTATCACCTACGGGGAACGAGCAGTGAACCTTTATTTCTAACTAACTACACGCGTATGAAGTCGCAGGCGGCTGCTAGTATATAAATAAATAAGAATAAGAGTAGGTAACAAAGGATAATTATTTTTATTTATATGAGTGATTGACCAGGTGATGGTGCAAATGATAGCGCGTTCGGCCTGCGATCGTTGAAGTTAATTTACGCTATGACCAATCATCGGATAGGTGACCAAAATTTAGGATCTCGAGCTCTTCCGTATTTTGGAAGGCTTGTTAGACCGTTGATCTCGGCTGCATCTGCAGTTGTTAGCTGCACTAATCCGCATTAGTCGCTTGTGATGAGTTATTCATGGCCCAATCCGCCTATCCCAACCATAGGGAAAGCCTGTGGCCCAGTAGTGGGAACAATTGTCCTATCACTGGGGTCTGATGCTGATATCCCTGACCTTCGTGCCTGACGCTGGTAGTGGCGGGTGGGGTCGACAAGGGCGGGGGCGTCACTAACAGGGGCTGTTTTCGTGTGCGGCACTGTACACACTTGTCTTCTAACTGGGGACTAATGATGATGTCACTGACCTTCGTGCCTGCTGCTGGTAGTGGCGGGCAGTGTCGGCAGGGGCGGGGGAGTCGCTAAGGGGGGCTGTATTGGCGTGCGGCACTGCACACACTTTTCTTCTAACTAGGAACTAATGATGATGTCACTGACCTTCGTGCCTGCCGCTGGTAGTGGAGGGCAGGGTCGGCAGGGGCGGGGGCGTCGCTAAGGGGGGCTGTATTGGCGTGCGGCACTGTACACACTTGTCTTCTAACTGGGGACTAATGATGATGTTACTGACCTTCGTGCCTGCCGCTGGTAGTGGCGGGCAGGGTCGGCAGGGGCGGGGGCGTCGCTAAGGGGGGCTGTATTGGCGTGCGGCACTGCACACATTTGCGCATGAGCGGCGCGCACGCGACACACGCGCATACGTCGCCGCACGGCCGGAACACGACGGTAGCGGGCGCAGCCGAGCACACCACGCACTCCGTTACGCGCACGCGTGACGTCACGCACCCGCGGCATAGCAGGCATTTCTTCACCTGCACGACAGGAACACCGCGGATAGTTAATAAGTAACAGCCATAGCTGATTGACGACCTCCACAGCCGAGTGGTTTGTACGTCGCGTTTCAAGGTGTCACCTTCTCGGGTTCGAACCCCGGTGAGGGGCAGATGTTTGTGTGATGAAAACGAGCATCTGTTCTCCAGTCATACATGTTTAATATGTTTTCTTATATACAAATATACTTATATATGTCTCAGTATATGTATTCTATCCGTTACCCGCGTATTCCATAACACAAGCCTGCAGTGCTCACTTTGGGGCTAGGCTAATTGGTGTGAATGTTGGACATATTTATATATCGAAAAAGATAAAGCAAGTGTGTGTATTTCGCGTGCCAAAAACATAGCAAAAGGATGAGCAATGGTCCTCCTTTAACGCTCTTTTCGGGCTATCATGGCGGACGCACTTACCAATTATGCTACTTAATGGCCGTGTCGAATTGCTTCTAGTATTTCTTAGGCTGCAAAGGCAAAGCCAACTCTTTGCATTGTAGGTAACCCACAGATGCGGGTTCGAGTCCCGTCTGCTGCCTGGACTAGGTGGATTTTTTTCTAGTAAAATTTTGTTTAGATTTAAACATCTAGCAGTTAAATCCTTAAAAAATTTAGTACATTCCTGCAGCGGTCAGCAAAAGCGGCATTGATGGACGAACGTTTCGCCGTGCACACATTCTTAAGTCCACGAATTCCTAGTTGTGGCCAAGGCTTGTATAGTACTTTTCTCAAATAATACGCGGAAATTTATACAAATGTCGCGAAAATCCGTAAGTCTTTGTGAATGTCATATTATGTGTGCCATTTACGTAGGCAGTTGCTAAACAGTCACTCATATTCATAAAAATAAAAACACTGTACGCCTTTTAACATGAAAAACTGTATGGACATACCCTCGCGGCGCAAACGTTGCAGCAGCATATATGTCCGCAGGGTCGGAACAGAGTGTCCCGCTTGCCGTCCGAGCAGACGAGGCATTCGTCTGCGGTCGGATCACTTTGCACAGGCGCCACAGCAGCAGACGCAGACGTAGACGGTGTTTCTGCTGCCGGCGGCGGAACGATGGCCGATGTGGATGCAGATGTACTGGAGGCGGGGGGAGGTGGGGACGAAGCTTGCTCGCTCTCTGGGGAGGCGTCGTTGGCCCCAGGGCCCTCTTTGCGGCACATTGTCAACGTCTTGTAGAGGTTCGGATCGGGGCACAGGTCCAGTGGTGTTTGTCCTGCATAAATAAATGTTATGACGATAGTATGTTCAATACTCACACCAATTAGCTTAGCCCCAAAGTAAGCACTGTAGGCATGTGTTATGGGATGCTAGGGCAACGGATAGAATACATATACTGATACATATTTAAGTATATTTATATAGAAATATACATATTAAACATCCATGACTGGAGTACAAATGTTCGTATTCATCAAACAAACATCTGCCTCCATCGGGATTCGAACCCGGGACCTCTCGAGTAGGCTACACCTTGAAACCCGGCGTACAACAAACCATGCGGCCGCGGAGGTCGTCAAACGTCGATGATAGTAATATCGCTCTGATATTTATTAATCGCTTTTGTTATTTTCAGAAAAACATCCTCCCCCCCCCCCACTCGCTCCTTTTTATACAATAGCGATATCGTCCGCGTTAACTTTAGTTTTTTGAGAATTTCTCAGGAATCCAAAATTTTTCGGGATAAAAAGTTTCCTATTTTTCTCAATTAGGTAATAAACTACATGTGTGCTAAATTTTATCCAATTCCGTTAAGCAGTTTTTGCGTGATTGCGTAACAAACTTTCACATTTATAATATTAGTAGGATTGTAGAATTGATTTATTGACACAAGCTTTAGTTTTGTAGGCGATCGCATAAAACAGTTAAAGTAAGCTGGACCTAGTTAAAAATGTTAATTACATCGTTACCATCAGCATCCAATTGCTTAGATGCATCAACGGCATGTCGGAGTAATGGTAAAGCTCTAGTAGTCCTAGATTTATTTGTGTGATGATGATCACAATTATTTTTTTCGAACTCTGCTAGGCATAGAAGGCATAGTAAATATAGGTTTAAATACGCACCTTTCTTATTCTTAACTGTGAGATCAGCGCCATTACTGACTAGGAAGCAAGCGATGGACACGGATGATTTCTTGTCGTGAGCGTGGGCCAGGCCGGTGAGGACAGTCGTGTCGCGAGCGTCTTGCAATCGCCTCAGCTGCTGCAGCGTGTGGTGTCTGAGAGCTTCGTGCAAGGGTGTATCTCCATCCTGTAATAAGAAGATGTCAATATAGTTACGTGCTAGACCTGGGGGGAGGCTAAGCAAAATGTTCCTTAGTGTGTACTCTTTTGTAATTATCATCAGCCTATTAATGTCCCTACTGCTGGGGCACAGGCCTTCCCTATGGATGGTATAGGGAGATTGGGCCATGACCCACCACGCGGGCCCAATGCGGATTGGTGGGTGCTAAGACTGCAGATGCAGCCAGGACCAACGGCTTAATGTACCTTCCGAAGCACGGAGGAACTCGAGATAGAAGATTTTTGGTCACCCATCCAATGACAGACCATTGCGAAAGTTGCTTAACTTCAACGATCGTAGCCGAACGCGCTAGCCACCCACACCATCGAGCTCCACCTCCTCTTTTATAATGCTTTAAAATAATATGTACTTCACATAAAGTCAGTTGTAATAAGCATTACATGGAGAGTCTCACCAAAATTTTAGATAAAACCTTGAATTTCAGATCTTCTTATTTTAGACTAGCGGCCGCCTGCTACTACGTCTGCGTTAACTTTAGTTTTGTGAGAATCCCACAGTTTCTCCACTCTATTTTTTGGAGAAACCTACGAAATCGTAGTCCATGGGCGTAGACTAGTAAAAAAACATGAACTTACTCCAAAATTATTGGAACATGTTACGTATATTTTCTATAGAGATGAAAAACCCAATCTCGTGTTCGCAAACTCATCAATTGCTGCTTGCGTATTTGTCGGTTTTTAGAACTTTTCACGTGAATTATTTGAGGACGTCACCAATTTGATCGGCGAACGTTCTCCACGGACGGTTTCTGCCGACGTCGACGCTTCCAGACACATTCGATTAGAATGTAAACGAGTGAAAAATGAGTATACGCCAAATGGCACGTAGCGCGCCGGTTGCGGTTCAAATTTAAATCTCCTAGTCTGAGACTGTTCTATTTGTATTTTTAGAGAGACGCGTCAACGATGCACTAACATCGATCTTCAATTAAATGTCCCTCTCGCATGTATTTAATAGCATGGACATATAATGAGAATCTTTCTTTTAAAAGGGTCATAAAAAAATAAATTGAACGCAACGCTTTGTCCAGTAAAGGTATCGTGTGTGTAACTTTTTATAGCACATAGAAAGGTACGATCCGAGTGTGTGTTGTTTTTTGACTTCCAGCAGCAACACCGAATACAGGTTGTGTGAAAACTGCAGGTTAGTGTTTTGCTGGTTAGTGACACACACCCAATCTCTCCGAATGCACAGTGAAATTAATCACGTACCTAGTTATTCTACTTTATCACATATGTTACGATCATCTTTATGTTCCACGAGCAAGCACATGATCGAAGTGTACTGTTGCTCCAGAGCCAGGTGCAGGGCCTTTTGTAGGTTGGCGTTCTGCAGTTCTAGGCGTCCACTCGCATCTAAAAGCTTTCCCAGACAAATGAATCGTGTAGTTACTTCTTATCGTATAATGTTAAAGTCTGCTCAGTATGGCCAAAGCTAGCGCACGATCTGAGTGTACCACCGGTCGACGATCAAGTGCAGGTCTGTCTGCAAATTGGCGTTATGCAGGTCATGGAATAAAGCAACTCACACCGATTACCACCTCAGTCAAATTAATTATTTAATTACTGCAGGATCGTCTGCAGGTTGGCGTTCTGCAGTTCGCGGCGAGCGACCACTGCCACCAAAAGTTCTTCAAGCCCGGTCAAATAAATCATGTAATTACTCCTTATATTAGTAGTTAAAGAGAGGTAGCGGGTTTTTCAGTCAAATTGGAGCGCTCGTCTGGAGAAGCAACCACCACCTTGTACTTCTGCTGGTGAGCAGGGTTGCAGGGCTTCATTACCAATACTCTGCCCTGGTATTGGGTTCAAGCCGCCAAGGTGAGGATGGCTGGAGCGCCACACATTCTGCCGCATCATCTATACCCGCGACTGGATTCCACCTACACTTAAGCTGTGTATGTGTGGTAGGGTGGCGTAATTAACTGCGCTTCGTATTAAAAAACTTACCTTATCGCATATGTTGAGATCAGCTCCATGTGCCACGAGTAAGCGCACGATCTGAGTGTGCTGCCTCTCGACGGCTAGGTGCAGGGCCGTCTGCAGGTTAGCATTTTGCAGGTCAGGGCGTGCGCCTGCTCGCACCAACAGCTCTGCCACCTCGGCGTGGTTGTTCAAGGCGGCGAGGTGTAGCGCCGTGTAGCCGTCATCCTTCGCATCATCCACTATCCACGGCCGATGCAGCTTGCTCAGCATTATTTTCATGGCACTGTAACGGATAAGTAAATATAAATTAGATACACAAATTAGCCACACATTATTATATATGATATCAACTTTTATCCCAGTTGATCACATTGAATTTGGGGCGTACAGTACCCCTAGCACGAACCAATATCGAATTCAGAACGTTTGGGAGTCCGAAATGTGTACTGATTTTTAGTTCTCGTTACGTACTTAGTAGCGATGCTGTTAAGTTTCCATAGAAAATTTGACAATGATATTTCGGACTCGCAAACTATTCGATTTCGATATTGGTTTCTGCTAAGGGTACTGATCTTTCTCTCTTCGCGCAGTATGTGTCTTTAACTTAATTTGATAGTTCCGACAACGATACTTTTTAAACAAGCTTATTTCAATAAAGGTTTCTCCGAGTACAATCAATTAATCCACCTCTTTCGAATTATATTGTCGCTTTGTAGTCCAAGCCCTTAATCGAGACAATGGACTCCTTAGAACGTCTGTTCTAAGTTCGCTGTAACTGACTGTAGGTCTATACAGAAAAACGGATAGAGTTCTTTTGGATTTATAATTTTAATTGGATAGTATGCGATGAATATGTAAGTAATTTTTTGATGACATTGCTAAATCATTGACTCATGGCGAGTTCTTACGTAAGTACCTATGTCTTAATCAAAAAAATGTTGTACCCACCATTCCAAAAACGTACTATAAGTTTTCCTGCGCCAAAAGGTTTTATGAAACGTTACTTAATCCTAATCCATCCGCTATATCCATCAAAAAGATTTCGAATTCGAGTTTTGCTGTTTTTGTGTTGACTTGGTAGTGTTGGTCGTTGTTATTGATATCTATTTATAAAACTAATTAGATAAAACAAGGCTGTGAGCTTATATTTTTCTCAGAAAGGTCTGAACAACGTTGCATTTTTGCTAAGAAAATACACTCATGATTTGTAATTTATTTTTCTACACCGGGAAGTTCCTATCATGGCTATTATAATAATCGACCACAACGACGATTGTAATATGGAAATGACAGTAAAAACGCGAATGGAACATTAGTGACCTGCGTAATAGAATACCTCCACCATACCGTAAAGTGGTTTGCAGTGACTCTATTTACTAATCATGAAACTAAACAAAATAAATAACGATTTGCTATAAAAATACGCATATTTTTAAGCTAAAATTAAACACCATTTCAAAAGACAACTAGAACAGCTACAAACATTAAAAGAAATCAGAACTACGTAATTAAAGCGATATATTATTCTTTCTCTTTTTTAGATACTACGCTGGTAAACAGAAAAAATCATATTTAAAAGTACCTAAGACTGCAGCTAATTGCAACATTAAATGCACAGACGTGAGGCGCTAGTAGAATGGAAATGTCTAATTAGGTTAGGTTTGTGCAGACGTTAAACAAACTGTATACGTATCTCGAGAGGAGGTCTTATTAGATTCTTTCTTACTTAATTTTGATTTTGATTACAAATTTTATATTATCTTAATTATTATTATAATTATTTGTGGAGATTTTTAAATGAAGATGGCAATGGTTGATTCAATTTTCACAGAGTTGATATTTTATCCGTCAATTTCCCAACAAATGAATACTTAAGTAATATATTTATATATATTTAATAAGATTTTGTTGCATTACTAGCGGCCGCCCGCAACTTCGTACGCGTGCAGTGAAATTATCTTCCTTTCATCCATATGTCACAAGGGTCTAAGTTTCATACTTTAAAAATTACATGGTTTTTTGTGATCTTTCATTTTTGGATTTATTCTCATCTTCCAACTGGTGGTTCTATTATTATATTATATTATTTAAATTATAGTCCCGGCTGCATCTGCAGTCGTTAGTACTCACCAATCCACAGGGGGCCCGCGTGGATCTGTGCCTAGGCTCCAGCAGTAGAGAAGTTAATAATGCCGCAATTACATTTGGCCGTTAGCCCTTTTTCGGGTGCACGAAAGACATTAATCAAATTCGGGCACCCGAAGCAATATTTCCACTGGAATACGGACTGGAAGCATAGAGGTATAAGAATAGAGTAGGGGAGATTTAGGCTCTACTACAAGTGGAACTGCTAGCTTTCTCTCTCTAATCGCGCATGCGCATTGGCAACCGTAAGCATCTTTCTATTTCGATGTGATGCCATTGGATGCCGTGCGTCACAAGAGAGAGATAGCTAGCAGTCTCTCATCTTCTTTCTCATTCTACTAGACGGACACTTAGAACCGCCTTCCCCACTCTATTCTTATACCTCTATGACTCGGGGTAAACAAAAGGAAATCTACCCGAATACGGGCGCACTCGACTCTATTACTGTACACTAAGTCGTTTACCCGAATTTCATTGGCACTCGTATTCGTCGGGCTAACGATCAAGTGTAATTGCGCCATAAGGCTGATGATTTTCTTGATATGAAAAAATGGTGACAAACAAGCATTGGGCCCGCCTGGGCGGTCAAATATCACTCGCACCGTTGCTTGCCCTGACCCAATCCCCTACCCCGTGGAGCTCTTGAGCGCTTATTAACCGACAAAAAACACAACACCACCAAAAGGTAGTTAGTCTCATTTTACATCTTCTGTGACGTGAAGAGTACTTCCCCGGGGCTCCAATCCGTGCGGAAAAACCATTATGATAATTGTAATTCGGTGAAAAGTATTCACAGTGGCTATAGCGTAAATAGTGGGTCCAATATATTGTCACAAACGCTCTCGAAACGGAACCGCGAAAGTGCTAGAGATCGAATGTGCCAGAGCACCGCGGGTCGCGATAGAGGTCGAGTTATGCGGCTCATTCTAAAATGAGCCTTATGCAATACGGCGTAAGGGAGAAAGTGCAACGACATCTGAACTTGTTTACAAGTTATGCGCGCTACCTGCGTAGGTATAAGTAGGTACTTCGTACTCGCGGCTGCTAGCTAATTCTCAATTTAAAAGGTACTTTCTAGAACGCGTCGATTGGCGTATTGGCTCCGGGCAGAGACAGTTGAGGTTCAACAGCGATTTTGGAACGAATACAAAAGCGATCAAAGTGCAACAAAAGTGTTCAAGTGCGATTGTTTAGAGACTTGTATAGTGAAATACAGTGTTTTGTAATTAACATTGTATGTTAATTGTGTGGGGTATAAAGAACTGTCAAGCGTGAACTGGCATATAATTGTGAACCCCATCCGGACACGTAACAATATATGCAGAAAGTTTTTAAGAAGGCTTGGCGAGTGACTTCCTCTCATACCCCTTTATTAATAAACAAGGGATAAGTTTAGATTAGTTACGCCGTATTTTCTTCACGTCATTCATATCATCGTCATCATCATCATCATCATCATCATCATCATCAGCCTATTAATATCCCCACTGCTGGGGCACAGGCCTTCCCTAGGGATGGAAAAGGGAGATTGGACCATAATCCACCACGCGGCCCTAGTGCGGATTGGCGGGTCACTCATATGCCATTTGTCATTCAATGAATAGAGATAAAACATGGAATAACTAATCCAAGCTTATTCTTCGTTTATTAACAAGAGGGATAAAGTAACGGATTTAAGTTTTTATCTCATGGAGGTTTGCATCCTATCACGTGATATAACATAACATAATTGTATTCGTTGCGAAATGTAGGATGCGTATATCACTTTTTACTTATTACATTTACATTACACATCAATAATGCAAATTTTGTCATTAATTAGTTTATGTTTTTGTGTGGTAATAACTCGGACCACAATAGTTATCCATGGGAATAAAAATAAGAGTCCGATTGCTAGCATATTTAACCGAAACTGTTATGTTGTTCGTTTTTTATGGACCTACTACAATAATAATTAATTGCTTACTTACGTTTTGTACAGTAGTAGCTACCAAAAGCACGCTGATCTCAATATAGCGAGGTGGGGTTCATATTTTTTGTTGTGGATTTTTATTACATATGGGGCATACGCCCCCGCGATGATTTCGCTTTAGAACTCCACGAACGATGTCATACGACAGTAAGAAATATTCTTGGAACCCCCGTCGAGTAGTTACTATGAGCAAAGGCTTTTTGTTTAGAAATAATTTTTGTTATCTTTAGATATTTCATCACAAAGGAAAAACAGAGCTTTTGAATTTTTACGATAAATCGTAGGTCCTAATGAGAGAAATGCATGAGTATTGTGGAACACTAGTTTGGAACGAAGTTAAAAATATTTATATAATACCCACAAATTCGCACTGGGCCCAGGCGTCAAGTCATGGTCCAATTTCTTTATTCCAACAATAAAAGTATGGCGGATCATGGTCCGATCCCCCGATTCCGTTATAATATTAAACAAAACTTTAAACCAAGCCACAGCCACTCACTGCCGTTAGTAGTCGCGCATCAGCTGCCCATCTAGCGTGGTTGTGATAGAAAAATCTTACAAAATTTTCGCCTAGTCCCCATTCGCCATATCGTCTGAAAAGCAAATTCGTTCACAAGAAAAACCCCATTTACTTTATCAAATCATATATTTCAATTAACAGAATTTTGTTCAGTTTTATAGCGCACTAGAGAAAAACATAAAGATGGCCCAGCTAAAAATGCCTTGGATTTATTCTCTTTAATTATTTTTGTTGAACTAATAGAGCGTTTTAATTATTAATTACAAGTATTAAGAATATTTTTACAAGTATCAAAAAGTTCGGAATGTCCAATGGTATGCCAAATTTCCAATCTGCAATGCCAATCATGTGGAATTAAAAGGAATGTCTCAACATCGGCCAGCTAAAACAGTACGCTACATGCCACCATGGCGGGGAACTGATTTATTATTTCGGTTGCAGAAAACGACTACGATGTTGGGGTGGTTGAACCCACACGAAAATAGCTCCAGAGATAGCGTTTACATCACCTACAAGATTTACGTATCCACTGTCGCTGAAAAACAATGACGTTCGTGTCTGTGTTATTTTTTCAAAACATTTTTATTCAACGTTACTCTGGTTTCAATGAATTATACATGTAAGATCATAAAGCGTTTCCGCGACGACTTTCGCGTGCTTGAGTAAATGTTATCTGAATCTGACGGAGCTTTTATGGTAGCTGTCGCATTTAAATGTCTCTACAATTATGCTGTTGGCAACAGTAATTTAGGCTGCACACATTTTAATATGCCGTATTACGTTCAAAGAGTAAAAACGAACGAACTAATTAAATAAGGTCAAACGTCGTCATCGGCGGGCGCGGCGCACGCTCACGAGCATCCTACGTACCCAACAGTTGGTGTCGGTGCGCCGGCCACCGCGCGTTTCCTTCCTCCGTACACCGCCGCGTCAATATCGGCGCATACCACCGCGCACTATCAGTTCCTGATGATGCAATTCATGACTCAAGTGATAGTAGTGAATACACCGATTAATGGATGCCAATCCTGTTCTGATTCGCAGATGAAAACGACAAGACATGCAACGATGAGTTCCAGCTTCGAACAGTTCAGACAGATGTGGTATTTGTATTCATTGTTTTTATTTAGGTGTGCTTGATACATTTATCCAATAAAGTACATAATATGATTTAAAAAGAATTAAAAAAATCCTTTCAAGTTTAACAATAAGTAAATATACATTTAAAACTGAAAAAACTATCCTTGAAAGGTTGAAGTTGGAAAAAGTCGACCTACTACAAATGTTACTGGCGCGGCGATTGCTGATAACGATTCATTATTCAAGCGAGCAGGCGATCAGCCTGATTTCATATGGAGATCTTATTCATAATAACAATGAACAGGACAAAGGTCAGCTTTATTTACAGAAAATTCTGCTAAACCACATCCAAGTTCTCTTTATGTGAAGGCTCTGAATAAGATTTCACAACAAACATGATGGATTCAGCTTCCGCGACAATGAATTTTGCACAAAGTCTGCGACATTTTTATGGGTATTGGGTGTTATTTACAGGTTTATATGTATGTTTTTCTAAAATAAAACAATTCCCTTTTTCATTGAAACTATGAAAATGTACTTTATATTAATAGTAAATAAAATGGATGGATAAGGTTTGATTTTTTTAATATTAATTAAATATGTAATGTGACACGCTAATGATCAACGAAAACAATTGTGGCGATGTCATAAAAGTTTCAATTTGAAAATATTGATACCTACCTATTTCATTATTTTTCGATCCGATTTAATAACAAAATTAGGTTCAGCAGATTAAGAGCAAGTCTTATAAAAAAAAGCTATTTTGCGGCTATACACAAAAATAATATAATAAAATTATAATAGTGGTAAGTTTAAGGCATTCAATGTAAAACGTTTGTTGTAAATGTATGATATTATTTGCGGCCGCCCGCGACTTCGTATGCGTGGAGTTAGTCAGAAATAAAGGTTCACTGCTCGTTTTTCGTAGGCGATAGCGTGATAATATGTAGCCTATATGTTGACCCGACTTCTTAATAATATTCTTGCCAAATTTGAAGTAAATCCATGCAGTACTTTTTGAGTTTATCCCGGACATACATACAGACAAGCAGACAAAAATTCTAAAAACTATTTCTTTGGCTTCGGTATCGATTGTGGATCACACCCCAAGTATTCTTTAAAAAAATATTCAATGTACAGTTTTGACTTTCCTACTACTTATTTTATTATATGTATATAGATATTCGCGGCTAATGTGTGTGTTAGTAGCCAGGCCTATCGCAGCAGCCCTTGCTTGCATTAAGTGCAAACATTGCGTTCGTATCGTATGGACACTGTCTGTCATTACATCTAACGACTCATAAATTCACATTAATCGAGAAAAGGCCTCCCCGCGTCATGGTGATGGTGAGTAACTCGCTGGAACACGTGCATATTCACAATATGGTATCATGATCGTTATGACCAACCGTATAGCGTAATTTTAGAAATGCGAGTCATTTGTTTCCTTTAGGACTAACCAGATAGTAACTTTAATATGTAATATCATATGGCTGATTGACTTAGTGATAATGAAAAATTGGAATGTTATTAAAATCGTGTATAATAAGACCTGTATTTATGTTAATTAAAACTATAAACATGGCTTACTCTAAGGCCCTCATGAAGTAAACAGACGAGTACATTTTGTTTATATTTGACTTTTTAGTGCAGTAAATAAAAGAATGATTTTAGTTTTTAAATCTATGAATTTTTTATATAACGAACTTAGTAGTTTCTCTGGTAACTCAAAATTCACGGTGCATAGATGTCCTATGCGTTTTCAATTATTTATCTTTAATGGCATTGTAGATCTTGATAGAAGTTGGACTTATTACTGTTATTAACTTAATTAGATCAAGTTGAATACAGATTCTTCGTGCTCTGATCAGTAGTAATTTCCGAGAGAACTTCCAAGGAATACCAGCGGAACTTTCATTGCAGTACTTTGAATAATTAAAGTGGAATTCAACATCGCTATCAGCTATTGCTCGTTAGTCCCTGGTTGCTATAATGGCATTGATTTCTTTATTTCAAAATAAGAAATATGCAGTATTTTTTAAATCGAAATTGTATTTATCCTATTTTAAGGATTTAACTGCTAGATCTTAAGAACTTTTATCTAGAAAAATTCCAGGCGGACCAGGCAGCAGAACCATAGCGGAGGGTGCGGGTTCGAGTGCCGTCTACTGCCTGGTCTGCGTGGATTTTTTCTAGTACCTAAAATATTATTTAGATTTAAACATATAGCAGTAAAATGCTAAAAACAACCATATCATGCATAATTTAATATAAGAAGCTCGATATCGCTTTATCGTAATCGCGGAGGCTTTAGAACTGATGTAGTTAGATGGGTGACCAACAGGATTGAAAACGCGTAAGCACTTAAGCAGCACCCACGAATCACAGAAAAGTGATCATGATTATTTTGTATAAGGAGCATATATTTGTAAGAATAATTAATTACTTTACAATAGTAATATTAAAATACCTTTACTTTTGTAAAGTAATAATATTATTTTAATAAATAAAAAGAATTTCCTTGAATACACTGAAGAGGAAAGAAAACGGGTCGGTTAAATGTCCTTGTAAGTTCTGTAAGCTGTGATGTTAAATTAAAATACTTATTTAATTATTCCTAACCTTAACAATATAATATCGTTTTGGGAGTTATTATGACTAAATTATATATTTTTTAACATGTAATCCAATAGTATTCCGAATTTAATTCAATTTCTATCAAATTATCTATTAGACATCAATCCTAATTAAAGCGACACTTGGCGGTTTTCTGAAATAGAGGTGAATTCGCAATTCATTTATTAGCGAGTTTTGCATTTGTCGGACTCGTTACTTTTTTTTATAAATATATCAATCATATAAAATGTATTTAGAGAGAGTACACATACGCTCATAAATTGAAAGCAACTAGGCGTAGATGTTGATGCCAATAACATCTAACTTCACAATATGCGATGTCTAAACTAAGACTCTTTGAACACACGAAACAATCGAGAGATGAATCATCGTGCCATAATACTAGCTAGCGTCGAAGTGTTCCCATATTCTATATCATATAGTACTTTTAGTGATTTCATTAATGTAAAGAACAATGTAACTTATATTTATCTACAGTTTTACATATACTTGCGATGATCATTTTACAAGACTGATATGAGTGGCTCAAGAAAGTGATCATATTCCTGCCAGCCACCGAGCCGATTCCCCACGGATCCAGAATAGTAAGTTATGGAAATGTGCGATTGGGGCAGTAGCGGCCACCAGTGGCCAATAACAATGTCCCATTAATATTCAACAAGCGCTCCCGGCGGTCGGCTGCTGTGCGGACAGTATCGTCACTATTCTTTACTCCAGCATCTTACTCTCTGATCGAATCAAATATTGCTTACGAAGATACGCCTCGCTCGAGTCTGTTAAAGGACTTTTATTAAGTTGTTCTTACGATCTGGATTTGTGAACGTAACACTGCACTGTTCTCTAGTTATACATACGGTATATGGTACTAAGCGATGCAGAGTCAAAATTATGATTCACGAAATGTAAAAGAAGAGGAATTTAAAGGTATTTAGAATTTCAGACAAGATGCCAGATAAATGAACTTAAGAAGTCTTAATTTTATTTTTATAAGGTAATAATGATAACAATTAGTCCTATTTCTTAAACAATTTTTTGCTTCGATCTCCCCATATAACCTTTAAATTAGCATTTTACAGAATGACTAAAACATTCTACAATGCCTAGTTTTGGCGAACATAGTAAATGTTTCCGAACTTGCTTCAATATAGAAGAGTCGACAGAACTTCCATAAGTGATAAGCACACATCTCCATTCTTTTTACAACTTTGAAACATTGTGGTATCGAAATGCTAACAAAACCATGTTGCTTTCATGCAGACAAAAGATGAGTTGGCTGTCGTCCCACTTGTTTGTCTACGAAACTTTGCCAAAATTCTTTTATTGACTGAGTGAACGTAGGGGCGAGTTTTACGGGCGGACGGTGGGAATTCTCCACCGCAATACATAGCCACCATTTTATCGGATCAACTTAGTAAAGACGATCTAATACTATATAGCTGTCACAGTATTGTGATAAGATTTTCTACTTCTCAAATAGGAAACCATTGTGTTGGCAAAGTTGAAAACGCATAAATACCTACTTAGTAAAGTTTGCTACGTCTCTGGTTTTATTAAAGGCTTTTGGTCATAGAACGAATGATATTGAGAAACCTGTGTAGCCTCTATAATTTATAGGTAACGAATTCATACAAGTTAAATATTATCAGAAATTTAAAAAATTAACTGAAGGATGTAATCATTTCTTCAATGCCTTAGTTTTACAGTTCATTTGATGTTATCTTTCTACAAGAGCGAATAAAGTAAAGTGAATGCTCCATTTAAAAAAAAAGCGAAATAGGGTAAATTTATACCTACCTATGTAAATCATGTTACTTTTTCGAGCCTATTTTATTACATCGTTTCAATTGAAATTTATACTATGAAATTTTGATTTATTTCAGAGGTCAGTGAACGCTGAGTGAGGCTGCCAGAAGTGTAGATCTGAACTATGTATAGCGCGACTACCCCGCGGGAGGTGACAGTGGTGGATGGTGCGTACTAATAATAGCATCCCCTCCAGCGCTTCTCTCGCGGCGCGCGGCCGTCCCGTCAGCGGGAGCGGGCGCACATGTGGCTCGCTCGGCGTGTGCGTTTATTTTCGAAACAGTCGTCACGCGGCGAGGTTCACTGTGCACCTTACATAAGAGCGACCGCGAGCGAGGCTCCAGCGTGCACCCCTCCAGGTCGCCGTCGCTGCAGGTCGGTGCACGATCGGGAAACCGATCCGGTGGACGCCTGCCGTCGGTTCTATTTCGGGAAAATACAAATTTGGAATGGATGGTACTCGCGAGTCGTAAGCGAACTCCGCCTGTTGAGTCCATTTTTAGAGCTGGTCTGCGCGTGCGCACCGAACTCGCCGCCAGTGCCGAGCGAGCTGCCACCACGCCGCGTCGCGCTTCGCCCCCGGGCCGGGCCGTCAGTGTCGAATCCCGCGCTCTATGCCACGAAGTGGCGTTACTTTACCTGTTCAGTCACCAACACCTCCAGAAGACCGGTCACAGCAAGACAGACTGAAGAATGAAGAAGAGCCTTGTGCTAGTTCCGTGCTTCCTTACTTCCCATAGTGCTTAAATTCGTATGGAATGTAAAGAAGTATGGAGCTGCGCGGGCGTGCCCTCAGATCCGGAAATACCAAATGTGAAAGAAGATCTTAAAAGGAATTGTGTTCATTTATAGTTTAACAGTGTCTTGGTTTCGTGTTGTGTCCACTGATAATCCATTCAATTTAAGCAGGATTGCATCATATACTTGGACAATATTTCAGTTTCATTTGTAAGATGAACACTTTTTTTTTACTTTGCTGAAAACAGTTTGAAACTCCGTTTTTCCTGTTCAAATTTTGAGACAACGCTTGCTTGTTAGATTTTTCTTCTTTGGACTTAAGAAAATAGTAGAAAGTTGCTTTTAAAAAACCTAGTGTAACGAATTAGTAGGTAAAAACAAGAATGTTTATTCGGTGGCGAGATGTCGTAAAATAACATCTGGCGTAGGTTCTGACTAAGGCAACATAAATAAACGTCAGGCCAACGTGCCGGCCGGAGCAACTGAGCTCGGAACTTCTCCCCGCACTCTAAAATTATATTTAGATGCTAGGGAGCTACTATATATTATAGGTTGGTAATGCAAACCTTTAGGGGAGGTTTGTTACTGATTACTTCAAGATTATAGGAAAAGTTTATTAAAGTTGTTATTTTCTTAGATGTACTAAGGAGATTTGATAATAAAATGTAGAGAATAAAATATTTATTGCGATATAAATAAGGAAAAAACAATTTGGTCCTAAATTATCAAAAAAGAATATTTTTTTTGCAAAATTAAGAAAGTACAGTTTAAAAAAGAATGTGTTTTATTTATGTAAAATAGCAACTTTAAGTAGGATTCGAAAAAAATTTATTCGATTGCAAATAAAAAAGTTTCAAAAGAAACTTTCTTTGCCATGTAATGAGATCACTTATAGAGCAAATATTTCATTTCTCATTAGTCTGAAAACATATGTTGAACAGATTAAATGTTTGTGCCAGTATTGTTTCATTGTCAGGGTACACTGGGACCTGGGACGAACGAAACAGCGACGGGCAAGAAAAAAATGGCACAAAAAACAAAAGGAGGCGGCGGCGTTGGGGCCGCGCCTGCGCCACATCTGGGCACAGTGCATCTCATTATGCGGAGCGGTCGCGGCTGAATGGGCCAGCCGACCCAGGCAGCGCCGAGCTGCCCGGGCCCGCCCGACCAACACCATCACGTGGTAACCTCCGATGTATTCAATCTGTAGTAGTGATGAAAGCATAAAGTACGTTGCACTTTTTGATAAATCATCTATATGTATAAATAAAAATTCAAAATAATTTATTCAGTCTATGTTGTTACAAGCTCCGCCGTTCGTCAAACGCCAGTAATCCCGATTTTCTAATACGTTTTAGATAGTTCTTATCTTACGAAAAAAACTTAACTTACAATTCAACTGGATAGGTGGCGCTGCAGTTAGATATAAGGTTTATTTTTTTATATTTATCGGGCCACGGTCGGTTCACATTTTTATTTATTTATTTAATTCAGGTAACAAACAGTCTTATACAAACAATTTTACAATTTATGTTTACAAATAGACCTAAAGTACCATTAATTGATATACAATTATTATATTCAAGCGGCATAAAAGTGACGGATAACTATAAACATTTGATATACATCGCCGCTGCACATGTTAACTATTTAAACAATAATTCACTTATTTTCCTTTTGAAGCTGTAAAGTGATTCACTGAAAATATCTGCTTCATTCAAGTTCTTATTGTAAAAATTACATGTCCGTCTAAAAAAGGTTTCTCTAGCATAGTTGGTATGGCAACTCGAAACATAAAAGGTATCATTTGAACGTGAGGAGAAACGAGGAACTTTGAGTACAATACTCTGCACAAGTTGAGCTGAGTCTATGTGATTGTTTATTATTTTGTACAGAAACATGGCATCCAAATACTGGCGTCTACAGACCAATGACTGCACTTCATGTCTTTTTGCACTCTCTTCATAATCATTATAATAAAATCCGACACGATAATCTAATGATTTTATGAATTTGCGTTGTACACGCTCTATTCTATCCTTGTGCACAGCATACTGAGGACTCCAGACCACGCTACCAAACTCCAATATACTCCGAACGTATGCGTTATAAAGGATCTTAAGAGTACTGCCCCTGGCGAAAGGCTTTCCTAGTCGTAGGATTAGCCCCAACTGCTTAAACGCCTTGGCTACCATACTGTCAATATGCAAATTAAAGTGCAACTTGGAATCCAGAGTTACTCCTAAATCGCGAATAGAATTCGTGCGGATTATACTTTGATCTGAGATTCTGTAATTATACTGGATAGCATTATTTTTACGAGTAAAGGTTATTACATGACACTTATCTAGGTTCAAGAGCAAGTAATTGTTTTTACAAAAACGTTCAAAATTGATCAAATCTTTCTGTAAACTTTCACAATCATCAGAATTTCGCACTATTTTATAAATTTTTGTATCGTCAGCGTACATGAGAAAGTGAGAGCTAGTAAAGCAACGGCTGATATCGTTGACATAAAGACAAAATAAAAATGGTCCCAGGTGGGACCCTTGCGGAATTCCTGAGGGAATATTTAAGAATCTCGATCGGTAACCCTTGAGTGCAACAGCTTGACTACGATTTCTGACATATGACTCAATCCATCTTAGCAGATCGCCATGTATACCGACCCCGAAAAGTTTTTTTATTAATAATGAATGATTAATTTTGTCGAACGCCTTCGAGAAGTCGGTATACACGGCATCCACCTGATATCCAGCATCCATAACATTTAGTACGAAATCAGTGTAAGTAACCAAATTTGTATTGACACTTCGACCTTGGAAAAAACCATGCTGTTCTGCGGTCACGGTATGTTTCAATTGACTCGACAAAAATGAAGTCACTATTTTTTCAAAAATTTTTGCTAGAACACATAGCTTTGAGATTGGCCTATATTGTTTAACATCGTGTTTGTTACCACCCTTCGGAATTGGTGTTATTAACGCTTTCTTCCATATCATCGGGAAACTTCCTTCAGAAAGAGATTTCCTAAAGATGATTGTAAGTGGTAATGACAATTCAGTACAAAGCCTACGAATTAAAATTGGATGAACATTATCACTACCAGCGCCTTTATTAATATCCACTTGTTCAAATAATTTAGCAACTGATTTCTGAGATATAAATACCGAAGATATGTCTACCAACGGTGATGCGTTACTACATGTTGGGTGATCAAGATTGCTAGTGTTACCATGGCATACGAAAACTGAATTAAAATATTCATTAAACATATTTGTGATAGATTCAATATCCGTTGATGTCTCATTATTATAGGTCATGTGTGTAGGGACATTCTGGTCGCCGAACTTTGATTTTATAAAAGACCAGAAGTATCGTGGTGACGTCGCTATCTTATCTTCAGAAAATTCTATAAAGTTTTTATAACATTCTCGTTCAAGTTGTTTTTCTTTGAACCTGATTGTAGAAAAAATTTGATAATCAAGATCACACCGATATTTTTTCCATTTTTTATGAGCTTTTAATTTTTGTCGAATCAATTTTATTAACGATCCGGAATACCAAGGCGGATAATTAGAATGCGGGTTGATTACTTTTTTTGGAATGTATTTATCCATCAACTCATTAAATACTTTGTAAAAGTAAGATACACATTGTTCTGTATTTAAAACGCTGAATTCTTTCACCCAATCAATATTTAATAATGCCTTACTCATTGATTCAAAATCAGCAGCGTGATAAATTAATTTTAACCGTTTACACCCTTTTATGACACCTATTAGTGGCAATGTCAACGAAATTTCAAGGGATTTATGATGGGGATCTTCAGTGATAAGAGGCGAGTCTGAACCAGTAACAGTACAAATACTGCTACTCATTACTAAATCAAGAATACGCCCGTTAGAGTTCGTACAGCTGTTAAATTGTAATAAATTACATAAGTTCATAAATTCCAATAAGCGTGTGGCATTAACATCGTTATTTGTATTCAATTGCAACTTTGAATTATCATCATAATACCAGACCGCATGCGATACGTTAAAGTCACCCAGGATTAGAAAACTATCATTTGGGTTATCTAAGACGAGCTCGGATGTGTTATCATAAAAAGATTGGAGTGCGACCGAGTGATTACTATTGTGCGGAAAGTAACAACAAGCTAAATGTAACTGCATAGTGGTGGTGGAATGCACGGCCGTTGCGCCGGGCGCTTGCATCTGGTTCGGCTCTAAAGCAGTAGCCATCGAGCCGCGGCCATGAGCGTACGGAATACTGAGTGTAAGCCACAGTTCGTCGACGTTGTCACTTGACCGCCACTGGTCCCGGCGCTGTGCGCACAGCTCGCGGCGTACTGCTATAAGTACTCCTCCGCCGCGCGTGCCGCGTCCGTCCTTTTCGTTACGATCTCTTCGATAAACATTATAGTTATTATAAAAATATTCCGCGCTATTAAAACTTTCCGTCAACCAAGTCTCAGTCAAAAATATCAAATCATAGTCACTCAATAGTACATTAGTCAAAAAAGTTTCTGTTTTAGTACGTAGTCCCCGCACGTTCTGATAGTATATATTCAATGATTTAATGTCAGTCATTTTTAAAGTTTATTCTATCCAAATTATCATTAAAATATTTAAATCGGACACTGTAAGAAAATAATACCTTTTTCAGACTTGGAGATGCAAATATGATTGAATAATAAGTTATGTAATTAGATTTGAAGCAAGTAATTCTTGTTAAATAACAATATTTCGTATGTGACATTTTAACGTTTTGGAGAAGTGTACAATATTTAGGACATGGACAGCAGTTTACAATTAATTTGTGTTTACAATTAGTATGGTCTGCATACAATAGGTTAGCAGATGCAAAAATAAGGTGAATTAAAGACATGACAGTGCATTTTTTACTTAATAAACCAGTGACATAAGTGTTTGGGTTAGGTAATAGTCATTTAATTTTAAATAAATCGGATTCATTTGTGATACGAAATATATTGGATTTATCAGTTTTTCGAATAAATATCTTACAGTCTTTTACCCATAGATATGAGTATTTCTTTTCAACCTTAAGCTCGCGCACTCTTTTGAGCAGCAGTTTGTTTGCCGGTGTAAGGTGATCACCAATATATAGGTGAGAAGCCGGTCCTGGTATTCCAATATCAGCCGATGTGATGCCCGTTGATCGACGTGCCCGCGCTGCTGCAATCAGCTGGTCCTTGCGCCTTCGTTGAGTAAACCGCACAATTACTGACGGATGACGAGCTGTTTGTTTACCACGTTCATGGGGCGCATTGGTATCTTGAGGATAGGGACGAACTCGATGAATAGTGTCAACATCGGTATCGGAAAGCTGAAGCCCCAAAACTTGACAAAGGTTGTAAAATAATGAATATAAATTTTCACCACTGGTCGAGGGTATTCCTGAGATTTCAATATTATTTTGTCTGGAAAATTGATCTTGTGCATTATTTTCTAACTTCAATTCTGATATGGTCTCAAGAGCTTTTGTAAGCTCTGTTTGAAGATCTGGTAGACAGGATAACTTCCCCTCGGCGGTTACTAATCTGTCCTCAATACCAGAAAATCGATTTTCCATTTCGTACCATTTGGAGTTCAAATCTTCCACAGATTGTTTAGTACTGCGAATATCCGATTGAATATTATTAAAATCCTTTTTCATGGCGTTGAAGTCCACACGAAGACTTTTGATTTCATTTAGTACCTCAGCCATAGTAGCACCTCCTGTCTCAGAGGGCTGAGCGCGACAAGATATACAGCGCCAGGCTGCTTTTTTCTCCTGTCCCATCTTCCTGTAACTGGCCTCGGAAACTCCTGCACATCCATAGTGGAAACTTCCATCGCACTTACTGCACGACACAGAGTCGGTAACAGTATCCTTACACTTTGCACAAAACATAGCTATTTATGGATTTTATAAAAGCAAGATATTATTCAGGGTTTGTATAGATGATAAAATTAAAATTTTGAGCAAATAATTGCCAAAATCAAATTAATTAACAATTTAACGTCGGTAGCCGCGGAATAGTATCCGTCACTTATAAGCGCGCGCGCCTGAGTGATATGTTATATTGTTATATTTATCAACCGAAAACGCAAAAGTAGATATCATTCTGTAGAGAAAATCAAGTATTCAATGTTTTACTGGCGTTCTTTTTAAAAAATAATGATTAGGACTTGGAAATCTACTATGTGCCACTTGCACCGACGCGACGCGACGTCCTTTAAGTACTTATAACAAAAAATTTAATTTAGTTTGAAACTTCACTGTCTCTTAGTAAATTGTTTGTGGTGAACTATTTCAACGCAAATAGAAAAAGAATAATTTTATTTAAATTAATTTAAGGCCTTGTTCATTTAAGACCAAGTAACCCTTTATATTTAATTTGAAAAACAAGAAACACCTAATTACATGACATTTCTTTATCAAGCGCACTATTGGTTTCACAGAACATAAATTGTTCTGTTTCGATTTATTCAGACCTTGAATAAGGTTTCGGAAAGTTTCGGAAGTCGTTAGAAAGGACATTCCTCGTTCCCCATACATTGAATGCCGCAGAATGCTCAGCAATGAGAAAATGCTAGTTGTGTTCGGAATCATTCATAAACTCCTATTAGGCATTTGCTGAAATACGGACAACTTAGGGAACCGTGGCCTACTACAGAATGTATAAGATTTTGAGGTTATAATTATTATAAGTACTTAATCGTAAACGATGTACACTTTATATCTTCTGCAAGCAAATAGCGTTTTTCGGGTTTCGTAGAAAAAACTTGACATCGGCACGTTACTTAACCTCCACAGTGAAACCGTTTGTTTGCTTGTAGATTTTTATTACCACTGTAAGAAAATAATAATAAACATTTAAATTTTGATGGCATCATTTAAAAATTTAGTTTTTGTGTGTTTCTCGTTAGACTCTTATAATCATTGTTAAACAGATGATAAATATTGTACGATGGCATGCAATTCTTGGGAGTGCAAGTGCGAGTCTGGCTTGCACTTGGCAGTTTATTGGCTTAAAATACGTCAGAATTTTCGGGCCAAGATTTGTTAATTTTGTAAATATGTACTTTATATTTAGTTATTTGTATCGAAATGTAGTAGTACTAATACTTATGCATTCTCATTAATAAACGAAACGTCATCGTGAACTAGTTACTCAGTGATTTGTTCACATTATTCAAGGAAACGATATTTGTAATTTGATAAACAAATACAAAATACAGAGTAAATTAATTTGTCCAATTTTGTTCGAAGTTTATTAATTAAGTACGTTACAGACTTATGTACGGGAGATTTCTTGTTAATGTAAACAAATTTTAAAAAGGTGACAATTTGTTAAGATCCTATAAATGTTCATAAAAAGAATTAACATTTACGGTAAGATGGAAATAAACATAGTTATCTCTGCAATTTTATATGCATGGCACATATTACTAAGATTAATATATATATATATATTTGGAGTTAGCTAAAAAGTAATTAATACAGTAAAGGCAGTACTGATTCGTATATGAAACTATACTGACTCAATGTTCTGTTGATTTGGTTTTCAATCAAAGGACAAATTATAGAAGAATGCACAGGCCATTAAGGACCCATTAAGTATAAAAGCGGAGCGTATGAAGCATGGCGAGCATTAGCCAGGTTCCGTTCATTGTTTCGAGACGAGTTGAGGGGCAGCGGGCAATGACAGCGCGCGCGCACTTCTATTGGTTCACACTCGGATCCAACTTAAGTGGCCAGCGGGCACAGTTTGACATTAAATATAGAATTCGATACGCTCTTTATAAATGAATACAAACGTGTACTGCAATAGGTTTAAATTACTACAGTTTCCAACTGAAAATTGATACCGCTAGTTCAATAAGGCGTGATTCGAACTAACATTCTACAAACTTTTCATTATCTTTTTCGATTGGTGTTAAAAACACACAAAACAAAATAGCCGGACCAGGATGCGCAACTTTTGCTTATAGAATGCAGAAGTCACTAATATATCGATGGCAATGGAAACTGAAATAGGCGATGAGCAGGCAACCTAAAGTTTTACATCAGGGGGCCAATCGCCTAACGGAAATGCTTTGGAAAACGCTAACGCTTACGATTTTATTTTGTTATTTCTAGCCACCTGAGGTATTCAAATGCCTCGCGCTCTTTCTTTTTCTTTTGCATTGGTAATAACAATATTAAAAAAAATGAGCGTGAGGTATTCGACAACCTCAGGCGGCTAGAAATAACAATATAAAATCGTAAGCGTTAGCGTTTCCCAAAGCAATTCCGTTAGGCGATTGGCCCCCAGCACTGCTTCTAAAAAAGATAAAATTGGAACAGAGGTTTGTAAGTATGTTGGTAAGTACTTATGCGGAATCAATAATGTCTAGCTCTGATTTTAGCGTTCCTGATTACTGCCTCGGTGGAATCAAAGGTGCGGCAAACTTCGGCACAGATATATGACGCGATGGTAGGCGGCTGGCGATAAACCACTGTCCCGCGATCACAAGGGACATGCATGGTTGGCAATTATACAGCGGAGCCGCGATCATAATGGACTCAATATTGAGTATATTGGTCGCAGGGCTTGTTGACTGTGGAGATTTTGATTAATAACTCATCTACTACTTAATGCTTTAAGTATAATAATATCTCTGTAATAAAATCAAAACCAGTTACTTATTTGACGTTATTTAAAGGTCACTTATAAATAATAATGTGTACAAATCCAACATTGCAAAATGTACTCTGGTTTCAAGTTTGTTTGTTTTCTACATTGAATCGATTGTGGCTTGAGTCCTGCACGTCGATTTTGTATTATGCACTTTCAATTTAGATTGAATCAATTCTAAGTATAACATCTGTAAAATATCTATTACTGGCTGCTACAACGGTCCTTTGGGACATTTTATCATATCATGACGCAATGCATATTTAACTAATGTCTAAAATCGTAACAATCGAACTTGGAATCGCCTTACTGACTGGTGTGCTCTGCCTGGTTATGAGAGGATATTTACTTCATGGTCACAGATATTGTCAGACCACTTCAGTAAACAAAGTGATATCTATATGTTAGTTTGGGTAATGTTTCGTTATACCTACCTACCTATAACATTTTTAGGACAGTCCAATGGTCTATTCAGGAACCATTTAATTTTATTATCTTATAGCTGTTCTTGCTTTTTCAGTTACACAGCTATAAAGACTATGATTAAATGGTTCCTGAATTAGTACTATCAAAATAAGAACAAAATAGGATTTATCAATAACTGGATAGATGTCTACACATATAAGAATAAAACAATGCTTTAGGCAAACTTTTTTTACAATAATCATTTGAAGTATCAATAATTTCAATGCTGATACATATGACGCCAGTTTCCTTTACCTATAAAGATCTTTAATATAGATAAGGGGGACTTGCAAACATAAAAATTAGTATTACATTGTGAAGACGTATCTAGTTATGATACTCAACAATAACCGAAACTAGCTTTTTTGTAGGCCATCATAGCCGCAGATTAAATAATAATGTCCCAATCCAGAATCGACCCGATCTGCGCCCTTTAATAGTAAACGCCTTTTACTACTGCACAAAAGACTTTTCTATGAGAATGGGATCTTGACCTACCAGTTTGTTGAGAATGCTTAACTCTCAAAAACAATTTATTCATGCATCCATGCAACGACTGCAGCCAACAAAAGAATATAAAACTAGACAGGGGGGATAATGAATACTAGACAAAAGGCCATTTTAATAGAGTTACTTGCGTGCAATTCGGTCTTGTATTTTTTTTTATTACGGATGAATGATTTCGTGTTTGTTGGGATAAGTAAATTGAAGGATAGAATAGAGGAAAGATGTACGACTCGTAATTTTTTCTCGAGATCGTTAAGTCGATCCATATTATTATGTATACGACGGATATCTTTGTTATTGGCGGATGACGCGCGAAAATAACTTGCAGACGAATATTTGGCACGCTTCCAGAGGCCACAGAAAGTCTCCTGATGCTTCACCACAGTCGACATTTCTATCACACAAAAGCGCCCCATGGCAACATAGCATTATTTTATATACATACTAGCGGCCGCCCGCAACTTTGTCCGTGTTACCTAAAATATTTTCCTGATAAAAAGTATTCCATGTCTCAGTCTCATACAACAATGTGTGCCAAATTTCATCCAAATCCGTTCAGTCGTTTTTGCGTGATTGAGTAACAAACTTTCACATTTATAATTTAAGTAGGAAGTAGGATTTCTGACTGCAAGTAAAAAAACAAGAATTAAATAACAACTGCATTTCATATCAAAGCATTTATTTAACTTTACTATGGACTTGTAATTGTATTTTTTTTTGTCTTAAATAATATTAATATTATGATGTATACTTAAATTCATATGAATGTGTTCTGACGATGAATTTATTGTTATTAAGAGAAACACGATTGAAGATGAAGTTCCGGTCCTACGGGGCCAAAAGTTTATATACTGCGTTGTTTCTGAAGACGTGTTAAGCCGTTTATCCCGATTGATATCATAACTACAGTTTTCGGTTGCGACCATTTCTGTTGGCAATGGTATCGAAGTGTTATATACATATACATCTATATAAAATAACTACAGTTAACATAGGCCTTTTGTTCGAAACATAGTAAAATTTGACTACTTATAATTAAAAGATAAGAAACATAATCATTTTTAAAAGGAAAATGACACATTTCGCCTATATTGCGCAATCATGAAATATACCTCAAAAAAGTGCTTTTGAATAAGGCTTCGTTTCGTCAATTTTTACGTAAAAACACAATGTACTTTAAAAAAAACAGTATTAATTAATGCTGCACTTACTTTCTGCTTAATACATATAACTATACATATGTTTAAACAGCCCTGAATATAATAGTTGTATTTTTAAAAATGTTTTCTTCTTCATATTCTTTTTAAAATGACTTGCTGCATGAGTGCAAAATATTCATTATGACATGTTCTATTGACTGTTATAATTTTCTCTGGTGTAGATTAGATATTATTATTAGTCAAATTATCTGTAAATATTTGTTTCTTAGGTTTTCACGCACATCACTCATTAAATAAAACTAGTTTTAACGGGTTAATGCACGAAACTTTATTATATTCTGTAAATGTTTTAGCAGTATAAATCCAAGAGTAATAATAATTGTTATAATATGAATAATTTATTTTGTAAATAATTTATTTAAGTAGGTTAAGTTTATCTGGATTCTAAGTAGCTTTTTAGTTTTTTTTATTTTAAAATTATGTACCTAAATAATAATGATACTGAAATTATTTAAATGTGACCAAATGTGATGTGATTTTACTTTGGTGAGCTTCACCTATATATTGCCGGCACCTGACTTGGCTATTCGTATTTGCTATTCGTAAACTTGACAATAGTCTGTCTTCACCATGCTTTATAAGGAATAAAAAGAAAAGACCTTGAACAGACAGATGTCAAGTTAACAAACAGCAAAAACGAATAGCCAAGTAAAGTGCTGGCATTAAAGTAAACAATAAAACTCAAAGATGAGTGCAGTTCGCCAAGTCTTTCCTATTTTTGGTTGGATCAGAAATTCAATATTCGTGATCTGTAAAGGGTTTCGATGCTTCGTCCATGGTGTCCACTTAACTAGTATAAAGTAATCTGTGGTGTCAATATTTAAACAGTAAGGCTGTATGGACGTTTTGTTTCCTTTGCCTTTACGTATGGAAGGAATGTACCTGTTTTGGTAATAAGGTTCACAATCACTGGGAAGTTTGAATCAAAGAAACGTGTGTTCGGAATGATATTTATTGAGTGACTGTTTTTTAAATGCTATTACAAATGATTATAAGGAAAGATACCAATGATGCGCGTAGTTATACTTACATAGTTATATGGTAGACAATACAATACCTTTGTTTACGTAAAGTTAGAAGTTTTCGAAATATTAAATTATAAAGTTATTTGAATTTACAACATACCGCCCACCAAAGAACTATTAAGTTCTTTTAAAACTATCTTTAACATGATACATGCACAAATCATATAACTATTAAGTTCTTTTAAAACAATCTTCAACACATGCACAAATTAATTATTAATCCGAATTCAGTGGCAAAGGACAAAGTTTTGTTACAGTCCTTTTGACTATCGAATTGCCACTTTTTACACTGTAGACTCTAGTGTAGCCGTCAGCGCCAGGATGCTTGTCTGTAACTCGTCCCAGTAACCATTTTCCTGGTGGCAAATTATCAGTTTTTATTAGGACTATATCTCCAATTTTAAATTCTTCGTCAGCCTTTAACCATTTGGGACGTTGTTGAAGACGCGATAAATATTCATCCTGCCAACGTCGCCAGAAGTCACTGAGAACCTTCTGAGTATGTTGCCAGCGAGACAAATTGTGTACCTTGGCGTTTTTTATATCCGGGTGTGGCACAACGATTGGAGCTTCTCCGATTAAAAAATGACCAGGGGTAAGAACATTGAGACTATCAATATCTTCCTCAACAGGACACAAGGGACGAGAGTTTAAGCAGGCTTCTATTTGGCACAGCACTGTCGTCATTTCTTCGTACGTTAAATTAGATGTTAATATTCTTTTAAGGTGGTACTTTATTGATTTCACGCCTGCCTCCCACAATCCTCCGAAATTTGGACTATAAGCCGGAATAAAATGCCATTGGGTTCCGTCATCGGTTGCTAAAGTTGATATTATTTTACCAGAAAATTGAAATTTCGCTTCATTCCAGGCTTCACGAAGATCCCTTGCAGCACCAACAAAATTACGTCCCTGGTCGCTCCACAAATGACTACATTTTCCTCTTCGTGCGACAAAACGTCTGAATGCTCCGATAAAGGCGTCTGTAGTGAGATCACCAACCAATTCTATGTGTATTGCCTTAGTGGACAAGCAAACGAATATAGCAATATAGGCCTTCACAGTTTTATTTCCTCGACCCTTGGACATCAAGACTTGGAACGGTCCTGCAAAATCCACCCCACTGTTTAGAAATGGTCTCGAAGGAGTAACTCTTTCTTTAGGTAAATCTCCCATTATTTGTGTCTTGGTGGCTGCATTTAATTTTGCACATACGTAACATTTGTGAATGTATTTCTTTACCGATAATTTAGCTTTCAGTATCCAATATTTTGTTCGTAGGAAATAAAGCATTTGCTGTGCTCCTCCGTGCAGTGTCTTTGCGTGAGCATTCCCAACAATCAAATAAGTGAGGTAGCTTTTGTTACCTAAGATGATTGGATTTTTCCTGTCAGATGGCAATTGAGTGTGTCGAAGGCGACCGCCCACCCTGAGGATATGTGTCTCATCAATATAAGGGTTAAGTGATTTTAATTTACTGTTATTTTTTACTGGTTTCTTTAATTTTAATCTGTCTATATCTTCGGTAAATTCATATTCTTGTGCCATTCTTATACAGATATTTAATGATTCTTCTAATTCTGCAGTTGTTAGGTCTGTAATAACATTTTCATCATCTTTTCTAAAACTTAAAAATCTTCTACAGTAAGTAATAGTTTTTATTAATTCAGTTAATGTGCTAAAATTGACAAATTGTGAATGTAATGTTTTTTCCAGAGGTGCAGCTATATCGATATGAAGGTGAGTGTTCATTTTAATTGTCTTTTTTTCTAAATCTGTTTCTATTACTGCTTCTGTTTTAATATTTATTTTCTTTTCAGATAACCAGCGGGGACCCTTCCACCATAAATGGCAATTTTTCAACTCTGATAACAGCATCCCACGTGAACCAAGGTCGGCGGGATTATCATGCGATTGAACATGGTACCAATGTTTGTTACTAAGGTATTCTAATATTTCAACAACTCGATTGGCCACAAAGGGCTTCCATTTGTTCGGTTCCCCACTAAGCCAAGCAATGACAATAGATGAATCTGTCCATGCATACATATGAGCCGTCGATATCCTTAAAGCTTGGCCAATTTGTGACATAAGTTTGGCCAGAAGCAAGGCACCACATAGCTCCAAACGTGGCAATGAAATTGTTTTTAATGGTGCTACTCTGGTTTTTGCAGCTACTAGGTTTGTTTCTATAGAACCATCTCCCCTTTCGATTCTAATATAGACTGCTGCAGCGTAGGCTCGCATGGACGCATCACTAAAACCATGTATTTGAATAGTTTCTTCTTCAGTATTGTGTGTGCCAACCCATCTTTCTAATTCTATTTCTCTGATATTACTAAAATCGGCTCTTATTTGTCTCCATTCTTCTTCTACGCTTTCACTAATACTCTCATCCCAATTGACCCTTTCGAGCCACAATTTCTGAATAAGGATTTTCGCCAAGACTGTACTTGGAGCGATCCAACCTAACGGGTCGAATATTTTTTGGAGATCAGATAAAATTTCTCGTTTGGTTACAAGTTTAGGAATTGGTGACAGATTAAGATTGTATTGAAATTTATCATTACCGAGATTCCATGTAACGCCTAAAGCCTTTATGACTCCATCAAGATTTAAATCTACTTGAGCCTTTTTAGATCTTTCTTTTTCATCTATACTCTTCATGAATTCAATGCTATTTGATGACCATTTAGTAAGTTGAAAACCACCTTTCTGTAGAATGTTTTTGATGTCATGAGCAAGTTTTATAGCGTCCGAAACGCAGTCCATTCCTGAAAGTAGATCATCCATGAAAAACGAATCTCTTATTGTGTTAGCAGCAAGAGGCATAGATGATCCTTCATCGGATGCTACTTGTAAAAGTGTTTTGACTGCTAAATATGGTGCGGGAGCAGTGCCAAAGGTTACTCTAAGTAGCCGGTATTCTTGTATATCATCAGTCTCGTTAGATCTCCAAACTATTCTTTGGTAGTCGGCATCATTCTTTGTAACCAATATTTGCCGATACATTTTAGTTATATCAGCTATAAAACACACTCTTTTACAACGCCATCTCATCAAAATATTGCGTAAGTCTTCCTGAAGTTGAGGTCCTACTAGTAACTCATCATTCAATGAAATGTTATTTGAACCCTTCTGAGATGCATCAAAAACCACGCGGGTTTGTGAAGATTCTTTGTCTGCGCGTATTACTGCATGGTGAGGTAAGTAGACTGTATTTTCCTTTTCTATTTCTTTTGCAGGTACTTTCTCCATATGTCCTTCTGTAACATATTCATTTATGACCTTTGTGTACTCTCCTTTCAGATCAGGCGATTTGTTAAATCTTCGTTCTAATTGTTTAAAACGTTGTATTGCTATCTCTTTCGTATTCCCCTTAGTTGATTGTGGATTATCGGTCTTGAATGGTAATTTGACAACATATCTTCCGCTTTCGTTTCTAGTGGTACTTGTTTCATATATTTTTTCACATTGTTGTTCTTCTTGAGTCAGTCTTCTCTTCTTGTCATAATCCACTTCCCACAGAGATTTCAGCATATCATCTATGTCGATTTGATGGTGTAATACAACGTAAGTATCACGTACATCTTGATTTGTAATAACCTCTCCAAAGATAATCCAGCCTAAATTAGTTTTCTGAGCACTAGGTGTTCCAGGTGGACCTCTTATTATATTTTCTTGTATTATCTTAGCATACTCATTTACTCCTAGAAGCAGGTCAATCGAACCTGGAGCGTAGAACGTAGGATCTGCTAGCATCAAGTCTTTAAGATGGGGCCAATATTGTGTTTGGATCATCTTTGATGGTATTTTTGTTGTAAGTTGTTTCGACATTACATATGCCTTGATATTTAAATTGAAAAATCGATCTGACCTTGATTTGATGCGTAATTGTACTTCATATTTGATTTCAGCCCTTGTGGCACCTACACCTATGACGCATGCCTTTACCGGTCGTCGTTTAAGTTTTAACATCTGAGCTGCCTTCTCACTGATAAATGTTGCTTGCGAACCCGGATCTATAAGTGCACGTAGAGGAATGGTATAACCCGTGTCGCTCGTTGCTTCCACTACTGCTGTTGCTAATATCGCCATATTCTGTCCGGTAACTTGGTGTGACGCAATCATTGTGTGCACTTGCACTTCCTCTTCTTCTTCTTCTACCACGTGAGTTGAAACCTGCGGTGGTAGTGAGCTTGATGACGTCGCTGGTTCCACTAACTTCTGGACGTGTAGAAGAGAATGATGGCGCCTGTTACATATTCTGCAGGACATGTTTAATTTACACTTGACTGCTGAATGTCCACTTGCCAGGCAGTTGAAACATAGGTTATTGGTTTTAACATAATTGCTTCGCTCAGTCGGATCCAGCTCAATAAACTCCTTGCAATGACATAAGGTGTGGTTGTCCTTGCACATAACACAACATCTCGATATCTGTGTAGTGGCAACATGATATGAACGTTCTTTTACAGTCTTAATTTCTTTAGTACTTGGTGTGATTAATTCCAAAGTGCGAAATTTGGTTTCTAAAAACATTTTAAATTCATGGTAGGTTGGTAATGCATCAGATTCATTTTTATACGAATATTCTTCCCAACCCTTATGTGTCTCTGGGTCCAACTTCTGCACCAGAAGATATATAATTATTGAATCCCAAGAGCTGGTGGAAATCTCTAAATTATTCAAATTATTTAAACACTCGGAGGTAGTATCTAATAGGCTCTTCAACTGAAAAGCTGATTGAGATGTCATTTTCTTTTGATTAAATAACCTTTTCATAGTACTATTTAAAATTAAGCGTTTGTTACCATATCTTGATTTCAAAACTTCCCATGCTTGTTTATAATTATCTGACGTTACTCTTATATGTCTTAATAGTGACTCGGCCTCTGATGTTACACTCGTCTTTAAATAATGCAGTTTTTGTACCTCATTTAATGATGGATTCTCGTGGACAAGCGATATAAACAAATCTTTAAATGTGGGCCACTCTTCATAGTTACCGCCAAACGTAGGTAACTGTATTTTAGGTAAATGAACTAAGCTATTTTGCATGTGGTATGTACTTTCGCAACTCGTATTTAATGACCTTGACTCCACAAATATTCCTTTCACAGAATCTAGCGTATCTCTAAGATCAGCTTGCAGTACGTTATACAAATCTTCAGTTATAAAAAATTCTTCATTTAAAAAATACGGCAATGTTCCTTTCAAATCCTTTGGCGTAATTTTAACTAAATCTTGATGTGCATTTTTGAAGGTTATCCAATACTCATCTATGATTTTTATACGTGCTTCCACATATCCTTTGGTTAGTCGAGCCTTCGGACATTTTTTCAAATTAATCTGTGTTTTTTGTAATACTTTAGCTGTATCTTCTAATATAAAGAGAAGTTGCTGTTGTTGTTCATTAGTAGCCATTTTTTGCGATGATAACTTGTTTACAATCCTTTGAATACGGTTCCTATTGTTCTCGGCGCGCGGTGCAGGTGCAGGTAAACGGCGATGGTTCTATGCAAAATCCGGCGACGATTGCGACCATATGTTTTGGTAATAAGGTTCACAATCACTGGGAAGTTTGAATCAAAGAAACGTGTGTTCGGAATGATATTTATTGAGTGACTGTTTTTTAAATGCTATTACAAATGATTATAAGGAAAGATACCAATGATGCGCGTAGTTATACTTACATAGTTATATGGTAGACAATACAATACCTTTGTTTACGTAAAGTTAGAAGTTTTCGAAATATTAAATTATAAAGTTATTTGAATTTACAACAGTACCGTTTTATGACAGCTATCAATCATCTGTCAAATATTGTGGTTAATAGTACTCCAATTTACTACTGTGTGATTGTTTGTGATACGATTTCTCTAAACTTCTATAGCACAATGTGAAAATAATTTCCCTACTTAATACAGCAATTTCCCTATTGTTTGGTACAAACTTCATTGAAGCGCATTCCTGACCAAACTTCATATGAAAATCTGGCATTCTCCTTTTAAACATTTACTATATATTCAAGGGCGTAGCCAGGATTTAGTTTAGGGGGGGAGGGGGGGGGGGGCAGGCGAGTGAAACTAATATGTTCGCTACAAAAATTAAATTTTCTTGTATCATCTTTCGCTGGACACTTCACATACACAGGCCATTTATGTGTCCTTTGTATGTTAAGAGATCAAGATCGAGCATTTCGCACGAAATTAGTATAGATTTTCTGGTTGGAGGAAAGAATGTTTCCGCCTTCTCTAACAACTACGCAAAATGCAGCTCTCTTAGGTGTTCTCTTGGCATATCTTTCCATCGTTTATATCACAGTTCGGCTTTATTATCAAAGGATCTAACCCATCGTAACTTTGTGTTTTCTGTTTGAATTCAGTCAATGAAATTTTCAACATCGCATCAGGATGCAGCATCATCAATTCGAAGGCAGGCATATGCCTACTGGAACATCGTTTCTTTGATTAACATATGTTTATCAAAGAAACGATGTTCCAGTGCGGATATAAGGGAATTCAAATACGGGATGAAGAGTCTCAGCAGGATGATTGGACTGATGTCGTTGGTGAAATGCAATGCGCGGGATATATAAATCGGTTCCAATGACAACTGCAGTTTCCGTAGAAGTGTCGAAGACATATTGGAATTCCTGGTCCGCGTTACTGAGATGCTTCTTTCATATATACATGTCTATTGTCTTTGATTATAGGGCATTGGCAACAGGTTCCAATATTCCTGAGTATTTTCCTATCAAACCAGCAGATATAATAAATTGTTACTTGTTAGCAGCATATATAAATAGTAAGCGTTTTTTCTCGCTGCAGCATTACCTTCTCTAGAAATTGCAAAAAGCCCATTGAGAATGCCCTCAAAATGATCGTTAAAAATAGCAATACTTTTGTTTTTTTGTGACCAGCGTGTCTCGCAAAGAGCTGGAATATTTGGCACGTACTTTCTCCGTAGAGAAGATTCTCGAAAAAGTTGATGACATCTTTTATTGTGCTAATCGTGTCTCTTATTTCTGGAACATTATTAAAATCATTAACCGCCAAGTTTATTTTGTAACTTGCACAAAGAAAATACAATGCTTATTTGCCCAAAAAAGATTAACCAGAAATAAAAAACAAATTAACTTTATAAAGAAAGGCTCAACTGTAAACTCGAAAAGCAAGCCTTTTTCAATCCTAGATACTGAACCTGACTAGACTATTTTAAAAGATACGTATGAAAATCACTACAATGTACCAGATGATGTTGGTGTTTCGTCATCCAGACCGGACGTATTCCCCTTTTTAGGCACATCAAACATAAGTAAAGTACTAATAGAGCTTACTGTATCGTACTAACATTTTTTTTTTCCAACACACCAATTAGCCTAGCCCCAAAGTAAGCACTGTAAGGCTTGTGTTATGGGATGCTAGGGTAACGGATAGAATACATATACTGTACATATATAAGTATATTTATATAGAAATATATATTAAACATCCATGACTGGAGTACAAATGCTCGTATTCACCACACAAACATCTGCCCCCACCGGGATTCGAACCCGGGACCTCTCGAGTCGCCGACACCATGAAACCCGGCGTACAAACCACTCGGCCACGGAGGTCGTCCGAGACATTCCAAAATACCTCACAATAAAATTGAATAAATATTACGATCTTACCAACGAACTAACCAAAAATGGCTATCTAGTTAATTTACATGCGGTAGAAGTAGGAGCGAGAGGTATACCAGCAAAATCTTTCTATAACCTTCTAAAAGACCTCGGCCTATCGAGAACTGCAGTAAGTTTAATTTTGGAACGAGTAACTAAGGCTGCACTAACAGACTCCTATCAAGTTTGGCTAGGAAGGGCGGGCAACTCAAGCAGTGAAGGTGAGCGTTGATGCGTATCTCAAAGGGGGCCTCCTTAAACCTACACCGGAAGGCAAGGCCCGGGAACTGCTCAGAGTTTCTTTCTCTGCCACACGATGGACTCAGCACCCGCACGGTGAAACATGGATTGTTAAGAATTTCGTCTCACATACAATTAATGAGAATAGATGTCATATTATGATCTTTTTAGGACTTGTGCTAGCTAGTAAAAAACTAATTTTCGAATAAGTTATTTTTATGATGCTAAACCTGTGTTCTAAACGAAAATTTTAATCATAAAATTTTCATAAATATTATATATGCATCTTCCCTATTACAATCCACGGTAATTACATTCGACACCTGGGGGCCAGAGCCCCCAGGGTCGTCCGGATCATACATAAAATGAGAACTGAAATTATAACTATTACTTACCAACTATATGAAGAATAATACAATATGTACACTAAATAGATACCAATAAACTAAAATATTAACACAGTACTACTCAACTGATCCAATTTACATAAAAAAATTAATTTTATAAAATTCTCACGACCAACCAGACCGAAGTTTCCCGCGCTTCCTCGATCTGTTGCCTGTTTTTAAAGTTAATGCATAAGAGTTACTTTTAAAATCAGGTGTCATATATGCATTTCCGGTTATAATAAGGTACCTACTCTGTGACAGAAACTGTGTGATGATGGTGAATGAGCCACAGATTAGGGAGAATTTTTAAACTCTCGTTAACCAAAGAAAGCTAAGAGATTTAGGTTATATAGCCATATATTCAGTAGCTTCATTATTTTTGTTATGTTATTAATATAGTAACCATATTTTAGATTTTTAGTGTATCACACCTTATAATTTTATTTATTTATTAATTTATAGTCAGTCAACGTAGGCCCATAGATAGATACCTTAAAGTCTAACTTAAATACAGATTATAATGTGTTTATGGAGGTGTTTGGCGAAAAATGTATGGCAATAGACTTTATGATGTCGCCTACCATCTATAATAATAGGCTAGTTGACTCATATCGAATTGTATTAAATAAATGTTTATTTCTTACAGTATTTGGTCTAAGGAACCTAAATATATCGATTTCACTTCATAAAAGCAGAAGATTGCTGTAGAAATTTTATTTTAAAAAGTAATTTTTAGTCTATATTTTTTAAACACTAAAAACGCTGTTCGCCACATCCGCCATGATTGTGACGTCTCTTTCAGTAAACAACTAAATGTCATTCGCGTGTTATTGTGGGTGGATTCTTTAGTCTGAATAAATTTATCTTAAAACACTTTTAACTTTAAAAAAGTTTCCGTTTACTTTTTTTTTTGACAAAACTAATTAGGGATGTCGGCTTTGTGAAAGCAGAAAGCACAAATCTGCCAAGAATTGACGCATTGATGGTTGGTGAATTTTTTGCACTACACCCCGATTTCTGCTCTGCGGAGCAGAGAAACGACAAGGCATCTATGTAAGTACAGTGCATTTAGTATTACAATGTAGTAATAAACATAAAACTGATACAACATATGAATAAGTGTAATAAAGTTGCGTAGGTTAATTTCTTTCGGCACTTTAATCCTTAACATTCCTGGAGTCTTCAAGGATGTGTTTTTATATTCTCGTACAATACAATAATAATAATTACTTTATTTTTCGTGGTATTTATTAGAAATCGTGTTCTTTTTATTATAAACTCAGATTAGTTATTTTCTACGTGCTTACGAGTTTTTGTTTACTATAATTGACATCATAAAATAGACAATCTATAGACTAAAATGGCCGACAGCGTTTTTGTATGTCCATGAAAATTCTATTTTAAAATTAAAGATTTGTAGCTTTCTAGGTCTCAAAAAAATACAATACATTTTTTTTCGGTCTAATAGAACATTTATTCACCATTTAAAACCTTTTTCCAAAAAGGGTCAACTAGCCTATTGTCTGAGCACATTTGCATGTAATGAAAATGATAATATAGTTGTGGATATTAATACCACAGTGTAATAAAAAAAAAAAAAAAATTTATCGATCTTTACAATATAGATTTGTTTTTATGTTATGTAAACAACTTCGATCAGTGTTTGGCTGAATGTTACTACACCCATAGCCATTAAAAATGATTCGTATGTTTTCCAAACCGGTAAAATTAAAAGTCCTTTTTAAAGTAAATATATTATACAAAGATGTCCGTTGAAATGTAAGTAAATTAAATTAAAAATTACGCCAAGAATTACCGTGTATGTCAATATTTGTTGTGCATTTGGGCCAATTTGAGCAATCTCCAGGATATTGCTCAGCTTCCATACATGTTTGGCCTAAAGACCAATAATCATAAAAAAATGTTTCCTAGATTCGAAATTATATATAAATTACTATAGAAACGAATATTATTGACGGACACCCCTGAGAACTTCTATAAACTATATACACTCAACATATTAAAATAATAAAGAACAAATAAGTTATATAGTAAACTAGGGAAATCAAGCCAAGTACCGAAATTATGGATTAGATTCAGGTATATAGAGCATATAGATTAACAGATAGTTGCCTGTTTTTAAAGTTAATGTTTAAGAGTAACTTTTAAAATCAGGTGTCATCTATGCATTTCCGGTAAACCATAAGGTACTCGTGACAGAAACTGTGTGATGGATTGTGAATGAGCCAAAGTTTAAAGAGAATTTTTAAACTCTCGTTAACCAAAGAAAGCTAAGAGATTTAGGTTATATAGCCTTATATTCAGTAGCTTCATTATTTTTGTTGTGTTTTTAATATAACCATAGTTTAGATTTTTAGTGTATCACACCTTATAATTTTATTTATTTATTAATTATAGTCAGGAAACGTAGGCCCATAGATAGATACCTTAAAGTCTAACATATATACAGATTATAATGTGTTTATGGAGGTTTTTATCGAAAAATGTATGGCAATAGACTTTATGATGTCGCCTACCATCTATAATAATTGTCTGAGCACATTTGCATGTAGTGAAAATGATAGGATATTAATACCACAGTGGAATAAAAAAAATGATTTTATCGATCTTTACAAAATAGATTTGTTTTTATGTTATATAAACAACTTCGATCAGTCTTTGGCTGAATGCTACTACGTATGTTTTCCACACCGGTAAAATTAAAAGTCTTTTTTAAAGTAAATATATTATACAAAGGTGTCCGTTGAAATCTAATGACTGTAAATTAAATTATAAATTACGCCAAGAATTACCATGTATGTCAATATTTTTTGTGCATTTGGGCCATTTTGAGCAATCTCCTTTATTGTTATAAGAATCTATGTTTTATTAAGGTTATTTTGGTATATAAATGGTTAAATAATGAATAAACTTGTTTCAATTATTTTATATTAAACATGTGACGGAATTAATGACCTGACTAGGTATATTTTTTTCTATACATTTATCATGTTTAAATAATTGCATCTATTATATAAGTATGTGATAGAATACCATTTAATCTGAAAGCTGCAAAAACAAAACAGAATTATTTATTACTTATTCTGTTATAATAACATAACATGTTTTTCTAATTCATTGTAGATGTATTTCTTTGATTGATATTTTTCGAATCCATTTGAATAATTTATTACTTCACTTTGAGTCAAAGTCATTAAACTATGTCTATCGACCTAACGGGAGAGTATTCTAGACTGAAATATGAAAGAAAACTACAAATAAGCCGTTACATTTTGTGTCTTTATTTAGGACAAGATGTGGTTTTTATTAAGATAATGTTCTTTCTTTTGTTTCTTTGATATAGACTATTCACGTCGGTACTCCCATTGTTCTCGACGCCTTTTACTCTCGTTAGATTTATGTGGTTTCTATGAGTTAATCTTGGTCCCTTTTATCCAACCCACCCCCACCTCCGTTCAATCAGTTAACCTTTAATGAACGAGTGGTAGGTAATGGTTTACAGCCAACACTTAGTTTGCTTAATGTTTGACTAAGAATCACCTGGAAAAACATTAATTAACAAGGCTTACAGTAAGCTTGATAAAATTTGAACTCAATTTATAAATGTTTTGTACTCTTATAAGGCCGCGTTCTTTTATCTATACTTAAATTTAAATACAGTTAATGTCATGTCAAATATATACATGGGCGTAGCCAGGTACGGGCAGCTGCCCCCCCCCCCCCCCTAGATCGAGGAGCTTCGGAACCAAAAATTAAATAATAAATAATCCAAAAACTAAATATAAAATTTTAAAAAATTATAGCGCATCACTTTCATTAGTCTCGTTACTAAAACTCTAATTTCGATAGGACTACTCGTAAACAGAGAAGTGATTTCGTACGTACCTATGTTAAGCATTTCTTGGATGTAAAATGATGGATATAAGGATTTTTTTAAAGTGTGCAGTCTGTATAATGTTACTGTGTGTACATCTAACAAGTATTAAGGTATTCTTAAAAATATAATTTTGCCGGGCCATGTATCGTAGCCACACATTGCCGGGCAACTATGGACCTCTGTGAAGTTAGCCCCCCACTTTTTGAATTTTATTATTATCTAGGTTGTTCTGGGTTGTTCTATGTTTGTTCTACATTGTTCCAAAGTATTATTTGAAAAAACTCAAATTTGAAGCTGCCAGACAAGAAAAACCGTTTTTCTATGGTAGCCCCCCATGTTTGGAAATTCAATATTTTTTTAGTTGTTCCAAGTTGTTCTAGTTGTTCCGAACGTTGTTCCAAAGTATTATTTGAAAAAACTCAAATTTGAAGCTACCAGACAAAAAAAACTTTTTTATGGTAGCCCCCCATGTTGGGAAATTCAATATTTTTTTAGTTGTTCCAAGTTGTTCTAGTTGTTCCTAACATTGTTCCAAAGTATTATTTGAAAATATTCAAATTTGAAGCTGCCAGACAAAAAAAACTTTTTTTATGGTAGCCCCCCATGTTTGGAAATTCAATATTTTTTTAGTTGTTCCAAGTTGTTCTAGTTGTTCCTAACATTGTTCCAAAGTATTATTTGAAAAAACTCAAATTTGAAGCTGTCAGGCAAAAAAAACCGTTTTTGAGATAGCCCCACCTCTGTGAAGTTAGCCCCCCACTTTTTGAATTTTATTATTATCTAGGTTGTTCTGGGTTGTTCTATGTTTGTTCTACATTGTTCCAAAGTATTATTTGAAAAAACTCAAATTTGAAGCTGTCAGGTAAAAAAAACCGTTTTTGAGATAGCCCCACCTCTGTGAAGTTAGCCCCCCACTTTTTGAATTTTATTATTATCTAGGTTGTTCTGGGTTGTTCTATGTTTGTTCTACATTGTTCCAAAGTATTATTCGAAAAAACTCAAATTTGAAGCTGCCAGACAAGAAAAACCGTTTTTCTATGGTAGCCCCCATGTTTGGAAATTCAATATTTTTTTAGTTGTTCCAAGTTGTTCTAGTTGTTCCAAACATTGTTCCAAAGTATTATTTGAAAAAACTCAAAGTTGAAGCTGCCAGACAAAAAAAAACGTTTTTATGGTAGCCCCCCATGCTTGGAAATTCAATATTTTTTTAGTTGTTCCAAGTTGTTCAAGTTGTTCCGAACATTGTTCCAAAGTATTATTTGAAAATATTCAAATTTGAAGCTGCCAGACAAAAAAAAACGTTTTTATGGTAGCCCCCCATGTTTTGAAATTCAATACTTTTTTAGTTGTTCCAAGTTGTTCTAGTTGTTCCTAACATTGTTCCAAAGTATTATTTGAAAAAAACTCAAATTTGAAGCTGTCAGACAAAAAAAACCGTTTTTCAGATAGCCCCCCATGTTTGGAAATTCGTTATTTTTAAAGTTGTTCCAAGTTGTTCTAGTTGTTCCTAACATTGTTCCAAAGTATTATTTGAAAAAACTCAAATTTGAAGCTGTCAGACAAAAAAAACCGGTTTTCAGATAGCCCGCCAAATCAAATCGTACTAGAGACAATAAATAAATCAACAATAATTTTAAACAATGACGATCGTATCAGTACAACCGTGGGCTATATCGTTCCAATTTCATTTAATCATTTTGAATAAAATTAATAGTTATAAGACAAGAAAACATTACACTATAGGGTAAACTCCCTAATTGTTGGCACTTTAAGAGTAGGTTCCATGTCAGTCAGACATTAAATTACCATAAAATCACATCTAAATGAGTTAGTACACAACACATGTAACAGTATCAAGGAAATATAGTTCAATCTTTGTTTTCATAATAGTACAGTCAATGAAGGCAAAAATCAGCTATAACCTCCGATTTCGATGAACCTCCATCGATTTTCATGAAAAATGGTGATGAGGTGGGGGATATCATATGAAACAAAAGTGACATAGTGCCAACTTGCGCTTTTTCCCTAGGGGTAGATACCACCCCTTCTCGGGGGTAAAAATTATTTTAATAAAAATAACTCCAGGAATCGATAGAAAGACAAATTCTAAGCAAAAGTTGTTATATTAAGTTTTCGAAATAAATCAATACTTTCTGAGTTAATAATGATCAAAGATTGTGATTTTGTGCCAAAAAATTCATGATTTAAGCGGTTTTTATAAATATCTCAAAAACTATGAGTTTAAAGAAAAATATATTATTACTAGACGCAACGAATATTCGGTTACTATTCGGTATTCGGCCTATTCGGCTGCTTTTATTATATTCGGCCGAATACCGAATACCTACATATTATTCGTCCGAATACCGAATACTTAAATAATATATTTTGTCATAGAGAAATAATTGGTAAAATGAAAATTAATATCGATTGATTACGTAGGTATATATTCATATTTTAATTTCTGTTATATATAATCATTAAAGTAGTCATTGGTACATAATCATCTTCTGAATTGGAAAAATGGAGGACTCTATGTATTTGAATTATTGTGGTAATCAAAATTTAAAAGGGTAAGGTTCTCATTTCTTTTATAATCATTTATTAAGTAGTTATTGGTACATAATTTAATAATTTTCTGTATTAAACAAGTTAAGAATTTTTCTATGCATTTGAATTATTTTCATAATCAAAATTTAGAAGGGGAAGGTTATACCTCTGTGAAGTTAGCCCCCCACTTTTTGAATTTTATTATTATCTAAGTTGTTCTGGGTTGTTCTATGTTTGTTCTACATTGTTCCAAAGTATTATTTGAAAAAACTAAAATTTGAAGCTGCCAGACAAAAAAAACCGTTTTTCTATGGTAGCCCCCCATGTTTCGAAATCCAATATTTTTTTAGTTGTTCCAAGTTGTTCTAGTTGTTCCGAACATTGTTCCAAAGTATTATTTGAAAATATTCAAATTTGAAGCTGCCAGACAAAAAAACGTTTTTATGGTAGCCCCCCATGTTTGGAAATTCAATATTTTTTTAGTTGTTCCAAGTTGTTCTAGTTGTTCTGAACATTGTTCCAAAGTATTATTTGAAAATATTCAAATTTGAAGCTGCCAGACAAAAAAACGTTTTTATGGTAGCCCCCCATGTTTGGAAATTCAATATTTTTTTAGTTGTTCCAAGTTGTTCTAGTTGTTCCAAACATTGTTCCAAAGTATTATCTGAAAATATTCAAATTTGAAGCTGTCAGACAAAAAAAACCGTTTTTAAGATAGCCCGCCATGTTTGGAAATTCATTATGTTTTTAGTTGTTCCAAGTTGTTCTAGTTGTTCCTAACATTGTTCCAAAGTATTATTTGAAAAAAATAAAATTTGAAGCTCTAAGACAAAAAAACTTTTATTTACAAAATAAAATCAATCGTACCTACCAGAGACAATAAATATATCAAAAATCAATTTAAACAATGACGATTGTACAACAAGCGTACAACCGTGGGCAATATCGTTCCGTTTCATTTAATCATTTTGAATTAAATTAATAGAGAAGAAAACATTAGAATATAAGGTAAACTCCCTTATTGTTGGCACTTTAAGAGTAGGTAGCATGTCAGACATTAAATTACCATAAAACATCTAAATGATTTAGTACACAACACATGTTACACATGTAACAGTATCAAAGAAAGTAGTTTAATCTTTGTTTTCATAATGGATCATTTCATATAGTCAAAGAAGGCAAAAATCAGCTGCAACCTCCGATTTCGTTGAACCTCCATCGATTTTCATGAAAATTGGTAAGTAGGTGGGGGATACCATAAGAAACAAAAGTGACATAGTGCCAACTTGCGCTTTTGCCCTGAGGGTAGATACCACCCCTTCTCGGGGGTGAAAATTATTTTAATAAAAATAACTCCAGGAATCGATACAAAGACAAATTCTAAGTAAAATTTGTTATATTAAGTTTTCGGAATAAATCAATACTTTCTGAGTTACTAAAGATAAAATATTGTGATTTTGCGTGATAAAAATACATGTTTAAGCGGTTTTTAATAAATAACTCTAAAACTATGAGCTTTACAAAAAAAATATTAGTACCAAAATTGAAGCTAATAAAAAAACAAACAAACGCCTACTTTGAAAAACCTTCTAATTTCAATTCAAAGTGAGCTATAGGTAATTGTATGTACATATATTTTTTTCGGCAAGTACTTAAATCTAAGTATTCAAACCTAAATAACGGGAAACCCATGAATTTGTGACATACACTACCGGAGCACTTTTTAAATTTCTCAGAAATACCTTTATAATGAGCACTGTAAAAAGTTAATAGCTTCAAAATTGAAAAAGTTATAATAAAAATAAGATAACACTTATTTTTTTTAGGAAAAACGAAAAATAAACCCTTCATTCCAACCATTCATAAAAATACATCGGTTTCCCGTTATTTAGGGTTGGAAACTTAGATTTAAGTACTTGTCGAAAAAAATATACATACAAGTACCTACAGCTCACTTTGAATTCATATAAGAAGGTTTTTCAAAGAAGGGGTTTGTTTTTTTTTTTAGCTTCAATTTTGGTGATAATTAGACTTGCAACGAATAGTATGTTCGGCAGTATACCGAATATTCAGCGAGGCCCCTGACCGAATAGCTGAATATTAGGCAAAAGTATTCGGTTGGATTTTAACGCCAAAAACTTGTACAAACGTGATTGTTTCGCGCCCCTTTGTTTGCAGTGCAATTCAGTCAAACGCAGTTTCAACAGAAATGGATATTTTCTTAAATATTAGTAATATATCACGTCATGACAACCCATATACATGGTGGCAGCAAGGAAAATTGAATTTCCGTGTTTGATTAAGATTGCAGCAAAGTATTTGTCGGCGCCAGGAAGTAGTGTTTATTCAGAGCGCCTTTACTCTGAAGCTGGGATGGTGTACGAGAAAAAAAGAATTTCTACTACTTCCTAAACCATAACCTTCCCCTTCTAAATTTTGATTATGAAAATAATTCAAATGCATAGAAAAATTCTTAACTTGTTTAATACAGAAAATTATTAAATTATGTACCAATAACTACTTAATAAATGATTATAAAAGAAATGAGAACCTTACCCTTTTAAATTTTGATTACCACAATAATTCAAATACATAGAGTCCTCCATTTTTCCAATTCAGAAGATGATTATGTACCAATGACTACTTTAATGATTATATATAACAGAAATTAAAATATGAATATATACCTACGTAATCAATCGATATTAATTTTCATTTTACCAATTATTTCTCTATGACAAAATATATTATTTAAGTATTCGGTATTCGGACGAATAATATGTAGGTATTCGGTATTCGGCCGAATATAATAAAAGCAGCCGAATAGGCCGAATACCGAATAGTAACCGAATATTCGTTGCGTCTAGTAATAATATATTTTTCTTTAAACTCATAGTTTTTGAGATATTTATAAAAACCGCTTAAATCATGAATTTTTTGGCACAAAATCACAATCTTTGATCATTATTAACTCAGAAAGTATTGATTTATTTCGAAAACTTAATATAACAACTTTTGCTTAGAATTTGTCTTTCTATCGATTCCTGGAGTTATTTTTATTAAAATAATTTTTACCCCCGAGAAGGGGTGGTATCTACCCCTAGGGAAAAAGCGCAAGTTGGCACTATGTCACTTTTGTTTCATATGATATCCCCCACCTCATCACCATTTTTCATGAAAATCGATGGAGGTTCATCGAAATCGGAGGTTATAGCTGATTTTTGCCTTCATTGACTGTACTATTATGAAAACAAAGATTGAACTATATTTCCTTGATACTGTTACATGTGTTGTGTACTAACTCATTTAGATGTGATTTTATGGTAATTTAATGTCTGACTGACATGGAACCTACTCTTAAAGTGCCAACAATTAGGGAGTTTACCCTATAGTGTAATGTTTTCTTGTCTTATAACTATTAATTTTATTCAAAATGATTAAATGAAATTGGAACGATATAGCCCACGGTTGTACTGATACGATCGTCATTGTTTAAAATTATTGTTGATTTATTTATTGTCTCTAGTACGATTTGATTTGGCGGGCTATCTGAAAAACGGTTTTTTTTGTCTGACAGCTTCAAATTTGAGTTTTTTCAAATAATACTTTGGAACAATGTTAGGAACAACTAGAACAACTTGGAACAACTTTAAAAATAACGAATTTCCAAACATAGGGGGCTATCTCAAAAACGGTTTTTTTTGTCTGGCAGCTTCAAATTTGAATATTTTCAAATAATACTTTGGAACAATGTTCGGAACAACTTGAACAACTTGGAACAACTAAAAAAATATTGAATTTCCAAGCATGGGGGGCTACCATAAAAACGTTTTTTTTTGTCTGGCAGCTTCAACTTTGAGTTTTTTCAAATAATACTTTGGAACAATGTTTGGAACAACTAGAACAACTTGGAACAACTAAAAAAATATTGAATTTCCAAACATGGGGGCTACCATAGAAAAACGGTTTTTCTTGTCTGGCAGCTTCAAATTTGAGTTTTTTCGAATAATACTTTGGAACAATGTAGAACAAACATAGAACAACCCAGAACAACCTAGATAATAATAAAATTCAAAAAGTGGGGGGCTAACTTCACAGAGGTGGGGCTATCTCAAAAACGGTTTTTTTTACCTGACAGCTTCAAATTTGAGTTTTTTCAAATAATACTTTGGAACAATGTAGAACAAACATAGAACAACCCAGAACAACCTAGATAATAATAAAATTCAAAAAGTGGGGGGCTAACTTCACAGAGGTCGGGCTATCTCAAAAACGGTTTTTTTTGCCTGACAGCTTCAAATTTGAGTTTTTTCAAATAATACTTTGGAACAATGTTAGGAACAACTAGAACAACTTGGAACAACTAAAAAAATATTGAATTTCCAAACATGGGGGGCTACCATAAAAAAAGTTTTTTTTGTCTGGCAGCTTCAAATTTGAATATTTTCAAATAATACTTTGGAACAATGTTAGGAACAACTAGAACAACTTGGAACAACTAAAAAAATATTGAATTTCCCAACATGGGGGGCTACCATAGAAAAACGGTTTTTCTTGTCTGGCAGCTTCAAATTTGAGTTTTTTCAAATAATACTTTGGAACAATGTAGAACAAACATAGAACAACCCAGAACAACCTAGATAATAATAAAATTCAAAAAGTGGGGGGCTAACTTCACAGAGGTCAACTATGGCCCGTTTAGAACACAGGTTTAGCATCATAAAAATAACTTATTCGAAAATTAGTTTTTTACTAGCTAGCACAAGTCCTAAAAAGATCATAAAATGACATGCAACGTTTTTATTTTACATAATGTTGTTTTTTAACAATTATTACGAAATAAAATACTTGAAAGGGAACGTATTTTAAACTACCAATCAGCGTTTAGTGACGTCACTCCTGTTATGACAATTTCTTTGAGGTTATGGTTGTTAAAGTAAATATAATTTTTATGGGAATATTTATTGCGTTTTTTTACATTTAATAAAAATGAAAGTTGCGTTTATCAAAGCAGACTCCAGGAATTTACCAAGAGTTGACATGGTTATAACTTTTTTTGTCCAAAGTGCAGAGTTTTTAAGTGTAGAAATGAAAGGGACTAAATTACTACGGTATGTAAAAATCGTAGTTGTTAAACTTCGTATTTTATTCAGCGGCTTCTACAAATCTTACGGCGATAATGCAATCGGCTATGTCCAAATTAAAAGAGATGGAAAATTATGTACAGTAAAAGGTCGAGTTCTCTGGAGCATAAAGTACGTAAAGAAGGTTATCGTGCTACAGTTATTTGAAATGAAACGCAAAGCCTGGTTCAGTCCTGCCAATGTGAAGATTGTGCAACACTTTATCTAATTTTCGACGTCATTCTCCAACTGTAAAATTAAAAATATGTTATAGACAGGTTTTGTAAGTATTAGGTAGGTTACTAATGCGTTTTTACGTACAAGCAGATTAATTAAGCATATAACAAGTATATTCGCCAACTTACGTCAAAGTGATCTTCTCAGCATCGAATAATGGTCTTTGGAGAATAATTGTCAGTTCTCTTCGCAGCTTGAAACCACTTTTTTCAGTTTTGGGTCAGAAGTTCCAGTCAAAAACAATTTATTTGGGAACTTTGTTGAAGTAGATTGGCACAAAACATGAGTCAACACGGCTTTTTTTCGGAATATTAGTGGTATTGTTATGATTACATGATGTTGATGGATAGTACATTTTAAATTTTTCAAAAAAATATTTCAAAAGTTGAAAAAATATGCAAAAGTATGAAAATTTAAAGTCAGCAACGAACAATTACGACCAGTGACAGACAGGAGTGACGTCATCGCATCCATAGGTTCGTTTTCGCGCGAAAATTTAAATTGTCAATTTAAAACCGCATTTTTTCCGATTAATCACAATGTTTTAATTTTTTAATATATCTGTGGTTTATTTTACATGGAATTCTTTAAAATGAAAACAAAAATAAAAATATTGCATCTTCCCTATTCCGGCCTAGACACAGAGGGATCTGTACTAGATTCCGATTGCTCGAACCCCAGAACTAACTCTAAAAGAAAAAGAACACATGCCAGTAAGATCTGCAAACATTGTAATAAAAAAAAGAGGAAACATCATAATTCTTCAATTGATTGTAGTGAAACAGACTGTAAATGCGATTTAGCTTCTTCTGCACCCGTTAGTACACCAATGCAAACTAATTTACTTCCAATTCCTTCTACAAATTCAGCATCTCAATTACAATATACTCAATTTTCTATTGAAAACAAAAATTCATCACAGCAGCCAATAGGTAGAGTTCTTTATCAGTCATCAGATGCCTCTCCTTTTATTGTTCACATCCAAAAGACTCAAGAAGATCCGAATAATAAAGCATCAATCCACCCAGTTTCCTTTGGACAGTTCTTAAAAAAGCATTCCATTAAAAATATTGTTAATGGTAGCTTGAAGCGCATTGGCAGAAACAGACTTTTACTTGCATTTAACCATTTTGAAGATGCTAACTTATTCTTAAATAATTCTGAAATAAAAAAGAACAATTTTAAGTCATTCATTCCCACTAACAATATTATGCCTATGGGTGTTGTGAGGGGAATCCCTACAGACTGGTCAGAGGAAGAGATTTAAAAAAATATAAATATTCCCATTGGATGTGGAGCTATTCTTAAGGTAAGAAGATTGAATAAAAAAGTAATTAATAATGGCAGTACAAGTTACATTCCAATTGAAACAGTAGTGCTCACTTTTGATGGCCAAGTCTTACCAAAACGTGTATATTTATGTTATAATTCTTTACCTGTTGATCTGTACATTTATCCGACTATTCAGTGTTTTCAATGCTGTCGATATGGTCACATTAAATCACAATGTAGGTCTTCTCCCCGTTGTTTCAAATGTGGTAATAGTCACTCTGGTGACTGTTGCAATGTTGAAGAAGAAAATGTTACATGTTGCCTTTGTTCTGGATCACATTTTGCCACTAGCCGTAAATGCCCTGAGTTTTTTAGACAAAAAAATATTAAAGAATCTATGGCCAAAAGTTGTCTCTCATATGCAGAAGCTCAGAAATTACATCCTCCTATTGGTAGATCATATTCTGATGTTTTGTCTACTCCAATATCTACTACATCATCACAAATAAAAGTCTTGAATCCAAAGCCAGAAAATGTTAACAAATCTTACAAAAAGACAGTTTTTCTAAAGCCTAAAACTCCTGTACAACTTGGTAAAGGGTTTGACAAAATAGCTCATGCGAAATTAACAAATGAATATGATATTCCATTACCAACAGTTGTAACAGGGTGTGATTTCAACTCCCTTCAAAACTTGTCAACTCGTAATTTAATACTCACTCTTGTAAATTTTCTTTTTCAATCTTCACAAGTAATATCTGAACATTCTATACCGTCCAACACTGCCACTTTTATTGCAAATGAATCTTCAAACAACAACAATAATGGATCAGTCACAAATAATTCAGTGGAATTGTCGCAGCATTAGCTTTAAAAAAAGTGATATAATCTATTTAGCAAATACATATCAACTTTTTTTAATTTCATTACAAGAAACCTGGCTACGTCCCGGTTTTAATTTCCGAATTCCCAAATATTCTAGTGTTCGTCAAGATAGGTCAGACGGATACGGCGGAGTAGCAATCTTCATTAGAAATGATATTAATTTTTCTCAGTTAGTAAACTAACTATTCCAAATCATAGTTCTGATTTTTCAATTATTGCCGTTTGCATTAACAACATATGTTTTGTTTCTCTATATATTCCACACCCCTCTTCAAGTGTATTTAATGAAATAGAATCAATTTTTTCTATACTTCCCAATCCAATCTTAATCATGGGAGATTTCAATGCCCAGCATGTAACATGGGGCAGCTCCAATAGTAGTCATTATGGCTCTCGACTGTTAGATATGGTCGATAAATATAACTGGTGTATTTTAAATAGTGGTGAGGCAACTCGTCGCTCACAACCCCACGAAGGAGTCAGTGCCCCCGATCTTTCCGTCTGTTCACGTAATTTAGCTTCTATCATTTCTTGGAAAACTTTATCTTCCACTTATGGTAGCGATCATTTTCCAATATTAATAAATTTTCCGTTAACATCATCATCTCGTACTAATAATCGCTCTCCTAGAATGAAATTTAAACTTGAAAATGCTAATTGGTTTTTGTACAAACAAGAAGTAGAACAGGTAATTTCTAACCTCCCGTCCATCGAACAAAACAATCATGAAGTTTGTGCAGAAGCCTTTGCATTGACTTTGTTGCAAGCTGCAGAAAAGGTGTTCCCAGTCAAAAATAATAATCGTAACAAGATTCCATCTCCCCCTTGGTGGGATAACGAGTGTTCATTAGCAGTTAAAAAAAGAAAGCTTACAGAAAATTCTACGAACGAAAACTTTCATTTATTATCTTGTGTAATGAACGAAACAAAGAAGCTTCTTAAAAAAAAGAAATGGGAAGGCTGGAAGACCTTTTGTACATCTTTATCACCTGACGTCTCACCCTCTGTAGTTTGGCAAAATATACGCCGGTTTCGATCAGCTTTTAAGGAACCTGGTGCAGCTTTTCTTCCAAAGGATGTAGCAGACAACTTTTTAGATAAACTTGCTCCTCCACTAGTTCCCAATTTCTTTATCTCTAATACTCTTTCCCCGATAATTATTAGCAATAACTTAACCAGTCTCGATTCCCCTTTTAGCCTTGCAGAGCTCAAAGGTGTTTTATCATACGTTAAAGATTCTGCCCCAGGAACTGACGGTATACCATATTCCTTTCTATCTCATTTAAGCGAATCTAGTCTTCTTTATTTTTTAAGATTAATTAATTCCATTTTGATTTCTGGTAATATTCCTACTTCGTGGAAATTACAAGAAGTAATTCCAATATTAAAACCAAATAAGCCTCCTTCTGATGCGAATTCATACAGACATAGCCCTCTCATCCGTTCTTGCTAAATTAACCGAGCATCTAATAAAAAATCGATTAGAATGGTTTATTGAATCTAATGAATTTTGTGGCTCCGAATCAATACGGTTTTAGAAAGAGACGAAGCACTATGGATAGTCTTGGTATATTTACTACCGATATAAGATTATCCTTTAGTAACAATGAATCAACACTTGCAGCTTTCTTAGATATTAATGCTGCCTATGATAACGTTGATCTTCACGTATTAAAGCTGAAACTCCTAAAACTTAAGGTTCCTTTTTTGTATCTATTGTATCATTAATTACTTGTCTGGTAGAGTGATTACAATTGATACGGGCGATTCAAATTATAAATATAGAACTTTATGGAAGGGTTTACCCCAGGGATGTGTTATAAGCCCTATCTTATATAATATTTATACATATGACCTAGATAAAGCTATTAAAATTTCAAATAGTGATTGTAACAGTGTATCGGTATTACAATATGCAGACGATTTGGTTTTATATATTTCGGGACGATCTATTTTAGAAATAAGTGATATTTTAAGTAGAGCACTGTCCAACCTTAAAATTTGGCTAGACTCTAACGCTCTTAATCTCTCCGTTTCAAAAAGCTGCGTAGTGTTATTTTCTAGAATGCGTATACCCCCTTCTGTTTCCGTATGTTTTGATAATAAACCTATCCCGGTACAAAACGAAATAAAATTCTTAGGAGTTATTTTAGATGCAAAATTATCAGGTTTATCTCACTGCTATTACGTTACAGCTCGATGTGAACGAGTTTTACATATCATGAGATGCTTAACCGGTGTTTGGTGGGGTGGACACCCATATACTTTGAAACTTCTTTACAACGCTCTTTTACGAAGTATTTTAGACTATGGAAGTTACTTTCTTGAGCCATGCAATGCTGTTGGGCTTAAAAAGCTTGATGGGATACAGTCTAAAGCTCTTCGCTTAATAGCCGATGCAATGAAATCTAGCCCTATCAATGCTTTACAAGTTGAATGTGTGGACCCTCCTCTACGACTCCGGCGTCAATATCTTTCTGACAAGTTTCTGTTCCGTGCTTTGCAATTTGCTAAGCATCCCCTTCATTCCAAATTATGTACTCTTTCACTCATAGTATCATCATCTTCTTACTGGAGGCTTAAGTCACTACCTTGTTTAGTCGTAAATTTTTCTCTTTGCATTCCCCTACTCACATCTCCCAGCGTCTCTCTATTTTTTCTGCAGACTATGACGCTTTAACTCTTGTTCCTAAAATTTATTTTACTTTAGATATATCGCGATCCATTTATTCGGCAAATGTTGATTTTAATATTATCATAGATAGAGACTGGCCAGATCGACATTACATTTATAGCGATGCATCTAAAAACTCTTCCTCAGGCCACGTTGGTGTTGGAGTTTATCACCAACAATCAAAAATTGTCCAAAAAATTAAATTACCACCTGAAAGTTCTGTTTTTACTGGCGAATGTTACGGATTATTTAAAGCTTTAGAATATATTAATCTTATGAAATTGCAAAAATCTGTTATATTTTCTGACTCTAAAAGTGCGCTTCAAGCACTACAAAAATTTCCTTTTAAATATACCAATCATCCTGTTATTATAGATTGTAGAAAATTTCTCTGGCAATGTCATTTAAGAGGTTTTGATGTAGTTTTTGCCTGGATACCCAGTCATGTAGGTATTTATGGCAATGAAATTGCGGATAAACTTGCCAATGATGCTGTAGATTGTGGCGATATTTTTCCATACAAAAACTTCATTAACGATCTTTTAGGTCTTCCTAATTCGCATCTTCGTGAATCCTGGGAACAAATATGGTCTGTTTCTAGTAAAAACAAAGGAAAGCATTACTCACAAATTCAAACTTTCATTCCTACAAAGCCTTGGTTTTATAATTTTAAATTTGGCAAGAAAACGACGTCTATTGTAACTCGGATGAGACTGGGTCATGTTTGCACTCCTTCTCATCTAGCTAGATTAGGAATAGTCAATAGCAGTATGTGTAATTGTGGCGCTGATGTTGGTAATTTAAACCATATTTTTTTCGCGTGCTCCTTATATGACTGTTCCTCTTTTATTGACTCCTTAACATCCCTTCGTATTCCCCTCCCGACTTCTGTAAATACTTTGCTTTATTGTATGAAGTATGATATTTATTTATGTATTTCTAATTTTATCCAGAAACATAATATTAAACTGTAAATACTTACCTGATCCTGTCCTTCTAAATTTCCGTTCCTTTTTTATTCTGTTTCCCTACCTTTACACTTGTATGTGGCTGACGCACAAACCGTGCAGGCTATAAAGGAGAAAAAAAAAACAGGCAACTATCTGTTAATCTACATGCTCTATATACCTGAATCTAATCCATAATTTCGGTACTTTTTTTATTATTTTAATATGTTCAGTGTATATAGTTTATAGAAGTTCTCAGGGGTGTCCGTCAATAATATTCGTTTGTACAGTAATTTATATATAATTTCGAATCTAGGAAACAATTTTTCATGATTATTGGTCTCTAGGTCAAACATGTATGGAAGCTGAGCGATCTCCTTTAAAACGTATCAGAAACATAGTAAGAAAAGTGCGAAGTTTTGCTCGAAATTTCGTTTTTGAATTAAAGTAGGTCTCCTGTACCTACAGTTAATTATTGTATTTGGACTTATCTGTCTCCGCGTAGATTTTCTGGTAAATATTTTATAAATAAATAGTTCTTCGCAAATCTTTCAACTCCATGTACCCGACAGATATTATCCTGCCCAATAGAAATAGATAAAAAAACATCCTAAAACCCGTTTCTAAAATATTGTCATTTTTTACTTAAACTTAATTTTTTCCGTCAGAACCTTTGACAAAATGTTTAGAATACTAAAAATAAAGCAGGATAAAATCGTTCCCAAGTTATGGCCTGACCAAGGGACATAGGGATATTGTTTACAAATAGACAGATAACATTAATTCCTTTCGTATTTACTCAACTGTGGGTTCTGTTATGAAAACTATATTTAAAACCTGATCCGTATAATATTAGAGTCCTTTATTTGCCCCTAGTACAGTTCGTATAGTCTAGTTGACTTGACCATAGAGTCCGTAATAAAATTTCGACATAGTAATTCAGATGGATCACAAGGCCGTACTTCATGAAACAACAGAAAGTTTTTATGACCGAGCGGCGAGTCATAAAACGAAGGTTCCATCTCTCTTGTCCGGCTAAAGTGGCCCTACCCTCAGTGAGTTGATTGTTAAATGAGTAATTAGTAGCATGTGTGATTGGGGTCCTCCGGCGCCGGCGGCAACCGCATAATAAAACCGACACCAAATAATCTTTTCAAACAATTAGTCGAGAATTATTGCCCAACAAAAATTTCCGAGCGAAATACGTTCTGCAATTAAGCCAGCGTTTTTATTTTAATATCTTAACATTAACCGCAGTTACGTGTCTATGTTTTATGGTTTCGTGAATGACTTAAGCTCATAGACATTCTATAAAATTGTTTAAAGGATTTTTGAGCAACAATTTACGGTACTGGATATAAATAAAGTTTTCACTATTTTATGTCTTCGCTCTAACATTCTTAATTCAAATATAAGCAAGCTCAATCTAGTTTCACAGCACCACAGATGAAGTATCTTTGTTAGATATTTGAATTTAAAAGAGATGGTATGAGATTTATTTCTGCTATAATTTCAAAACTTTGTTTTTAGTGGACCGAAGAAACTACAGTTGACCGGCAAGGCAAAAATTCAAAAGCAAGTAGCTACTTCGATAATAATTTATTGTTAAAAACAAAAAAAAAAACACGTGCGTGCAGGTCAAATGCAATGCATGCAGTGTTCCTAGGTGACACAAACTTAAAGTGGAATACCGGGGCATATTCAAACAGCACCTGGCGCTCGCGTTATAGAACATTATTATTCATATATAAATAGAAATATAGAAATCATGTAAAAATACCTGTATATTTAAAGGGCAACTATAACTGACCGATTTGACTGATTAATGAACATACTGAACTGTTTGCGCTTAAATTTTACAAGCACATAGTAATTATTTCGTGGATTACATAGGTGAAAAGATTTTCCAACACACGCTTTAAGAGTAAGGAGTAAGGAGTTAAAATAGGGTATGAAAGATTAAAATTATGTTTTATTTAAAAGTTGATTCCACCAAAATCATTCTGTAAAAATCTAGCCAAGTCTCGATGGAGCTGCTTGTTTATCTCTTAAAAGTAATAAAATCTAGACAAAGTCGTGCCAAGTCTAAGGTTCCTTACTGCGATTTCTTTATTATTATACTTAATATTGTGTGACTTGGCCGTTGAAGGGTACAAAACCAGGTGCTTCGGAACTATATGACCTACAGACTTGAAATTTTGGATTTTAAGTATGTTATTATAGCTTACTGGATAACCAAAATTTCTGCGTTCTGGTCTTATCCAGAGGTTCTCAAATAGGGGCCTGAAAATGCGGCGAAATGGTTCCAGTAAAGGATGGTACGGCAGTGTTTGCTTCGCGCTCGACTTGACGGGGGCACTGCCGTGCATTGGGGGGGGGGGCCAATGAAAATTTGTATGAAACCTCATCAATTTTTAAGAGAGCATTGTAAAAATTTGTAAATGACCACATGGTTCAAAATAATCGTTTTCTGATAAATGTTTTTGGGGAATTTATCCCCTAAGGGGTTCAAATGAAAGGTGATGAAATAAAAATATGCCTTACAACTCTTCAGTTTGAAGATAGATTTCTATCTTCGGACATTGTTAAATAAGTTTTTTTTTAAGTACAAAAGTTTTTCACTTTTATTCTTTATGGGAATTCATCGTGTATAAAAAAGAAAATATCGGGTGAATTATCTGTGTAAGACTTCGTCAATTTGATGACAGTAATCTTATATTTAGTAGGTTTTTTGATAATTCATTCTCTGGGAGATTAAAATAGGTAATATATATTTATGTAGGTCATAGCTCATGTCAGCGAAGCCGCAGGCAGAAAGCAAGTATAAAAATAAATTCATAATTTCATTTTTAATAATCGTAATTGGTAAATTAATAATAATGTTTGCGCTTGAATAACGCTTTGGAGAGGGTGCCTCTTCGAGAACTTACCGGGCTAAACGAGGCTTGAGCTCTTATGGAAATTTTCAATAGAATTTGTCTGAATTTTTTACTTTTTCTTACTAAGTATTTCGTATAATTGTAAAGCGTACTTTGCTTCGATAGTTCTCACGGATATCTTAATTGAATAAATTAATTTCACAGACCTAAGTCTCTATCCTACGACATTTAATTTTCACACCAAGGGCTAACTAGACGAGAAAAAATTACATCCCCACTTCACGCGTAAAAAAGGTACGAGTACGCTGAAAAAAACCTTTTTATTTTCAAGATTATATTTTACCACTTTGTCAGCGTACTTAACTAAAACATATATGTAAAATCATAGCAGCTAAGCTGCGGACAGACGGAAATGGAAAAACTTTGGATTTCCCGTTGACTACGGACCCCTAAAAAGGTTTATAACGAATGTATGATGACATAATGTGATTTTCTGCGATTGCACCATTGATATATTACCGTAAACAAATGTAAAGCGAGTGCGATATTGCCGAGCGTGTTCGAACTAACGAATGCCTTGCGTTCTGCAGATGTACTGAATGTATTAGTTCGAAATTGCAGCGATTTTCACAGCAGGAGTAAACGTTTGCTTACTAGATTCGTGCATCGTTCAAGTTGGTAACAGAGTTACGGGATAGAAAATCACATCCGTTTTAATAACTTAAATATATTCTTGAAATATTCATAGATTTATGTTTTTGGTGTGGTTCCTAAAAAAACATACATTTTTTCGGTCTTTTACTTTTCGGGTTCCATATTCCCAAAACTAACATATGTTCATTAGCAAATTGTTTCTTCACAAATAAGTAGAAGGGAACAACAACGCCATCACCAATATGACACGTTGAAACGTATTTCATACTGTTATTTTATAAACTCTTAGGAACAGTTTATGAGTAGGACATTTGAGAATGGATTTTAGATGGGACTTGAAGGGCGCACTAGGCAAGCTGATGTAATTTTGTTAAATGCAAAATAATAACAATTAATTTTTGAATCCAAAAACTTTTAAAGAAATTTGAAGAGAAGTTGATGTTTTAAAAAGCTTTGTGAAATGAAAATGTTTGAAAAAGTGTCAAAAGAGTTGTTTATGACTTCGAAGCAAAAAGATCATTTGTCGAAAAGGTTAATTATGACGTCAAAGGTTTGACAATCTTTTATCATAATGTCAAAAAATATAATTGTGAAATTAGATAATGAACACCATGAATGAACATTGGAGAATTCTTTATATAATAAATATATACTTTTGTCCTCTTTTCTCCATTTTCCGGATACGGATTTAAAATCCTTTTTTAAAAGGATCAAAAGATTCTTTAATTGTTAATACTATTTATAATCGGAAAGCAGGAACAAGGATATTTGATAATCATTTTTTTTATTAAAAGCTATAATAGCTTTGAACGTTTTGTTTGTACAATAGGAATGGGCTTTCATGTTTCTTAGTTATATTATTAACAAAAAATGTATTCTGCTATTATAAAACACTTCAGCTTTTAATGAAAGCTTTCCCCCTGTTTTTGTTACACGGCGAAAGAAGATTTATAGTCGAGAAATGTATCAAAGTAAGACACCCACGACAACTGTTGCTTAGGAATGAGTAAGAAATACTGCAATGGCGCCTCCGGGATTTGTACGGCACAGATTTTTGATGTCGATATAACAACGCTCCCCAGTCGAATGTATAATATTTTATATTCCAAAGCTTTTGCTAGAGATAACATATAATATAAGTACATATTTCCAACATTCACACCAACTAGCCTAGCCCCAAACTAAGCACTGGAGGCTTGTGTTATGGGATACTAGGGTAACGGAAAGAATACATTTAACTGATTCATATATAAGTATATTTATAAAGAAATACATATTAGACAACCATGACTAGAGACACTGGAGTACAAAATTCTACTTATGTGAAGAAATAAATAAAGAATTTATAAATGCTCGTATTCTTCACACAAACATCCGCGCGCTCCCACCGGGATTCGAACCCGGGACTTCTCGAGTAGGCGACACCTTGAAACCCGGCATACAAACCACTCAGTCACGGAGGTCGTCAACATCGTGAACTGGTATCCCGTTCACCATCCTACACATTCGATGTTCTTCGCGTTAATTAACCTCGTTTGTGTCGCTTAAACCAAATACGTAGAAAGAGCTACCCGCCCGCTGCTCAGTATACTCACAGCTTAACTAACCATAAATTATGTTACCGTCTCAAGTTCGATGAAACTACGGCGTAGAGTTTACCGTACTGTGTTAGCATAAAACGGGTGGTGTAATTATAGCTACTGTTGCGCAATTATTTTACCAAAGACAACGTATGATGAATGGAAACAAATATTAACTTCGATAAAAAATAATATGCAAACTAGTATCGGTCGGGCGCACGAGCAAGCTTCTAGATGAATCGAAACATAAAGGTTTCTCAAGGAATTTTACGAGGCGAATAATCCCGAAAGCGGCCCACACAATTCTTCATTTCATTCACGTTCCCCTGCGATGAAACTTTTTCTCTGCAATTTTTCTGTGGAGGGCGGGGGATTGATCAGGTGGGGCGGCTTGCCAGTCGCGGCACGTAGTGCCTTCCCGCGCCCGCGCCCAACCCCGCGCCGCCCGGTGAATACAAACTTCATTAGCCGTTTGATAATTAGCCCGTTAAACGCCCCTCACTCACCCACCTACGATCTTCTCTTTTAAATTGATCTTATCGTAATGCACAAACAATTCTGTTTTGAAAACAAAATTTACCGCGTATCCAATCTAAAATACAAACCGTAAAAGATAAATGTATCTAAGAATAAAAGAAATAGTGGCAAATTAAAACTTCGAAATAAATAAATATTAACAGAAATTTTAAGTTGTTAGCAATACAGACATTTAATGCGTGATAAAAATAGATGGTTTAAATGAGCAATATTAATCGTTTATTTAAGAGAGACCCCAAAAGGAAACTTGGCTCAGAAGCGTATAATAAAAAGTGACAATTTGGCCGGAACACGACAGGAAGGAAGACACGAAACAAAAGGGAGTGCGCGCGAGCCAGCAACGTCGCGGCAACTTAGAAAAATTAGAAAACAATGGAGCAGGAAACTCGTTTTCTCCGGAGTGTCTGCGCCCTTGCCCTCTCGTTACGATCTCTAAAGCCGTTCGCCGCCCATCCTCACAGAAACCTGTCCGTTTTACCAAGTCCGTATCTGGAGCTTTCGTAATAATTATGGTTTTCACGCAAGTCACACAGGCGTTTTGAGAACACAGCTTAAGAAAAAATTATATCTATCCACAAACCAGGGCAAGCCAGCATAGATGGAATAGGAAGATTTGACCAAGAGTTAGCATGTGGGCCTAGTGTGGATTAGTGCTAACGGCTGTAGATGTAGACAGGACCAACGGCTTAACATGCCTTCCAAAGCTCGGAGTAGCTTCAGACAAATATTTTTTGGTCATCGAACCTGTTGGCCGTGTCGAAATTTCTCTAGCATTTCTCAGGCTGCACATTGACGGATTATAGGAGACATGACGCAGGAAACAATTCTTAATATTTTTGTCCATTTTTTATTTCCTGAGCTTGATTCATGGAATGACTAGTATAACCGCTACAAATTATAGATTTTCGAGGAAAACACGGTGGCCTGTAACATATGCACGATACCTAATATGGATACTGTCTGACTAGGCTGCAGATGCGTAAAAACTTGTCGAATTTAAAATCAACAGACAATCACCGGACGGTCTAGTGTTTGTTTCGTTACTATTTTGGGTTTAATATTTAGTAACATGCTTCGTTATTTCTGTGTAGTGAATACATGGCTAAAATGGAAAGTTGTTCGTCGCACACATAATATTCGAAACAATGAACGAACTTTTAAGTAACCAGTATTTTATTCCACACTTATATAAATTTATAATTTAGACTTATTCTCTTTGTGCTAATTATAAACATATTGTTTTGTGGACGACCCACGACATTTTATAAAGCTTCGTGTTCGTTAAAGTTTGTTGTTTAGATCGCAATTCCTTTCTTGTTTCGTAAATGTTTAATAACCAACACCACATACTTAAAACTGGTGCAAAACAAAAAAAAAACTCTCTCAGTGTTTTATTGTAAATTTTCGCTCTGAAATTATTTTGTTGCTATAGCTGCTATTTACTTATTGCTATCCGTATGCTTGGCATAGATAATTGATGTATAAGTATATTTTTAATGCAAGTCATTTTGTATTAAATTTCCTTTAAATATACTTTGCCTGGAATTCACAACAAAAAATATAATAAATAAATAGGCAACATAGGTAAGTGGCCCTGAAAATTTAAATGATGATTTTTTCTACAATATCAACAGTGTTACTAAATAAGAGTGTGAGCCTCCTATACAAACAGTGACACCGCATTCCTAACGGTAAGAAATGAAGACGACAGCAGTTTTCATCGCAAATGTGTAATAAACTTTTTGACGGTATAAAAAAATGTGTACTTAAGATGAATATTGGGAGCGATTTCACGATTCTGACAAAAAACAGTAGTTGATAAATATTACTAAAAACCATGAAATAGAAAAGTATTTTAATAATAAAAAAGTAAAACGCCTAGGATTCGCGAAGCCTCGAATGCGTCACCTGCTTGTCTGTAGAAGTGACAGTATGGACGTTACTTTGTACTGTTTGACGTTTTAATGAGAGCCGTGTGACGTCACCTGCCAGTAAGGCGACAAATTTGATAGAGAAACGTTTCTTTAGCATATTTGAAAACAAAAATTTTATTTTCGTTTTTTTACTGATATACGCAACAGAATTTTATATACATAATTTATGGAGTCACTATATACACTATTAAATACCTAATGTTATCAAAAACTTGTCAAATAGCCTATTGACTATACCACAATGCTATTTGTTTTTGTAGGGTAAGTTTATCCATTCAGTTAATCCGGATGGTCTGATTGTGGAAGTACTAGGGTTAAGCTTGGCACTTAACGATTGGATTTAGTTGGGCTAGAGCAAGCCCGGCGCACCTATGAGCCTGATCGATATCGTACACCAGAAATTTAAACTGATACATACATACTTATTTATGTATAGGCTTAACTTTGTAAGTTAACCTTTGCGTCTAGCGTATGTCTTTGGTTTGCTCTTTGCAGTACTTACTTACCTAATGACTTATATTATCAATAGTTCAAGATTGACAGAGTTTTTTTCACAATAACTGCAATGCGAAACTCTATGACGCACAGTGTTTTAACAACCTCGATTTTGTGACATGCCCTTTTTATCCCAAAGGACAATGGCGAACTCCCATACAAATTTTTGTTGAAATTTTTTTTTGCGTCTTTAAATGAATTGCATGTTAAATCATAGAGTTTCGATTCTCGATTTAATTCGTCTTATTTCTATTATTATAGGAAGTCTGGATTTATAGATATTCTACTTTGAAGTTTTGGAGGTTATGTCATACCAAGTAATACAAAAACGAATTATTAAAGTATTTTCAAGAGTATTTTTATATCAAAATAAAAAATACGTGAACGGAACTATAAAAGTATACGGGTTCCGTAGATTAGTGACGAAACAAATGTTTTTTATAATGTATGATCAGTGGGCGTAGGTACTTACTGACCAACCTCGTCAAAATACTTAATAATACTAAACAGACCAGGGTTATTTAGTTCGAATACAATGTCTGTGCTGTAAGAAGTACTTAACAATTTGAAAATGACCACAGCAATAGTTAAGTATAAAAAACGATTTCTAGTAGTGTAATGATGGGATATTAATTAAATATGAAACACTTTTTTATATATTTTTTATTCCATATCTTTGATCACAATATCGTAGATAGTAGATACAATGAAATAAAATCCACAGTATGGGACAGAATCTAGTCCAAAATCCACAGCAAGAAGTCGTCCGAAATATCAGATTCTGAAGTCTTAGGCAAGCACTACTCAGACAGTCGCAGGGAAGATTTCGAGAGTCCAAATGCAGTCCAAGTGACTTAAAAACACAAATCACAGAAAAAACCACAATGCGCCGATTTAAATTATTTTATTTTGCAATACGCATGCACTTAGCACAAGCAACGATAATGTTTACAATAACAACAACAATTCGATGACAAGCATGACAGTGACAGTTATAGTTTTTTGCGTTAGATTGTCGCCATACTCTTTTTGTATTGTGGAGATTATTTATTATGGTTTCAGTATAATATTGAAAAATAATGTTTCCCGATATTTTTGATAGATAATTAGATACAGTTTAAGCGTAAAGTGATGCAAAACATACGCACAACATATTTAAAGTTGATTTCATCACTAAAATCACATGAAATAAATGGCTCAAAAGCCATGATGCCAAGCCACAATAAAAATTAAAAATAAATAGTCAATTGTGTTACTTTTTTTTAAGTTTTTAATTCCAGACTTAGACAACCCTCCTGAATTATTTAGTAAATCTTTTGAGATTATTTTATTAACATTTCTGATAATGACATCTATAGACGCTAAAGATTTACTTCAACAAATATTTCGCCAGTGTCCTTTCTATAGATTAAGCTATTATAGTACTACGATACGTAGTTTTCGAGAAAAAAAAAATTCAAAGTTAACCCTTTTTTCGACACGGAATTTTCAAAAAAAACAAAATTACTCTTCTATTCAACATGTTTTTTTTTGTTTTGATTAAATGTATATTATGTGGCTTTGTACAATAGATTTTCCCATAAAATTTAAGCCTTCTAAAGTAAATCGTATAGACGATATGTTTTATTTTTCAAGTTTTCATTTATATTTTTTTTTTCTTTAGTATAACGGCGTATTCGGATAAATTTTATTCACTAAAATATTGAGCTTTGTTGTCCCTATATACAGTATTTTTTTTTGCAACCGAATACCACGTTATGTAGAAGTTATGAGCTAAAAATTTTTTTTTCAGGGTTGGCAAAAATTTTATTCCGGCCATTTAATTATGAAATTGAAATATAAATTACTTCTCATAAATAAATATTTACAATGAATCATTTATTTCTGCATTTATAACGAAAGAATCGACGTAGTCCTCAAAATCAATATCCCTTACTGCGTCACTTGGATCTGTCACTTTTAATAAAGAAATTATTGCAGATGGTAATGGTGTTAAGTTTTGATTAGTTTTTCTCTCTTGCATTCGAATGTTTGATAAAACAGGGTCCGATGTTTCCAGCGCTCTATTTAACAAATTTACGGCTCATTTTTCGGGTATGCTGCTCCCTATCGTTCCGCCAATATTTATTTCGGATCTCGGCATCCTGCTTCGAAAGCACCCCTATAGGTATAGTGGCTGATTTGATAATATCGGCACCACGAATTAAAACTTTGTGCAACGTTACGATCATCGGACACCAATTATAGTTAGCGACATACTTATAAGCCAGATTTTTACAAAAATCCCTAAACCGGTTGGAATCAATTGCATGATTGCTAGACAAAACAATACATAATGTGTGGAGATCATCCAACAGCCATTGTTCGATCCCCAGGATTTGGGAAAATTTTTGGCGGAACTTGTCTGACAAAGCCATTCGTGCTGTATTGCCATCATTTGTTGTACCCGAATTGGGGCGCACTACGTCGACCAGTAAACCCATCTGCTTTCTCACTTCATTTTGAATATTTTTTTTGCGCTCTTCATTTGACTTTGACATAATCTATAGAATTGTGTGGGATATGCCATTTTTTTACATCCATTTTATAGCCAAGTTGTAAGAGAAATTCTAGCACTCGTATACAAAAATGAAGCGGACTTAAGCCGTTAATCAAAAGCTCTCGATTTAATGGCTTAGAAAATGCCTGGCCCAAGTTATTGAAGGTGGTCTATGTTAAGCCACAATACGGGAACCCATTTGGGATGACGTATTTAATAAAATGTTAAGGACTTTTCTGTCAATAGCTGGATAATATAGTTCACAACTTACAGGAATATTATGACCTTGTGAGGTTTTGCCTTGCAGTTGCAAATTAGATATTTGATTTTCAATTAATTCTTTTTCTGCTAGAATTAATTCGTCTTTGTTCTCTTTTCTATATTGAATATGAATAGGTCTGCAGTATCTATGTGATTGTGGAGATGGATTAGACCAAACAACATCCCTTTCATTTAACACAAGCTGCAGCGGAACAAATGTAGTAGCAAAAAGATTATTTTCATCGTCACTCCACAATATTGTATAATTGTTCATGCAATATACAACAAATACCACTGCCAAAGTAACAAATACCCTTCAACGGCCAAGTCACAAAACATTAACTATAATAATAAAGAAATCGCAGTAAGGAACCTTAGACTTGGCACGACTTTCTCTAGATTTCATTACATTTTAGAGATAAACAAGCAGCTCCATCGAGACTTGGCTAGTTTTTTACAGAATGTTTTTGGTGGGATAAATATTATCCGAATACGCCGTTATTCTTAAGAATAAAAATGACATCGAAAATTAAGAAAAAGGTCATATGGTCTATACGGTTTGCTTTAGAAGGCTCAAAATTTGTGAAAAGATGTATAATACAAAGCTATATATAAACCTTTAACCAAAACTAAAACAATATGAATAATAGAGGAGCCAGAGGATTTTTTTTAAATTCCTAGTTCTAAAATAGGTCAACTTTGTTTTTTTTTCTCGAAAACTACGAGGCGTAGTAATTTTTCAGTATTTTTCCAGTGTTTATAAAAGCTTAATTTATAGGAATTCGTGATAAAAAGGGCATGTCACAAAATCGAGGTTCTTAAAACACTGTGTGACGTAGTGGTTAGCGCGTTCGGTCTGCGATCGTGGAAGTTAAGCAAATTCCGCAATTGCTGATCTTAGGATAGGTGACCAAAAAAACTCATTATCTCGAGTTCTCCCGGCCTTCGGACGGCACGTTAAGCAGTTGGTCCTGGCTGCATCTAAAGTCGTTAGCAACCAAGAATTCGCTGAGGGTTCATGCGGTGAGTCATGTCATTCTTCCTATTCTTTACATAGGGTAGGTATATGCTCCAGCAGTGGGGACTCAAAAGCTGATGATGAACTGCAATATATACTGCAATATAATAGATACTATATACTAGACTGGGAACGAAAGAAATACGTAGCGTCTAACAAATAACATCAAGTAAAATTGGGTTAGCGAAATGACATTTAAATAAATAAATAATAATATAATCAACTATCTGAATTGTTTAGCCAAAATATTTTTTTATAGTATCGCTAATAAAATAGGCGTATTTTACAACTTCAAGTCTAAAGAAATATTATTAGAAAAAATTCCCCCCCGTCCAGATTTCAGACGGGAAATTCTGAGTGGAATTTCTTTCTAGTAACATTTTCATTAGATTTAAATATTAAGCAGTTAAATGCTTAAAAATAAAAATATAATAACTATTAGACATTGAAATTGCAGTACAGCATATTGCTAGAACGTAGCCTGTAATAGCTGGGATAAGTAGACAACCAGCAATAAGGTAGGTTTGCGGAGTTTTCACAGTTTGAAGACTTTTGGAACTTCGAGATTTATATATATATATATATATATATTACCAAGCCTGTCGATGAGAATCATAAAATGTAATCTAAAAGTTTAACTACTTTTCACGATTATTTTTATGTAATCTTCACTAAATATACTAACTTCGAAATATTAGCCTAGTTCTTTTATTAGGTGTTTTACACAAACATATTGGCTAACACTAGAGGCAACGAAACGCCTAATTAAGACACGAGACATTAAAGAAAAAGTTGCTTTTCTGTATTCCCTCACTGGGAATTGAATGCGGGACCGCAGAGTTTGCCGACATCTTAAAATTGACTTTGAAACACTAGACTTCATGGGGTTCGAACCGTACAAACATACAATAACGTTCCATCCATTGCGGGGTTATCATGTGGAAACTTAGACAGATAATGTCTTTACTATTATTAAGGCTGAAGAGTTTTTTTAGTTAGTTGAATGCGCTAATCTCAGGAACTACTGATTAGATTCCCTTTGAGAGTTAAAGTTGCCCAAAATAGTCAATTCCCTCAATGACATATAGCATATTCGTATTGGTTGGGCATAAGATATCCGGGTAAATAAGTGACAGGTTTATTGCCCATCACAGATAAAAAAAAACGATTTTTTTCTCCCATTAGCTTTTTATATATGGACGACAAAGTAAACAGCTGACATATTTGGTTTTGCTTTGATTTCGAGATCAAAATTGGATTAAAAAGTAATTATAAGAGGTTTTTGTCCGCTATAGTAGGAGATCCCAAGTGAGGATTTTCGGATTTACTCGAGCGCGGTAGAATAACGTAAGGGGGGCAACCTTGCAACTTGTTGAGTATTCCTACCATACCTGAGCCCTTTATGTGTATGGCCGAATTGTTTTGGTCGCGTCCAAATTGTCAGTCTTTTCAATAGAAGCTACTGGAACGTAACGTTTCTGATTACGGAAAATAAAAAACTGCCAGTTTGCATGGTATGGGGGCCGTACAGAGAGGTAGAATGTAGAAAAAGAAAATATTCGAGCGCGTCGGATATTGAGAAGGGATGTTATGTAAACCCTCTGACAATTTGGACACGACCAAAAGTCATTGCCGTGCCTACCCTAGCCGTTCGTCTCCATATAAAGGGCTCAGGTACGGTGGGAGTACTTCCCAAGGTGCAAGGTTGCCCCCTTACGTTATTCTGCCACGCTCGAGTAAATCCCAAAATCCCGCTTGGTCATCCCCTACTATTAGAAAACAATTCATTAAGTGGTCTAAAATAGCGAAATTTTTATGAAACTTAAGAATGCGTTTTATTTATGGATTAAAAATATTTGTCATTATTTACTTTCCTTATAAGATAAAAATAAATAAAGCAGATATTAGTAATACTATGTACACCTACCTAATACTCCATTAGGTTTACTCCCATGTCGGATCAATGATAATGATTGGCTGTCTGATGTTTACAATTGACATTTTCTTGAGTATCCATACTGACGCACACAGCGCCGCCTACATAAACGGCGAACTTGTTTACTTGTATTACCATAATATACTGAAAATACTTTTTCTTAATTATAATATTTATGTTCGTTCATTGACATTAATATAAGCTAAACTTCATGAATAATAGACATCGAAAAGAAATAAATACTTGTATTTTTTTAAAGTGTAAGTCACACAGTCGACGAGTTCTTTACAACCATTAAAGGGTAGGGCCCTTTAGTTGTAATAAAAATCATCGGTGACAAACCGTCAGCGGTTTATTAGTTTGTATGAAAAGTAACTGCTGTAAACTCTATATATTTTTCTCCATGGCTCATTTATTAGAGTTAGGTACCCAAAGGTTAAAAACGACACCCTATTGCTGTCACTCCGTCGTCTGTTTATCTGTTTGTACGCAGGTCTGTAGATCGTAAACGCATTAAGTTACAGAACTTAAATTTTGGTATTTTATATGGAAAGCTTGCACAAAACTGAATATGATCCCATACACGAAAAGAAGACGAAATTATTTTTTATCTTTTTACCACAATTTGAAACACATTGTCTAGAGCTTGTTGAGTAGGTTTTTTATTATTGTCTGTAAAAAAGAAATGGCGGCCCATCGAAATTGTTATTTTTAGACCATTTTTTTACAATGTCTTATCTAAATCGAAACTAGTTTAGAATGCGAAATTTTGGTACATGATTTCCGATATGCTGTTTCCAACAACAAATACTGAAAACGGCGATTCATAATGTACTCTGAAAGTTGTAACGAAAACAAACAAATGATTTACCTTTCGAGGATTGTTGCAATCTGCCATGCAATAGACGTGTGTTTTTTGCCTTTTTTTGTTCGATATTATAATATAGTGTCTAATCTTGTATAGATATTAATGTTACATCACCTTTTGTGTGCGAATTCGAGTTCGACTCGCACTTGGTCGGTTTTTACTGGTTGGGACTGTTGAACGCAAATCACAGTGACAGGTTGGCAGCTTATCGTTTGGATTAAGGATATGTTCTCCTTCTTGTTAGAATTTTGTTTTTCTTTTACTCTCAGAGGCTGTATGGACTCTCTAAAACCGAGTAATTGATGAATCGTGAAATTCGTCCTGTAGTGTCCTACTCTGCAGCATTAACAACTACTACGCACGTAACAGTAGGTTGGATGGCGTTGACTACCACTTCGTAATTCAATTTTAAGAGTGACGCGTGTAGGTCTTATTGAAAGACTGATTTATTTAGTATAAATTCTCGATGTACACTTAATTTTAGTCCTCGGGATGTTTGACGGTGAAAACTGCATGAAAATCCGTTCAGTATTTTTTCAGATCATCACGAAAATACAGACAGACGTGGCGGAGGACTTTGTTATAGAAAGTGGTAAATTGTGGGGAATACTGTAAAATCGCAACCTGGCTAAACAGCTCAATTTTTAACTCCAAAGTATGGGATAGACATTGTTACTCTTATAGAGCAGCAGCATTTGTTTTTTTAACATTAATGGGGTTTGCAATTTGCAATAAAAGTGGACGGGAGCGGGAGAGGGCGCGCGCGGTCGCGGGCAGCGGCGGCTATTCCGATGTAATTAAAACAAACAGGAGGAGGCCCGGCACTCCTCTCTAATTGCGTTCGTGTTGAAATAATCACGAGGACTCCAACAGAGGATACAGCCCAGCAATGCTGATCGATCAAACTCGATTTGTCAACGGGGTAGCGGTAAATAAGACTCAATGATTGATTCTATCTTCGTTCTCTTAGCAATTTCCAAATTTATATATTTTCCGTGGCGTTGCATACAAAAGATTTTATTTCATCTGCTATTAGAAAATGTTAAGATCGATTTTTTTAATGTAACAAAGATTTTCAATTCATCTCTATAATAAATATTCAAAGTGGGTGCCCTCAAAATAAATAATTTCGTATTCAAGGCTATATTAATTACCTGTAAATTACTTTAAGAATTATACCTTTCCCAAGTTCTATAACAAATCAAAAGTTATCAAGAGTGTAACAATTATGAGTGTTAAATGTGATGGATGTGTACTGTGTTATTATTTATGTTTAATAAAATAGCCATGGAACAATGGTGAGAGAGAAAAACTTTTTAACAGCAGAGCAATGGTGCATTCGGTACAACGGGTCCTAAATTACGCAACAAAATTTTCAATTTCAGTTAGATAGAGATAGACAGAAGCGAAGCGAGGACGGGCCACAAGTGTGAAAAACTTTTTTGAAATGTTCCCACATTTAACGCGCGCCCTTTCATGACAGGTAGCAACTTGCAAATCAATTTGATTTACTGTTTATCGCGGGAGAAGCGTACCGGTACTAGAACGGAACGTCAGTAGTTGTAAGCGCAGAGTAATTGCATTTAAAACATATTTGACGAAAAAGTAGATCGTACGTATAAGTATCGCCAATAGGGAAGGTCTAAAATAACCTAAAACCTAACTGTAGCGCTATATGTATCGGATGGAATTGAATGCTATAGAGTAAGATCCCAATACTGCCTAAGGTCTGGCAGTCTTAGGATTTATTGTCTCATGACCAAAAAATATGGATAATCGAGTAGTTTTAGTGTGTACAATGAACGTATACATACTCGTTAACTTGTGCTGTGTGCCACTTTTCAGGTAATAGGTGACACATGCACGTAAAAATTTTACTCACTTTACTTTCGATCCGGGGCCTGATTCTTACGTATGTTCTAGAGAACATTGTAAACAATTTGAAATTAATACTGCCAGACACATTCTCTCCGCAGTTTTTATTGCCAGACACTTCAAATGTCAAAAGCAAAATACACAAACTTACTTACAGCCTGGGACCTGATATTTATCTATGATATTTAGGGGGCTATTATTATAATTTGTAAGCTGCCAAACCAATGTTAGGGGCCAAAAATTTCAAAAGCTTACTTACACTGCCACTGTGAGAAAAGGCGCACTCATGGTTATTTCCCTTTTAAAACAGCTTCAGTATAGTCATCTTATAAATGGCGTAAAGGAAGACTATTACAATAATTAAACAATTTCTTTTTATCTAATTATTGAAATTAGAAAATAAGCAAGTTTGTGTTTTATGCTTTCGTCATTAAAAGTGTCTCACAATAAAAAGTGCTGACAGAATGTGTCTGGCAGTATTAATTTAAAATTGTTTACAATATGATCTACAATATGCGTAGGAATCACCCCAAGTAGCACAAGTAACAATTTAGGATATCTCTTTTGGTGTAACTCGGAACATTAAACATTACTAACCATTTGAAAAGGTTCAACCATGAACTAGAACCTGTGAATTATGCTTTAATCGTTATAATAGCATTTTTTTGGAGGAACAGATACTCTTGTTACGGTTTTTGAGTTAGTGCAGTACCCCTAGCACGAACCAACATCGAATTCGAATCGTTTGCGAGTCCGAAATGTCAATGTCAAATTTTGTATGGAAACTTGAACAGCAGCGCCACAAAGTACGTAACTAGAACTAAAAATTAGTACATATTTGACAATGACATTTCGTACTCGCATTTGATACGAATTCGATATTGGTTCGTGCTAAGGGTACAGATGTCAAAAATGCTTTCTTACCACAGTTAGCGACCTTTTAATATATTCAAAGCTTAAGAGAATTTTAGTGGTAGAAACATATGATAATTACTGTTTAAAGGTACACCTTTAGACAGTAATTTCTACAGAACAATTCAAACAGACAATTCTACAATTCTACAGAATTGTACCCTCAAAATGCCGGCTTCATAAAGTATCCTAGTGAAGTACTGTACACTTACAATCATTTTATTTCAAAAGTTACAAATCGGTTAACCTCAGTTTTATACAAAGCTTTTTTAGCACGCTTTTATTAGTTTCACCTGTATGTTTGTATGTATGTAACCGACTCGTTAGGACTCGATTTTTCCCAACTTTAAGCAATCAGATTTACTTTAAACTTGGCAAATGTATGTAGATTAAATGACAATACAATATTATGGTACCATCGAGCTGGTCTGATGATGGAACTGGAAGGTGGCTGATGAAACCTTGGATTGCCTATTAGTAAACATATAGAGTTTGGGTTCATTAGATTCGTCTTAATATATTCTGTTAATTTTTCTTGATGACGAAGACCTGACGATAGACTGGAAGATGGCTGATGGACCCTGGACTGCCTACTAGTAAAGGAATCGAGTTTGGGCTCGTGAGATTCATCTTAACATAATAAAACTTGGCAATTATATGTAGATTAGATGACAATACAATATTATTGTACCATCGAGCTGATCTAATGATGGGACTGGAAGGTGGCTGATGGACCCGGGACTGCCTCCTAGTAAACAAATCGAGTTTGGGCTCATTACATTCGTCTTAATATATGTTTATTTCACGTTAGAGGAGAGTAATAAAAAAGTCTTGCAATAGTTAAGCCTTATCGGAAATGGAGAGGATACGTATTCAGTCGCAATAAACTCGTTCTATGTTTTGTAATAAACAAAAAGCGAAAAATAAATATATATATAAATCTTAAAATAAAACTATAAACATGGCCTTTTGTGAGACACACCCATGAGATAAAACATTACCCTAAAGCCCTAATGAAGTAAACAGAGAGTATATTTTGTTTATTTTTAACTTTTTAGTGCAGTAAGTACGAGCATGTTTTGAGTTTTTTAAACTATTAATTTAATTTACTTTTTGCTTTTTGTTTCGCTAAAACAATTTACTTAATTAGCCATTTTTGTTGTATTTGACCTTCGAAAGCGGATAGGCTAAAAATCATGGAAACATGATTAAAGCATTAGACATTATTTTATCTACTTTTTATCATTGTTATGGTAAATTAAACCTAAAAATGTAATTTAAGTACATTTTTTTTATGATTTTGGTAGTTTAGAAGCATGCAAGGTTTTTAATTTTAGCCAGAAGCTATGGAAACTCCTTTTTGTATTTTTGTATTGAAGTTGAACGTTTGAGTAAATCCTACTAAAAACTAAAGATCCAACTTTCAAGCCCTTTTTGAGTAACTTTAAGTAATTGCAGGAAGTTGAGTTATTTTTTTATTAAAACAACATTCAAGATAATTATGTCACAAAAAAAAAGACTGCAAAATACCTACTACGAAAAAAAATAAGAATTTTTGAAACCTCGCTGGAAGAAATCATTAAAAATACACAAAAAAAATATAACTCGAAAACTAAGAAAAATCGCGAAACATACATGTGGTATTTTCGGATACCCCAGGTGCGAGGAATCTAAAAAAAATTGCTGACGTCACCAGTTGGTCCATCCTGTATAGGCTGATTAAGTACTATTTTTTTTATAAGTTTTGGTAGTTTAGAAGCATGCGGAGTTTTAAATTTTAGCCAGAAAGTATGGAAACTCCTTTTTGTATTTTTAAATTGAAGTTGAATATTTGAGTAAATCCTAGTAAAAACTAAAGTTCCAACTTTAAAGCCTTTTTTGAGTAACTTTAAGTGATTTCAGGAAGCCGAGTTACTTTTGTTTATTAAAACAAAGTTCAAGACAATTTAGTCACAAAAAAGACTACAAAATACCTAATACGAAAAAAAATCATGAACTTTTGAAACCTCGCTGGCAGAAATCATTAAAAGTACACAAAAAAAAATATTACCGGAAAACTTAGAAAAATCGCGGAACATACATAGGGTATTTACGGATACCCACAGGTGTGAGGAATCTAAAAAAAAATGTTGACGTCTCTAATTGGACGATCCTGTATATTTATATAGATATATGATAACTTTTTTCAGTTATGTATATAACTGAAAAAAGCGTGGGGCGCTTCATTATTAAATTTAACTAAATTGTTGAACAGTATGCTTCAGGTATTGATTTATTTAGTCTCATTAAAATGACAAAATCAGCATAATCTTCTAATTACAAATGTTTTTCTATTGTGTAAGTATGTAAACTAGTACCCGCGACTTCGTCTGCGTGGAAAAATTGGTTTCACATATAAACCTCCACCCCTCTTTTCACTTCCATAAAGGGAGATTTCTAAGATATAAACTTTCCTATATCCTCTCCTGGGACAAACTATCTCTATACCAAATTTCCTCTAAATCGGTTCAGCGGTTTAAACGTGAAGAGGTAACAGACAGACAGGCATATTTTCGCTTTGTTGATATTAGTATAGATTATAATTTATTAATACAATTTCACTATCAAAGTAGTAAATATGATAATTTTTTGTTTGATTCATGTCAGAACTCACAATTCCAGTTTTCAGGAGACATTTTGAATATTTATTACTACTGATTATATACTGATACTAAGCAACTGAAATTGTAAATTGCGAAATAAATTTATCGAATCTATTTTTTAATATATCATAATCAGCCGACGGACGTCTACTGCTGGATATAGACCTCCTCTAGGGATTTCCATACACAACGATACTGCGCTTCCCACATCCAGTGGATCTCCCAGACTCGCTCGCTTGATGTCGGCAGTCCACTTGTTGAGGGTCTTCCGACATATAATATGTACCTAATTGAAAACTATTACCATATAGCCTTCCTCCTACAGGATGGGGTTTAAAAGTTCCTTGTATCGTCTTTACAATGGTGTGTGCTTTGAAGATATTTTTCAATTATGTATTATGTGATAAAAAGGAGGGTTCTTTTTTATTTGTTAAGACCTACCTGCAGGTTTGTGTTTTAATCGAATAACTGTATAATTTGACGTCGTTCCTATAAAATTTCTCTGGTGGAATTCTGCAAATCCTGCGCATGCGAAATGAAATTAAAAAATGACAATGTCATGTCTTTCAAAAATTTAATATTTATATTTTCAAAAATATTTTTGAGACTTTTACTAAAAGATATGAGGTCTTTATCTATGAAATTGCCGTTTTTCATGAAATAAATTAACGCCCCTTTTCTAGTAATCTAGTATTGAAGCTCGTTTGGAAAAGTCTGCTGGACGGGAGGCAACAAATTATGCAAAAGGCAGAGAAGTAGAACGGATAACGGCAACAAATTCTTCAAAAGGCAAAGGGAAAGAAGTAGAACTGCCTCTGAATCAATAACCGGAAGGTTATTGATTTCTTTCCCCGCTAAAAAGTTTTCGAAATTCAGGAATAAGTTGAAGTCGGTAGAGGGAAAGGTCTGGTGAGTACGGTGGATTAAGGAGAACTTCCAACAATAGCTCTTGTAACTTGGAGAGTCTGCTGTGCAGTATGAGGTCGTGCTTTGTAGTGCAGGAGCAGCGGAGCCGAACGCTTGACCAAAGCTTGTTAGAGATGTACGAGCTTCCCCATCATTGTGTTCAGTTCTTCACAGTACACATCTACAGTAATGCTCATCCCATTTGGTAAGAAGCTGTGACGCATGACACAACAGTCGAACAGAATCTATTTTATGTCACAAGTACACAATGCGATTTAATATGCCTTCGTTTGTGTGCTGTTGAGCAGTGCAAGGCTTGACTCGACGCGTATTTCGCGCTGACGATCATTCAATTCGTGGTGCACTCATTAGCTTTTTAACCTTGCCAATTTTACACAAATTGACCAATATTGGTCACGTTGGATACTAACATCGAAAGCTGCTGCCAATTCAGCTGTAGATTGAGAATCATCAGCTTTCACAATCGCCTTTAATTCGATAGTGGCGATAACGAAAAACCCTTCAAATGCGCTGAAAAGAGAACGCTAACCATTAGACAAATTAATAACTGAAAAAATCCATATTTTCAAAATAAAAATAATTTGAACTTAAAATTTTTAGGGAAAAAAGAAAAAAAGAATTCGTAACAGCAAATACGCCAGAACGGCAATTTCATATGTAAAGACGTATTATAATCTTCTGATGAATGGCAATTGTTTTTAGAAAAGTTAATTCTTTTATATAATGTAACTTTTAGTTTATATGCAAATGTAATTTGTTTAAAGGTTTTTATTTTCAGGCAACAAGCATTCTTTTATTTTTCTATAGCCACTTCAAGTTCAGCGCCAATATTTAGTACAAGATGGTTGTTTCTTTCTTCTAATAGCAATGAATAATTCATATGAATGGTTCGGTTTCTGTTAATATCGTATTGCATAAATCCCCAAAGAGCTTGTCATAGCATAAGTTAATATCATTATGTTTATAAGAACAAACAAAAGTATTATAATTATATTTGCGTAAATAATATGAGATGTGTATGTACAGTCGCCATCAGATATATTTGAGCATACAAGGTGACCAAATACATCTGAACAGTTAAAATGTCATTAAGTTCTATACGCTACAAGTGACCATAAATATCTGAACATTCATTACTTCAATAATATCTGAGCAGATGCCTGTCAATAATATCTGAACATACAACTTTTCAAAAATATCTGAACACGTCAATGATTATGTATCTACGCATGATAATGATCATGCACTGGGCTTACATATTTTGTTACTGCGTGATTGAAAGGATGAACTAAAAACAAAGGCTAAATATAAGGAATAAATACGATGAGAAGGGAATAAAAATCTATCAGAAAATCATTCGTGTAGGTCACCACGAGTAGTAGAAATGGAAGATGCCTAATTTTTTCTCTATTTATTTTTTATAATTAACGAGAAGTTATGTTTTTATTTTATTCTATAGATTAAATTCTCAATATCTCTTTAGAAATTTATTTAAAAATAAGACAACTGCGTTTTTTAACCGCAATAGAAATAAGTAATAATTTGGCGGAAACATTTGTCCCACTATTTCCATTGCAGCGGAAAATGGAATCCTGTACTTGTCATGTTCAAACTGGGCGCCATCCCTACAAAAATTTTATTTACTGTCTGAGCGGATGTGTTTGTTTGGTTTGGGTATGTATTATTTATAAAAGTGAAAATTAATAAAAAACAATTTTAATTCTTATAAATTTTAATTGAGTTAAATAATCAAAAAATGTAAACGAATTAACTTGGTACCTACCTCAGTAGATGCTTAAGCTTAAGTATTTATTATTATAATAAAATTATAATCGAGATCGAAATAAAAAAAAGCAACTTCTGATAAAATTAGTTTAAAATTAAATAGTAACAAAATGCTTTATTCTTATAATTATACATGAGATCAAATCAAAAAGTTATCAGGCAATTAGTAAGGTTCTTGAAATTAGCGTATTATTATTAGCTTAATAATTTCCCAATATTATCAATGCCCGTTTAGACGGGAATTTCTAACAGACGTAGACGGCCGTAACGTATATTGTCGACTTTTCAACAAAAACGCAGACCAATTAGTTATTTTGCTCACCATTTTTAGGGTTCCGTAGCCAAATGGCAAAAAAACGATATTCATACAAAAATAGAAAAAAAAAACGTATGGACTTAGAATTCTTTTTATCAAATCTTTACGTGTGGGGTATGGATAGGTCTATAAAATTGATAGGTCTATAAATTTAATATGGGACCCATTTCCACTAAATGTTGTTAGAATTCATAATGCAATAAGGTCGAAATTTTAGTTTGATAGTGTTTTGATGACATAATGTCATAACGAATCGACCCTTGAAATGATAACCTCTTTACAAAATACTATTTCGTGTCAGTGTCAGTGAAGAAAACAGTTTAATGTGACATTTTTACAAAGTATAATTCGGAAACAGAACATAACATAACATCGGAAATGATCTTTTGCTGTCGCTTCAGATGACGTAATTGCATGGTTGCCCCTAGAAACGTAAAGTTGTCAATGGTAAACATTATGACATTGACGTTGCATTAAAATATTAGCTTTATACAGCTTGCAGCAGATTGCTACACGATATTCAAAGGTGGCCCAGATTAAAGCTCGTGTCTGTACATTACCATGCAAACTTCTAGCAAAAGTTGATTTGAACGAGATCAAGTAATTTGTTTTTTTAAATACGCCTTTTTTCTATATTTTCGCCTGACGAATTTAAAAAAACACAACCGCAATTTACATTAAACCGCAATTTACATGTAATTCAATATAAAAATATTTATTTAAATAATGGTACGGAACCCTTGGTGCGCGAGTCCGAGTCGCACTTGACTGGTTTTTAAATATGCATACTATTCAAATATACGGCTTATAGACATGTTTTCTCCTGCTAACCAATGTACAGTACAGACATGGATTATGAAATCTTGCAGATCCATGTTATTGTAAGCTGCCTTTTTATGATTTCATTTTTGACCATCATCATTTGCATGCCCTTTTCCCAATTCTATTTTGGTCGGCGCAACATGTCTTCCGCTTCCATTCTCCTCTATCACTCGCAATATCAACACTCACTCCCTTACTGGCCATGTCCTCATTCCCACAATCTATCCATCTTTTCTTCGGTCTTCCTCTCCCCGGGTAACCCTCCACTCTCATTATACAGGTTGACTTATTGAAGTGGGTCAGGATGGGAAAGTCTGAAACTATAATATATATGAAGATCTATTCTTAGGAACAAGATTTTAATAAAAATAAAAACTGCATTCATACATTTAAGAAAAACCCTGTGATCAGCACGGGAACGAAACCCGGTCGTTTTGAAAAAAAAAACTTACACTATTTCTATTTAAATAACGATTATGTAGGTTTGAAGCAGTAAATGTTTATATTAAACGTGATGTCTAAAATGAGTAAAATGCATTTTTGTCACATAATTTCAATTATTTCAGTAGAGGTTCTAAGTGACCACCGTTTTTTTAATACAAAATTTAACACGTATATAGGTAACTTATCTTACTAATAAATAGAAATAGGAAATAGTGTTAGTTTTTTTTTCAAAACGACCGGGTTCGATTCCCAAGCTGACCACAGGGTTTTTCTTAAATGTATGAATGCAGTTTTAATTTTTATTAAAATCGATGACATAGTTCCTAAGAACAGATCTTCGTATATATTATAGTTCAGACTTTCTCATACTGACTCATTTAAATGAGCCATTTTGTATACTCTCATATTAAATTTTTGACCATTATATAATTATTTGCCGAACACGGATTGCTGCCTGATTTTTTAAATTGCTTACAAAACCTTTTTGTGCCGACCAAATTATTTAAAGGCTGACCAATTATATACTTCTCATGAAACATTAGTATTTTGTGTAACCTCTTTCTGCATTTAATACGTCTTGTAAACGTTTCCTCATGGAACCAACTACCTTCTCACAAAAACCTCGACCTCTGAATGATTCCCAAACATCATTTGCATATCGCCTTAAGGCTTCTGTTGTTCGACATTGATTCCCATCCCACTCTTGCACCATTTTACCCCAAAGGTTTTCGATGGGATTGAGGTCTGGACTTTTTGGTGGTAGTTTGATTAAAGTTAGTTCTCTCTGTTCATTAATCCATGTCTGTACTGTACGAGCATTATGTACTGAGCTTTTGTCTTGAAGGAATGTAATTTGTTGTTCTGGATAAAAAACTTGAGCTGTAGGAAGAAAAGTATCTTCCAGAAGTTCCTTATAATTCATTGCATTCATTCGTCCACTTATTTCCACAAGCTCACCAGGACCATCTTTGCACATCCATCCCCAAAATCCAATTGAAATACGTCCACTCCGGCGATTAGGCAACACATTTTGTTCTAAGTAACGTGTGTTTTCGGGTCACCACAAACTTAATCGCCCATTATCTGATGAGCAGAAAACCTTTTCGTCCATGAAAATAACGTTTTGAAAATTAAAATTTAAATAATTAGCTGCAAATTGTAGCCGCTGCATTTTGTGCCTTGGCGTGAGAGTTGGTTTTCTTGCCGGTACTCTATTTTTTAAACCTCCTTCTTTTAATCGTCTTCTAATGGTGCTAGTGGATATTTCGAATGTGCTTGAAAATTGTGTAGTGTTTATAAATCTGTCATTTTTGGCTTTATCTATAAAAGCTATGTCTTGGTTATTTGTAGTAATACGCGGGCGACCAAATGAAACATGATTATTTAATGTTTCTTCTTGCTGCCATCTTTCTAGCCATAAATATACAGTATTTCTCTGAAATAAATACAATTTTATACTTTGTGAATAAAGTTTCATGTTTTGTGGGCAATTGATTTTTAGCATTTTTCTCCGTGATACTTACGGCTGTCCCTAGCTCATCGGCGATATCTTTTACGGATAAACCATCATTTTTTAGTTGTATTATTTTATGTTTCATTTCCGCATCAATACGGTACGAACTCATATTAATTATAGTTAATTTATGGTATGAACTAATACGTAAGCAAGTTGCTTGAATTTATTTGTGCATGACACATGACAGAGGTGATAAGAATAAAAACTGGAAAGTGTTTACCTGCCAGCGTCATCTTATTATAAATAAATAATTAAGAGGTCCTATTAAAATTGTTCAGATGTTTTTGAAAAGTTGTATGTTCAGATATTATTGACAGGCATCTGCTCAGATATTATTGAAGTAATGAATGATCAGATATTTATGGTCACTTGTAGTAAGAACTTATAGAGATTTTAACTGTTCAGATGTACTTGGTCATCTTGTATGCTCAGATATATCAGATGGCGACGGTATCACTCTCAATTCAAATTTCTATTCTATTTATGAAACGCTATCAGAAATAATTATAATTGATCCTAATATCATAAATGTGAAAGATTAGAGATAAAAGTTTGTTACGCAATCACGCAAAAACGGTTGAACTTATTTGGATGATATTCGGCACACATACAGTTTATTACCCGGATTGAGACATAGGATACTTTTTATGTAGGTTCCTGAGGTAGTCTCAAAAAACTAAAGTTAATGTGGACGAAATTGCAGGCGCCCGCTAGTTGTCTAAGATATAATAACTTACTTAATTTAAATTTATTTGTATGTAATTACACACAGACATAGAATCACGAGATATCGGCTAAGTATCCAAGATGCGATATGTGAGACAAGCATAAATATACATATTATAACTTCTGTACGTCATAAAACGGGAAGAAAACAATTGTCCTTTAATTGTTTCTTGGCGGTTATTCTGATTACAAGGTCTCCGGCCTACCGTAGTTTTGCGAATCGATGGCATAGTGTCCGACTTTGAAAAGTGTTTATTGTGACTGGCTAGATTGAATAGATGTTTTATTATCACCTTTATTCCAAAAGAACTAGTTTGTTCTCTGTACAGGAACCAAAATTGCGTTTTAATCCCTAGGGGCTAGAAGTGAATTGAATTAGAAATCTGGATATTGTTAGTAAAAGTTCCAATCACCAAAGACATCAAACTCGACCATTTTAGGAACAAGTCACAGCGAAAACCGTGAGCTTACCAATTATCCCCGCTACTCTTTTCACTACTTATCAACACCGTGACTAAATCTTTAAACTGCAGCTATCATCTCTACGCCGACGACTTGCAGTTGTATCGTCATTTCCCCGTTTCCGATGTTAACGAGGCTGTATCGGCTCTGAATGAAGACTTAAATTACATACACAACTGGGCTTAATCGTATGGGTTGCAGGTAAATCCCTCAAAGTCTAAAGTTATGATGATAGGAAGTGCTTATATGACGAAACAGTTGGATTTGAAGTTGCTGCCACCCGTGGTATTTGATGGCTCAATTATTCCTTTCTCCCTTACTGCCAAAAATTTAGGAATCACGTTTGACAGCAACTTGAATTGGAAAGCTCATATTAACGAAGTCAGTCGTAAAGTATTTTCCTCTTATCACTCATTAAAATCTTTTCAATACTGTTTACCGATTGAAACCAGAATTTCTTTGGCCCAGTCACTGATTCTCCCCAGTCTGGACTACGCAGACGCCGACTTCTACAGCGACTCCTTCACTGTTTATTCAGTGAAGTTATGGAATGCCCTGCCGTCAGAAATTAGAGACATCACAACACTTCCGCTTTTTAAAAAAACAGTCAAGGAATATTATCTGTCCTTGACATAATTTTTTGTATTTTTTCTTTCTCTCAGTTGTTTTTTTTTCCCTATCGAAACTTCTTGTGTGTTCATTTATATATTTATTTGTATATGTTTATGTATTTATTATATATTGCTTATATATTTTTATTCATATAGTTGATATGCATTTATTTTATATTTTTGATTAATATGTTTTAGTGTAGGTACACGCGACATTTATGTCTCCCAGCATATCTCCTATCGCAGGTGGGCTGGAAGAGATTTCTTAGAGAAATAAGCCACACCTTTTGTACGTAATTATTTAAGTATTTTTTATGTATTTTTATTTCGTGTACAATAAATTATTAAATAAATAAATAAATAAAAAATAAAAAAAAAAGTGGAAAGAATACAAACGCGCGCAATACATTCCGCCTTCGTTCAACATAACTTACACAAATTCGGATTTATTTGTTTTTATATTAAAAAAAATGTGTCTTGAGTAGTAAGAACTCTAAAAATGTGATACAGTCTTTTAACACCGCACCAATATATAAAACATACTTTGGAAAAATGCAAGAAAGGTGTATCTTTCTCAGAAAATGTGTTATTTGGCCTATTTCAAAGATTGTTTTGTTGTTCTTGTATGTAAATAAATAAATGGTCTTTTCTTTTATATTCGTAGTTGCATTTACGTATTTTCTCATAGAGGCTGATAAAAAGTAGAGTGTTCACCTCGAGAGTAATAAATACTATTTCAGAATCCCGAGCATTTGACTCTTATACCAGAGTAAAGTTAATGTCATCTCCCCTAATTACTGATTTCACCTTACCTGATATTAAGCGACATAAAGTCACTGTCATCAAATGCTTGTGCAATGGTAGTCTTCTCAAACCTAGATATTTCTGGGTATTGACAACATCTATGCAAGGTCAGGCACAAGATGTTGACCCACGATGCTTTTCATTCCAACACATCATGTAATAGGACTGGATTACAAGCAATTTGGTCTTGCTGGTGTTAATAACGAGACCAGAATAATCATTTAGCAATAACCTAATTTTAACCTTACTTGCTTACCGTGCGTTTGCATACGCCGCGCCGTTACCATTATTACTTTATATTGTTTTTAACTTTCATGGTCACTAACATTATAGCTATTAATGGGATTGTTACCATGTACATTCATTCACGAATCCAGTGGTTCGTATGTGCAAAAACGGCAAAAATCAAAAAAGGGTCGTTCCACGATCTGATACTGTGAGTATTGTGTGTCGGGAACAGGTGCGAATAAATAGTGAGAATGTGACCAATGGTAGGGGTATCAGCGCAGTAAAAGACGACGTCAGAGGGTAGACCGATATGTCTGCCAATAACATCTACTGCGAGTAGATCACTTCAGTTATTTCGTGATCATGGCGCTTGCAACAGTGCCGTAATATCAGAGACTCGTAAAAAACAAGGAACATGGTCGACAACGGCAATCCCGTTAATACCTATAACATTATTTACGTTATACTTAACAATAAATCAGTGCATTTTCAACTATCACTTAAAACCGGTTCATTTTATTTCTTTATTTTAAATTTGATAATAATTATTAAGTCATACAAAGATAAGTAGCCCACGCGTCGGCTTATTTATTTATTTATTTATTTACTCTTTATTGTTATTTACAACAAATGGCGGACTTAATGCCACATGGCATTCTCTACCAGTCAACCATCGGGCTAAGCAGAGACAATTATGCGGTTAAGTAAATAAAAGCAAAAGGTGAAAGGAAAGAAAAAAAAAAAAAATTGATAAAACTACATGATACTTAATATAAAATTATAATACATAACATCTATAAATATACTTACATAACTACATATATATACATACATATTTATATATACGATAAATACCTAAATATATACAATAATAAATACCTCTATACTTACTTAACAATACTATAATAAAACAAAATACAAATAATAATAAAATATAATAAAAATAAAATTAATATTAGGCGGATTGACCAGAGTTTGATTATAATATACTTAGAAATTGAAATTGTTATGACTTCTTAGCGAAATGCCGACGTACGAGGACCTTGAAAGCAGGTTTACTGGGTGCTTTTCTCACACTCTCCGGAAGATCGTTCCAGAGACGAATAGCTTGGAGACAAAATGAGTTTGATACGAAGCTGGAGCAGTGGGAGGGGATGGACAAAAGAAGATTTTCAGATGAACGAAGAGGACGAGAGTGTGTGGAACTTAAAAACTGAAATTTGGACTTCAGGTAAGACGGAGCATTAGGGTCAAAAAGAATTGAGAACAGAGATGTGAGAATTCTTAAATCACGACGGTCTGAAAGAGGCGGCCAATTGAGTTCACGGCGAAATGAAGTAATATGATCATATTTCCGTAGACTGAATATGAATCGAATACAGCTGTTAAGAGACCGCTCCAATTTACCAAGAAGATCTTTATTTAGGTCAGGATAACACACATCAGCATAATCTATGGATGGTAGGACAAGAGCCTGAATTAAAGAGATTTTTGTGTGAACAGGGAGAAAATTTTTATATCTATATAGGGCACGGAGCATATTTGTGACCCGCCGACATGTCTCGTTAATGTGAGTGGACCAGCCAAAGGTACTGTCAATGTACAAACCAAGATTCTTAACACTTGTAGAAAAAGGAATTTGCATGCCATTATAGACAATTGGACTTACAGCGCCAATATCAACCTTACATATTTGGCGAGATCCACCAATAATAATAGCCTGGCACTTAGTCGGGTTGACGACAACACCAAAGCGCTCAGACCACTTGCAGAGCATATCAAGATCCTCATTGAGGAGAGATATAGTAGAGTCGATCTCATCAGAACTGCAACGGCGGTATAACTGCAAGTCGTCGGCGTACAAATGAAACGAACAGCGAAGAAAAGTGGATATGAAATTGATAAAAACGGAAAAAAGAAGTGGCGATAGGATACCGCCCTGAGGAACGCCAGCCGCTAAGCTGCACCAATCGGACTGCGATTTGTCAACACGAACCGCTTGATGGCGGTCGTGCAGGTATGAGGAAAACCATTTTAAGGTGGATGGAGATACACTAAGGTGTGCCAGAAAGGCAAGGAGAATATCATGGTCGACAGTGTTAAAAGCATTGGTAAAATCAATCAGCACGAGCACTGTCAACTTGCCAAGCTCCATACCATCTCTGACATCCTCAGTGACTTTAAGAAGAGCAGTAGACGTACTGTGTCCTGGGCGAAAACCAGATTGATATTGTGAGAGTAATGAGTTGTCTAGAATAAATTTAGAAAGCTGTTTTTGTGCCACTGCTTCCAGGACTTTAGAGAGGAACGGCAAAATAGAAATGGGTCTAAAGTGGCTCAATACCTTAGGGTTATTAGTTTTTGGGAGAGGAATTATAAAGGCCTTTCTCCACAAGGAAGGGAACGAACCATTCTCGAAGGAAAAATTTATGATATGTGTTAAAATTGGGATTATGTAATCCTGAATATTTAGAAGCATAGTGCGACTGATGCCGTCGCAGCCGACAGCGTTAGAACTTAGGGAACGAAAAATTTCTTTAACATGGTCAGTTGACACTAAGGAGAAGGAGAAAGGCTCGATATCACGAGACGGAATAGATTTTAATTCAGAAATCGTGTTGGATTTGGTGATACAGTCTAGAGGTGAAATTGAAGAGAAATGAGAGTTAAGTTCGTTAAGTGAAAAAGAGCAAGAAGAAAAACCAGCAGAGGCTTGGGACTTTCCGAGACCAACACTTTTTAATAATTTCCAGGCCCCGGCTGATGTGGAGTTAGCCAGGCTGTCGAAAAAGTAGCGACGCTTTGCAGATCTCACCATCCGGTTGCATAAATTTCTGGCAGATTTAAACCGATTCCAGTTATCTTCCGATCTTTCCTTTTTAAACTTGCGGAAGGCCCGATCACGCCTAGTCATGGCCATACGAACTCCCTTGGATATCCAAGGAGCAGGGGGACGTTTCAGCTTTACACGACGCAAGGGGGCATGGATATTATAAAGCTCAAGAATCTGAGAATTAAATGAGTTAACTTTAACCTCAATAGAATTGGAATTCAAAACTGGTGACCAATCTAATGATTACGTGACGGGAGATGTCACTGTCACACATATATACACAGTCAGGTCATAAGTATTGTCACACAGTAAAAACTTTTCTTTTAGAATGCTGGCCACAAAAAAGTTTATTGAATTCGAATTGTTCATGAAAATAAAAATGTATATGAAGGCGTAACTCAAAGAAATCCCAAACGTAAGCAGAAACTGTTGGCCCTTCAGATGGGGTTAAGCAGAACCACGGTGAAAAGGGTGTTAAATGAAGACGTAGGGCTTCGGGCATATCGAAGAAAAACAGGACATCGTTTGAATGCTCGTCTAATGGACCTGAGACTGAAGAGATGCCTCGCTTTGTTGAAGCGGTACGCGGGAAAAAAAAATCGGGAAATTCTATTTTCGGATGAAAAATTTTTAGCTTAGAAGAGAGCTACAACAAACAAAATGATAAGGTGTACGCACACAGTAGTGAAGAAGAGAGCAACCGTATTCCGCGTGTCCAACGAGGTCATTTTCCATCCTCGCTCATGGTATGGTTGGGAGTTTCTTATTGGGGCTTAACAAAGGTACATTTTTGTGGGAAAGGTGTAAAAATGAATGCAGTTGTGTATCAAAATACAGTCCTGACGAACCTTGTGGAACCTGTTTTTCATACCATGTTCAATAACAGGCACTGGGTATTCCAAAAAGATTCGGCGCCAGCTCATAGAGCGAAGAGCACACAAGACTGAGAAAATCTGAGAGAAATCGACTTCATCCGGCACGAAGACTGGCCCTCCTCCAGTCCAGATTTGAGTCCGTTAGATTACAAGATATGGCAACACTTGGAGGAAAAGGCGTGCTCAAAGCCTCATTCCAATTTGGAGTCACTCAAGACAACCTTGATTAAGACAGCCGCCGATATTGACATGAACCTCGTTCGTGCTGCGATAGACGACTGGCCGCGAAGATTCAAGGCCTGTATTCAAAATCACGGAGGTAATTTTGAATAAACTTTATTGTCATAAGAATCTATGTTTTGTTAAGTTCATTTTGGTATATAAATGGTTACATAATGAATAATGAAATTATTTTATATTAAACATGTGACATAATTTATGACCTGACTAGGTACCTACAAATTTTCACTTCCTCCTCTAGTTATTTAGATAAATGCTGATAATTTTTTCTTTTTAAAATATTGAAAAACAATTAAATGAGAAGCAACCGGCCAGCTTTTTAATTATTTTTCCCCCATTAATAATGATCTGATGAGGAGTTCGATGGCGCAAGTGGTTATCGCGTTCGGCTGCGATCGTTGAATTTAAGCAACTTTCGTAGTGGTCGGTCATTGGATGGGTCACCAAAAATCTTCTATCTCGAGTTCCTCCACGCTTCGGAAGGCACGTTAAGCCGTTCGTCCCGGCTGCATCTGCAGTCGTTAGCACCCGCCAATCCGCATTGGGCCCGCATGGTGGGTCATGGCCCTATCTCCCTATTTCATCCATAGGGAAGGCCTGTGCCCCAGCAGTGGGGACATTAATAGACTGATGATGAATAATGATCTTGAAATTAGCTGAAAATTTTCATAATTAAATATATTTTACTAACTAGTATTTACCGAGATAAGCTAAGTTAAGAAACTGCATTTTTTTTAAATTGTTATGAAATTTGAGTTTAAGAAACGAAGTGAAAAAAATTTAACTTAAAAGAAGTGCAGAATGTCCAAATACATGTTTCGGTCCTATACAACTGAAATATTAATTATATGGTATCTATGTATACTAATATTACGTTAATTAGAGGAATAGGAAAGATTTTATTGATTGTATTGAATAGGATCCGAAACTACTGGAACGATTTAAAAATATCTTTTACATATCTTACATCATCTCTGATGAACATAGGCTATAGAGTATTTTCAAAAAAGTTAGGGTTCCACATGAAAACTTCGATAATGTGACCCAACCCAAAGTGATGTATTAAAGTTTTATGGAGGACTTCAATATCTACAGAAAAGTCCGGAATACTATATGTCTAACTATTACAGTTATGTCACAACTAGAGGTTCCCTGCGGTTTCACCCACGTTAATTTGAGGAAAATGGTTAGTGAATCAAACTTAAAAGATGGACATATGCTATCGCGGACTTTTTATAGAACTTTTAAAGGGAAATAATTCCGTCATACCATTTTTGTGTAACTTTAACCGTATAAGCAGCGCACGCAGCGGAAGCTCACAAATGGAACATTTTTACCCGTTTTGCAACATTTTGTATCGATACAAAAGGAGAACAACTTTTAACAGCAAAGCAATGGTGCATTCGGTACTACGAGTAGTATATAAAATTGCGAAACCTCCCAAACGATAGAAAAATGCATATAATTAATAGTGGTAAAGTAAACTTTTGCCATGAGAGATTACACGCGTGTCAATCGGTGAAGAGCGTGTAGCATGCGCGGGCCCGCAGACGCGTCAGACAGTGAGGCTCGCGCGGCGGCGGCGGCAGCGGCGGCGCGTGCGGGCCGCGCGGGGCGCTGCGCGGGTCGCGGGGGCGCGGCGCGGCGGCGCGATGCTGCGCGCTCTCAGTCGAGACGCGAGGCCCGCCCGCCCTGGCCGCCCGTGTTACCGCCCGCCCGCCCCGCGCCCAAACCACGCGACACTTACACGTTCCCATACTCGTACGATCGTTAACACTTTTATCATAGCTTCCTACGAAATTCCACCCTACCGTTTTGAACTATCTAAACAAAATTTAAGCCTTATTCTATTCCGTGTTTCGGCCGGCGCTAACGGATAGACGTCGAGTATTTTCGAAGCTTTCGGATGGACCGGAAGGGGGGAAGGGGAGGGGTCGACGGATTCGGAGGGTCGCGGGGCGGAGGGCCCCTCGCAACGCGGGGTTAGTAGGTTCGCGATGTCGCGTCGTCGTCGGTCGGAATGCATTCGCGGACGTAGAGCGGCGACCTGAGGTGCCGTCGAATTTTTCACCTGACCGGTCGAGGTCGGTCATCCGCTTCTTTATAGATGAAACGTTTTCGTAAATAGCGTCATTCCCGCCGGGTTCAATTTCCGTTTACAAAGTTTTGATATTAGGATTTTTTGGGTCAAACACGATAAGATGCAAGGTCAAATCTGCTAGGTGTCAACGAACCCCTCGTCCGGTGCTTACGTCAGGTCGATGACGTCGTTCTGTCGAGCCGACACGACGATAATTACTTCGACACGACTCGGTTTTCGCAAAATACTTTGATGGATTTATTAAATAGCTGCAAATTACGAATGTGTGGTGCGCCTGCGATATTTCTATAATGAACTATTCGTAAGTTTTTCAAGTGTCGGGAAGAAGTATGAAGACGGAAGTGCGTAGCGGCTGGCGGAGACGGAGGAGGCCGCCGCGTTAACCCTGCCCGAATTAGTGCAGCGGTCGAGACTAAAATAGCGAGTCGGCGTGTACGGTTACATGCGGCGCGTCAATGTCGGCGCGCCGGCCGCCTACTCCGCGCAAAGGCGGGTAAGCTTACATTGCGTCTGATTGCAGCCGCGCCACCAGCCCTATATGTGGAGGCGGCACCGTGGTACCACGGGCTCCACCGTTCGTCGCCGCCGCCTGCCGGCGCGCCAAGCCACCCGCCCCTCTGATCCTCTTCTCACTACGAGCTATTTCTGAACTCATCTGTTCCGCTGTATACACAGCTAAATTTTACGTCTCTCTAAATATAACATTATTTAGGTGTGATGTATGCCGACGAATGCGAAGCTTTGTATTTTTAAGTACTTATAAACCAGGTGAAAACTTCGTAACTGAATGACTCTATTGAAGATCTCTTTGGCTACTTAATGGGCTCATGAGCGAAGAAGCACAAGAGACATCAAGAGAAGGCTAATTATGAAAGTGTTGGCGTTGTTCGCTTTAGCTGGTTGACTTCGGGTCAAATTGTCATTTTATATCATTTGGTCCCCTTCAACCAGCTGTAGTTGACATCTGCTTTGCTTTCTTGTTGACACGCGACATCAAGATTACCTGAAGCTCATCAGATTGAAATATTTTTTTACAAGTTGACAACCAGAGTTCGCTGACATAGATTGTAAAATCTACCTTAGTCAGATTAAGGGTTAGTGTTTATTTAGTTAAGAACCTGTATGTTACATTTCAGTTCTATTAACTTTTGTATTAGCCACGCCCAATTATTATACATATATCTTTATATCTATGAAGTGTAGACTATGTCAGCACTAATTTACACAGATTTTCACAAAAATGTTGACATCATACCCATAAGAAATGGAATTACAAAAACGCACATGTGTTTCATAATACGTCAGTTACACCACCATTGGATTAAGTTTGAATAGCACAATCGATAGCAAATTATCGCGCAAAAAGGAATGTTGCTTTGGAAAAACTTCAATAAATAATATGCGATAGATAGGGAGAATGAACTATGAACAACTGTTTATAGTTTTATATGAATAAAACAGAAAGGACAAAAATTGGGCGTGCTTACCTGAAGAGCCGTTATTTTATACAAAATCATTTATTTTTAAAAAGCCCCGAGAATTCCACAACTGCTATTCTTCACTTTTTATCATAAATTATGTCAGCAAGTGTAATGTTGACATCAGTTTTACACAGGCGATTTTATTTTGAATACCAAGTTTATTGTTCAAAATTGAACGCTATCATAAAAGATCGTTAAAAATTAAATCAATGTAATAACACAAAAAAAAATGATGGAATGGATTAAAATAAATTAAACCATTCGTGACAATATTTCAAATCTTGACGTAACTCATTGCGTCTCGCGACTCGTGACCGAGTTTAGTGCCGACGCTTGATGGCTTTTCAGATATTTTTTTAGCGAGTGGCGGTCGTTCCGCAGGGAAAACAAGCTTTAGGAAGGTTGTGGATAAAGTCGTTTGTGTTCGTGTATGTATGTATCGATTGGAGACTACGAGGGTTTTCGGAGTCCGCACGCGAGCGAAGGCAGGATCATAACGCGCGCGCCGCACTTTGATATTATAACGAGATTACTCGAGAAACCGCTAACGGGCGCCGGCTGCGGCCTCCACTACTAACACTTTAATAACTCGCTTTGAGCCCGACAACCTAAATTATAAGAGAAAAAAGAATACCCGAGGTACGATTATTAAAGTTTGTTCTGCAAAAGGATGCGGAGTAACCGACAGAGAAAGGAATGCATAGTCTTTTTTTTGCAGCTAGGCTCTTGCTAATTTAAATCATGAAAGTTTCGGTTTTTCTTTACGAATATTCTATTTGTTTTAATAACGTACCTGGTTCCTTAAAGGACATTGGGCAAAAATGTATGGACGCTGCACCCACGTCCGCCACGGCTTAAACTACATTTGTTTGAAAGGTATTATAGTCAAGATCATCTGTGCCAAAGCGCATCAAATTTCATCCCGGGGGTCTTTAGTTATTTTAAGTTAAATGTGTACAAGTACTATAACGAACATACATTAATAAAACAAGGGAATTAAAGTTAGTTAGTTCGACTCTACATAGGGTGCCCAGGAATTATGGGAGTAACTTCACAAGGTGCAAGGGTGCCCCCTTATGTTATTCTGCCGAGCTAGAGTAAATCCAAACATCCCGATCCCCGCATGGGCTGGGTTTTTTTAAACATTCTGTTCGTTATAGTAAATTGTCCGTTTTAAATAGAAGATATGTAAAACGGAGGGACCACAGATTACACAAACTTGTCCACGCTTCGGAGAACACATAATTCCAGTTCATCCATACTAATTGACAAAACCGATAATCGTGTTCCAATATCCAAAGCTTGTTAGATAAAAATCAATTAAGTAGGTAGCAAAGCTCACAATCACAACGAAGTAAGACGAGTCGACTATTTGCAACTGCAAGTCCTTCATCATCCGTAAACCGTTTTGAAATGTCTCAGTAAGAGCAAGCGCAGGATGGTCGGCATTCTTTGTCGTATATCTGGTTGTATAGTACGATATGGCATATTATTACGATTACTAATAATATAAAATGAAGGTACTATAAAATGAATTTATTCAGCTACTTAAATATGCCCATGTGTTATATCTATTGACTACCAGGATATTTTTTACGGTGTCATATCTTTTGACTCCCAGGATATTTATTTTCGGTGTCATAATAAAAAAGGCTAGTTTTTCATAGATCTATCGATTCATACTAATTACATTGTTGGCGGAGCTGGGTGCGTTTTGTCCATTGTCCTTTGAGCGTTGCCCCTAGAATAAGAGTTAAAATAGACAAATTTACATAAATTTGTCTATTTTACAGATTTTATATATGATCCGATGTAAATATATGGGTTGAATAAAAATCTGGACTTGTAAAGATATGACCTATTAAATAGTAGATCTATTATACTTTTAATTTCTACAAATAAAAAAAAATATGAAGAAGTCTATTGTTGTTATATTTGTATTTTTAAGCACTAAACTGCTAGTAATGTTTGAATCTAAAGAAAATATGGCTAGAAACATTCTAGTCTATTGGTATTCAATATTTTAACAATCATAATTGTAATCCAGTATTATTTCTTTTACGATTTTTTAGAACTTATTAAGGTTTTATTATTTAATAATAACTTTTTAGTTGGATTGCTAAATTAAGGAATGCAACTGCTAGATTGTTCATAGAAAACAGCAAAGGCATAGATAGAATACACGATGCAGCCGCTTCTTTACTACTTATTTGCGTGCTACTTTCGTATTAAAGTATAAATGTGGTTTTTGCAATTACCAGAGAAAAAATAATTTAGCTATTTTTAGGTCAATAATGGATATAATAGTTGAATGTTAGGAGATTTAAATTGTAATTACTGTAGTTATACAGTACACCTTACTGAAAAGTTATTTTTTATGTATATGTAAGTAAGAAAAATAAGTTATTTGTATGTCTTAATTAGACTAATAGTTACTTAAAATGTGAAATGTTGGGTCATGAGTAAATGATTATTATTATTATTAAGTTACTAGTGGCCCGCCCTCGGTGTAAAGCTGTGTAGACTAAAATGCCTCTGCATACAATTATAAAAAAACTAAAAAACTGGAAAAGGCAAATAAATATACCATTTTGCCTTTTCCAAACTTCTATTGACATCACGTCACTCAATTGTTTTGCCTTCCCGGAACTTCGCCACTAACATTTGAAATTTATGGTATAGTATTAAAGTTCAAATTGACTTTTAAGTATTATTACGAATCGTTTGTATGGGAGTATAGAAAATTGTTATTTTTGGACTTTTTCAGGCATTTTTTTAAAATTTTCTCTGCGTAAGAACCATCCTCGTACTTCAAGGAATATTCTAAAAAAAGAATTTTCGAAATCGGTTCAGCTGTTCTCGAGATTTGCGCTTAGCAACACATTCAGCGAGTTATTTTTATATTACATATTAATTAATTAATGAGGATTTAAATAAATAAATTATAGTGAATATATACAGAGCTTTTTATAGATCAATTTTTTACAAAATGTTTCCCGGTTTGATAAAAGTGTGTGTTTAGTAAAAAACTAAAGTTTGTGAACTATTTTATGATTTAATGTTTTCTAGCCTACATATTTTAACATGGAAAATAGAAACGAATAGTTTCTTACCATTAGTGTCATTTCATGGTATCTAATATAATGAAGTAAATTGGTTTTTAGCTTGATACTTAGTTTGTCAAGGTTCATAACAAAAACCCCTGAAAGAGTATGAAGTTAAAATACACTAAGGCCGCATTGTTTCATCGACAGAAAAAAATTACTATAGTTAATATCACGTGAAATACATAGTAAATGTTATTATAATATAAGTTATAGGAAACTCGCTAAAAACAAGGTACATGGTAATAATCCCGTAAATAACTTATTACTGACCATGTCCCATAATGTTAGTAAACATGAAAGTTTAAAACAATACATAGTAAATGTGTCAAATTTTGACAATTGGTTATATTTTTTATAGGATTTAATTAACTATAGTAAAATATTACTATGGACGAAACAACGCGGCCTTAGTTCTAATATAACAATTTTATAGTTTTTATACTATATATCTACTCGTATACGAACAGACGTTCTTATTAGTGGGGGTATGAAGAAGTTCTAATTAATGTAACTAAAGTATAGTGGTATTGTGTCGGAGACAGTTGGGTTGCAAAAACAGTGAAGGCTGGGGATGCACGGGCGGCGGGCGGGCGGGTGGCGCGAGAGCGGGCGTGCCGACTTAATGCCATAAATCAAAGGCACCCACGGGAACAGTCAGATAACACTATGTAACTATAACAGGCTGCTATACGAGATAATAATTCAAACTAAATTTAAATATACCACCATTTTTAGGTTTCCTTTTTTTGATGCCGCAAAATATACGGTTGTACGTAACGGAACAATGGTACCGTATAAATACTAGATTCAGTTGTTTTCAGATCGGAAACTAGTTTTTTCAGCAACCGAAGTTATAACGTAATTTGTATTTTTTGCAAAAAGTTAAAACATTCGGTTTTGTTTCAGCGGCATTGGCGTGTTAAGGTTGCGGGCGGCGCTTTGCTCGAAATACGGCTTAGAAGGAAATCACCTGGCAGGCCATTAACCTAATTCACGGACGCAAAGACAGGGCGGAGGTGCGGGCGGCGGCGGAGCGCCCGCTTTAATATCGTCGCTGGCGGTAATAAGATGGAAATAAGGCAGTAGCGAAGAGCCCGGCCAATCATTGCTATTCTCAACTTGACACCGGTCTACACAGATACATATGTTGTAACTATATATTGAGGAGACTGCGACTACAATTATTTAGATAAACATTCACACTGAAGTCTTTTGTGTGATTGCAGACCGTCAAAGTAACTCATAATAAAATTCTAAGACCATTTATTTAGGGTTCTTAATTATAGTATATTTTATTCTGCTAAAATATAATTATAAGTACCTATAGGTAAAGTGTAATCAACAAATTTCTACATAGCCACAGCTTTTACATAAATATTGTATATTTAAATTTTAAACATTTTTATTTTTTCACTTCTTCTCATTCATACTACGCTCGGGGCTAACAATATAAAAGGGTTTGAGGTAATTAAGTATCCCAAATAAAGCCGCATTTTGGGTGAAGTATTTCAACATTTGCCTATTAAATTTCAGGATTGCTATTAAAGATTTTGTTTTTATAAAGTAAATATTATTCTATTCAACCTTTTACTTAGAAATATAAACGAATATCTGTATGCGATATGGATCTTTTTTTTATTTAAATTATTCAGTAATAATGTTCTATTACAAAATAAGTAATGAAGAAAATTCATGATATCAGCCGTATCAAGCACATATCTAGCGGCTTTCCGCGACCTTCATAAAATCGTCGTTTTGTCCGGTGCGTGGTCGCCTTTCAAGAAACTTTCTGCCCCAAAAGCCAACGGTTCTCGTCGCTACGTCTCCCGCCTATTGCCACCAGCAGAGCAATTCTTTGAGCAATATCGGTTACTTCAGTTTAGTTCTGAAGACTTCTGATAAAATGGATCCACGCAAGTGTCAATTCGGCCATGAAGATAAATTTTGTCTCATGATTAGTTTTTTTTATATAATGCAATTAATAACTAAATAAATGTAAAATGTCTATTACGTAGCTCTGCATTCGCCTCTAATAAGATCAATGAAGAAGATCAATGCGCACAAAAAAAAAATACCTTCTCATATTGTTCTCATACAATAATATTATCTCAGTGATGATGCTATTATCTTATTGGAGAATTAGAATACGAAGTATGTAACTCACTCCTATGTTTAATTCTAATTAAAAATATTTATCCTATTTATAGGGCGAGAGAAGAACGAGTTCACTTGAATTTGAAAATATTATAAAGTGCTTTACTTATACAAATTAATTTGCCGGAGTTTGCGAGGAATTCGCACATCAAAGCCTTAATGAAACAGATCCGCAACGATTTCATTTAAAGCCCAATATTACGCCGTTTTTGTCTTTAAGTCAGCGTGCAAATATATAGATATACAGATATTTTCCTCATTTCTGAACTTTGTTAATTAATTTTGAAGTTCATATCATTAAACAAAAGTACCTAATTTGATAATACCGAAAGTAAACTATTCGATATTTATGACAAAATATGGAATTTAATACTAAATACATTGGGCAGCAAATAAGTCGGATCATTTGCTACCTCGGAACTCTGATTTGAATTTCTCAAAAAGTATATAACTTACAACTATCAAAGTTATACCTATAGGAAGTGCATTTCATGATGATTAAAATGAACAGAAATTTATTGAGATTAATAAAATTTTAAAGTTTTATTAAGAGTTTTCCAAAGAAGATTCGTTTTTCAATTGTGTTAATTGGTAGTAAAAATGTGGCAAAAACACGCGACTGACAAACCTATGGACAAAAACGTAAATAAATGATAAGAGGTATTTATTTATTTATTTATTTATTTATTATTTCATTTATTCTCAGTAGATACATTGTCTAGATCCATGAGAACTTATTTTGTCTAAAGATCCTGATTTAAAGCAATGTCTTTCATTGAACATTAAATTCGACTAATGAAATTTATTTAATCTTTACAATCAATCATCAATTTTAAAGAAAATTGTGTAAAATTGGACACATAGTAGTTGTTTACACTTTCGCGAGTGTCGCGGACAATATGGTATGGACTAAAAAGCTTAAATTGTTTTCAAGTAACTATAAAATATAAAAAAAGAGGAGCTCTATGACGCAGGGGGTTAGGCACAATCGGTCTGCGACCGGGAAAGTTAAGCAATTTTCGTCATGGTCAGTTATTGGATGGGTGACCAAAATTTATTATCTCGAGCTCCTCCGCGCTTTGGAAGGCACGTTATGCCACTGGTCCCGACTGCATCTGCAGTCTTTAGCACGGTCACGGCCCAGTCTCCATATTCCATCCATAAGGAAGGCATCTGCCCCTACAGTGGAGACATCAATAGGCTGATGATGAATTTTGACAGTTAAATGTGGCGTAATGGGACGATGATAATCAAAACAAATATCCAAGTAGATATCATGAATAGGTAACTGCCTGGGATATGGTCGGTCGCTGCTTAATGGAGCGACTGTCTACTCAAGGTAAGTGGATGAGAGAAGTTGAATTCGGGTTCCGTTGTGGCTCCTTGTGGCATATGGATAGGTTAAGACGGAATAAATTTGTTTCACCTCTTGCCTTGTGATATCACCTCCGTGTTGTGTGCTTAGATGAGAGCGTCTGAGTACTTACGTGAAAGCAAGTACGTCGGCAAACTAAAATCCTTATATATTTCTTAAATCTGCTCAAGTTCGTAAAACTTCGTTAATTGTAGGTAATAGAAAATAAATATTTGAGTACGAACATAAAGCATTTTCTTTATAAACTTTCGTGTTCCTCCTTCGCTTTGATCCTGCAGTTTAAGTTTAAAATTGTTACTTCTGTACAATATTCTGTCTTCTTCGTGTTTTCATATATGCTGTATATAAATGAAAAATACAACGATATTAAATACCCTACACACACTACGTGAGTTGAAAATGAGTTGAAAAAAAAAAAATGCGAAATTAATACTTATAGTATGTAAAATGTCGTTTTTTCGACAGGACATCTAATCAATGTTTGTTTATTTAACGCTTTTAAAGTAAATTTTGTTTTAATACTTATTCTAACCTGATTTAATAGAAAATATTTATGTTATTCAAATGCATGGTCGGTAAAATAGCCGTCTCTTTTCCTCGCGGTCCGTACCTACTATATTGCTAACAGCGCATTCAGAATTGCGCGTAGAGTCAAAGAAATAAAGTCTATATTTTTCCGCATAGAGCAATAAGTCATAAAATTTAACGAGATTACATTTCGGACTGTTAAAAGTCTTTGACGCATACGTTTTAATTAAGACCTTATACAGTTTGCTTTAAAGGTGATTTTCAATGTTTGAATAATACCTTATATTGTTTAGACTACGCGATCATCTTACGTAGCTCCGTGGATCGTCCAATGTACCTTGTGGACAGGTTTCGGGCATGATTTTGTTCATGTTGGTGTATCTAGGGTATTTAATATCGTTGGATAAATACTGAAAACGTCGATACCTAATGTACTTTGTAAGTTGCGACGAATATTACCGAGATTAAGACCTAACGAAGTGCACAAATAATAAAGCGGGATGTGTTCAGCATAGAAGACGAGACGCGTCGGTGTGTGCTAATAATCTGAAGGACTAAGTACAAAGGTGGGTTCGAATTAAATATTGGTGTTCTCACGAGTTAGTGCATGCCTGACGGAATGGCGGCGGCGGTGAGGTCTGGCCGCACTCAACGCCAGGGGGAAAATTTAATTATTGTTCCACTGCTGTGCTTCCATAGTTGAATTCTCTTTTATATGATGGAGCGCATTTGTGTGACATTAAATGAGTTTTCGTGTCGAGTTACGCGGGGATTAGCGGCCGTGGTAGCCCTGATTTACAGCGGTCATATTTGTAAAGAAGCGTAATTGAAACATAACGTTTTCACGTTCATTACCGTTGAGGTAGGAACCGATTACATAGTGTGCTTAGTATTTTTGGAAAAATGGTAATTTTACCTATATCTTTTTTTCTAAGTGTCCTCTTATAAGTAGGAAAACTAAATAAGAATTTACCTGTCGACTTTAAAGAAAGTTGCAAGAAAATAATTAATGAATAAAAATTCAATTTATTGCAAACATATACTTAAACGAGTAATATCGAAACTTCTGTTCGGATCACGAATGTATAAAATAAATACGCAGGCAAAAATCATAAATGGAGTTTTCGTAATGATTGTTATAATTTATAAATGAAAAAAAAAATTGAATTTACCTAGGTTACTATAAGTACTCTTGTTTGAATGAAGGTTGCATTTGTAAATAGAACTGTGCTAATAGGATATGAATGAAGCGCGGAGGTAAGTAGCGGCTGTGGTGGCGTACACACGTTGAATCTAATGGAATTCGCTTGTACGCAAACAAGCCACGGAACGCCCCCGCCCCACCTGAAACGGCGACCTGAGTATGCGACGCGAGCTACATCACACGGGCCCTGTTCCCTATATTCTAAAGGTAAATTCGCCTTTCATTACGTTCTAAATCGCGACTTCTCTCTGTCGAATGCGCAGCGTGAGTCAAGGAACGCACCACTAAATTCTGCCAGGAATCAAAGTGACTGCCATTTACGGCAAACGCTTTGCCATCAGTTTAAATTGACGACGTTGGCGTCGAGGACGGGTTTCGAAAAAAAACGACACGGTTTTCATGTTACGCTTAGCTTACTCACCGTGCGTGAGCGTCTTGTAACACGTTTCTTTGGTAATAAATTCTTACCTGCAACAAAAAACAATAAAGAAACCATTAGAGAATTCCATATACACGTAACAACTAATTTAAAAAATAAAATTACTTGAAAAATTGCAGCTCAGCTCCAAATAATTTCAGCCTGGATTCGAACTAGTGTCTTTAAAATAAGTAAGTATACCTACTTTCAATTCAACTTAATTAAAGGAGCAATTAACAAATAAATATTTTTAACGTTTTATAAATTTGGACGGCAGATTCTTTTTTATTTAATTTTTATTCAATATTTATTAGGGTTCGGTACCCAAGGGTAAAAAAGGGACCTTATTACTAAGACTTCGCTGTCCGTCTGTCTGTCACCAAGCTGAATCTCATGTACAGTGATAGGCTAGACAGTTGAAAGGAGATTGCTCAGCTTCCATACATGTTTGGCCTACAGACCAATATCATGAAAAGTTGTTTCCTAGATTCGAAATTATATGTAAATTACCCCTGAGAACTTCTATAAACCATAAACACTGAATGATTTTGAGGTTATGTTTGCAAATAGGTACATAGGTATTAAAATAATAAAAAACAAATAAGTTATATAACAAACAAGGGAAATCAAACAAAGTACCGAAATTATGTATTAGATTCAGGTATATAAAGCATGTAGATTAATAGATAGTTGCCTGTTTTTAACGTTAATGCATAAGAGTAACTTTTAAAATCAGGTATCATCTATGCATTTCGGTTATAATAAGGTACTCTGTGACAGAAACTGTGTGTTATTTGTGAATGCGCCACAGATTACAGAGAATTTTTAAACTCTTGTTAAATAAAGCTTATTATTTTTGTTATGTTTATATTATAACCATATTTTAGATTTTTAGTGTATCACACCTTATAATGTGTTTATGGAGGTGTTTGGCAAAAAAATGTATGGCAATGGACTTATGATGACGCCTACCATCTATAATATTCGTCTTAGCACATTTGCATGTAGTAAAAATGATAATATAGTTGTGGATATTAATACCACAGTGTAATAATAAAAAAAGTTTTATTTTATCGATCTTTACAAAATAGATTTGTTTTGATGTTATATAAACAACCTTGATCAGTCTTTGGCTGAATGTTACTACACCCATAGCCATTAAAAATGATTCGTATGTATTCCAAACCGGTAAAATTAAAAATCCTTTTTAAAATGAATATATTATACAAAGGTGTCCGTTATAATGTAATGACTGTAAAATAAAGTATAAATTACGCGAAGAATTACCGTATATGTCAATATTTTTTGTGCATTTGGGCCAATTTGAGCAATCTCCTTTTCACAGATGATGTTTTTCTGTTGTCGCTATAACAACAATACTAAAAAAGAGAACAAAAACCAGGAATTAGCGACTGTCTTGCGAATCCAGGGTGTTTGATAGATTATGATTTTTAACATTATAACTAAGAAAAAAATTAGAAAACTAGTTGTTTTTTCAATTTTTATGTGGTCCTGACCCCCTTCTCACCACCCGAGGTGGTCAATCGCCTAATTTGATTGCTATGGCTATTGCTATCGCTTACGAATTTCATTTGGGTATTTCTGAACGTGGAAGGTTTTTAAATGCTACGCGCTCTTTTTTTGCATTAGTAATAACAATATTAAAGAAAATGAACGTGAGTTATTTGAAAACCTTCGGTGGTCAGACATAACAAAATGAAATCGTAAGCGATAGCGATAGCCATAGTAATATCGATAGGCGATTGGCCCCATGGACATTTGATATTTTAAAAAAAAGATTTGATATCAAATTGGATTCAGTAAAACAATATAGAAAAAAAAATGGAATTTTAGGTGACCCTGTAAACACGATTTTTTGACAGCTGCGTAATGTATCGCAGATTGACCTAATTATTGAAGAACACAAGTGCTTCCGGCTTTTAAAAATCATCAAAAATGATCCATTTCAGGTTTATGAACTGCGATATCACAGACTAAAATTCAAACGACACAACTGTTTTTGCGTCGGAGTTCGAAAATAGAAATAATTGAATATGGATTCAATATTCTCGATAATAGTTCAGTTCAGAGTGGAAAATTTTATCCCTTTTCATAAAATTGTTTATAAAAGTCAGATACAAAAAAATCTCAAAAGCAGTTTAAGTCTTTGTAGCGGGTTATAAATTCATATCTTTTGGTTGACGTAAGTATAATTACAAAATGTACATTATTAAGCAGCTACATTAAATATTAATATTTGAAAGTTTGAATGAATATTCCTTACTTATTAGGAAAAGGACACGCATAATTGCTATGAGAATAGAGATCTCATACATGAGATACACTTCCTGAAACCGCGCAAGATGAATAGGGGTACATACCCCTATTCATCTTACCTACTTAATAATAATAAAACGGGTATCTGCCCGATTTCTGTTAATTGAGTCGCTTGCCACAAGACATGGGATTACCCAGTATAGATATTTAGTCGGATGGAGGGAGCGACGCCGAGATACCAAACAGATTTCCCCGAGAGCCGTAGTTGGCCTTAAACCAGATTGAAGTGCTTAGAATTCCTTACATAAGCGCTCCGCTATAATATCGGAAAAGAGATCAGAAGTTAATCTATCGCAACATTCCTCGCGTTTCGCCGGAAGGCACCGAGGCCCGCTATGGCCCTCGACACGCAACCGCGCCCGTGCCGGCTAATCGATCCCTTACTTTGCAACTGTGCATCGCGTTTGGCAAATTTATTAATAAACGCCTTCCCCGAAATTGAACACCGCCCAACAGATACTTAGCTAGAGGCTTATTTATTAATACAACAAGTAATCGTAATAATAATTACGAAAAGGACATTGCTCGTTCCCCATACATTGAATGCCCTGGAACGCCCAGCAATGAGAAAATGCTAGTTGTGTTCGGAATCAGTCATAAACTCTAATTAGGCATTTGTTGAGATACGGACAATTGAGGAAGCGTGCCCTACTACAGGATGTATTAGATTTTGAGGTTATAATTATTATACTTAATCTTAAAAGATGTACACTTTATATATTCTGAATAGATTTAGTGTTTACCTCTATATAAGCACTTAAATAATATGCATTAAATGAACATAAAATGCAATTAATAATAAAAATAATAAATGCTTATATTCATATTGATTTATGAGTGTTGGCAGTTGGCACCTATGATACCTATACCTACCTGTTGTAATAATAGATTTCTTTTCAAATGAAATGTTCTAAGTCTTTCCATTTACCTGTTTCTATATTTTACTATCGGTAATTAGGTATGTACCTAGTTATCATTAAGATGTTTATAAAAATAAACAGATATTTTAAGGGATAGGAGTATAAACTATCTTTACATAATTTCAGAAATAATATTTTTATAAATATAATATAAATAATAGTGATAAGTATTATTAACTAAGGTATCGAGTTCCAATCTTATGTTGTTTTAATACCTATGGTCGCCTTTATTGCATTTATTAAAGTAAACAATCTTGGCACAACTTTTTAACAAAATCACTTATTTAAAAATAAAATAATAACGAAGCCAATAAACTATTAAAATAAATCGTTATTATACATTGAAACCTATTGAATCCAGTTATCAGTTGATTTTAATGCTGTATTTTCAATAAAAAGGAGTGCCAACATTGTTTACCAAATAGGACAAGTTAGGATGAACAGACTGCAGTATATAGTAACAAAACTTTTATTTTTTATTTTTTTATACAGATTGTCCGTTTACTATGATTAATTGCTAATAAGTTAAAGAAAAAATAGAAAAATAATAGTAATAGCATTCTTTTGGGCATGCTAGGGCCGATTTCGTCGATGTCCTTTGAAAAATGCAACCTTATTATTTATTGATAAAGAAATGTAGCTATAAATTTCTTGGGTTTTCACACAAACTAATCTTTTCGATCGGGTATATTGGAACGGGTTACGGTGGTGTCGATTCTAGCATGATTCTCTAAACCTAAACTTAAATTTGACAGCAGTATATCCTTGTCATTCTCTATACAGAATGAAAAGGAGAGACTGATGTTAAATTTAGTTTTAAGTTTAGAGAATCACGCCAGAATTGGCACCAGTTTCTCATTTAATGTACAGTTAGTCTCTTCCAAATTCAAATATTAGTAATTGGAAGACTTTCTTTATTAAATGTTATTCAGACAAAATCAGCAGGTTTCACTTTTTACTTCTCGCAATCTGGCAGTAATACAATCGCGGCGGTATTAATACAATACCCGTTACCCCCTATAGCTTCGAAGTAAGGAGGTTCTATCGGATCAGATGGCGCGCAGAATGCTACGTGTGCAGGTCACTCGGTTCATTAGGTTTTATTGTGATAAGTTTTGTATTGAATTTCTACATCTTCTGTATTTTCCCATTATATTGTTCTTCAATTATCTACGTTAACATTTATTGATAAGGAAACCCTTCCGATTATTTTTATTATTTATCCACTCATGGACTTGGGCAAATATGTGAAGAATTTTCAGCTGGCAGAAAACGTAACAGTTACATTGCTGAACGATCCATCTGATGAAGATTTCTCTTTAACAAGGTATTCCCGAACATCTTGTCCTATCAAAAGATAAAAAAAGGTTGAGAGAGTGAGCAATGTTAGTGTGAATAACGAGATAGAAGTGGACGATTTAAACTTCTTAAATCAGGAACTGGTCGTTGGTAGCTTGCATTCATTGGGTAACAGACGAAGTCGCAACCAACAATTATCGGATTGACTTTCAAACTCCTATATAGAAATGTGTTGCTGGTGTCTCCTAGAGAAGTATGTAAAGCACTATTTAAAACTGAAAGTTAGTTCGGTGATGATCTCGCTTTTGAATTCATTATTTTAATCATAAATTAAGCTAAAACTTACGACTTTCTGCGATGGTAAGCGTTACTAAGTTCACCGGGTCAGCTAGTATAGTCTGGCAATAAATACTGTTACAGAAAAACTTTTCTTTTTTTCAACTTGATAATTATTTTGAATTTGGAACACGTATATTAGTTTATATTAAAAATTTCTTTCGATTTTGCGCCATTTTATATATTATTTCGCGTTAATTATCAAATTACAATTTGGAATGGGGTGTTATAGTAGGAGAGCTACTGAACCCTCCGAGTAACGGTCTGTCTGTAAGGCTAGAATGAGAATGAGTCACAGCATGCTTAGTACGGTAAGCATCGCCTGGAACTCCTCAGCCCTGCACGTCATCAAGCCGTATATTTTTGAAAGCGTCAAAAAAGTATTTAAAAAAACTTGTTGCTGTAAGCTTGAAATTTTTATACAATTTAGTTTATTCATTTTTAATTTTAAAAAAACTGCCAGGCGTGTACGATGAGCACAAGTACCTGCCAGGTGAACCGGAATGTGTGTAATATATACATAAAAATAAACTTTATTCTGTAAAGGTGAAATTTATATATGTGTTTGTTTAAGCGATTTAAAGTAAGTAGGTAGAATGCCAGGCGGTTCTGGCTAGCACAAGTCCTTGCCAGGCGAGGGGAAAGATGCTGCGGCAGTGCGAGTAAGATTCGTAGTATGAAAGCTTACATAACTTAAAAGTGCTCAAAAATATAAATTAATTAACGTTAATTAATATATATTTAGTAGTGTGCATGTCTCTTAAAAATTCTTTGGAGCAAGCAGTGGCGAAATTTACTATGGAAACAGTGCGTAAATCCATAGATTCGTGGCCAAACAGATTAAAGACCTGTATAATAGCCAAAGGTGACCATTTCGAATAGAATATTTTTTGCTGAGACTTTAATAAATGTACCTATAGATATAAATTTTAATAATATTACATTACTTCGTTAGAAAAAATGCATTTTCATTTGTAACAGAACTAATGGCTGGACTAGGTATATGTATTAGGTGTTATACAAATAATAACAAATGCATTTTCTTATTAAACAAGGTCACTTGATATCATATCATAGTGAATCAACTTTTAAATATCCACATGATTAAAATTTGGGTTTCTATTTTCCATATTTTAAGTATTTTACTCAAGGATAATTTTGTCTTGTTTATGATTATGTATAGAGTTGATTTTTTACGAATTAAGTGAATTTTCCTCTAAAACTTCACCAGCCTGAATCTACCCTAGACCACTGTTTAAAAGTATTTTTAAACAAACTAGACATCCATTTTTGTTACAATAATAACTTTACTTACAGTAATTATATAATACCGTTTAATTTTTTATCTTTTTAAATTGAATATATCCCACGAAATTCTAAATATTTCCCATAATCTTGACCCAGGACAACTCTTAATTGTCTTTAACCCTTGCTGAGTTTCTTTCTTCTCAGTACAAGGTCTCCCGCCGTAGATTTGCGAACCGATGGAGTAGCTTTTCGACATTCACAAGTGCTTGTTAGAAGGAGTATTTTTCTTACATTATTATTACTATAAAACGCGAAAAAGTAATAATAATTAAAGAAAAAATACTCCCTGTACTTCGCTTTATTATTTTTATTCTGCTTATCGATAACCTCACCGCAACCACACAACCAAAATGTCGACCAATTCCGATCCGATAACTAGTCACTTGGACAACCAAGTGACTAGTTATCCTGGGGACTTATCTAAAATTTTGACCCGAATACTAAGTTTTAAACATTTTTACCCGATTGCGCAATGCAAGAGCGCGAAGCGCGACGCGCAGATAGGGTATAGTGTTTAACAGGCTATATATGTATGTTTGCTCCTTTGTGGCACACTTGAGACCAAACGCCTGGACCGATTTTGATGTATGAATCATCATCAATCGATTCGTCTCAATCATGGAAGTGCTACTGAAGATATGATAGTAATCAAAATTCAATATGGGCAAAATTAGGCACCATATTGTGACGAAGTAAAAAAAATAAGTTGACAAAATATGTCGAGTGGGGTATCACTGTCTAGATGATCGAAAATCATGTTTAGGTTCTTAACACCATTTTTCATTCTATATGATTGTTTAGGATCTACAACGCTTTAAAGTTGTATATTAACCACTTGCGCTTTTAATTTCAATCTTACGTTTGTATGGATCTTTGTTACTATTTCACCTAAAAAATACTGAATGGATTTTAATGAAACTTAACAGTAATATAGCTCATATATGATAATAACATATATAATAATTTATGTAGTTTTTGAGTGAATTGGCCAAAATATAACAATAAGTCTCACATAAGACGGAAAAAAATCTCCCATCTGCGAGCCATTTTCGCCTGCACTGTAAAAACAATAAAAGTTACATGAATGTAATGTAGAGTAAAAATGTATCTCTTAAATAGTTCTAAAAAAAGACCGTGACACCATATATCTATTTTTAATGTGTAAGCCATTATCGCTAAAATAGTGAATCAAAACTAAAATATTATTTGATATCTATTTCCAAAATGCACATTTTGTATTAACAAATTATTTTTTATGAAAATAAATACTTTTATCGCTTTTGATATTTAAAGACGATAAACTTTGTCTTTTACACTATGTCATTTCGACAAATATTTAAAAAGTTACAACGATGACAAAGAGAAGAAATTTTATTTAGGTGTTTATAAACGTGGATAAAACTTAGGCGAAAAAGAAAAAAAATGGGCTACTCGCAGTATCTGATCCTATACGAAGTACTTACAATAAAACTATGATACAGTTCCTTCTTATTAAATGATGAAAAATAAATAATCATAATAGGTATTTATGATTATTGAATTTTAATATCTCAGAATTATACTGTTTTTAATTTTTTTAACGATATTACTTAATGTTATAAAAAAGGTTTACTTAATATAATGACACATTTAATGCACGAAACTTTATTTATTTATTGACGTTTTAAAACCAACCCGTAAAAACTAGTTTTATTTAATGAGTGATGTGCGTGAAAACCTAAGAAACAAATGTATTTAAATAAAGAAAAATGTAATAATAAATAATGTAGCTACCTTGATGAATTAATATTTGAAACCGGTTCAGTAGTTTGGCAGATTATTAGTTACAAACATACAAATTTTGCTTCTTTATAATATTAGTATAGGTATATAGTTAGGATAAGAGCATTTAATTGATGAAAAAGATTTAAAAATAAAGTAAGTAATAGGTTTATTTGATTATATTTGTAAAAGTTACTTAGCGTTTGTGCGTAACAGTGATACGTTACTCGGTATTTTTTATACAAAAAAAAATGGAAAATAATTGCCATGATTGCACTATTTGCAATACCTACTAGGCTGGTAGCAGCACGCTTGATAGGCGGAAGTACTCTTCATTCGAACTTTTTATACTACCAATAAAAAGGGTCGATCACAAAGTCTTTGACCTGTTATATGTGAACGCTTTAAAAGAAAACTACAAAGAGAACTATAAATTGATAATAAATGAGATTGCTGCTCTACCTAACGTTATGAAAATTTTATTATGCGCCTTTAGTTTAATCAAATATTGTAAACTTTGCTTTGGTGATTGCATAATTATTTAATTTAGCGATCTAAGGCAGTTGCCATCGTTGTCCAAAACAACAGACGGGAATTACTACTTTCTTCAACGACATAAACGTCATTGATTGGTATTGTACGAGTAAGTATATAGTGTGATTAACAACCTTTGAAGTTAACTTCTGGCATCTACATATTGGGTTTCTGTGAATTATGTAGGTATATCAAATTATGAGACTAGGACATAGCCACAGCATTTGTGTATATCACAATCTTAGAGCCGGACGTTGACATGACAATGCAGCGACTGCCAATTTTAAATAGTCGACGAATAAAAGTAAATGAATTTTATATTTTTAGTAGTTTAGTAACTTCAACAAAAGATGGCTTTTTGATTAAGTGCTAGTTTACTATAAAATTTACATACATTAGATATTTATGTAACGACTTGATTTAACTTCACACATTTATGCGAAAATTGAGGCCCATCTGTAGCCTTGACTCCGCTGGTAAAGTCTCTATATGTCTTAATGAATCAATTTTTTAGACCACCGCAATGTACTTAATGATTCCCTCGATATTAATTCCCTTACTGAAGTAACAAGACTTCGGTATATACCGTATTAAAATAATAACTAACTAAAAAGTGTGAAATAAAAAAGGTAAATTAAAAAAATCAGTACACCCGACTGATTAATTATACTTCAAATAAAAACTGAAAAGAAAAAAAACAAGTCCAGTAGTCTATAATTCTGTTAATAAGGAACAAAGCTACTTTAACAGTCGGGACCCATCAGATATTCAAGAATACATAATATTTTTCAATAATGGGTCCCGACTGTTAAAGTAGCTTTGTTCCTTATTAACAGAATTATAGACTACTGGACTTGTTTTTTTCTTTTCAGTTTTTATTTGAAGTATAATTAAGCAGTAGGGTTCTTTGATTTTTTAAATTTTTTGTTTTGGGCTTTGTTTTACCCTTACGGTAAAATATATATAAAATAGTATCTGACACAATATAATTTATTTTAATATGTACTTACATATTTAGGGCAGTGGTCCAATGGACAGACAATAAAGCCACCCTACACTCTTCAGCAGTACTCGATCGACTGATACCGCGAGTTTTGTGAAATCAGAATAGCAGCTAGGCCTATTTACTTACCAGTGAGCTTATTGTCAGGGAGCTTACTACACCATTTCAATTTATATTTCATAACTAATTTATGTTTGTCCGGTTGACCTGCTTGGCGTGGATAAATTACAGGAACAAAATTGAAATACAAGAAATTCACTGTCGGTTTTGCAAATATAAGAAATCGTTATGTTTTATGGATGACAGTTAGCCATAAAAATGTTTATATGTGTAAATATCAATTCAGCAACAGTATTTTTTTTCATGACACAATGTTTTATGGGCCACCACTGCATTGGGACAATCTATCCTACTATGGAAAACCAGCTTTTTGACTTTTAGACAACCATGGAATACATGGCTAAACTGTAAACAAAGGAGATCGCTCAAATTGGCCCAAATGCAAAAAAAATATTGACATATATGGTAATTCTTGGCGTAATTTATACTTTATTTTACAGTCATTAGATTTTAACGGACACCTTTGTATAATATTTTCATTTTAAAAAGGACTTTTAATTTTACCGGTTTGGAAAACATATGAATAATTTTTAATGGCTATGGGTGTAGTAACATTCAGCCAAAGTCTGATCGAAGTTGTATATATAACATCAAAACAAATCTATTTTGTAAAGATCGATAAATAAATATTTTTTTATTACACTGTGGTATTAATATCCACAACTATATTATCATTTTCATGCAAATGTGCTAAGACAAATTATTATAGATGATAGTCGACATCATAAAGTCTATTGCCATACATTATTCGCCAAACACCTCCATAAACACATTATAAGGTGTGATATACTAAAAATTTAAAATATGGTTATACTATAAACAGTAAAAATAATAAAGCTACTGAAGATATGGCTGTATAACCCAAATCACTTAGCTTTCTTTGGTTACGAGAGTTTGAAAATTCTCTCTAATCTGTAGCTCATTCACAATCATCACACAGTTTCTGTCACAGAGATAAGATATTATTATGAAATACTTAGATGATACTTGATTTTAAAAGTTACTCTTGTGCATTAACTTTAAAAAAGGCAACTCTATGTTATTCTACACGCTCTATATACCTGAATCTAATGCATAATTTCGGAACTTGGCTTGATTTCATTAGTTTACTATATAACTTATTTGTTTTTTATTATTTTAATACCTGTACCTATTTGCAAACATAACTTCAAAATCGTTCAGAAGTTCTCAGGGGTGTCCGTCAATAATATTCGTTTCTACAGTAATTTATATATAATTTCGAATCTAGGAAACAATTTTTCATGATTATTGATCTTTAGGCCAAACATGTATGGAAGCTGAGCAATCCCCTTTAATGTTTTATAATAATATGTTAGCAAAATTTCAATAACAACATAACAAAAAACAGTATACATTACTGTTATTAAATTTGTATTATCACTAAGGGACACAGAATGTCGGATGTTGGACACTAAAAATTGATTCACCCCACATCAAACGCTACAATGAAGTTTTTTTTTGTTTCTTAAATATGGTTTTGATATTTTATTTTAATGCAGAATTAAATTCATATTATAAATACGAGAGTACCTTTTTTAAGAAGCGTTTGTTATTTAAAACTTGTGGCGTCCACATTGTCAACTTGGACATATCAACTTCGTCACCCAGCCTAAATCTCGGTCGAGATATCACTCTTCGGTGAGTCGACGGATGTCTAAACAACTACTGTTTTTTCATATTGTGAAAAATCATTAGTACAATCAATCTGTCGAAAAAAATATCGTTTCAGTGAAAAAATAACCTAAAGGGTAAGTCTTGTTTTTTCTGTTGCCAAATGACGTCAGTAAGCCACCTTGGCGATGGGCATGTTCAACTCGTAGGCGTTTTTTGAAAAACTCAAAAAAACCGTCACAAATTTTTTGAAACTCATTTTTCTTGTTTTGTATGCATTTTAAAAACTTTTTTTTCGACCATAATTGTAGAGGGCGTTGAGTGCTACAATTTATGTCATTGTTGCAATCTCGTACAACAAAAAATGCGCATTGTAGGTGGCGCTAAAGTCGCAAAAAAAGTGATTTTTCACTTTTTCACCCTGAAAATATCATTTTAATGGAAAACTTTAAATGGCGAAGTTGTTTCGTACATAATTACCAACAACTTTTGTATAAACAATTTTTTTGTATTACTTACCGTTTTCAAGTTATAAATTGCGCAGGTATGAAAAATCCAATAGAGCGGTTTTGGGCAGTTCAAGTACACATTTGCAGTGCACATTTCAATGTACGTTTTACTATTTTTTATTTTTTTTCATGATTGAAAAACAAAAAAAAATGAAAAAAAAAAAAATAGTTTTATTTTTATTTTTTTTCATGATTGAAAAAAAAAATAGTAAAAACGTACATTGAAATGTGCACTGCAAATATGTACTTGAACTGCCCAAAACCGCTCTATTGGATTTTTCATACCTGCGCAATTTATAACTTGAAAACGGTAAGTAATACAAAAAAATTATTTATACAAAAGTTGTTGGTAATTATGTACGAAACAACTTCGCCATTTAAAGTTTTCCATTAAAATGATATTTTCAGGGTGAAAAAGTGAAAAATCACTTTTTTTGCGACTTTAGCGCCACCTACAATGCGCATTTTTTGTTGTAGGAGATTGCAACAATGACATAAATTGTAGTACTCAACGCCCTCTACAATTATGGTCGAAAAAAATTTTTCCAAAAATGTTACAAAACAAGAAAAATGTGTTTCCAAAAATTTTTGACGGTTTTTTTGAGTTTTTCAAAAAACGCCTTCGAGTTGAACATGCCCATCGCCAAGGTGGCTTACTGACGTCATTTGGCAACAGAAAAACTAAGACTTACCCTTTAGGTTTTTTTTTCACGACTCAACAGATTGACTGTACTACATGGGGAGAGAACACAGATAACAAACATGGGCCCGCAGGGTACGCGGTGCGGGCTGCGGGTGTCTTCGGAAACTTGACATTTGTTGGTGTCGTAAAAATATAATGGTATAACTTGTATTTTTACGAGCACTAGAAGCCTTCGACGAGCGGTGGGATGAGTAGCTCACAAAACGATCGAATTTGAATACAATACGTGCATGTAGAATAACTTTTTTAGTTTGTGCCTTATATAAAATATTCTGTTTTATTGCGATGTATCATCATAACGTTTTATTCATATAGTACCAAAAATTTATTAAAATTGTACATTAACTATGAGATCAGAGAAATAGATATAATATTTGTTAAAATTCAAAGTAATATTTAAACTATTTATTTATCGAGTAATTTATATGGTTTGTATCAATTTGTTTCTTGTTCAAAATTGGTATAAGATAAGAGCCACACTCAACACTAAACATTTTTTCTAATTCAAACAGAAAACATTTACATAAAACGTAATTTGAAGTTTGTGTTTGGTTTAGAAGTGATTCACATATAATAGAGGGTTGTAGCTATTCATGTGTCCGGGAGCGGCGCGGTGGCGGCGGGCGGCCGCCCGCTACAGGGAATAGATTCCTTTAGTCACATTTATGGCTAATATATTCATGAAAGTTTCACAAAAATATTTCTGAGCGCACTCGCGTCTGCTTTGTTATGTGCACGAGATAGACAAAACATATACGCGCTCATATAATATTTATATTAAAACACGCATTCATTGTGTGGCACTTTTTATGTACAATATAATGTAATATAGGGCAGCTTTTCAATTATAAGATGGTTGTTAAAAGTAACCAATTGGAGCAATAATTGAATCGTCCAAATATATAAATGTAAGGATAGGATGAAGAGAAAAATTGCGTTCCAGTGATACTTTCGGCGTCAAAGAGAGGTGTCTTGCATTGAAAATTGAAAAGCAAATACGGTGAATGGGACCGTAAGGAGTGGTGTAAAACATTCTCGGCGGTGCACCGGGAAGCGGAGCGAAATAAAATAGAGAGCGAGCGGGGCACGTCACGGACACGCGGCGGCGATGGCGCTGGCGGCGCACGCGACGCGGCACAATTTCCGCCCGCCCGCCGCCCGCGCCACGCCAACTCGACCGAGAACTGAATGCACGTTGCATTTCCAAATAGAAAAGTGGCCGCAATCTGCCACATTCTACACACAACTTTAACTTACCGACTTTCTATATTAATAGCGCCGGTATCTATATACGGGAAATTCAAAGATTTCTGTTATAATATTAAAATACTTATAAAATGTAATATCATAGATATTTTAATTTAAATAACAATATTCAAGGGTTGCATTCAAAATTTGCATTATTTGCACGTATCACAGATTTACATACATTTGAATTAGAAAAATATTCCATTTAAAACATTTCAAGGAACAGCTAGCTTGCAAAACATCATTCATTAGTATTCTTTATGGGAGCATATTTTTTTATAACCTGAACGAAACAGTACTAATAAGTTTTCTTTATGCGTCACCCGTGAAAAAGCCACATAAAACTGTGCTGACGGCAGTTGACACGACGCGATTGTGCTTATTTCGATGTCAACAAGTTTTTGCCAGAGAGAGGTTATATCTCATGAGTACTGCAAGTATATATGAAACATAATAAATAAATGCGTAACAAATATAAAAATAAGAAAGTAATTTTCCAGAATTTTGTTTCGATAAGGGACTTAGAATAAGAATTGACTGCATATGTACGTAAATTATAATATTGACATAGTTTTCATATTGCTTGTACCTATCATTTAAAGTATCGTGAAAAGTTTGACCTTTTAAGGTATGCGCAAAGTGCTGGCTGATTTTCTGATTTTGAGTAAAAATTAAAGTTATAATCTTTTACAGCAAAATATCTATAACTTTCCAAAAATAAAAAACCTTCATAACAAAAATTATCACAAATCCACTGGTGATATTTTCAATGATAATATAATGTAACAAACCCGCATGTTTATGGAGGTCCCGCGGTAACGATGAAAAGGTAAATTCTCCAAGTCCAGCCGCTCTATTTATTTGGGTGTGCCCCTTTCTTGGCTCGCTTCGAAAGCTTTGGAATGGATTTAATAATTATGGGGCAAAGAAGCGAAGCGTGTGGGGTCGCGGAAGGACGGAGTGGAGCGACCGCGATTAAATCGCGAGCGTTTCGGCATGTAATAGGAAGTGGGTCAAACGGAGCCGCCCGAGCTATTTATTGCATTTCCGACCAAATTGCAACTGCTATTCACGTTTTCAACCCCATGGTGTGTACAATAATTAAAGAACATGTTTTCGGTTAAAGTTCATTATTTTTGAACAATTGTTTGACTTAAATTGAGTTAGGCATATCTATCCGAAAAGTACCTTTTTATGGCTTAGTAGACGATCTTTATGTATTTGTTTTGTTCATATGTTGTTAATAAATAAATATAAGAACAAATATGTATGGAATACAATTATAAACTTTTCATCCTATATTATTTTTAAAGAATTGTCCCTAGACAAATTATTCACAGAACTTTTTACAATTAATATAACAGTTAGCGTATAAAAATTGTGTCGGGTGGTTGGTTTTAAATCCAGAATTATAGGGATAAAATTCCATCCTTCAAATTCAGGAATCGGGATGATGATTTTGTCAACACAAGTAATTTCTCATAAGTGAGTATAAGGCAACTGTTACTGACTCAAACCACAAGGATTGTGCTGAAAATGTAATAAGACGTAAGCATAATAAGATTTTAACATTGAAAATGTTTTTTCTTTCGCTCCAGTAGGCCACCATTTTCGCTGAAAGTGCGACTCGCCCCTAATACCCCGAGGTTTAGGGCCACGAGAACGTATCAGGGCTCAAAAGATGCGGAATTTGGAGGGTTTTAAGATGTAAAAAATATTTTGGAAAAGTCGAAAACGACCGAAAAATCGTGTTTTCACAGAATATTTCCGATATCTCTAGAATGGGGCCGAATTTCAAAAATATGAAAAAAGGCACCTCGGAATGGAACCAAGGATCATTTTAAGTCATTACAATTTTTTCGATATTGATGACGGTTGAGGCTGTAGGTGGTGCACTTAGCCGCGAGTTTTGCGCGGCTTGAGGTGCGAAATCACGCGGAGGGCGGCTCGCTCAAAAGACGCGTAATTCGAAGGGCTTTAAGATGATGTAAAGATATTGTACTAAAATTGCTTTTAGAAAAAAAAAATTTTTGTTTTGAAAAAAAAATATAATTATACGATTTTAATTTTTTTGTATAATCTATAATAGGCAGGTTCATTTTTAATGCCGTTTCAAGTCGTGTAGAGTACGAGATCTATTATTTTTTTTGTAAAATTCACCTACTAAGGAAAAAGGGCATGAATGTTTATATGAAACTTCGTAATTTTGAAGATAGAAATCTTAAAAAAATTAAAGTAAATGAGGCGCTGCGAGTAGCTGTAGTTTAGGTATTTGAAGGGGTGAAGCAGAGGAAGTGAGTGACGGATACTGTCAGTCACCCCGTGCAAACCCCGTGGACGTTCTCAGCCATATGGCTCAATTACACTTGGTCGTTAGCCTGAATACGATTGCTAATGGAATTCGGGTAAACGAGTAAGTGTAAATGAACGAAGCCAAGTTCAGCATTTATACAGATATACAATTACCAGCGTCAAAAATGATGATTTGATTACCCACAGTGACTTAACAAGAGATTTTAATTGTATTATTTTTTGGAAATTCATCGCTTAAGGGGTAAAAATAAGGGATGAATAAACTTGATCAATATTGTGAAATGTGAAAATAGATAAATAAAAGCTATGCATATATGTTTACTGATATTTTTATTAAAGTCATCCCTTAAGGAGTTGCTGGTGAGCAGGATATTGCAAATTTCAGACCTTGAACTAACCACGGAATGAAGGTTTTAGCGTTGGCCAAAATTACAAGATTGAAGTCAATCAGCACATGGATAAAATCGAATTTATAATTAAGTAATCATACCCACTTGCTTTCCATCATAGACTATATTTTGTTAAACAATTGCAATTTTAAATAAGGCCAGTAAACTATACGCACAATTTTTTTTATGAAATGTTACATCTAAGGAAATCCCTAAATATATATTCATTATTAAGGCATTGGTAAATATGTTTCGTGTGAAAGCTATAAAACACATAAAGGACAAGTCGCCGGGCGACCAGTTAGTTCACGGAGGGTCGACAAAGGCATACCATTAAAAGTTCTTTTTGCTCGGTAACGCTTGCCGTTCAGTCGGTGAAGTCTTAGGCTGCAATTATGGACGAGTGCCTTCAAATGAACAGAGCTCTCGAGCACGCCGCTTGCCTCGCACCCGACTGCGCCCAATCTGACGTCTTCCACACTAACTGTGTTAATTTGATTTAAACCATTATTTCGTTGCGACTCCTTTACAATCGAATATCAATTAGTTACCCCGGCGATTTGTTAATTAATATCTATTAAACTGTCAATATTGAACGGAAACAGCTGAAAGACTATTTGCGTTCGCAGAATTCCAACTTTACTGAGATTTCCCATTACTTTTGTTGATCTTATGGTAGATAATATTTACCCTCTGTAAATTCCACTTGGAAAAAGAAACGTCTACGGAAAGATTTATTTTTCATGTATTATTCATACACGTGTCCTCGAGCGTTTTCATTTCGACTTGATATTTCTCCAGTGTGATAATGATATTTGTCATAAAGACCATTAAGTTATGTAAGTCTATCCTCCACACTACAGAGATGGGTTCAGAAAGGTTTTAGGTTTAAAATTGAGCGTATCGTAGGAACCTACAATGAACCATGTCTATGAATATAACATTAATAGGAGAATACTTCTTAAGTATTATATTTTTAAATAATCCAGGAGAAAGACTTGATACAATGAGTGCTTGATTAGTTTGTAGCATGTGAAGTTTTATTATTTAGTACTGCTTGCTATGATAGATCAACAAATAAATACCATTGTAAGTTACGATTGAAAGTCTTGAGTACTTAATTTGATGGTATTTTTCTTTCGTTCATAAAGAAAGTAAATTTAATAAATATATTTTTATTTATATTGGTAAAAGGCAAGCAATCGATTTGAAAGATTATGTAACGTTGCTATAATTAACAATTTATTATCATAAAACAAAGAAGTTTTGTAACTAACCCAGTTTCTAAATAGCTCTCACAAAGTCAAATACTTCAAAACTTAGTAAATTATATGGCAGCGACTTGTAGGCAATTAAACGGAGATCGTAAGACGTGAAATAAAGATTCGAGAGAAGTACCTTTGTTTAATAAAGTAACCGAAGTCCGTTTTATATTTATTGGATAGTAGCGTACAATTCATTGCAGTTGGAACCGAGTTCGCTGCGGCAATTAACAAAACAACAAAGGAATATGAATAAGTGCAGTAAAAGAAAAAAGGAGAACATAAATTATTAATGAACGTGGGCAGTTATCTTAGCGTAGTACTTTCGGCGAGATTAGTGTAAAATGCGCGACGGTCTGTGTATTCGTCGATATTGATTTTGGAAAGTGGCCAAAAAAACTCGTAGAGGCAGCAGCACGCGTCAACTGGCGCTGGCTCGATCCCGACGTCAACCCTTTTACGAATATTAAATTCTGTTTTGCCACTTCGCGATTCCACATTTTCTCCGAAAAAATATGATCCGATTCGTAAGGCCTTTGCATTATTCACTGTTTTCGGCGGTTCTCCCCAACGAACGCAGCCGCTGCGCCGCCAGGCCTCCTTGTTGTTCTCACTGTACCCGATATAAAGTATTCCACAATTTGTGATCGAAATATAAAAAAAAATACTGCTAAGAATTAGCCTTTTAATTCCTTTGTTTATTTTTAACACTTGCCCGCAAAAAGAGTGTATTTTTTTGGGTTTTTGTGTGTGTGCGTTATATTTTTATTTTATTCATAGAATTAAATTTTAAGGTAATAACAGATAAAAAAAAACCATTTCGTGGTTGTTTAATGTTATTAACATTTTTTCAACAAATTTTTGAAAGACACTCAAAAAGGACAATGTTAAAATTGGCCTAAGAACCAACACCAATTTGGCATTTATGATAATGCTTAGTATATTTTTTGCGGTAATTATCAGTATTTAGATTGTGACAGACACTTGCAGTTAAGTAAGCTAAATTAAAAAGTTTAAAAATAATCTGAGACAATAAATACATTTTATGTGTATAATCTATGGCAGCGCAAACTAAACACTCTTTCTTCCTAATGCCGGCACTTCACTTGGCTATTCGTATTTGCTATTTTAAAACATGACATCAACCTGTCCTTTTCATTCCTTATTAAGCATGACAAGGAAAAACTGTTGTCAAGTGAAGGGCCGGCATAAAACTTGTTACTCTGTGGTTGTGGAGCATGCAGTTGATGCAGTTTTATAGTAATCTGTGGTATTCGTGCATTCCAAAGAGTAGTTTAATATACCGGAAAGTGCATTCTCGTTTCGGATTACCTGTTGTGTGTGTTTATTTGCGATTGATTTTCCTTTAATTTAACTATTTCGGCTATCTAATATGCCATCGATGTTACCAAAGAGCAGAGCCCTTATTACCAAGTGCTAGTGAACCTGTGTCACAACATCCTGAGAGGATCATACTGCCAAATTATTCAAGAACACCTAATACACATTCACGCTGCATATTTACACAATATACATGTGATATACAAATAAATACAATAAACAATATGATACAGAATGTGAAAAATAGTCAATAATTAAGAAGCAAAACTACAGTTTTTATTTTATTCATGATTCCTACCAAACCAAGTTTTTCCTAATAGTTATTCTTTAAAATCGCACCGAATAAAATGAATTAGTTGTAATATTAATTCACTTCATACTGAGTTCACACTAAATTCGTAGGTTGACCTATGTTTCATTGAATATTAAACATAACCTCAAAAAAATTTTAGTTTTCCTAATAATTTAAGTTCTCAGAAGTGTCCGTCAATAATCTTTGTTTTTACAGTCATTTACTGACAATTTTGAACCTAGAAAATAATATTTCATGATTGTTGGTTCTTAGGCTAACTATGTATGGACGCTGAACAATGTCCTTTACACTCCAAAAGCATTTTCATGTAAAATTTTGCAAAGACGAGAACATATGGCTCACACTGTCAAAAAGTTATCAGATTTTATGTAAAGTCAAACTTACAACTCTACACGGCCCTAATTTTACAAGGCTTATCTTCACAGAGTCTAACACCTTAGTCAAAACATGTGGCGTGGCCGTACCATTACCACCAGAAATATTGTATAACAGAAAAGTAAAGAAAGAGTGGATAAATTTTTCATCTTACCCCCATGTGAATGTAGAGAAATGGCAAATTTTGACTAAGGTGTAGAGTTAGAAACTTGGCTCTACATGAGATCTGATAACTTTTTGACAGTGCAAGGCATATGGTCTCGTCTTGGCAACGTTTTACATGAAAATTTGTTTTCATGAGATTTCTCATTTTACAATAGATAGTTTTTTGTGACAATTGTTTTTTTTTTGGGGTGTATTTCTTGCAGGTCAGAGGCGCCATTTCTTAGAGTCCCTACGTGGACCGTGGAAGTAGAGACAAGAAACGTTGGCGCACTTCTATTAAGTTTAGTATAGGTTGTTTTAGATATTTTTTGTTCGTTATAAAGGGTTGCATTATTATTTTATTGCATTATATTTTTTATTATTTATAATAACAAGCCAACTCATGCATACATGGTAACTAAGATCTATCAACATGCTCATGCATACATGGTTACTCAGATCTATCAACATGCATGGCTTCAACTCCAAATGTTAATTTCATTTCCAATGTACTTTAGATATAAGTAAATAATTAATATTATTGCTTGCTTTTAATGGTTTTGTTTTTAGGAAGTTAGTTATTATTTTTGAAAAAAAAAACGATTTTATTTTTTACTTTTTAAAATCTAGAATACACTAACCAATATTAAGTACTTTGCTAGCATTTTCTCTTTCATCTCTCTTAAAAATAACCTTACAGGAATTGAGTATTGTTTGTAAGTAAGAAGTTTAATTATTTTCTTCAAAAGAACTCATCAGATCTTCAATAAAATTAACATGGGAGCAATCGCCAAAACACGAATTCAAATAATAAAAATTATTTAGCAAAAAAAAAAAATCACCAAAAAACTGAAAAGTAGAAAATAACTTCTTATAAATTTAGTCAAATTAATATTTGGAGTTGATGCAATGCATGTCTGATAGATCTGAGTTCCAATTTCTACCTACTGGCATGGCACCGACTTCAAATATTAATTTTACTACAGATAAATAGTTTATTAATTTCTGTTTTTACGGCGGTTTAATTAATTATTTGCAAAAAAGTTTTTATTTTATTATAATTTGTGGCTTTAATTTTTGTAATATGTATACAACTCAGCATCAAAATCTGTGAGTGAACAATTTCCCCCTATTTCCCCACCTTAAGGGTAGGGGATTGAGATTGTTTCCAAATTTCTCTAGGACCAACTTTGAGGTGCTTATACCCTTTCCAATAAAACCCGGCCAAGTGTGTGTGGTGCCACGCGCAGAGTAGGGTTCCGTAGATATTATATTTGTTAAGTTAGTAATCTGTGGTTGAATTAATCTGTGTTCACATTTTTGTAGGTTTCACTTCTATTGCATGTGAACAACACATGTCCGTTTGTTTTTCAAATTAATATGGAACCAACATCGGAGGAGTTTTTGCAATAAAAAACAATCCAAACAAATGCAGCTGCATGTTTTATTATGGCTCATATTAGGGGATTTACTCTTAGCACTGGGCATTTCAATCTACCTTACCAAATCTGGTTTTTTACGCACCGTTCATTATAATTTGCAATCTTATTAGATTAGAGATTTTTTAGGGTAGCTTTAGAGGAGCTAAAAAAGATTTTTTTTCCAAATTTATATGGGACCATTTTTTATAGTATACCCTTTCCAATAAAACTAATTATCGACTGACAACCTTCTCCGTTTTTTTTGTCGATTGAAAAAATAATCATCAAAATCGGTTCGCGTATCTTAGAGATATACGCGAAAAACAATTAAAATAAATTGTCGAATTGAGAAATTCCGGCTTTTTGAAGTTGGTTAAAAATAGCGACAATTGTACAAAACGTGTAAAATAATATAATATATACGAGCGCAATTATTGATATTATTTGTAAAAGAGTTTAGTTGTCAATTTATTTATTTTTTTAATGTAACGTGAAACATCGCATTCTTGATGAATTCTTTAACTTTTATTATTATTGTAAGTTGTTTACATAACATAACTTTTAGCAGAGAATTCATAAATTATAAATTTTTACTTCTTAACTTCCAACGATGAATACAAAATTCTTTTGTAGATACAGCGTCAGATAAATAGATTATGAATTTTCATTTCAGAGTTCAAATTGCTTGAACCTTTAATTACTTTAAGGAAACTTGTACAAACGCGCTCTCTGGGAAAGGGTTAATCCGAGCTTTGCAGCTAAAATAGGACATTTGCTTGATTAAAGACAAGAGACGCTGACTTTCTTAAAGGGTGTTAGTACTTTACGAGTATAATTCACTCTCTATAGAAGTAAACATCAAATGGTTAGGGTAATATGCTTAGTTGCGTTTTATATACGTATAGACTGAATAAACCAAAGGAAAAACACAATGTCCATATAAGCACTGTTCGTTTGCAACGGGCTTACGTATCTTCAAAGAATAGCTGAAGACTGTCCGCGAAGTTTTTTGTCGCATGAGCGTCTCTACTTTTCTCTATGAACAAGACCGCTTCCGTTTATCTTTGCTTCTTTTTTGTTAGCATGAGTTCCTTTCGTTTCTCATATTTCGCTGTTGCATCGGAAGAGGGTTTCGCTACGCCTCTGGGAACGAAGCGAATAGATATCGGACATTTTGATTTTACCTTTGTGTCGCCCGTATTCAACTTTCCTGAGTACGAGACTGGTACGAGTTATTAAAATATTCGGGGGTAGGTAGTTAGTGCAGCATTAGCATAACACCGAAACATATTCATGTTTTGGATCGTTAATTGATGCGCCGCCGAGTTCGGTCTTAAATTGGTGTAAATCCTCAAGGCAGAGATCATGCCAGCCGAGGTGCTCTCGACGTGCCTCCTCCAATTACTTTAATTAAAACAATACCAAGGCACCAGTGCTTCGTCGACTCACTGCGACTGTTTCCCATTTCCCTATTTAAATACGAAAACGAGCTCACAGCGCGCTTAGCATGCAAGATGTTACTATTCACTGCTGCGCGAACCGACACCTACATGCAATGTCTTGTACGACTCTAATCCCCTAATTGTAAGGATAAACGCGCACCTGCTAGTTAATATCTATGCATGGCATTTTATGAAGTGTATTAACTTAAGTATGTATGAAATCACGTGTATAAATAGTTGCATGGATCTTAAATTTAATGATCTCCTTAATAACACAATGAAACATCTTAAATTTTGACTACATAACTATAGTTACTAGTAGCCAAACTCGGTTTTGTTAAAATAGTTTTCTTGTTATAACAAAACAGTTATGTAAAATTTACAAAACTGTTTTGTTAATTCAAGTAATAAGATACAAAATTATTACTTAAGTATAGCTTCACTATACTGTTATTTGCAAACGAACTATTTTGATATCTGCAACATAATTTTCTGATGAATTATAGCTGTTTATTATTATATTAATTGCAAAAAGTACTTTTCTGCTTTAAAACCCTGTACGTACTACTTACTAACAAGTACTGGGGGTTAACAGAGCATTGGTGTAAGTAATCATAATACCCTGGTTTTCAATTTATTTTCAAATGTGAATTTTATAAACTTACTTTGTATGTTTGCACAAAACAATCTCTCTATAGCGCGATTCAGCGGAGGTACTTGCAATCTGTAACCGAACTTTTTGGCTAACAGTTATAACACTTTCAATTATTCATAGCGGTTTTTGTGCTTGCTAATAAATAGCACAAAACAGTTTAGTACAGTCAATCTGTAGGTTGAGTGGTGAAAAAAAAACCTAAAGGGTAAGTCTTGTTTTTTCTGTTGCCAAATGACGTCAGTAAGCCACCTTGGCGATGGGCATGTTCAACTCGTAGGCGTTTTTTGAAAAACTCAAAAAAACCGTCAAAAAATTTTTGAATCGCATTTTTCTTGTTTTGTATGCATTTTAGAAACTTTTTTTTCGACCATAATTGTAGAGGGCGTTGAGTACTACAATTTATGTCATTGTTGCAATCTCGTACAACAAAAAATGCGCATTGTAGGTGGCGCTAAAGTCTCAAAAAAAGTGTTTTTTCACTTTTTCACCTAAGTTGTTTCGTACATAATTACCAATAACTTTTGTATAAACAATTTTTTTGCATTACTTACAGTTTTCAAGTTATAAATTGCGCAGGTACGAAAAATCCAATAGAGTGGTTTTGGGCAGTTCAAGTACCACATTTGCAGTGCACATTTCAATGTACGTTTTTACCATTTTTTTTTTCAATTTTTTTGTTTTTTAATCATGAAAAAAAATTTAAAATAGTAAAAATTACATTGAAATGTGCACTGCAAATGTGTACTTGAACTGCCCAAAACCGCTCTATTGGATTTTTCATACCTGCGCAATTTATAACTTGAAAACGGTAAGTAATACAAAAAAATTGTTTATACAAAAGTTGTTGGTAATTATGTACGAAACAACTTTGCCATTTAAAGTTTTCCATTAAAATGATATTTTCAGGGTGAAAAAGTGAAAAAACACTTTTTTTGAGACTTTAGCGCCACCTACAATGCGCATTTTTTGTTGTACGAGATTGCAACAATGACATAAATTGTAGCACTCAACGCCCTCTACAATTATGCTTGAAAAAAAAGTTTCTAAAATGCATACAAAACAAGAAAAATGCGTTTCAAAAAATTTTTGACGGTTTTTTTGAGTTTTTCAAAAAACGCCTACGAGTTGAACATGCCCATCGCCAAGGTGGCTTACTGACGTCATTTGGCAACAGAAAAAACAAGACTTACCCTTTAGGTTTTTTTTTTCACTGAAACGATATTTTTTTCGACAGATTGACTGTACTAGTTGTAGTTAAGCCAATTCTATGTAAATAATCACTTCAAGTGTGTTTGATTATAACAATACATTGTTATATTTGTGTCTTAGGTTTTCACGCACGTCACTCATAATGCATTAGGGGGACCAAACAATTACATTAGATTTGATAAACGACAGATCCTTGCAACTGAACAACGATTCATCCCTAGGATGATACGTGAAGCTATTGAGATTAAGAAATATCCAAATTTTAATAGGGAAGATGGTGGGTATTTACCACCAGCTTGGGAATCCATCATACAACGGAAAAAATCCCAACCCCGAGCACATACTGCATGACCAACAGAAACTATTAGTTCTTTCTTTTTGTTTGCATGATTCAACATAAGAAGGAGATAGAAAGCCTCTCTGAGTTTGTTTCGCTGGTTCTTCTTCTCGGAAAGGCCTCCCAATTTAAGAACCGGTGGTAGTTTACGGTAGTTAGGGTTAATTAAATTAAATCAAAATTATAAAAAATAATTAAATAAAGAACTTTATTTATTAAATTAGCTAATAAAGTGAAGCTTATACAATAAAGTTAAAAAATCTTCCTATGAAATATACGAACGCTCAATAAAAGTCTTTCGAAGGTAGCTCGACAAAATAAATAAAAAATCATTATTAAGTAAATAAATAAAATAAGTGCATCTAACCCGTCGAAATATGTTTTATTTAATACATTGTTATTTTACAGATTATCGAAGTCGAATTTGTCAGCTTATAACAATATTGGTTCCCAAAGGCTGACTGGGAGAGAATGCTTTTAGCATTAAGTCCGCCTTTTGCACCAATGTTATATATTTATATTTTGGACAATAAAGTTTAAAAATAAATAAATATGGTTTAGTAGTTTTTAAGTAAACTGAAATGATATTGTAAAATGCAACAGAACTGTTGGTCTACGAGTGACTGAAATTTATTTATTAGTGAACAAAGTTTGGCTATGCATCGGTTAACTCAACTAGTTTTGTAAATGACTTATTCAGTGTATTTGATTATGAAAGTATCCTGTTCCTCGACATTCAATAGCTCAAATTCAACCCTAAAGTACGATTAGGCACAAAGAGTAAAATATCCGAGCTTAAGTTGTAAGAGTCTCTCTATAATACCGATTCACCGAACTCAATGGAAAGTAAAATGAGAGCTGACATCAAAAATCTTTTTAGTCGGAATCATCTATACTCATCTATGTCTCAGCTCTTAAGCGGGAGCAGTTCGAAAATCGATTAGGGAGTCGGGTTGATTCAGCGACTTCGAAGCTAGTAATTTACTCTCGAGTTGGCTGAAGGCGACACCTGTCGAGCGAAGTGACGGCTGATAATGCGACGCGGGCGCCATTGAAGCGCAGCCGAGTGCGAGGCCGCTCGCCGCCACCGCCGCCGCTCCACCCGCCGCGCTCCGACTGCCTGACCCGCGATCAAACTTATCATAGACACCCGCTAATTGGACTCGCGACATACCCACCACCTCAACTCAAACATTCAAGACACATTCTGTATTCCCACATTATAATCTAAAGAAAGTTCGCAAAGGTAATATAAAGCTGTTAAATCTCGGCATCATCTGCGGGATTACAGTTTACACAAGGACGAGATCGGCGCCTCATGAACGCGGCACCTCGACACAGCGCCTCTCCGACAGGAGCTAACTTTAGCAACTTTCTTAAGGGCGGTTAGCGAAGTTTGACGTGCACGCGTTCGCACCGTAAGCTCAGGGATACGATGCTTACTAACTATACCAATACAGAAAGCTGGCCACGTTTTTACTATATAAGAAAATATGCACTACAAAATACCGTGTAGTTGTGGGTAAGTGAGAAAACCTGTAGTTTAAACATGCGTAGACGGGTTTTGATCCTTGGTCTATTTTAAAATAGAAGTATACGTTAAAGTGTAATTATTCATAGTTATCTTAATCGTGGTTGCGAAAGCACTCGGCTGTGTTATTAAAAGGCGGTGACGGCAGCGCGGCGCGGTGGCGGCGGCGTGTGGGCGGCACAGGCACAGGCTCGGGGCAGGTGAGTCAAGGGGAAGGGCGAGTACAATGTCTACTTTTGTGTAAGGGCGCGCGGCGCGGCCGGCCGCGGCACCGACACCTACCTAGAGTTTTATGAGTTTAATCAAAACGTTTTAGGGGTGTCATGGCGTGTCCTAACGGCTGATTGTATGTGCGGAACATGTGCTGACCCAGGCGATTTTTATCCTTTCTTTCTTTCTCCCTTCTACGAACACTCTCTAAAACATGATTGCTTCAATACCCCATCCATTTTCTATTACAAGGCAAGAGTTAAAGTTGAAATGTGTGTTTTTGACTTCTAGAGGCATAACTTAAAGATTTCTAAGTTAGCCATTTATAAAAGTAGGGTAGGGTTACAATGTTTTCAAAGATTACATAAAAAGGCAAATTTATTTTGTATTTTTCGTTAAGTTACATGTCATTTATAAAATCGGCCTAGCTAAAACGGTGCGTAATGTAATGCGAGTCTCATAATAAGGCGTCGGATATTGGTGCACATCAATGTCCGCAGCATGTAAATTTATGCTCTTGTAAGCTTATCTCAGCGAACCCGGCAGCAGTAATTCTTTTCTAAGCAGCGCGTAAAGTTATTCAAAATATGTATAAGTTACGTCCTAAGCTGGTCGTAAAACGGTATTACAAACGTTATGAAGGCCGGGGTTCGGCCGGATCTCATCACTTAGGGTTGTGCGCTGAAGACGACTACCTTTCAATAAACCCATAAAATTGCCTGATCCATACGAGTTTCGGCCTCGCTTCCCGGCCGCTCGTTGCTAACAATACACACGTCAATATTAAATTTTAGGATCGACGCTGAACTTTTAAAGAGTAATATCCATCGTTGAGCTCCTGGCGTTCGTCTCGAGATGAAAAATGTTTTCTTGGGCGGCGTCGTCGAATATTCATGCACCGGTAGCGAGATCGTAAATTATTGACGTCATCGATGTTACCGAGCGGACAAATCTCCTGTTGATTTAGAACGTTTTTCAACGCCGTTGAATAATGCAAAATACTTTCAGGATACAGCTTAAAAATATTTTGATCAATATTAACAAAATATAATAACCTGAACATGAATAAATCAGTTTGCCAAAATCTTCGTTATCTTTTATGTATTGGGTCGTTTTATAGCAGTAAAATTTTACAGATATTCTTTAAGCAGGTATCATCTATACTTATAATAAATCTGTAGAGATGTCAATTCTGTACATGAAAAATATTTTTAAAATAACTATCAGGGGGTGATTAGTGATCGATACTGATGCCAAAAATGCAATCAGTAAAACTTTTGTCTGTCTGTCTGTCTGTGTGTATGTTCCTTATAGAAACAAAAACTACTCAACGGATTTTAATGAAACTTGGTACAATTATTCTTCATACTCCTGAGCAGGTTATAGTATACTTTTCATCACGCTACAATCAATAGCAGCAGAGTAGTGAAGGGAAATGTTGGGAAAACGGGAGAAGTTACTCCATTTTTTAAGCTTCCGTCGCGGGTGCAGCCTTAATGGTTAAAGTGACATAGAAATCATGTATGACGGAAATATTCTACATAAAATTGTCTAAAAAATATCCCGCAACAGCATATGTCTATCTTTTATGGTTGACTCACAATAACACGTGTAATTAAATAAATAAAGTCATTCTTTATAGCACAAGCCTAAAAACAAAAACTATAGTTTACACTACAGCTCTACACCGAAGCGAAGCGAGGGCGGGCCACTAGTCGAGAATATGTTAAATTAATATACCTACGCAATACTAAATACATCACTAGATTGCAAATTAACCTACAAAGCTACCTAGCAGCTTAAAATACAAAAAAAAATAAGAACGATTCAATATCAGTGTTCTGTTGATTAAGACACTCCCTATAGCATGATCGGCAGAGATTCATCGACTATTAATAGATATGTTATCATAGGTCGCAGATACCGCTACAGAAACGTAGGTACATAGCAATTTCTGTCGCCAAAAATGTATTACTTATTTCATTGCATTTCGCAATCACCAGACGGAAATGTGTCTGGTATTTTCCGTGTGTAAGATTGCATAACGTCAGTCGCAGTCGCAGGCGAGGTGCATGCAGCGAGTGAGCACGCGTGACACACATCCCCGCAGGAGTAATCCTCGTTTACATCGAGCTGTAAACATTTAATAGACAAATTTAATGCGATGTCTTAATTTTTTGTACGTATGTGTGTTTAAATATGTTCATGTATAAAACTTGTATGGAACTTGTTGGACTAATAAAATATGTGAAGTAAATAAGAGTTTCATACTTGTAGACAACAAGTAAACTTTCCAGATTTATGATATTGGTAAGTACATATATCAAAGGTTTATAACTATGTGAAGAAAGCCATTGTGTATGTTACAACCTTGAGAACAAAAACTATAGTCACCGAAGCGAAGCGAGTGCGGGATCTCTAGTTGGTTCATTATGATAGTATTCTCGACGTGAGACGCTATTCACTTTCGTCTTTAGGAGCGGCGACGAAACAACATTATAAAGGTATAACAAATCATGCTACCATAATGCCTACTAATGGGAAAAAACGAAGCACACAGATATATGTCATCCTGTAAATAAGTACAAAACAATTTATTACATACATTTATTGATTACATACATTTACGAATTGTGAGAATAAATAAGTAGACATTTTGTATTTTTTTGTGTAAAGTCTAAGCAAAAACTTTGTATAAAATATAATAAAAAATAAAACTAGTTTTTACGGGTTAATGCACGAAACTTTATTTATTTATTGACGTAATTTTGTCGAGCTACCTTCGAATTCGAAAATTCGACAAAGACTTTAATTGAAAAAAGTCTTTCGAAGGTAGCTCGACAAAATTACGTCAGTAAATAAATAAAGTTTCGTGCATTAACCCGTAAAAACTAGTTTTATTTTTTATTATATTTTATATAAAGTTTTTGTTTAGAAGTTTTTGTAGCTCGACAAAATTAAATTAAATTTGATACTGACGACGTAGCCTGTAAAGGCTACGAAACGTCAATAAATAAATAAAGTTTCGTGCATTAACCCGTAACAACTAGTTTTATTTAATGAGTGATGTGCGTGAAAACCTAAGAAACAAATACAGGGTGAAATTGAATGTTTCTATGAAACTTCGTGAGATTGTTGGGTTACATGTATAGAGTATACCTGATTTTTTTCGGATTTTTTAAAATAATTTTTTTCTTTTTTTATTTTTTTTATTTTGCATTTTTATGTCCTTTCCTCCTTTTGAGTGATAATTATTTTTAAACACGTATTCATAGTAAGTGAAATATAACAAATAAATAAGCACTATTAAAATAAACGAAAAATAGTTGATGTGGCCAGGCGAGGTCGACGCCGGGGGGAACGACCGCGCGCGCACAGCTGACGCGGCGCGTACCTATCTACAGTACAGTGAGACTACGACCTCGAGATACTGTGTTCATACTAAACAGCATCTCAAGATCGCTCTCAGAGTTGAGATCGTTCTATTCATACGGGCCTTAGATGTCAAAATTTAAATAAAGAACAAGTGTTATCTTCTCATTAGCAGAGAAAAATACCTAAAAAGTTAATAATAATTTTGTTACAAAAACAAATACTTATTGCAGTTTAATACTTGGGTCAGAAAGAAATTTATAACTAGGTATTAGACAGTACTTACGAGACCGGCGATGTAGTAAGTACAACGAGGAACGAGGAACATATTCATTTTTTTCACTAGAACTTTTTATCAAATCAATCACACTGGTAGTACACTAATTAGTTGTTTCGAATCAAAAAGTATTTACGCTAGCAAAAAAAGAAAATTGTTGCACTATACCACCATTTTGCTGCAAACAAAGGTAGGCACGTTTGCGGACGTGTCTTTCTACCTATTTTAAAGTGTCCCTGTCACTTCTCACTGCACAAAATGCAACTTCTATGCGTCTTTTTAGTTCCTTTTACTTTACTTTACTGAGCACTTCGTCACACTCGCGATAGCAGTACACCATTTCTAAATATTCTTGGTTCGTATACCGAGGCATAATGAAATTATCACAGTGTTTGTCACTAAGTCAAAAGATGCGCACGCGCGATTGATATACTTGCGACTGCCCTTTGCATGCATTGCAATCAAAGCAAAGCACCGCGCGCGGGGAAGAGGGGAGGTGGGCGGGCGAGCGTCGGCGTACATAAAAGGCAGGACTTTTTAAGGTGCTTTCACATAATCATGCCGAAATAGCCCGCGCCGTACTACTTACTAAGACTAAGACTAAAGTAAAGCCTTGTATTTCTATAGTCAAACATTTACAAAAAAAACTGCCGTTGATATTTGTTACTGCCTCGGTAAGGCACCGCGCGCACTAGACGATTATGACCACGACCAGAAGCCGCGAGGACCAGATTAATTAAGGCACGTCGTGCACTAGGCCACGACCATGACCAGCCGTGGTCGTGGCCGTCACCACAACCTTGATCGCAGAAGCTACGGTTGGGCTGCGGACAAGTTTGTGGCAACGACCACGACTGGTCGTAAAACGACCATATTACTGGTCGTTTCTTTATTTCATTAATAAATAACTCTTTCAAAGCTCATTGCAGAAAAATATCTTCGTCCTATAGAGTTGCGGAACGATACGAAGCGTGCTCTTTCACGAACTATCAGCATGACACTGAGAATGGCTGAAGCGACCAGGCCGCATTTGCGATCGCAGATCTAGAGTGCGAGCGCTCATAGCCAGCTATACGGAAGATAGTTGCAACGACCAGTCGTACTGGCCCGCACTAGATTTGCGACAGCGAATGCGGTCAATCTCAGTGTCAAGGTCATGCGGACAGTTCGTGAATGAACATGTTTCATATCGTTCTTCGACTGAATATGACGACGTTTTTTTCTACAATAAGTTTTGATACAGAGTTATTAATTAATGAAATAAACGACCAGCAATATGGTAGCGTCACGACCAGTCGTGGTCGTGGCCGCAGACCGCAGCCGCAGCCCAACCGCCTCTGCGACCAAGGTTGCGGCCACGTCCACAACTGATCGTGGCCGCGGTCGTCTAGTGCGCGAAGTGCCTTAATCGAACAACATGATAAACATTTAACATTTCAAAATTATAAAGTTGTTGTATCCACAACAATTCATTCATTTGTTGATAAAAATGTTGGAGAACTAGCGTCAGATTGTTCAATACATCGCTATTGCTGATTTAGTGTATTCGCACCTTTAGCGAAACTTTGGCGAATCGTGCTGTTTCTTTCTTCTCTGAAAGGAAAACGCGCACTATAAACGAAAACGGATTCACATCATCAAAGACGCCGCGACCGGCGCCAGCGCTGCACTTGTCTTGCCAGCGGGCGCGCGGGCGGCGCGTCGCCCGACCGTGCTTGCCGCAAAACAACATATTGTGTGTGTGTGTGTGTGTGACTGTGGCTGTGATTAAATGTGTTCGGAATTTCATGACGTGGGCAAATCAGTCACGAAGAGTTATTTCCTTCACTAAGCTCGTAAGTTAAACCGATTTGCTCTGTATAATTTTTCGCCGTTTGCTCAAGTTTTAATTAAACGAGGCAACTAACATCAACAATAAAAAAGAAGTTCTTACACTAACAGACAGTCTTTACCGATTTAAAATCGTGACAGTCATATTAACTTTATAGGATTTTTAATTGCTCTAACAGAAGATTTATTTTATTGATTAATTACCTGTGCTTTATGAAATAATATTCAAAGGTATTGTGTATCAGTGAATAAATAATTATAATATAGCATATAAGACTATTTTATTGTAATGTTTTTAAATAGTGTGGAATCAAAACGGATAGTAGGTAAGCGCCGAGTCATCTGCGCGTGTCGTAGGTACCTAGATAGGCAGCCGCCGGCGCCGGTCGTCGCCCCCGGCCGGGGCTGATCTGGACTGGCGGCATTCATTAAGTTTCCGTTTTTTTAGGAGTGCTTATTTTAAGTGGTTTTACAACTTCTATGTAGACGTGTTTAAAATGAATAATTACTCATAAGGAAGAAATGACAAATAATAACCAAATAAAAAAATAAAACACGTAAAAAAAAATTTTAAAAAATCCGAAAAAAATCAGGCATACTATACACGTAACCCACCAATCTCACGAAGTTTCATTGAAACATTCAATTTCACCCTATATATAATAAAAAAACTGAGGTATATCTCGTTTCTGTCGGGTTTGAGTTTTTTTTCTATGGTGCGTGACTGTCCTTCTTTGTCTTAGTTTTATACTAGCGGCCACCCGCGACGGAGTTGGAAATAAAGGTTCACTCGTTCCTCGTAGGCGTGATAATATGTTGACCCGACTTCTTAATAATATTCGTGCCAAATTTGAAGTAAATCCATGCAGTACTTTCTGAGTTCATCCCGGACATACATACAGACAAGCAGACAAAATTTTTAAAAACTATGACTGTAGATCACACCCCAAGTATTCTTTTAAAAAAAATATTCAATGTACAATTTTCAATATCCTACTATTTTATTATATGTATAGATTAAAACTTATTTTTTTGGTGTAAACGAGGCTGAATCAGTCGGGGTGCGCATGCATGTTGTATGAGAGCGGTGCCGCCGCCGCGCGCCGCTCGCGTCTGTCGTGTCGCGCTGCCCAGGTGTCGCCTCGCCCTTATTTTTAATGCACGTCATACATTGCAATTTGCATCTACTTCTTTTTGATAGTTCGCATGTAGTGCCGCACTTGGGATCGAATATGAGCTCCTATAAACAAGAAATTTTATACAACAACTTTATAGCTCGTTTTTATGAACCTACAACGTATTTTAAATAAGGTTATTCAATTATTCTTCATAGTTGAGTAGATAGCTGAAAAATCGTGATATTTCCCTTGGGTTTTGTAAAACATATGCTTTTAATTTTTTTCGCTCTTGTTACTACGTTTACTATATGCGTGATAATCATCGATTACATGCAACATGTTCATGCTAGACAAGGTCTATTTAAAGAAGACTTCCCGCTCGTTATTGCTAAAAATAATTCGAGCGGCTACATATTACGGTTGATAGCTCTTCAATATTCCTATATCTAAATCCAATAAAGCCTTTGAAGGTTATATGCGAATCCTTATCTCATTAATAAAGGCTGAGGAAGTTATGTTCGAAGTTTGATGGAATAACCCGTGCTAAGGGTAATTTGACGCATCTGCGGAGCAACCCACGGTTGATACTTAGTAGGTACTGAACAAAACATTACATTATACTCACATTACCTTACAGCTTATTTAGGGCTAATTTACATTTTATTAAATCACAGTAAAACAGCTAACTTACAAACTTAAAATCAAATATCAGGTGAAAACAGTTTTAAGAAAGCCTTAAAGTTTTCCAATAATGAGACTATTTTATTTATAATCCCTCCTTTATCGTATAATCTAAGATATAAAATATGATGAAATCTGATAATCGAGTTCTATAAGTTCTTAAATGAAAAATGATTAGTATTTTTTTTATAATTTTCTTGAAAACTTATCTTAGTATATTCGCTTTTTCTCAACTCACCCTTGATTTGGGGCCAGTTGCCCCAGCAAATTATGAAAACTGTCATATATATTATGTTCATGTTGGTTTAATGAAAAATAAATTGACTATTAAAAAAAGACTTACAGAATTAAGGATTTTCATTTAAAAAGAAGCATTCGTAGCAAACTGCTACCATGTGTTACGAACAAGGCTACGAATTTGTCAAGAGACATTATACGCGAGTTATTCGCGTCTACGAGTAAAATGCACATGCTACAATCGTAGCTGACTCCATGTGCAGCTACGACTTCGAAATACTGAGGGGCTTGTAATGCCGCCACATTACTTGGCTATTCGTGTTTGCTATTTGTAAACATGACATCGGTCTGTCCTTTTTAACCGACTTCAAAAAAGGAGGAGGTTCTGTGTTCTACTGTTTATTTTTTTTGTGTGTTCACCGATTTCTCCGTCAATTGTGAACCGATTTCCAAAATTATTTTTTTATTCAAAAGAGTGTGCTTTCTAGGTGGTCTCATTGGAACCAAGTCAGGATCTGATGATGGATTCCGGGGAAATCGAGAGAAACCTTCAAATTTCAAAGGCACGCATGATGTTTTTGTATGCATGTTCACCGATTTCTCTGTCAATTGTGTTATTGTTTACTTGGACGATGCCATTTTCACTAAAATGGATGATATAAAAAATTATAAAACAAAAAATAAATCGAATCGATGATCGATGCTAAAATATAAAAAAAAATATTAATAGAAAAAATATCATAGTTTCTATGGTAGAAGGACGAAAGATCAAACTAGCTCTTTCCATAGGAACTGAAGATGGCGATACGAATACGGCTGTCAAAGTTCGTGCTTGGGGTACTGGACTGAGTGAAATATTTACTAGTTTCATTTTCTTTACATGTTTGAAAATATAATGTCTTGAAAAAAAAACATTTTTTTTTATTTATTTATTAGTATATCTCACACTCACACAAATAATGCCTCTACCAAGATCAGAAACTAGGAACTTTGGATCAGAAGGTAGGATCGATGCAACGCCTGTGATACAAGTGAAAACTCTGTTCGAGACAGTTAATAATTGCTCCGGGCCTACGTAAAAAAATCATAACCTTGCCATAATAGAAAAATATATTTACCGCTTCTTACGGATCATAGAACTAATTAAGTAGGCAGCAGTAAAAGGTTCTAAGAAGAAGTCTGCTCCATCCATCGGAGTAAGATGAAGATCTATTTGCTTTTGTATCTGTTCTTGGTAATAAGGTTCACTATCACTGAGAAGTTCGAATCAAAGAAACGTGTGTTCGGAATGATATTTATTGAGTGACTGTTTTTTAAATGCTATTACAAATGATTATAAGGAAAGATACCAATGATGCGTGTAGTTATACGTAAAGTTAGAAGTTTTCGAAATATTATATAGTTATTTGAATTTACAACATACCGCCCACCAAAGAACTATTAAGTTCTTTTAAAACTGTCTTCAACATGATACATGCACAAATTAACTATTAATCCGAATTCAGTGGTAAGGGACAAAGTTTTGTTACAGTCCTTTTGACTATCGAATTGCCACTTTTTACACTCAGACTCTAGTGTAGCCGTCAGCGCCAGGATGCTTGTCTGTAACTCGTCCCAGTAACCATTTTCCTGGTGGCAAATTTTCAGTTTTTATTAGGACTATATCTCCAATTTTAAATTCTTCATTAGCCTTTAACCATTTGGGACGTTGTTGAAGACGCGATAAATATTCATCTTGCCAACGTCGCCAAAAGTCACTGAGAACCTTCTGAGTATGTTGCCAGCGAGACAAATTGTGTACCTTGGCGTTTTTTATACCAGGATGTGGCACAACGATTGAGGCTTCTCCGATTAAAAAATGACCGGGGGTAAGAACATTGAGACTATCAATATCTTCCTCAACAGGACACAAGGGACGAGAGTTTAAGCAGGATTCTATTTGGCAGAGCACTGTCGTCATTTCTTCGTACGTTAAATTAGATGTTAATATTCTTTTAAGGTGGTACTTTATTGATTTCACGCCTGCCTCCCACAATCCTCCGAAATTTGGACTATAGGCCGGAATAAAATGCCATTGGGTTCCGTCATCGGTTGCTAAAGTTGATATTATTTTACCAGAAAATTGAAATTTGGCTTCATTCCAGGCTTCACGAAGTCCCCTTGCAGCACCAACAAAATTACGTCCCTGGTCACTCCACAAATGACTACATTTTCCTCTTCGTGCGACAAAATATCTGAATGCTCCAATAAAGGCGTCTGTAGTGAGATGCAATTCTATGTGTATTGCCTTAGTGGACAAACAAACGAATATAGCAATATAGGCTTTCACAGTTTTATTTCCTCGACCTTAGGACATCAAAACTTGAAACGGTCCAGCAAAATCCACCCCACTGTTTAGAAATGGTCTCGAAGGAGTAACTCTTTCTTTGGGTAAATCCCCATTATTTGTGTTTTGGTGACTGCATTTAATTTCGCACATACGTAACATTTGTGAATGTATTTCTTTACCGATAATTTAGCCTTCAGTATCCAATGTTTTGTTCGTAGGAAATAAAGCATTTGCTGTGCTCCTCCGTGCAGTGTCTTTGCGTGAGCATTCCCAACAATCAAATAAGTTAGGTAGCTTTTGTTACCTAAGATGATTGGATTTTTCCTCTCGGATGGCAATTGAGTGTGTCGAAGGCGATCGCCCACCCTGAGGATATCCTCATTATATATATTTTAATTTACTGGTTTCTTTAATTTTAATCTGTCTATATCTTCGGTAAATTCATATTCTTGTGCCATTCTTATACAGATATTTAATGATTCTTCAATTCTGCAGTCGTAAGGTCTGTAATAACATTTTCATCATCTTTTCTAAAACTTAAAAATCTTCTACAGTAAGTAATAGTTTTTATTAATTCAGTTAATGTGCTAAAATTGTCAAATTGTGAATGTAATGTTTTTTCCAGAGGTGCAGCTATATCGATATGAAGGTGAGTATTTATTTTAATTGTCTTTTTTTCTAAATCTGTTTCTATTACTGCTTGTGTTTTAATATTTATTTTCTTTTCTGATAACCAGCGGGGACCCTTCCACCATAAATTGCAATTTTTCAACTCCGATAACAGCATCCCACGTGAACCAAGGTCGGCGGGATTATCATGCGATTGAACATGGTACCAATGTTTGTTACTAAGGTATTCTAATATTTCAACAACTCGATTGGCCACAAAGGGCTTCCATTTATTCGGTTCCCCACTAAGCCAAGCAATGACAATAGATGAATCTGTCCATGCATACATATGAGCCGTCGATATCCTTAAAGCTTGGCCAATTTGTGACATAAGTTTGGCCAGAAGCAAAGCACCACATGGCTCCAAACGTGGCAATGAAATTGTTTTTAATGGTGCTACTCTGGTTTTTACAGCTACTAGGTTTGTTTCTATAGAACCATTTTAGCCATTTTTTGCGATGATAACTTGTTTACAATCCTTTGAATACGGTTCCTATTGTTCACGGCGCGCGATGCAGGTGCAGGTAAACGGCGATGGTTCTATGCAAAATCCGGCGACAATTGCGACCATATGTTCTTGGTAATAAGGTTCACTATCACTGAGAAGTTCGAATCAAAGAAACGTGTGTTCGGAATGATATTTATTGAGTGACTGTTTTTTAAATGCTATTACAAATGATTATAAGGAAAGATACCAATGATGCGCGTAGTTATACTTGCATAGTTATATGGTAGACAATAGATTACTTTTGTTTACGTAAAGTTAGAAGTTTTCGAAATATTAAATTATATAGTTATTTGAATTTACAACAGTATCTTTTTCTAAGCTACATATTCATATATACACAGTTAACAAAAACTAACATAAGCCTTATACGTCTTTGATTCTAACATTTTTAAATGCAATACTTAAGATTAAAGCTCAAGTTCTCAATCGGATCTTTACGATGCCCTGAGTCATGGGCAAGAAATTCGTTTAGTTAGAAACAAGGATGGAAGACAAATTAAAAGAGCACTGGAACGCTAATTCCATTACGATTCGATGGACGGCAAAAGTCGCCTCCGTCCGACTCAAAGCTGGCAAAACGTAATTGCGACTTCACTAAGCCGGGATCCGCGCGGCCCGATACGGACGGACGAAAGGGGACCTCTCCGTAACGGCTGATATAAAAGCGGCAATAAATTTAACAGGATGAACGCACTACTTACACAGCGAGCGCGGACGCCGCCGGTGCCCGTAAGGCTGCGTCTCCATAGAAGCGGCACTGCGAGGTGCTGAGCAGAGATTTAAGGAAATATGCCAATGATATTGCTCTAAATACATCTCATCTTCGCCCCGCTTTAGTACAAACAGTATTAGCGGAGTTGGGAAGAATTACATTAAAATGTATAGCGCGTGGATATTAGCTGGCCAGAGCGAAACGTTGTCATCCACAGCGGTATGCAAGCAGTGCAATGAATGACCGGCGAAATTGAGCCCAGCATTGCTGAGTGAACGTACAGCAAGTAAGTATATTCACAGCTCCACTACGTCTATCTCCAGTACACTGCCACGCTCAGCACAACTTCTGCCAGCTACACAGGTAAGTTTTGCACATACTACTTTGCGCAGCTTCTTTACTTCTCTAAAGCTGTGTAAACGACTCAGCTCACCTTCGGTTCTGTGGAGACGCACCCTAACGAAGGGCACTCGCCACGCTACCAACCGCCGACCTGTGTTTTAACCTCCCACCCCCGCGCTCGTCCCACCACAGTTTGCTTAACGCAAACCCGACGTGTTTTTTCATCCTTGAATGAATTACCAGATTATGATCGGATTAAACCATTACATAACTGTGACGACTCATCAAGCTATATCCACTTCAGCTTCGAAGTGATTTAAAGTTGAAATTGAAATAAGATCCACAAGATGTCACAGAAGATCATCAGCCAATTAATGTCCCCACTGGTGATGGAAAAAGGGATTGGGTCATGACACTCCACGCCGCCGGTCCAGTGCGGAATTCTGGATAACGACTAGAGACAATATATTTTTTTTTTATCATAATATTCTATGTTGGTCAATGCGAAAGTTGATTAAGTTCCATGATAAGAGACCAAATGCGCTAATCATAAGTATATTTAGTATGGGGAAACAAAATTAGTCAATGGAAATATTAAAAATTGGCCTAGAACATAATAAAATGTATTGTTACACAAGCCTAATTTTGTTTACCGACGAAGAGACTTTTTGTCGTGTTTACTGTTTGCGCAACAAAAGCTGAAAAGAACAAACAAACCCGGAAGAAAACAATCGCCACGTAAAATAAAAAGGGACTGAAAGAAAATAGTTAATGTCGTTATTTTGGATACACATGTTTATTGCTATGAAACATGGCAGCCTCATAACAATCCCTTTCACTCTCCACAAATTGGAAGGAGCGCGTAAAGGAAAACATGGCCATAAATAAAACTGGCAGATCAACTAGATAGACGGCCATTACCCGAGATAAGCGCGACTTATATACGCGATACTTTCTTCTCTTCGGCAGATTAACGGAATGGGACTGCGTTTGTTTGCAGATATCGACGTGGAAGCATTTCGGCGAGTCACAGCGGGAGAATTTATTGTGGTGTTCAGGGAGATATCTTCTTACGGACTCATTAAAAAGGAGACACGTCGCACATAAATCAGGAGCAGGCGTCGGGAGCTGCGCGCGTCGTGGCGGTGCCGGCCGGTGCGGTGCGGCGCGCCTTATCTGCATCGAGCGCGCCGGCAATAGGCGCTATCCGGTTCCGCCGTCGCACCGTCACCGCCTCCATTGTACCTTCGAGCAGCGGCACCGGCACCGGCCGCTATCAAATACCCGCCCATCTAAACTTTGTTATATTATCCTCTCACTTAATTTAGTGCCGGCTCTGGGGTTCGGTTCCATAAAAAACATTGTCTGTAGAGAAAAAAAAATCTCTGAAAAAAGTTTTACAATACAGAATAATGCTTTAGAATCTAGTTCAAAGACGCTCTTGTTTTAGATTTTGAAGTTATACTTCTTTAGGCGCGTTATGAAAAAATGATGAGAGTGAAATTTTAAGATGCGCGCGCATCACTGTAACACAAAAAATTAACAGCATGAAGTTGGTCGCTAAAGCGACTTTTGTGTTTACCGCACATTAAGAAAATCTACCAACAAAATAGAAATAGGATCTCTATTTTGTGGGTGCTAACGACTGCATTGTGAAGGCCTATCAAAAGTATTTATTAATCTGGAACAACGGAACCAAAGCGCGATTCAGGAGACTACAGCGCCATCTCTTGACCATTGGTGTAGTAGAACCAAAAACCACATCTTTATTTTTTGTAATAAAGTAACAAAAAGTATTTATTAATCTGGAACAACGGAACCAAAGCGCGATTCAGGAGACTAGAGCGCCATCTCTTGACCATTGGTGTAGTAGAACCAAAAACCACATCTTTATTTTTTGTAATAAAGTAACAGTTATAGGTATTCATATTTATAATATTTATCCACATGTTTCTAGTTTGTATATTCGGAATACGTGTTTGAGTTTCATACAAGTGCAAATCACATATGTTCTAATAAATTATATTCAGTAGCGATTTTAATTGAATATTTTGATTATTTATTTATTTTTTCAAATTAAAACTGAACTTTATTGACTGTGTCCTTTTCCAGACTTTTTATTAATTTATTGTAATTAATTATTTGCATGCAATTAAAAACTAATTTTAAACGATGCCAAAGAAGGATAACTTCTCACGCGCCTACATAAGTACACGCACCCATTTTTTTTTATTAGTACTTGACTATTACTTTTTGTTAAAACTACTTCCTTAACTACATTTGCGTCGCGTCGTTTTACAGCTTGTGAATGTAAGAGTATCAAATGGATGTAGCGGCGAATAACCAAGTCCACCAAGTCTTAAAAATACTATACAAAAAGATGTTCTTTCTTCGACTTTTTTTCTTGACCTGGTGTCGTACCGCCTACGATAGAATGAAACGGTGTAACAAATTCAGACAATTTCGAGTAGTGTGTTTTAAAAGTGCACCCTCATTTGGTCAGCTTTATATGAGCTTCGTTAGTACTGCAGCAAATAAAGATTTTGGATCGATCGTAAGCCTCTAACATATTTTTTTATATTACTTTAGCTATTGTTTTGTTTTTTAATTAAAATTCGATGTTTCACACCTCGCTTGGAAATAAAGCGTAACCTCACTTGTTTTTTCACGATTTTCAATATTCTAAATAAAAGGAAAACACGTCAACTCGAGGCCGCAAAAGCAAATCATTTTATTGTCAATGTGAAAATTCGTAACAGATGTTTTACAGAGTTCGCGTACGTCGGAACAGATCCCCTTTACTCAACGAAACATATAACAGACTTTTGTGGGAACGATCGCTATAAATATTATCGTATTAGGTGAGTATCACCTCACATTTGGTAAAAGCAGTTTACAAAATTATCTTTGTGTTTCCCGTGAGGTTCATATGATAAGTGGCAAGTAACATTCCCGTGTTTGCCAAATAAGCATTTACTGGATTATATTATGATTGGTGGTTTTGGCTTTATCGGCGATCTAACAGCGCTGCAATTTAACCCTGACTTTTTAACCTGCGACGGTGGACTTACATACTAGTTATTTCATTATAACAAAACATATTATATGACCTGGCATCGATTAAAAAAGGTAAGACAGCGGGTTTTCCGCGCATATTATTACTATCTTGTGGTAGAGGGATTGGGTCAGGTGGATAAGGCGGAAAAACGCATAGATATAGTTTAGGAGGAAAATAATTTGCGTTTGGACTGGCTGACGAATTTTGTTAATTAGGTGCTATCACTAATTCGTATCTCTTTAATAAACAAGAACTGAGACTCAGTTGATTCTACAATGTAATAACATTTTAGTAAGTAAACGTCTCTTCTAGTTCACCGGACCAAGAAGATCCGAACTTTCCGAGGCGCCTTGGAAATTTCTAACATTACAACCACCCGCTCCCCTTGAATTATTGGACTTACACACCTAGTTACACGCTGATGTGAGAGCAAAGTTTCGTTTCTGGTTTGCATGTACTTGCTAGTAGTGCAGTCATTTTGGTTTATCTTGTGCGATGGGAGATGTCATTTGAATAAGACTTCTAATTTATACTGGAAAACTTAAACCGATAGTAAGACTAGATAAACCCCTGAATATTGGGGTTGTGACAAAATAGTTGATTGAGATAATGGCTGTTCACGGCAACGGCGCGGCGGACCGGCGCGGGCGATGCCGCGTGATCGTATGGTTGAACAAGTGACAATAATTGGCGCACAGTGAGCAGCGACATCGACATCCTGTGCCCACTGCCGTTACTGACTTTAATTGACTGGTATTTTCAATTATAACGCATCGGCTAGTTCACGAAACGACACTATTCTCATAGCTGTTTCTGCTATAATAGTACTAGATATTCACTCAAAATGTCGTTGGCAGCTCGCTCGCCGTGAATTTACGACACAGAGGACGACCAATAAATGCAAATTTTATTGTTTATGGCAGATTTAACGGCAGTGAACTCTTTTACCGATGCCGTAAAGTGGTCCTTGCATTGCCGGCGAACAAATCTGCCCACATTATACGTGCATATGGAACGATCATACAAGAGGCAAATGGTGGCAAGTAAACCACGTTGTAAAATAAAAAGTATTCACTATTATTAAAAATGGGAAAACTTGACATATTGATGCGGAATATTGTTTTATTTGTGTATGTATCTTTATCATATCAAAAGAACTGAAATCGTTAATATTTATGCTTTTAGGAAATTAGGGACTTATGAGAAATATTTAATCTTTAATACGAACCTCGGTCTTATTCGTATCATTTGTAAGTAATAAATAACACAAAAAGATGTAGCCGGGAGGTGGGCCTTTTCATCTTTGTAACTGCTAATAAGGGTTGATGGAGGCGAGGTGGCATCTGGAGGTAGGGAGACGGAGATACAGAGAGCGCGGTCTGCCGGAGTACTGATAAGGCTATTAAAAGTTACGCTCCCGAGACCACCGGCTGGATTAAACAGATACTACAGCGCACCGACCGATACTGAAGGAAACCTTTCGTGGAAAAACAAACTGTGGTTAAAAGACGACGCCCGTCGAACGAAGAGATTGCAATAACAGGAGCGCGTCTAAACGTTAACATCCGCGGTAATGTTGCTGCCGAAGCAAAAGAAGTACTCGCCGAGATATTGCGCGATGTTTAACAGAGCGGCTCACTGGCTCGAATTTTATTTGATCAAATACCTAATTTTGTTACGTTGGATAAACTTGCTTTTAAAGCAAAACTAAAATAAAAGTTTGTTTACTTTTATTTATTAAACTTAAAGTTAAATTGAGCTAAAATTTGCTTTCGTTGTTGAAACTGGATGTAGTTATTTCATGAGTATTACGACTCTATGGTACGATTTAAATGATGATAATGAACTTTGACTTTGTTCCATCATCGGTAGGACACATTTTTTTTATGTAGTTTAATTTAGCCGTTCCAATATCGGGTTTTTATATTTCAATTTTTTACATACTTTATATTTAAACTGCAATTTTGGTAATCTGCTTACCCTGACGGGATATAACCAACGACATTAAATACCCTAGATACACCACGTGCGCTCAAAATGTGTCCCAATAGAGAAGTGCTTGAACACCACTCAAGCACTTATTGGTTCACAGTCACGCGCGGACCGACGTCGGTAATATAGTCGCCTCTTTTCGTCACGGTCCGTTGCTGCTATATTGATAATAGCGCATTCAGAATTGCGCGTAGAAACAAAGAAATAAGGTCTATATTTCTCCGCATATAGAAATAAGTCGTAAAATTTTACGAGCTTTCATTTCGAAGTTCTTGTCATAGATCTTTGACACGTGCGTTTTAATTAAGACCTTATACAGTATGCATTTACAATACAATACAAAACACTTTATTGAACACCACAGAAAACATTACAATAAATATAGAGCCATTTAAATTAAGTGACTTTCAATGTTTAAATAATGCCTTAAATTGTTTTTGACTACGCGATCATCTCATGGAGCTCTATGGATCGACAGATGTACCTTTTGGACAGGTTTTGGACATGATTTTGTTTGTGATGTTGTATCTAGGGTATATAATATCGTTGAATATAACTATTATTTCTTTTGCAAATTTAATTTCTTTTTTAAATGGAGCTACATACTTTCTTAAATTTAAATTTCTTAAAAAAATAGCGTATCTCTTTCAGTCCCTCCTAGTACTTTTTTCCCGTTGTAGATCTATGAATTACCAAGTGTGGAACTTAAATATCAAATGTGCGATTCGCAAAACTGTGTCCCCCAGAGGCAACCGACGACTCGGCGGTCTTTACGCACGAAACATAGGCTTTCACAGTTACACCGCCGTTTATAATAAAATACGCAGTGTGAACTGGAACAAAAGACACGTGCGAGGGAATTTTGTTCAAAGCAATTATTGTGAATAGTGCTCACTTCAGCGACGGTAGAAATTCGCGTATAAATCGCGTCACAGACCACAAACAAAAACGTGCATGTGGACCGGCGCCCATTATTCTCGACTGCATAATCGCTTCGTCCGACGCCCGCATCGCTTCCCTTGCTATTTTATTTCCTCCCTGCATAGTTGTATTTCGACTAGGCGGAGCTTTTTCAGTTAGGCTACAGTAGGGAAATTAAACCATGTTTAATTCTGTTTAAGGTCTGGTTCCGGTTAGTAGGTGTAGCGAGCCGATGAGACCGGCGACAGACCAAAGCCACCACGCTACAATTCTGGCACAATGTGTGTCCGTTTTAATAGGATTAAACTCATTGTTACATACGAGCTCGTAGGACCATGAACCAAATGAAATTGTTTCTAACGGAATCAATGGCGGTAACAGAAAGTACCTATAGAATAACACTTTAATTAAAAAATAAAAGGAGTAATATAAAAGAAAGGTTTTATCTCAATGTGTCATAAAATGTACAAATAACACTAACAAGAAAATGTTTGCCTGACATATTTGTACAGTGGCATTTTCCATAAATTGCATTGCAGTAGTTTATGTATCCACGAATCTAAAATAAAGTGTGTGTACATATAAAAGTTTTAAATCCAAAAGATTTCGACTTATCCGAACCCGAGCCAAGGACTTGAGATAAACTCAAAGCGAAGTTTCCAGCTTTAAGATTTAGAAGGTATATCGATCAGCGTACTGCTATGTATTTTCTTGCACCTAAATGTAAATTTCCTTGGCGCACACGTCCTACAACGCCACTGCAGAGAAAACAAAACGTATAAATCTAATTCAAACACCTCTCGAACAAACAGTAAGCGTAGATATACTTTGCTATTAAGAAAAGTTAAATAACAATAACTGTTCTCGCATCGAGTTTGTCTATTTGTGAGTTGTTCGAGGAAATAATAGTTATAAAGAAAGTTAACTGCAGACGGAAAGCTTATGCTTCTAGTTGCCAGATTCGGATTAATAGTTCGCCTAATGCCTTCTCGTAATAAAGTAAATCGGGCGCCGTGACCAGTCGACTTAAGTGTTCAGTAGGAATTGTTAAGTGAGGATCACAAATTAAATTAAGTGTGCGGGCAAGCGCCATGGCATTGCATGAGACCACACACGGAGGTACTAGGTACATCCAACGCGGCATCTATGAAAATCCCATGTAAAAAGTGGGCATGTTTTATAGGTGTGAATTAATTATCCTACATCACGTTTCATTTCATTATTTTCTTTATAGCGAACGGTGCGTGAAAATTCAGATAAGTACACTAAAATGCTAATTGCCAAGAGTGAAACCCCTAATATGAGCCATAGTAAAACATGCAGTTACATTATTAATATATTTACCACTGTTATAGAGAATTTCATCTAAGATAATGAAACTACAACAGAAATGAATAATGTCATGAAAACGATTTTAAAGCGAATCTCGTGACTACGAGAATGAAACTCTTTTGCAAATTTTTATTATTTTCAATCGACGAAAAACACGGAGGAGGTTATCAATTCGACTTGTTTATATACCTTTTTGTTGTATATATTTTTTATGTATGATCACGCATACCTTTTAACAGACTAGTCTGATTTCGATAATTCTTTTATTGGAAAGGGTATATACTACACAGTTGGTCCCATATAAATTTAAAAAAAAAATCTTTTTCTAAGCTCCCCTACATTTAAAGTGAGGCTGAATATTTTTTCATCGTCTACCCTATTGTGTGAGGTACCGTTGAATAGGTCCTTTAAAACGACTTAGGGATTGCTAAGATTATTTTCTATTCAGGGATCCTTTTGTAAAAATATTAAACCTTAAAGTGCAAATTTTAGTTCGAATTGATACCCCGCTTCTCTTAAAACTATTGGTTTGAAAAATCTGAAAAAATAAAGAAAATAGTGCTTTTGATGAACAAAATTATGACGGTTAAGATAGATCAGTTAGCTTAAGACTGATAATCGTTTAACTCAGGTATTAGAAAATTTCTTACATAAATAAAATCCTTTGAAGATCACATTAAAAGTAACTTAGAAGAAGCTTGCTTATATCGCGTAAAACTTTGAACTAAAAAAAAACTATTTAAAAAGAACAATATTATAGCAACGGAACCCTACACTGCGCGTGGCGCGACACGCACTTGGCCGGTTTTTATTGGATAGGGTATATCCCAAAGTTACTCCTAGATAAATTTGGAAAATTCTAGCCTAAGGCTGGGGAAATAAGGGTGATTGATAACTCACAGATTTCGATGCCGAGTTGTAAACACTGGCCTGCAAAATTGGTATCACACTTTTAAAATTGGAATCAATTTTCAAGTAGGTACCCACGATAGATTTTCAAAATAAATTGGACTCAAAAAAGAGTTTAATTTTGTAGAACAGTTAAAGAAAGCGGAAAAGATTGGCTATAAAATGTTTTTTTATTATAAATCTCTAACTACGATAGTTTAGAAAAAAATTAAATGTTAAATATAATTAATTAATATACTTAATATATACATTTATTATATAAATGAATATATATTGATTTATATTATATTTTAATTTTTAATTTCAATATTATAAAATAGGGAAATAAAGAAATATTAAATATTTAATAATTTATAATAAATATTTAATATAAAAAAGTATGTGTTAGATTTTGTATATTAATAATTAAAAAAATGGTTTAAAATTAATTTATTAAAAATTTATTTTACATATATTTTTTAATTTTTTATGTATTTTTAATTATTTAAATAATAATTAATTTATTAAATATAGTAATTAATATTAAAAATTTAAGAAATTAAGATTTACTAATATTTAAATTAATAACAAATTTTGTGCCAGCGGACAATTTTTGTGAGACTTAATTTTGCAGGCCAGTGTATTCTGAAAATTAAATCCACTTAAAATAATACATTAATTTTTAATGCAAAAAATTAAACTACCGAAATACCTGAAACACAGAAAATAATAAACCCTTATTATCTTTAGTCAAATTATTATTTGGAGTCAGGGCCATACCAACCCAAGTTGAAAATGGGAACTGAGATCTATCAGACATGCATGTCACCAACTACAAATATTAATTTGACTAAAAATAAAAGGGGTTTACTATTTTCTGCTTTTCAGTATTTTTCGCGGTTTAATGTTTTTGCTAAAAAGTTTTCATCAATCTTTCTTTTTGAAATGTTTAACACAAAACAATAAAGGAGAACACGAAAACAACGCCACAAGTTAAAGTAAATTATAATAACTGTTATGTCGATGTTGGGTAATGGATGGTTTCCCAAGCGGTATTGGCGAATTCCACCTTTCCGACTCGCATAGCCAAGCTGTGGCATCGAGCATGAACGATACGTGGAAATCATGTTCTTCAAAAATAATGTACCTATAAATTTAGCGCTAGTTTCACAAATTATTTGTTAATGAATTAATATCAATTGCAAATCAATCTGTTTTGATATCGATTGTTACTTAACCATCTTCGTAACCATACTTGGAAGAGTAGACCAGTTTATATTTATTGATGTTTCGCCTAAGGAAGGAAATTGCTGTGAAATAGTTCAATTAAATAACTATATGAAATATCCTAGACTAGGAAAGTTAAATATTTGCTTGTTAAGTAGACATTTAGCAATAGCAACGCAACTTATTAAAATCAGAAAGTTTTGTAAGATATATACAAAAAAGAGAAATAAATCAATAGCCTGCATTAGCTTTTATCGTTGTACTTTGTTGTACACTAAACAAAAATTTTCATATTGTATTTAAAGCACGTTATGCTGACATCATCGACGCTTAAGCGATTAAACACAAATATACTTTATTATAGAGTACAGTACAGCTACAAGAGAGAAAAGTCAAGACTGGTTTTTAAAAAGGGTAATCTGACAATGTTTGCGTTTACTCGAACTTGACGGAGCTAACCAACATTATGCCTGAAGACGGGCATTTTATTTATTAGACGTTTTTACGTTCAGATAATGCAATATTACGACGCAACATTCCGAGATTCAAAGGTGTTATAAAATTCAAATCATAAAAAGGCGAAATGGTTTTAAAATCCGGTGTTAATGTTGAGGAGAAAAAGTTCACAAATGAGTGTACCAGTTGCCCTGGGACAGGAGTAGAATGAAGCAATCAGGACGAGAACACTTTGACACAGCAATTTGGACGCCGCGCCGCCAATGTGTTATTTTGATTGCGCCGCTTTTATGCGGCGCTTGTTTGTGCGTCCGCTTCCTTCCTTAGCGCTTATAAAAAATATTTATAGCTCCGATGAGACGCTATATTGCCTCCCCCACCTTAATATCTTTTTCACTGACAGAGCTTCCTCGAGAGAAAAGATAACGTTGAATAATATACATAGATACTTTGACGAGCTTCTTAAAAATATTTGTTGGTCTTTATTTTGTTGATATGGCGGTAAAATGATCCGCCTTCAATCGATATTTGACTGTAAAATGAAGAACGAAGTGAACGGTAAGATGAAACACGGACACGCTTCATTGGGAATAATTCCTACGCCGGAAATTAAACCATGCACGCAGAGGATAAGCTGCGACAATCCCTCCGTAATGTGCTACTCCAGCAATAAATCCCAAGTTTTCTTCGGTTGAATTTAGCGCACAAAAGCTCACATGGCGTATAACAATAATGAGGTGAGTAAATATTACTCAAAGATAGAGTTTCACAATATATTTATGGCACAACTAATTTTAAAACGTATTATTCAAATTACCATCACATATTTTGTGCTCTAGGAGCTATGATATTTTAGCAGAATCAAAGTTTTTACGGAGAAACAGTTGAGAGATATACGTATAATTAGATAAAAGTAGGTACTATAAATAACAATATTAAATCACTACTATACAGTTGAGTCACATAATAATTGAAGAAATGATATTATTTGAATAATCCCAATAACGTTAAAATGAAAAAGACAGAATTTTGCCGAATAGGCGAACACTAAGTATTATTTAAAGGTTTAATCCTCCAGTGCCAAAATATAATGCAGCAATTTCATATGAAGCTCATTTTAATTCGAACCACCTTATAATCCGTCCGTATCGCATGCTACGTTCTAAACTGGACGATTGATTTGGCGGCCAGGCAGTGATTTATCCTCGGTACCCGAACATATTGGACGGACTTTTTACGTTCATCATTTAAAACTTTAGCCTGATCCGCTGTTTTCCAATACAGCTACCGGGACCATAATAACATTTCTCATTTGATGTGAGTTTTTATATAGAATATTACTTTTTAAATGACTTCTTACAAAATCTATGGCAATGTATTCTATATGTAGTTGTTTTACATTAAAACAGCTTACATAAACTCATTTTGTGCTAGAATTATGGCCTGTGCAGCGCAGTCGAAGGACCTTAGTCCGCTGAGGGCAAAAGTCCTGAATCGTGAAGAAAATTTCCGCCGAGGGCTTGTTATGCCAACACTTCACTTGGCCACTCGTGTTTGCTATTTATAAACTGGACATAAGTCTATCCCTTTCATTCCTTATAAAGCATAATAAGGAAAGACTGCTGTCAAGATTACATAGCAAACACGAATAGCCAAGTGAAGTGTCTGCATCACGGACTCAACGCACACGATGTACGTTTGTCTCCCGGAAATTTGAAAAGCGCACACTATGGAAGTAAATGAGTGTACCAGTGCCCTGGGACAGGAGCAGAATGAAGTAATCAGGACGAGAACACTTTGACACAGCAATTTGGACACCGCGCCGCTAATTTACTCTCAGATTACGTAATTAACACGAAGTTTAAGAAAAAGAGAAGTCGTTTTAAAAGGGAATACTGGGTCCATCTCTTTAAATTGGATCGAGCGCGCAAGTGAACTTAAGTTCGCTGTGTGCGTTGCTGCGCCTAGTCATTGAGTTCTATTTTTTCGGGGACTCCGTCGTACTTTATCTGTCCGGTCTTTCAGTGTCCCGAGTTGCTCGGGGTACTTTTAATCCGACGTGTGCGTTACTCGATGCAGTCGACAAGTCCCTTATCTGCGCAGGCTATTTTACCAACGATATGTTAAAAAGGTTCTACACTTTACTCGTAGTTGTTAAATAAAAATATTTAAATAATAACTGACTCTTTATCAAAATTCATAGCCAGCACTTTTTCAATTGAAATCAGCTAGTGTAATTTCATTACGTGTAGTTTGTATAGCTGGAAATTTTAATGTTAAATTACACAATTGGTTTAAAATATATATATATATATATATATGTGTGTGTGTGAATTGTGTTCGTACTTTTCATACACGAATTTCATTATTTGCAGTATTGATTGGGCGGCATCAATCGCGATATGCAAATATTAGTCTCGGCCGGTGACCGGCAGCCGATGATTTACGCGTGTCGCGATGCTACGTTATGCAATTACGAACGCTTATTAAAAATTAACCCGACGATTGAACGGCTGCGACAACAACACACCCACACATAGCTTTCGCAATTTTTTAAAAGTTCTCTTTATCAGCTTATTTGTTTGCTGCGCAGCGCCCAATACGTTTGCTTGTTTTGTGTATTAGCGATTTTAGTTCCAATCAACGTAAAATAGCCTTTACCCGACTGAGAGATACGTTTGAAGCGCTGCAAGCGTTTATCCATTTTTCGTTCAAAGCTACTTCCGCAAGGAGCCTTTTGAATGAAGGAAAATATTGTAAATTTAGTTTTTGTACATTAGAACTTTGTTCTTATTTCTTCAGTAGGTGTGTCTTAAATATTTGTTTTGGTCTTTGCGATACATCCATAAGTAATTGAAATATAAAAAGATCAATCCATCAAATCAAATGGAAGGCCATATCAAAACAATATTAAAACTGTTTCCCATCCTGCTCAAGTTTGTTGAGATATCCTACAAGGAGATATTTTAGGTGACTGTGATTACTCCCCAACATAATTTCAAGGTTCACTCGACACAGAAGGGCTACTGATGTTGTATGCTTTATCGAATGATGTTCATGATTGCCTGATGGAGAGTAAATACAATAATCGTTAAGACTTTTATAATAAAAAGGTCAGACAAAATAGGCCGGAGGGCTTATATTACACAAATAATTTCACCAGAAATTGGCGTGGGAGAATCACAATACAGAGTCGTCTCAAGACGTATTTTTATCTTTAGTAATTTCTCCTGTTGTTAGAAAGTGGGTATCGTGCAGAATCAAGACAATTCGAAAATAAATCGAGGCAGAGTATAGCTAACAAAATATGTTCAGTCATATATTAAATTTTTGTTGTTTATTTTACATGAAACAATTTGAAAAATTCAAGCTTAAGTTACTTTTCCATGCCACTTGGAAGATTTAAAAGTTGCAGTTTTCGCCCTGTAAATGTTAGTTAAATCAGTATCCCATTTTCATAGGACTGATTAGAATGTTTTGAATTCCTACCAACGGATAGCGTCACAAAAAGTATAAAGTCTATTTTAGTTAAAAAAAAAACATGTCGTCTGCGGGTAGGTACTGTATTTCTTAACATTATATAATGTTATTACTAATGAATCTGTTTTAGCAGAAAATACATAAATCACGAAAATGAAATTTATTCGCTCATCAAAATTTGTGTTCATGTGGATAAACACGTTACGTTAGAATTAACGTACATGTACACTCGATAACAATGAATCCGGGTCACTTAAAGAATCCTAAAAATCGCAAATCGCAATCCAAGAATGCTAGCTTAATGAAATAAATTCTTATTAATAGACAATTAAATACTCCTTAAATGAAGATATTAAAACTTCTTAGTTACTGTAAAGTAATATCATAAAAAAATTAAATTTTGAAAAAGGGAGACTTTCGAATATGAAACTACGAAATTACTGCATTTGTTTTTGCTTTTGTTTATAATCTGTCCTTTATCAGTCATATAAACCCTGTAGATAGTTTTCAATATTAATAATTCAAGCTGTAAACATGTCGCTTACAGCTGAAGAATGTCAGCGCGATACAGCCAGGACTGTCGGTGTGTCGCTGTCAACAGTACAAAGAGTCCTTCAACGCTACCGAGGAAACTGGCTCTGCTTACGAGAATATCGATAAATGAAATGAAATGAAAAGTCATTTATTCAGTCTAGGCTGTTACAAGCACTTGTGAAGGTCAAGAAGCTACGCCATCGGTTCGCAAAACTACGGCGGGAGACCTTGTACTGAGAAGAACCGGCAAGAAACTGAATGAATGAATGATTTATTTATTTCTCTCACAAAGTCACAAAGTAACATTATAATTACAAAAGGGTATTGAATTACAGTAACGGTAAAACAATGCAGTTCTTTGAGAGAGCTGGAGATTGTACTAGGTTACAAAACCTGTGTTACGACCCCCAGGCTCAAAACCTCTTAAAACCCGTTTGCTTGCTAATAGATTCTTTTGCATAATACATTTTTTATTGTGATCTACCCTAGATTATAAGCGAGAGTACAATATGTAAATGTTACATTGAATGCTACAGAACCATATTGAATTAATAACAAAAAGCAAAAGAAAGAAAAAAAACGAGATCGTTACCGCCATTTATCAGGAAATGCGGGTTCACTGGATAACGCTTAAAGGACAATGGCGAACTCCCATACAATTTTTTGTTGAATTTTTTTTTTGCGTCTATAAATGAATTACATCTTAAATTGTAGAGTTCGGATTCTCGATTTGATTCGTCTTATTTCTATTATTATAGGAAGTCTGGATTTATAGATATTCTACTTTGAAGTTTTGGAGGTGATGTCATACTAAGTAATACAAAAACGATAATAAGAGTATTTTTATATCAAAATAAAAAAAAACGTGAACGGAACTATAAAAGTACACGGTTCCCGTAGATTAGTGACGAAAAAAAATGATTTTTATAATGTACTAGCTGACCCAGCGAACTTCGTACCGCCCTAAAAAAATAGGGGTTGTCCAGCGGACAAAATTGTGAATCTAAACCATTCTCAGATCCCCTTGAACACACACAACAAATTTCATCAAAATCGGTCCAGTCGTTTAAGAGAAGTTCAGTGACATACACACTCACAGAAGAATTTTATATATATAAAGATGATCAGTGGGCGTAGGTACTTATCGGCCAACCGCGTCAAAATACTTAATAATACTAAACAGACCAGGGTTATTTAGTTCGAATACAATGTCTGTGCTGTAAGAAGTACTTAACAATTTCAAAATGACCACAGCAATAATAAAGTATAAAAAAGTATTTCTAATAGTGTACTGATGGGATATTAATTAAATATGAAACACTTCTATATATTTTTTATTCCATATCTTTGATCACAATATCGTAGATAGTAGATACAATGAAATAAAATACACAGTATGAGACGGAATCGTGTCCAAAATCCACAGCAAGAAGTCGTCCGAAATATCAGATTCGGAAGTCTTAGGCTAGCACTACTCAATCGCAGGGAAGATTTCGAGAGTCCAAATGCGGACTGCAAGTCACATAACAACACAAATCTCAGAAAAAACAATGCGCTGCAAATCGTTGCAATACGCATGCACATAAGCACAAGCAACGATAATGATATCAATAACAACAACAATTCGATGACAAGCATGACAGTGACAGTTATATAGTTTTTTGCGTTAGAATTGTCGCCATACCCTTTTTGTATTGTGGAGATTATTTATTATGGTATCAGTATAATATTGAAAAATAATGTTTCCCAATATTTTTGATAGATAATTAAATACAGTTTAAGCGTAAAGCAATGCAACATATACGAACAACATATTTAAAGTTAATTTCATCACTAAAATCACTTAAAATAAAGGGCTCAAAAGCCATGATGCCAAGCCACAATAAAAATAAAAAATAGATAGTCAATTGTGTTTCCCTTTTTTAAGTTTTTAATTCCAGACTTAGACAATCCTTCTGAATTGTATAATAAATCGTTTGAGATTATTTTATTAACATTTCTGATAATGACATCTATAGACGCTAAAGATTTACTTCAACAAATATTTCGCCATTGTCCTTTCTATTTATATTTAAAAACAATCAAGTGTGTGTTGTGTTTGTGCGTGTGTGTGTGTGTGTGTGTATGTGTGTGTTTGTGTATGCATGCGCGTGTGTATTTATCTAGTATGAGAAAAACAGCCTACCTTATATTATACAATAATAAAATAGTGATTGTTTGTGGAATCGTAATCATACATATTTATTTTATATTACGTACATTTATAATTACCTATTCTACGAATTAAATAGCAGTTTTTAATAATTTTTCTGTTGTGTCATAACTCAGCAAGGGCTGCTTTTTTCTCCCTGTATTGATATGTATACAGAGTCGTCAAGTTGAAAAATGACTTCAGAGATACTTCTGAAGTCACCTTCCATTACATTATTTAGGATATAGATATATACAGTTACAATAATAATTTTATATTTAGTATATAGGAAGCGGCATTAGATAGGTACCATATTACTGTTACAAAAACTGGCTCATACCCATCAAATAACAAATTACAAGAAACACTATGTCCATGCATTACGATCATTTAGATAATCATTAACTTTATAATAGCCCTTATTCATAAGAGAATTCTTGATCTGAGATTTAAATTTGGTTAGTGGAAGCTCAATCAGATCTTGGGGAACTTTGTTAAACAATGCAATACTACATACCAGTAATGAACCTCTTGATTTTTGGAGTCTGAAACATGGAACGGCAAGCTTGTTTTTAAATCTCGTGTTAAAGTTATGAGTTTGACTTTTTTTTGCAAATGCGTCATAGTTTTTTCTTACATATATTATATTTTCATAAATGTATTGCAAGCCAGTGTTAAAATATTAATTTCCTTAAATTTTTAGAGATTCTCTTGCCTTTAAATTATATATGGCGCGAACAGCTCTCTTTTGCAGTACGAAAATACTTTCTATATTAGCAGCTGAGCCCCACAACAAAAGGCCATATGACATAACGCTATGAAAGTAACCAAAGTAAACCAATCTTGCCGTTTCCACATCAGTTAAGAGTCTTATTTTTTTAACAGCGAAAGCCGCAGAGCTCAGTCTACTTGATAAGGTATCAATATGAGGATCCCATTGCAGATGCGAGTCTAAAGTAATACCCAGAAACTTTGTAGAATCCACTAACTCTACAGGCTGGTCATTTATTTTTGTAACTAGTATTAACCTGCCTCACATTAGGTAAAGTAAACTTAACACATTTTGTTTTACTAGAGTTTAGTTTTAAATTATTTACCGTAAACCAGAGAAGGAAGGAGTGAAGGATTACTTGGTGAACACCATACTTCGAAACCGCTTCCTTACAGGAACTGAAATTACAAATCAGTTTCGACGCCTCGGAGGAAGTAACCCAAGCGCATGGACAGTAAGATGACGATTTGCTAAAAGCTGAAGCTAGCTTGAAACCACTTAGACCTGCAAACGGCCCTAAACTGGAGCGTGGGCATCGTATTTCAAGACTAAGATATGCCCAGAACCACTAAAATTGGACTATTGATGATTGGTCAAAAGTTATGTTCTCAGATGAATCAAAATTTATGCTCTACAAGCACGATGGAAGATACAGAGTATATAGAAGACCTGGGGAAAGATTCAAGCAAGCATGCATCGAAGAAAAAGTAGCCTACGGTGGTGGGTTTGTACTTGTGTGGGTCGGATTTTTTTCTGAGAGACGTACAGCACTGGTGTTCATAGAAAACGGCTCTTTAACTAGCGAAAGATATGTGGAAGAATTCTTGAATGAACACGTTGGTCCATTTATGGTCAATTTGGGTGAGGATGCTATTTTTATGCATGACAATTCCCACCTCTTGGATTGTGAATGACTACCTTCAAGAGAAGAACATTATTCGTATGGAGTGACCAGCACGCAACCCGGATATCAACCCGAGCATGCTTGGGACGAGATAGGGAGATGGGTAAAACAACGAAACCCTCCCCTAATTACGCTTCGTGAGCTCAAAATTTTTCTCACAGAGGAATGGGATAATATTCCCAAAATCGTATAAGAAACTTGGTGTACAGCATGCCAAACCAGGTAAACGTAGTAATAGAAGCACGAGGAGGCAATACGAAGTATTCAAATTCAAGCAAATCGTAATGTTGTTAAAAAATGTCATGTTTCCTACTTTTGTTTTAAGGCGAGATCAGCCAGTTTTTTGAAGTTATACTTCTTTAGCCGCGTTATGAAAAAATTATGAGTGTGAAATTTTAAGATGCGCGCGCATCACTGTAACACAAAAGTAACATAATGAAGTTAGCCGCGGGCGCGTTATGAAAAAATCATGCGAGTGAAATTTCGAGATGCGCGCGCATCACTGTAACACAATAGTAACACCATGAAGTTGGCCGCGGGCGCGTTATGAATGTTAGTGTCTAATAATGGTGGATTATTAACCACTTAGTGGTTAATAATCCACCATTATTAGACATCTGTTCGAAAGGTACTTTGAACGATCCACGGAGTTCCATAAGATGATCGCGTTGTCAAAAACAATGTTGGCACGCTCGTCGCCTCTGATCACTGTTTTCATATTTATAATATTTATCCACATGTTTCTAGTTTCTATATAGACACAACGTGTTTTAGTTACTTACAAGTGCTAATTACATATGGACTAATAACTTAAATGCAGTAGTGATTTTAATTGAATATTTTGAATATTTATTTAATTTTTCAAATTAAAACTGAACTTAATTGACTGTGTTAACTATCCTTTTCCAGTCCTTTTATTATTTTATTGTAATTATTAATTATTTGCATGCAATTAAAAATATTTTTAATGATGCTAAAGAAGTATAACTTCTCACGCGCGTACATAAGTTACACGCATCCATTTTTTTTTCTTTATGTATTTTTTGTAATTAAAATGTGATAACTTATAAATTTTATTACTTTTATTTATTAAGGAGTATTTAATTGTCTTTTAAACACAGTTTATTTCATTAAGCTAGCATTCGTAGTTTGAGAGATTTTTAGGATTCTCAATGTGACCCGGATTCATTGCTCTCGAGCGTATTAATTTAAAGAGGATAAATGTGGTCAAATATTTTTGTCGACGATGTGGGCACTTTTGTGTGAAATTTCTGTAGCGCTCATTCTTTGAAAAATATGTATATTAACGTATTCCGCATTTGCAGTCGCAACATGACTCGAATAGGAAGATGTCGGGTGGCGCCGCGGGGAGTAACGTGAGAGACCCGACTGCTACCTAAAGTTAGCGCTATGAAGGTACATGTTATTTATCTACATATGACATTTTCAAAGCTGTGTTTAGTAATATCATCCGTAATAATCAAAAAGTAATTATGAGGAAAAATCTACGTTCTACTAACAAAGATAATCCTTTCGAAATCAATGACTGTAATTGGTCAGATGAATGGCTACTCAGCGAGTGACTAATCCTTACGAGTCCGAAAATTGAACCTGGCGGAGTTAAAACATAATCAGCAATTTAGCGTTGTCATTGTGCCATTAGATCCTAATCATTTTGAAATTTAGGCAAGAGACGATATAAGGCTGCGGCGGCACAGAAAGCTAATTAAAAACAGAGCAGGACCTGCCCGTGCGGTGCGTCAGATGGGTGAGGTAGGATATGTACAGCATTATCGTGTCCCTGCGCGGGTGTATCATCAAAAACATTGCAAAAAGCCACAAGCGGGCGCTGGGCGTAATAGCGAATATAATGTATGCTAATGAGGGCGGGTGGGGCAGCGGACGTGACGTCACGCGCCGGACCGCAGCCGCCGCGCGCGCCTAACGAGCGGGTGTGCATTTTCAATACACGACCTCTCCGCCAGCTGGACTGCCTTTCAACTGCACTAATAGGTTAAAGTACCCACTTACTTAATTACCCCTTCATTTGCGGTTTTAATACTATTCTGTAGACGATACAATATATGCTGATCTCGCTCGTGGAAAACTTTTCTTGTTGGCAAACAACTACTTAGAGGAGAGCATTTAAGGAGTTGAAGCAGGAGAAGCCATTTAGGATAATAAAAACAGCGCTCGCGCTACAAAAATAATAAAAGTTAGAGTTGCCGTTGGCTGCCCGCGAGGCGCCGCCGCCGGCTCTGAAGGCAGCCTCGCCGGCCGGGCTCGTCACGGGCCTGTGTACTATCACTCCCGGGGGATGGTTATTTCTTCTTTGTTTTAGGTTCTCTCTACTTTCATCACCCTATTAAAAGCTTTTCAGCCTTGAGCCGCTTATAATTTGCGTTGGCAATATTCTTTGTGTAGCGAAATCAAAATTGAACCTGAATCATGAAATCACAATATCCATTCAACATAGTCATATCCATTCAAAGGGATTAATTTTAAGCAAGACAATGAGCTTTTTAAACATCACAAATTGGAAAAACGCATTTTCATTGTATATTACGAATTTACTGGCAAAGTTACTTAGAGTAACTTTGTCAGTAAATCAACGAAAATCATTCTAAGAACTCGATAAAAATACACGGCGATCGCAGTAGGAGCAGAAGAAAAAATGCTTTAAAAATATTATTTCTAAAAATTAAGAATCCGTAATGGAGCGGAATATCCTTGAATCATTAATGCTTTTAAAATATATTTGAATAAAATCACTCTTCCAATTATAAAATTAACAGATCTTAGATAAGTACACTTGTCTTGTTAAATGTTTCATATTAATATCATTAAGTTTTCTACGTAAGGAAAATTTCGTAATAAAAATCTACCTGTCTGATATTAGGTAAAATATATACATTAATTGAAATGTAATTCTATCTGTCTGGTACATGTTCACGTAATTAAGACATAAATAAATACACACACTACGCACGCAGATGACGCCGCGGCGGGCACAAACTAGTAAATAAAACTATTAACGTTAAGCAGTTTAATGTATTAAAGTTAATGTAACACATATTTTTTTTATTTAGCTCATTAAATTCAATTTGAACGCAAGTGGGTGCTATCATTTACGGAAAGCGCACTTATTATTAACATTATTCTACTAAAAAGTTGTTCGACTAATTTCGGAGATAATTTAGTTTATATTATTTATTGGGCAATTAGCATAATGTGTAACTTTGTAGCTGTGAAATTAATGTCTACTTATGACGATCATAAATATTTAATTTTTGCAAAAGTAAATAAATAAATATTTCCAACACTCACACCAATTAGCCTAGCCCTAAAGTAAGCACTGTAAGGCTTGTGTTATGGGATGCTAGGGTAACGGATAGAATACATATACTGTACATATATAAGTATATTTATATAGAAATATATATCAAACATCCATGACTGGAGTACAAATGCTCGTATTCATCACACAAACATCTGCCCCCACCGGGATTCGAACCCGGGACCTCTCAAGTTGGCAACATCATGAAACCCGACGTACGAACCACTCAACCACGGAGGTCGTCAAAAGTGCGTGGAAGTGGTGGAACATCAAGCTCAGTATAAAAACAAATATTAAAGAGAAGCGTTAGTAGGTATTAAATTATTTCGCCTTCATGTGTCGCAATATTCGATATCGAGGAGCATTGGATCTGCGTTCGTATGGCCGGTCATAAGATGGGTGACCAAAAAGGTATTATCTCGAACTTTTATGCTCATTTCATTTCTCCGGAGATCTTGATGACTCAAGCGTGTATACCCAGATAAAAAACAAAACATCTCCACATAAAGGCATGGTTACAGATGAATTCGAAAACCTTGTTTGATCACATACACATTATAGATATTGTTGCCATATGAATACGAGATCTCCTTGTTTCGGACTAATTATTAATTTGTCTAAGTTGTCCAGTATTTACCATTAATAACTCATGAGACGTGTAAGTTACATTTTGCGTTGCCTTTTCTGGCCACCTACAAGTATAACAGAGGTTACTACCCTAGAAAGATGTGCATTTCCTTCATTCGTCTCTGTCATTGTAAACCTCTTTCTTACAATGCATAGAAATGAACGATTGATTGTTTACGTTCAGCAAACACATTTCCCGTTAATTAATGGTTGTTGATTGTGAATGAAATGAACGCATGCTGATGTTGTTTACACAAGGCTCCAAAAAACGTTAAGAGCCTGACAACGCAACAGCTTACAAAGGGCGACGGAGAAAGTCTATTACAGATTTGAGACGGCGTATAAGATAGAATCTGTGGCTTAATAGGTATACCTCTGTTTTTCCGGCGGGAATGCATCATCCATCAAATGGTGTCGACTGATTTATGGCAACGACGTAGCGGGCCGACAGGAGCGGAGCCTATTCGCGATGACGACACGATTAAGAGCCGAGGTCGGGGCGGGACGGAGACGACGTGATCACGTGACATGTGAGCGCACCACCGACTTGAAATCACATATTTCACGACACGCGAGCTTACGACACGTCGTTTGACTAATCACGGGGGTAGTTGATTATTTTCCCAATAACGTAGCCTTAGCAATACAAAGCAAAACAGGCGGGCGAAAATCGAATCTTTGGGAGTGAAATTATGAGCTCTCGTTAAGCGGCAATTTACCCAAATTGACGTTGCCCTAAAATTACACACGGTCGATTCCACTTCCCGATAAAACTCTATGTTCCAATCAAACCTTTATGTTGGTTGCTGCAACAATAGAAAGCGCTTACTGCGATTACTACGGCCAATACCAGAGTATTGAAATAAATTAAGATCATATTGAAAGAGCAGTTGGATGTAAAGGGTTCTAATTAAAGTAAATGAGATAATATGTTACTAAACATGGAGATTAGTTATATATATAACTAATAATATTTTTAATTTTCTCTAATATTTTACAAAATTTGTTACATCAAACGCCATTTTATAATTCTAGATTTTTTCTCTAATCTTTGTTTTAAAAACTTACGTGTTAAATCAATTAGAGTTTTCAAATAGTTTATAGGCATGTTAGTGGAATTTTGATTAGGGAATTCTTTCAGAAACTCGGCGTTACTATTTCTCAATTTAAATGTTGCGAGAGGTTGCCGATTGCTGTTTCACCAGAATCATTCCAAAAAAATAATGTAATATTTATTATTTAACTTACAATAAAATATTTCAAAACACATTATATTTTGTATAAAACATATATTCATACTTATAAAATTAGCAACTCTCGCTTTCACGATCTCATTTCAATGATTTTGTATGGTGATGAACATAATACTACATTTTATCTCCAGGACATGTTATGATTTCAAAAAGGCGAAATGTGGAATAAAAATTAGTATAGGAACAGTTTATTTTACGCATCCATTAATCTTTAATTTATACATATATTTATATGTATGTATATATAATGTCTTTGCAAAATTATATTTTTAATGTCTCTCGATTACTTTTAAGTAATTATGCTTTTTTCCCACTATTTTCCGATAAATTATATCTTAATTTACTTCACAGATTTGCAGCGATGTCAATTTAAATAAGCTTTACCACGCGAGACATGAACTGTAAATTGTAAAACTTATTGTTAGTTTTTTTCCATGATTTTTCTTATATTTATTAGTTCTTATTAGTTATTCTGTAATTTGGGGTGGAGAGGAATCCAGAAAATCAGATCTCATAAAAATCTGTCCAGCCGTTTTTGAGTTAAAAATGTTTTAACTAACATATAAATATATATACTATATAAAACAAAGTCGTGTTTTTAGCCTAAACAAAGTCGCGGGAATTTATATACATAAGGAGGTACCTATCAATATCATAGTTTTTATTTCTAACAGTACATAAATCTTACTGAGATTGGTTTTGGTTTCTATTCTTAATTTCGCAGTAAGCTATAGGGTCTACTAAATGACTAGGGGTTGGCTGGCATGTTTGGAGAACAGAGGACAATGACCATGCAACCAATCTTAACTCTTTTGATTTTGTTATTTTTTTTTAATTTATTTATTTCCAATATAACATTTATGTTTAAGATCCTTAACTTTCGCCAAACTGTTTTCACAGTTTGTAGGCGTTGCACTTATTTTCATTTTATGGATATCAATGTAATCACTTAAACTCTATTTTATAATTTATGTTAACTGAACACTTTTACTTACATAATAAAGAAAATATTTTTTTGCAATTTCATTCTTTTAAATATTATCAACTTAACTATAATTTTACTATACTAATATTATAAAGAGGAAAGATTTTATTGTTTGTTAGTATTGAATAGGCTCCGAAATTACTGGACCGATTTGAAAAAATCTCACAGATTAAGAATTCTACATTATCCCTGATGAACATAGGCTATAGAGTATTTTAAAAAGTTAGTGTTTCGTATGAAAAATTCGATAATGTAACCCAGGATGTGAAAAAAATACTACAAAAATAACCTTATATTGATTACGCTGTGGAAGTTATTGACAATAGACCAAGTGATGTAGTAAAGTTTTATAGAGGACATAAATATCTAGAAAAAAGTCCGCGACATCATACGTTCAACTATTAAAGTTATGACACAACTAAAGGTCCTCCTGCGGATTCACCCGCGTTAATTTGAGGAAAAAGGGTTATAGTAAAATGCTAAGGTAACCTTTTGAGTCTCTATTCACTTGCTCAGGGACCATGGATGTAAATTTTCTTCTAAATTCTAATTTTAAAAATAATAATTTTATTCATGCCAAAAAACATATAAGGTACAAAATTTTACAGCTGTTAAATTTATGAGACAAAGTACTGGAATTTATTTTTTATTATCAATTTTTACATAAGGCAGTTGTCATATAATGAAAAAGTACAACTGACCCTAGATAAGTTATAAATATAGCCTGTTTTAGGGATTCAGACCCTTCCAATAGGTTCCTTAAGATGACACAGTAATAAGTTATTACAGGATAGTGAAATTAGATCAGGTAACAGCATTTGTTCATTTTGTTTGTTAAAATGGATAGAATACGCGAATGTGTGTGATGTGTGTGTGTATGTGTGTGTCCCCATTTTAACTCTCTGTATTTCAGTTTTTTCAGAAAACTACTAAAAAGAAGGTTAGCTCGATAATATAACGTTATAATCTATGCAATAATTACAAGATCGAATACTGCCAATGAAATAAACACTCGCCTCAAATTATAGAATCTGTGGCGACATGTAAAGAATTTTCAGCTTTCAGCAAATATGACAGTTAATTGCTTAACTATCGATCTGCTGAAGATTTTCCCCCAGCAATTACTGACTATAATTTCCTCTAAATTACTGCAATTTTGGTCTCACAAAATTTCAGGCGGCTAAGAAGACAGATGTGGATCATTTAAGATTCTAAATTCAAGAACACGTCGTTGGTACTCCACATTCATGGTAAAACAGACGAAGTCGTAGCCACCAATTATCGGATTGCCTTTAAAACTCCTAAAGGAGCATCTGACTGGTGTCTCCTAGAGAAGAATGTAAGGCACAATTAAGACTGAAACTTAGCTCGGTGGTGATCATGTTTCTAAATCTAAACCAACCATGTAATAGAACAGAATGTAGGGCCAAACGTCAAGGGCAGCAAAAAAAATTCAACAAACGATCATGTATTTTGATCTTCAGTCTTTTGAATAGAAGTATCTGCAGCATTTCTGTTATCGGAAAAAATATTGATCTTTCGGTTTTCATGGTGTGGGGGCTATTGTACGAAGGGCTTCAATATGGGAAAAAATATACGAGAACCCTCAAGTAGCTCCTATGCAAAAGACTGACGATTTGGACGCGACCAAAAGACATAGCCGATTGTTGAATTTTTTTTGCTGCCCTAGACTTTCGGATCTATATAGAGGGCTCAGGCATGGTGGGAGTACTTCACAAGGTGCAAGGTTGCCCCCCTATGTTAATCTGCCGCGCTCGAGTAAATCCAAAAATCTCTATTTGAGCTCCCCTAACATTAGTGATAATAAGACTTTATAGCAAATATTATGATGGACTTTTATTGAATTTTCATTTTATTTAATTGTATTATCCTACTAAACTATAGAATTCACATTTTTTTAAATAAAGTTCAAATTTACATTCCCCGATTATAAGCGCTACGAAGTTCCCCGGGTCACCTATTCAATATTTTACTCTATTAACTATATTTTAATCAAACACATTTATGTTTTAATTTTTTTATTCAGAGAAAGACGGCTTTTAGAGTCACACGGTGATCAGGACTGCGTATACTTCGAGAAAATTGCTAGTATTCATCATAATGCGTGACGTTTAAAATTACCGACCGCCCACCCGCCCGACCCGCTATAAATCAAAGTAAACACTACATTGGCCAGTACCTATAGCAGTATTCTTTACATACTATACATACATGATGTCAGTTGTAAGACATAGAGTGTAACTTAAAAGTATGAGACAATGCTTTACTGTCGTGACGAGGAAAGGCAAGGATACAGCAATGGGGGTGATGACGGGGGAAAAGTTAACAAAATTTTATTTAGTTCGTCAGTTAGATTATCAAAAAATAAGAAGACATATTTTTTCTTTTCAGTCAAGAAATGGTCGCCTTCGGTCTGTTAGGACTCCAGCAGTGATAAAAGCTGTGAAGGCGCGAATTCAAAGAAATCCCAAACGTAAGCAGAAACTGTTGGCCCTTCAGATGGGGTTAAGCAGAACCACGGTGAAAAGGGTGTTAAAAGAAGACTTAGGGCTTCGGGTATATCGAAGAAAAACAGGACATCGTTTGAATGCTCGTCTAATGGACCTGAGACTGGAGAGATGCCGCGCTTTGTTGAAGCGGTACGCGGGAAAAAATATCGGGAAATTCATTTTTCGGATGAAAAAAAATTTACCGTTGAAGAGAGCTACAACAAACAAAATGATAAGGTGTACGCACACAGTAGTGAAGAAGCGAGCAACCGTATTTCGCGTGTCCAACGAGGTCATTTTCCATCCTCGCTCATGGTATGGTTGGGAGTTTGTTATTGGGGCTTAACAGAGGTACATTTTTGTGAGAAAGGTGTAAAAACGAATGCAGTTGTGTATCAAAATACAGTCTTAACGAACCTTGTGGAACCTGTTTCTCATACCATGTTCAATAACAGGCACTGAGTATTCCAACAAGATTCGGCGCCAGCTCATAGAGCGCAGAGCACACAAGACTGGCTTTCAGCGCGTGAAATCGACTTCATCCGGCACGAAGACTAGCCCTCCTCCAGTCCAGATTTGAGTCCATTAGATTACAAGATATGGCAACACTTGGAGGAAAAGGCGTGCTCAAAGCCTCATCCCAATTTGGAGTCATCAAGACATCGACTCACTCAGGACCTCGTTCGTGCTGCGATAGACGACTGGCCGCGCAGATTGAAGGCCTGTATTCAAAATCACGAAGGTAATTTTGAATAAACTTTATTGTCATAAGAATCTATGTTTTGTTAAGTTCATTTTGGTATATAAATGGTTACATAATGAATAAACTTGTTTCGATTATTTTATATTTAACATGTGACAGAATTTATGACCTGACTAGGTATATGTATATTGTTTTAAACTTTCTGGGTCATCTGGTCACTAACATTATAGCTATTAACGGGATTGTTACCATGTACCTTGTTTTGTATGAGTCGGCACTATTTCAACCGCCATGATCACGGAGTAACTCTTTATTCGTAACTCGTTACTCCGTTAATCATGGCGCTTGCAACAGTGCCGAAATATCGGAGACTTATAAATACATGGTACATGGTAACAATCCTGTTAATAGCTGTAATAACGTATGTATATATTTTAGTTTTTGCTTTTGTTGGTCAATTTAACATATTCGTTGGTCCATCCTACCTTCCCACTAATCCTACTCTTCGTGCCCACCGCAGCCAGCAAGAGATGTTGATAGTTGTATTTAGTTTTTGGAACGAAGTTCCTTTTCGGGCTGGTATGAGGGATGCGGGCTAGGCGAAAATTTTTCGTCCCAAGCTAGCCAGGTTATGCAACAATATTTTTTTGTTAAAAGGGTGGTAAACAAGTATATGGCCCGCCTGATGGTAAGCGGCCACCATAGCATATAGACACTTGCGATACATTTTTTTTATGCATAATAGGCAATGCGTTTGACCACAATCTCGCCTGATGGAAAGCGATGATTAGGCCTAGGATGGTACACGCCTGCCTAGAAGATGCCTGTTCAAATATTAATAGCACTGTTGTCTTCCCTATTCCCTACCCCGTGGAGCAGTGGAACCTTACTTAACAGAAACACAAAACCACCATTTAAGGTAGTTTTAATTTACTGTGGACTTTTGTAAGGTGGCGGTTACTTTCCCAGATGGAGGCTCCAATTCGAGCGGGAAATTCGCTATGCCCTACCTCTCTACTAGGCAGGCAGCTGGGTAGGTAGCTTGATGGGCGGCGAGACCACTGGACAATGGTGGTTGTGGACTTGGTTTGGTTAAAAGTTTTGTTTTGATTGCGCATAGTTAATAATATTTGTACGAGGACTAATTATAATGTAAACGTTATACGAGTAAGTACTGTGTAGAGAGGCGATTTGAGCCACCCGTTTGTGGGTTATGTCGGATTTGGCAGCCATTGTATTTGTAGACATTGGATAAAATCCTCCGCGGAGTAATTGTCTGGTGATTGGGCCAGCCCCAGAGTTCTTTTTCGTTTTTAATATCATAAAACTCGAGTGTCTGATATTTTTATGTTCATGTATTTAGTGTTTCCTTGTTTGAACTGAGTATTCTTGACTTGACCGAAGAACTTTTACATCCATACTTATTGAGGCACCGCTGAGTGCTTTGTACAAGCGCCCGTTCGCCACTCCAGAAAAGTCAAATCAAGTGTTAGTTTTAAGTTAAGTTGATTTTCTAGTGTTAGAAATATTAAGTGATCCTAAACCCATTTTGAATCTGCTTGATCCACGGCAGACGATGTGTAGAAACTAACCGCATCTGCAAACTTGCTAATATTATAAATGTGGAAGTTTGTAAGTTTGCATGTTCGTTACTCAATCACGCAAAGCTACTGAACGGATTTGGTTGAAATTTGGTAAACATATATTTTTAGGGTTATTACCTGGATTGAGACATAGGCTACTTTTATTCGGAAGAATATCAGGTTTCCATAGGATTTTCAAAAAACTAATGTTAACGCGGACGAATTCGCGGGCGGCCGCTAGTTTAGCATATGTTTTGCACGCCGCGCCGCAGATGAAAAGCGTAGCTTCACTTCATCAGGCCAATTCGTAGGGTAGGTGGTTGTGGTCTCATGCATCTTGATCCTCTTTACGAACTGAGGCTTGTTTCTAAATATTGAATGTGTTAAAGTTAAAACTAACTGTGAAATAGCTTTAAATAATGTGGTGGCATTTTAAGGTGATGCCTGAAATCTAATTGGCGGGAATTCGAGATTGTGCAACAGAAAATTTAACGGATGCAGAGGCTCGGTGGCGTGTAAATGAGCGTAGTGTGGAGATCTGAAGGCGCGGCGCATGCAGTCGTCACAAGAGCCCTAACGAGAGCCGAGCCGCTTGTGGCTCCTCACTCCTCGGTCGCGAACCACCCTCTTGCATTTATTCATGTCGTTACCGCTAACGATAATTTTATCGTGTGCTCATTTGCCGGCGCCGTCGTCTCGCGGCCATCCGTCAGCGCCTCCAAATCGACAATTTGTGCAACACTAAAAACTTTATTGTTACATAATTGACCCCGCTGTAAATAACCCGGGACCGCGGAATTTTATTGCTCGCTTCTTTTATACGAAGCTCTTCGAGAGATGATGTTTGGGGAAGATCGTCTCGTAAATAAGCCACTAATGTTACGATATTATGGTAGACTGAAAATACGGCGGGCGACAACAAACAATCTAAAATGTTTCATAACACAAACAAACATAACCGTTTTATAAAAACATAAAAATTAATTACTTATTATACTTACTTACTATATTATTATAATTTCATATTATATTATTAGAATTTCGTTTGGACTCGCCGATCAGTTTTTCGCAAGTCGAAATAGTTTTTCGGATACAATATTAGTGACAAGTCACACTGCCCTCTATAGATTTTCAAATTACACTGTTATTTTATTATGTGTACGAGAAAACAGGTGGTTCATTCTGTATTCTACATTTGGCAAAGCCATAAAGGTCCCAAAATCGAAATAAATCATATAACTACAGTTCTTTTACGATGTTAATTCCATAGCTCATTTTGGAGCTTCGTACACACTAACTAAATGCCGAAAATTCACCATCTCTAAATAGAATTTCTTAATCGCCTGACGAATAGCGACTCAAGTTTCAGATTTTGGAATCTTTTATAATAAAACTAAATCGCTGAGACTTTAATTCATCTATAACTTACTGGTCGAAATTAGATTTTATTAAATTCCTCTGTCTTACCGACGTAATTTTAGACAGCTAAAAGTAATTACTTTTGTTTAAGTAATTGAGTTAAGTACAGCAACATTTAAGAAATTTATCAAAGTAAAACTATCAAAAATAAGAATTCTTAACCAAGTAATGGACACCGTTTTCGTTGTTTGCATTGGTTTGGTCTTTTCTTTATTCTCTGAAATTATGGATAGGTATTGACAATTTGTTTTAATTTTTGGATAATATTTCCAACGGGCCATAAGGGATACGGGTAAGAAGTTGTAAATAAAACTTCCGTAAAAACTTAAATTAGTCAAGCCCCACTTAAGCTTTTGCTTAAGTAACGTATATCATATATATACTCGTACACTTCTCGTTTTGAAAAGTTAATTTTCTATTCAAGAAGTGTCTTGTAATGGTTTAGTTAAGAAATTAGTTAGCAACAACTATTTGTTTATAAATACGAGTGTATATAGGTAAACATTGTGAGGTCTGGCTTCTGCCAGAGTCATTAGGAGTGTTCCTTTATTAATTTAATGTATTTCAATATTTGTAGGCGAAGAGGCACGGAGCAGCGGCGTGCAGTGTAGTCAGTCCTGTGTCCTTTTTACCGAAATACGAATCCTGAATGCATACCCTAAACGCACCCTTTTGGGCACTGAAAGTGCATTAATATAATTGCCGCCTATTAGAAATAGGGATAATACTTTGTGCGGTTTTTACACAATTTTAACAAACGCTGGTTAATAAGTTTTAAAATATTTCAATGTGTGAGTGGACTGTGTGGTGAAAGTAAAGTGATATACGCAGTTCTTGCCAAATCAAAAGGATAAGTAAAATCCACTAACCTCGACCATCTACCTTCGCAAGTGAATGTCACTAACTCCGGAGACCAGCGACCAGTAGAATCTTGCAGCAAGAACTTTCACTCCACGAAGGATCTATAGAAGGGCTACAAACGACACTTTCCACTAACGTAGTGGTAATTTAGACACGACGAGAAAAAACGTTAGTTCCGCGCGCGCCTGTAATCAGGAGTGTGGCCGAGCAATCACAAAACGATGAAACCCGACCAAAATTAGTGAATCAATTTAAACTTATCCTCTTAATATTAGGCAAGAACTGAACATACTTAAATAAATTTATTAAGTAAATATGGATTTATCCTAAATAACAATAACATTTTCTGCACTGTGATCTTCTTATGATGGCAGATATCATGCAACGAAAATTTACAAAAACATTTCTTTTTTATTGCTACTATTGAACTTTTTTTTTTGTTAATCAACTGTAGTTTTATTTCAACTTATACGAATTTATGTTTTTGAGTATATAACTACTAGATGTTTAAATCTAAAAAAAAGTTTATTAGAAAACATTCTAGGCAGCAGACGGGACTAGAATTTTCTTGTCTTTTCTTTACTTCGATACTAAGCTCTGTGCTTACTGACTAATAATGAAGTAAACAGAGAGTACATTTTGTTTATTATTGGCTTTTAAGTGCATTGGTTCTTGTCGGTCGTTAGTGACACTACCTTAAGTGTAAAATAAAATCGTATTTTCATCTGCAAGCACCAGCAATGGTGACATCTTAAAATTCCATGTGAGTACATAGTAGGTAATTGAATAGCCGCAGACGACGACAGCATGCAGTGAGACACGGCCGGCCACTGCACGCCCGGCCCGCTGCGGCATAATTGCACAAACTTTCCTCCGCCTAGCATACATTTTCATAATTAAAGGGGCAGTTCGCACCAACTGGCGAAACTGGTGAACGTTATTTATAGCCACTTACCTCAACAACGTAAGTTTATCTTGCTGTAGCTACGAGTGGCTACATTCCAACCGTATATTAAACCTATGTCAAAAGTTTCATTATACAATATATAGATTACGCATTATTTGTTTGTCAAACTGTATGAGTAAAACTTTACTATCGGTGCTAAATATAAGTATAATGGAAAAAAGATGTAACTGCAACACTCTAGTTAGGTGACAGGATGACACTTTATACTAAATCTCCACCGTCTGTCCGTCCATCGGTCAGCGTGCTCTATCAAGTAACTACCGTAAGAGTTAGCTAGAGAATAGAATATTTTACAGAATGTGTACCGTGTGTGTGTGCCGCTATAATACCAAATAACAAAAATTTATCAAATTTGCATGTCTGAAAGCTCCGAGTTCCCATTTACTACTTGGGTTGGCATGGCACTCACTCCAATTATTAATTTGACTAAAGATAAATAGGGCTTATTATTTTCTCCGTTTCAGTTTTTTTCGGAGGTTTAATTTGTTTGCTATAAAAGTTTTAATTTTATGTGGCTTTACTTTTTATAATATACAACTCGGCATCAAAATCTGTAAGTGAATAATCTCCCCTATTTCCCCACCCTTAGGGTATGACTTTTGTTTCCAAATTTACCTAGGACCAACATACCCCTATCCAATAAAAACCAAGGCCAAGTGCATGTCGTGCCACGCGCAGTGTAGGGTTCCATCGATATTTTATTGTTTTTGGTTAATAGCTTTTTTGTTCTTCAATTCAAGGTTTTACGCGATGTAAAGCAAGCAGTTACTTTATCTAAGTCACTTTTAATGTGTTCTTCTAGGTAAGGTAATTCTTATTCTTCTTTTTATTTGGTTGGAAATTTTCATATACATAAGTTGAAGGACTACTACTCTTCAACTAGCTAATCTATCTTAACCGTCATAATTTTCTTTGTAGGTTAATGAAAAGCACTATTGTTATGATATTTTTTAGATTTTTCAAGCCAATAGTTTAGCTTTCAGAGGGACGGGGGGACCTACTCGAAAAAAAATTTGCACTTTAATATTTCACGGATCCCTAAATCGTAAAATAGTCTTAGAACCCTAAGGCGTTTTAAATGATCTATTCAAAAATACCCCACACGATGGGGTAGACGATAAAAAAAAAACACCCCCACTTTACATGTAGGGGAGCTACCAGAAAATTTTTTTTTCCAAATTTATATCGGACCGTCTTTAGAGTATATATACCCTGTCAATACAAAGAGGAATTATCAAAATCGGGCTACTCTGTAAACAGATAAGCGTGAACGTACACAAAAAAAAATATACGCGTCGAATTGATAACCTTCTTCGGTTTTTTCGTCGGTTGAAAATTTCGGTTGCAAGTATTGATGCAGTTTAAATTTTTTTGGCAAGTTGCCCAACTTTTTATTGAAACCATTTCATGACAACCACTTGGAATTTTTAAATATTCTCATATGAAAATCAATGACCTAATGGCAAATCAAATAAGCGCCTTAGAAGTTTTAACTAATGAACCAAAACACAAACAGAAAGGGGTTAAAAAGGTTCCTGAACTAAAATAAACAATAAAGAGTAGAGTCACCTAATGAACTCGTGAAAATTTGGCGCGGGTTGTACACCAAGCGAGGGGATGCTTATTAGAAATTCTGCACGAAAGGCACGTCCCACGGCGACAGCAGAGAACAACGAGAAATTTAAAAAGACATTGCAGATTAAGTCCGCGAGCAAGAATTACCTAAAGTACATACGATTCGGGCAAAACAAACGGCAGACTGTAGTGCCATGTGTTGCTAAGCTTCTTATCACAGTGTTCGGCAGCTTACTTTCTATGCAGTACAAGCTTTAAGCTGGTTTTTACGCTTCTCTCATATGTCTGATTCAAATCTTATCTTCATAAAGATTTAGTTAGCATGAAAAAATCAACATTGAAAGCTTTTGTAAATATGTACATTGATAGAAGAAACTCTTTACAGACACTTAAAGCGCGCATGACTTTCGAGTCATCGAGTGAAAGCAAGCAAAACAAAAAATAACGGAACTGGAAATCAAACAAGAAATTGGAAACGTATAAATTTCAGTCATAACTTGAGGTATAACAAGGAAAACGTTAAAAGAAGGTCTTCTCGTAAACCCGAAATAAATATCTCGCTTTTCCATTAAGGACATAAAAGCAATTCCGCGAGAGCCGAATAATAACGAGGGGCAGCGTTGTCCGGCCACGGCCGTCTACAAATTTTATTTGCATCGCGGGGCTCGTCTCGGTCCGGGCCGCGGCCTAGGGCGCCACCGATTGCCCCAATAATCGCTATTGTGTAGAGCTCGTGAGGTTGCCGTGGGCGAGGGGCGTGGGACGCGGGGCGAGGCGCCAAGTTGGCGTACTCGCAGCGCCCGCTCTGCGCTCGTCGACTGGCCGGCCTCTTGTGCAACTTCGAAATTGCATGCACCCAAGAAAACTTCCACCTTTGAGAAAATTCCAAACGGGCCAACGTACCCTCAATGTAAACTCGCAATAACCAGATACGTAACCACCGGAATTGCCAATTTATTTTCTGTATTATTGTTGCAGTTCAACTTATTATGGCAAGTTGCCTAACTTATTATTGAAGCCATTTCAGGAATATGATTTTATTATTATAATCGGGATAAATGAATCTATTCATGTAATAGACAGCCCATTTTTACCCAGACTGCGCAATGCAAGAGCACGAAGCGCGACGCGCAGACAGGGTATAGTGTTTAATAGTCTGCGTATGTGTGTATGTTCTTTTGTGGCACACTAGAGACCAAACGCCCGATTATGATGATACGTAACGAAGATATGATAGTAATCGAACTTCAATATGAGGACAATTAGGCGCCATATTGTGAGAGAAAATAAAATAAGTTGACGAAATATGTCGAGTGTATCATTGTCTACATATTCGAAAATCATGTTTAGGTTCCTTACACCATTTTTTATTTTACGTGACTGTTAAGGATCTACAACGATTTAAAGTTGTATATTAACCACTTGTGCTTTTAATTTCAATCTTGCGTCTGTGTGGATCTTTGTTACTCATTTACCCAAAAAATACTAAATGGATTTTAATGAAACTTAACAATAATATAGCTCATACATAAAAATAACATATAGATAATAATTTATGTAGCGATTGAGTGAATTGGCCAAAACAATAAATGTCACGTAAGACGGAAAAAATCTCTCAACGACGAGCCATTTTGGCCTGCACTGCAAAAACCATAAAAGTTACATGAATATAATGTATGGTGGAAGTATCTCTTAAATAGTTCTACAAAAAATCCCGCGGCACGCATATTTGAAATATGTAAGCCTATATCGCTAAAAGAGTAAATTAAAAATAAAATATTATTTAAGTTCCAAAATTCACATTTTGTAACACAAAAACTTTTATTGCTAAACTTTGCTCTTTACGCTATGTCATGTCGACAAATATTTTCTCTTTCTGCTGGAATACAGAGGCGTTGCAAGACATAGGACTTCTCTACTGCGAAATCCACGGATACTAAAAGAGACTTGCAGCAATATACGGGAACTGCTGGGTTTTCTGGAAGAGCTGGGATGGCAGGACTGATTCCAATCCCTACGCAAAATAGGCACACGGTGACGAGTTGCGGAAAGAACCCACCGTACTACTAAGACTACGACGCACCCATGCACAGCTATCCCCTCCGCATTTTGTTCAGCGCTAGCATTACGTGGTGCGACCTGTACGTAGTCCGTTTTTAGTTTGTTTTTATTGACTTTTTAGGCCATCTTAGTAAGTGAGTCCTGCCGCTATTATTAAAACTGTCATTTATCTTCGCAGCGGACATTTAAACGAATGAACGCGTGTTTTCCTAAATAGGCATAAAAGCTCATGATAACACCCTGGCGAATCCTTCAGTGGTACGTTCACACTTAATTTTCTCGGAACACAGTAGCGGTAAGAAATAAAGTTAAAATTAAGACGCGAGTTTATGGGGCGTTACGAGGAGGAGGGAGTGATGTGGAGGGCGGGCGAGACGGCGGTGTGAGAGGCCATTCGAATTCACCGCGCGAGCTGTGCCGTAGATAGCGGCAGGCGGAACACGTACTTCACTTCCACTAACTCCAACTATTGACAATATTAATGCACGCTTAGCAGGGCCGAGTGCTGGCGTGCGTCGCCTGCAGAATATTACCTTAAAACACAGCAATCCTCCCTAAATCCGATCCTTCACTAACCTCCTGAACCACTTTTATTTACAGGTGAGTATCGACCGGTCGCACCGTAAGTAACGCAAGCTTCATTTATTGGCACTAATTTATTCCATTCCTAAAGAGAATTCCCCGGAAGCAACGCAAATATTAGACGAGGCTCGCTTGGCCCACGACGGCTTCCATTAATTCCAGAATTGAAATCTGGAATTGTGGCGGCGGCAGTGGCAAATTTACATTCATCGCGGTAAGAACTTAAATCAAGTTCTCAGTTACGATTCAGTTGCGATATTATTTTATTAAAATATGTAAATGACGCCGTTCCACCTCATAGATACTACGGTGAGGACCTTACAATTGCGAGGGAGGATATCTCTAACGATGCAATATTTTCATTAGCGAGACTATTACCTACTAGCTTTATCGCAATTTTATACAGGTTTCCGCGTTATGTTACATCACGGGGACTCCCTCGGTTCTCAGCGAAAATGGTAAATTCATTAAAGCTTAACTGGAACAAAAATTATGATTCACTTTAATTAAGATAGGTATGATTATTTTTAAGAGCTCCTTCCACAAATTATTAATACTTCAGTTTAAGAATAATTTCGAGGTGGTAAAAATTTTTCTTTGGAAGAAAAGTAAATTTATTTTTCAATTTACTAATATTAAATAAAACAATCTAGACAAACTATCAAGCGTTTCAAGTCTCCATAACATATTGAATATTTCAATTCCACTCCACTGTTAAAAGTCTTTAAAAGGAGATAATAAATATGAAGAAGCTAGTCCGTTAACCGGATAATCGTATGAATAAGAAAGTGGCCACGTGCAGAATACAGACACGCGAGGGTGTGATCACAGACGCGTCTATGAAGTTAGAAAAACCCTACCCGCAGCTTCAACTGATTCCAAGCACAAAGCAGTTTTCAATTTATCGGGAATAAATGCTTCGGTTGGCAGCTCAGACACCCAATTACTGCGCACAAAAGCTGATTACCGCGCGGGTGCGGGCTGGAGCGTGTCGTCGGCCGCTGCAGCCGCGCGCCACCGGAATATTTGAACGACTTGTGAGGAACTCTTCATTTACTCTCTTTACTTTCCAAGACGGTGACGTAGAACGGGTGGCACTGATTGAAAACGACGACACTAAATAGATTTTGTCTGAGTTTTTTATTTTACTTTGTATAGTTTTGAAAGTTTCAATAATTTGTGAAACAATTTGTAAAATATGACCTACTCTTTGGTGCGATCGTATACCGTGGATTTTTTTTACTTTTTTTTCTTTCTGTGGGCACTGATTTATTTTATTGGGGGTTTCTTGCGGACCTACAGGGTATTCAAAATTTCTTTCGTCGTTTTCAACGTTTGATATTCGGAACGTTTACAATTTGGCGTGAGATTTATGGTCCCAAGCCACCACAGAGCTCGAAGCCCATTGCCATTTATCGTTTATTGTCGACAAACATTATTATATTTGTTCCTATTAAATTAAGAATTGGGTGCACAGTGAACAGGAGGATTGAGTTCGTAATGAAGTAACTTTAATGAATATTTTTCTTTGAGTACTTAATTTAAGTAATTAATTGGAAAAATATTAAATGAGTATGACATGTTATATACTTTGTATGAAGTAGACTAGCTTACATCCGAATTACAGTAATTTTGTAAATCCAAATAAGGAAAATGCTAAGGAAAACTGAGTGTTCCGAAGTTTTATATTTTTTTTCGTCTGAACGACGAAATCTGACAAGTCAGGCTCGGTCAGCAGTCTCCGATTCACTTTATCCTGTCAATTAGTGAAAATTGACTCTTCAATGTTATGTTTTCGGTAATATAACTGCGATTTTTATTCATAGAGTTTTTCATCTACATTAATTAAAGCACAGATCAATTTTCGAAATAAACCTAATTGATAAAATATGTTTAATTTATTAAATATCAAATAAGGTGCTGTTCATCAATTGGACATATTTTAGATATTTTGGTCTCAATTATAGTAACAAAAGAAAGCTGCGTTGCCAACATAAATTCCTGAATAAAGACTTAATCCTATTTCTAAGGATTAAATTATATATATCGTATCTCTAAAAGAAAATTCATATTTGATTTTATTCACTTGATTTGCGGTCTGACCTTTTAATGTCATTACGTTTAATTCATAAAATTAATGTCTCTAAAATTATCAGAATTTCACGCTAATAATCCAAGTAACAGCTACTTGGAAAATGTTATTTAAAACATTATATAATTCGCCTATTTGCTACGAAAATGTGTATTTTTACATAAACGAAGATGATTTATATGATTTTTTAATTAGGATAGACACGTATGAAAATAACAAAGGCAAGAAAATATAGAGCTGGAGCGCGTCCTCCTCACAATCAAGAGCAATTTGTCACATCGTGCTCGGACTACGTAAGCGCCAAACAATGGGCTGTGTGTCTAATGCTCTGGTGGAGGAGCATTCATCAAGGTGAGGTGTCTCCGGCTGACGTGATTGCAATAAGGCGTCGCGGCCGCGGCCCTGCCAGCTGAATCGCCGTTGGGAAATCATTGCCGTCTCCTCTAGCTTAAGTAGAAAGGATGAAGCTTGGTGGCATCACATCGCACCTATGTTCAAAGCTGTGCGACACTTGCAATGCATTTGAATGCAATAAATCGTTTCGTATTGGCATTTTCCCTTTCTTGTTCGTTCTCACAAGACGACACTGAGTTCTTTCTTTCAATTTATCACAAGAACGCAATACACTATGTGCCTTTTTTATATTTTATTAAAGCGGATGAGTGCTTTTCTTTGTACTCAATATAACTGTTTGATATTAAATATCAATTGCGGCCGCTGTTATTGGCGAAGCTCGTAATAACAAATGCTTACAAACTTCAGAAGTAAGCTTATAAGCTTAGCTATATTATAATATTGCACCGAAATTTGGTCAATATTTGTGAGAACTATTTGGCTACATTTACATGGGTGTAAGGTAAAAAAATTATAGTACCGGAACGCCCCAGCCCCATATATTGACTAAGGTGTGATGTTTGTAAAGATAGGGCGTGTAGAGTTAGAAGCTCAGCTCTACATAGGATCTGATAACTGATAGTGCGAGTCATATAGTCTCGTCTTGGCAACATATAAAACGAACATGAGTTGGTGCAATAAGCACTTATATATTTTTTTTTAATATCTACTTCAATGTTTCATATTTGTCAGGAGTCCCGCAACGACTTTTTTTATAGTCGAAGACACAATTAATTAATTCATCAACCCCTATGTTGTATCTAATTATGTCCTGGTGTTGTAGTTGCGTGATTGCAATAAGACATTGCGGTCGCACCAGATAAACTTCCGTTGGGAAATCAACTTGCTTTAGAATAAGGTAACAAGAATGTACGCTTATGCTTCGTTCTATTTATCGAAATAGTAGTATTTGCATTGGTAGAACTATTTCATTTATTCGATATTCCTTGAATATTCAATATTATTCCGATGTAACTGATTTTTTTTAAAACACAACTGTTTCACAGCTCAACTTAGTTTCAATATCACAGATAAAGAGAGCTTAGGTAAAATGTAAACCTTCGTTAAGGCTAATAAAGATGAAGACGGATTTAAAATTATCTTGAAATCATTACTTCATTTTAGCAAATGATGAAATGATTCCTTATTATGTAGGTACATATATTTGTTACTATGTACGTAGGTACTTTGTATTAAATATAAAGATGTGGGCTGTGCTCATCAAGGCTTTTAATTCGATACGCAATTTGTAATCGTGAACATTTTTTATTTTTATAATAGCGCCCTACTTACGCCGTCCTGATGGTCGAGTATCATTCAGGAGGATTTAAGAATTTTATCGTTAGATACAGAGCGTGCGAAGAAATACTCATACACATTATACTTAAAGTGATAAAAAACATAACTCACCCACTGGCGTAGTCAAGTAAAGAGCATTTATTATTTGATTTAAATGCCATTTTGAACTTGTCTCGAAGTTGTTTTATTAAATGTGTGGTGCGAAAGGATGCGTAAAACAATTAAGCTATAAGGGAGTCTAATTAATTCGCACGAGCGATATTAATTAGTCCTTATCAAACAATAATAAATCACAATAGAAATGGTAAAGTTAGTATACTTACATACCTAATAATTTATAAGAACGCTGTACAATTTTGCAAAATTTTCAGTTCAAATTCAAATTCGATATTAAGAAAATTTTGGCGGTTTACTAGAGTTCGAATGTAAAGGATGTTATTTTAAAAAGATTAGTGTATATTTATTTAATTCTACTTTGTACGTACTAATGCATCTTCTGTCGCACTGTCGGCCTTCATTAGCAGTGTAAACCTCCGCTCTGGTTGAGTTATGGCGGCATGTCATACGCTTAAGACGTGTGCAAACAAGATTTATGTAATTAATTTACGAGATAAGAGCACGCGCGTGAATACATACGTTACGGAGCACAAAGGATACCATAACGCCCGCTGCCGCCGGCACCTCTGCTCAATGTGCCAACTTTATCTCAATAATCTAGCAATCTAATAATACGTCATATTTCATTAAAAAGCCTTTTAGATTTTATCCAGATTTTAAGTATTCCTCGACGACCTCCGTGTTGGATTGGTATGTACAATGTACATCGTTTTTCAGGTGACGTTTACACAAAGTTTCTGGGTTCCAATCCCGGTGGAGCAAATGTTTCTATAGTTTAAAGATACGAGCGATTGTATCTAAACCATGGTTATTTATACACATAAATAATCATCCACAAAGATATTCAAATCTATGTGTGTGTGGATCCGATACCCTAGAAGGACTTTACAACAACGAATCTGAAATGATATTTTTAATTCGTTGTCTTAAACCTTACAATGATTATTTTAGGTCTATGTAAATAGGAATAATGACGGGGTTAACGAAATTCTTTTTATTCCGTCACTTATTAGATTATCATAACTTAAAAAATAACGTACAATATTTGTTTCTTTTGCCAATCAACCAAAATATTTAAAGGATAAAGCGCGTCAAAGTTTGGGATTGCGGGCTCTGGACGTCACTTTTTAGTAAAAAGTATAAGAAAACGTGACGTCTCGCGACATTTCCAATCAATAAATTTTTGTAACGATTAGATTTTGCTAAAAAAAACAAGTGTGCAATACTTTTTGATAAATCTAAATACCTGATAGACGAAAAGAAAGTAAGTCATCATCCCTGCGAGTGTTAAAAATTAACTTATTCGCATTGTTATTATTATAAGTATACATCATTTTCACAAATTAGGTAATTAAAAACAAAGAGCTGTGTACATGCGGCGGGGCGTTAAGTTCGGGCGGTACCCGCGGCAGGCGGTGCGGCGGCGAGCGACCGACAGCAACGGCCCGAGATATTTACGTTTATCTCCGGGTAACGGCTTCATCGCAAGCTTTATTACGACATCCACTCACGTAATCCTCCGCCGCCGTCATAACTCCTCGTTTGCTGCCCCGCTACAATGTTCTACACCGGTTTTCCACTAGCGGGAGGACGGACGGTGCAGCGCGGACCTACCCGCCCTCTGTTACCCACCTTTACTATTTTGTTTTTATAGTTTGCGTGAAACTTCGCACGAATGGTATCGTGAGCGGCGCTGTTTGTTGTTATGTAGTTTCCTTGTTTCATACAAACGAGTCTTTTTCCAGTAACGTGTGGCGAGTTTATAACCTTGCACGAAATTTTTGAGTATACGTTTGTAACCACAACCGAAGGTAAGCATAAAATAAATAAATTTTGCGAAATAGAAAATTTTAACTGATAAGAATTAACAAACATACTGAACTATTTTGTTTTGGTGAAAAAAATAGACATTCCTTAATCTTTAAAATACGTACCTACTTTTAATTGTTAACAGTCTGCAAATTTTATAATTATGATTAGCAAAAATAATACGCACAAAGTTATCAGTTCAAAACAACGTATTACATAATTCAAAAATGAAACTTAATGTGCGTCATAAAAACGTTTTTACATCATATATTTAAAAAAACCTATATGATTTAGGTGTGCATGAAAGTTCAATAACCATTTATCCAAGAGTCATTTCCAACTTTTTGAGTCTCCCTCGTAGAGGCTGGGCGTGGATCCGACCCAGCTATAAATGAATATCGGATATGGAATCCATAAATACTCAATCTAAATTCGTAAATTTTCTCCGGGTATCGTAAAAAATGAAGAGGTAATCCGAAATCGGCTCATGGCTGAGGCACTGTTAAAACATTTTCACCTCCGACGCAATTTATCAAATTGGTTCATCAGGACTGAACAAGGTCCTTTTTTCACATTGTCTAAATAAGATTAGTAGAAATATTTAATTTATTCGATAGGAAAATTTCGACGCGGCCATCAGGGCCGTGGTAGCATAATTGGTCAGTGCATTCACCCGGATTGCGAAGGGTGCGGGTTTGAGTCCCGTTCGCTGCCTGGTCCGCGTGGGTATTTTTCTAGTAAAACTTTTCGTTAGATTTAAACATCTAGCAGTTAAATGCTTTAAAAAATTAAAAAATAATTATTCGATAGAGTTTACAAGATTTTTGTTAAGTATGAGAGTCGCAGTGCAGTATTATTTACAGGCAATGTGCTGACGTTGAATAGCGTTGCAGAAAGCCCGAAATTGAGCGGGGGATTGAAACAGGCAGCTTAGTGCAGCCGCCGGAAGTAGGCCTGTAACCGCCGCCGTATAATAGCTTCCAAATTGACCCTTTCACTTCGGCTTTCGCCGCCACTCGACTCAGCAATGCCGTTATATTTCACAACCTATTATACGGTATTATATACCGAGTTCTCGTTACACGAAACTGTTACTCGTTGTAAAATTTGTCGTCCCCGACCCCCCATATGAAATAATTAATTTTCATACAACGGTGTTACATGAAATCACATCGGAACTTTCGGAAGTGTTATTTCCTTTTATAGCAAAGGCCAACGTCAAGCGTTCGGAGCCCGGGTATGAGAATAGCCAAATACATAAAAGGGATGAGTCGCGCGAAATACTGGCATTGTAGGATCCTAAGTCCTGTTTAGATTAGATCAGACCTTCGAAATAACAGTGAATGAGGACGTGGATTAACTACGGTCCGGGGCACTTCGGCCCGTGCGCCTAATGGGGCACGGTTAGGAGTAATGAGGAGCGCGGAGGCTGGGCCTCGCTGAGAAGGCTCTCTTCCAAATATTTGCCATCCGCTATTGAATTGAAATCTACATATTATACCGAGAAATCTTAAACGAATATGGAAATTATTCTTAAATACTGAAATTTACGGTTTTAAGGTTTATGTAAGTATTTGCTTCAAATGGTTCCAAAAGCAATCCTTCACATGCACATGTGCATCTTTAAAGGGTTTCGGTAACTGTCATTTAAGTATACTATTATAAATGGTGTACATGTATGACGCATCTGGAGGTGTCCCAGTAGTAGAAATGGGGGTTGGAATTCATTTTTCAATGTCAGAGAAGAAAATTCATTAGAACTTTGAAATTACTAATGGCTAAACGGACGGAGCAAAATTTGCTCTTAATTTGTACCGAAACTTTTTCGTGAATTTTAAGAAACTTTTCGAAACGACTTTTGAAGTGAGAAAGATGGACGGAGTGCTAATGATCATTGTTTTGTTTCTTCTTTTATGAATGTTACTTTTGGGTCTAAAGTTATCTTTTTCGTATGAATTGTTAATAAGTTATAATTTATGTTAATGTCGTGAAGAGCTGGTAATTAAAATATTAATATGAATTGTTTAGTTAAATATCTACTCTTTTATCTAACTTACTTGTTTTCCTATATTTCCACATCTCATTTAAAAATTGTTTACAATTCCTTTACCCCTTCATGACGACCTCCGTGGCCGAGTGGTTTGTACGCCGGGTTTCATGGTATCGCCGAATGGAGAGGTTCATAACACAAGCCTTACAGTGCTTACTTGGGGGCTAGGCTAATTGGTGTGAGTGTTGGAAATATTTATTTATTTATATTATACACTTCTGGACACATCTATTGGCCCACCTTGTATTTTCAGTTTCGTTTGGTCCTAGCTAAAATTTTATATTAGGTCGAGCAAAAAGTTTTTATGCAGTTTTGAACCTGGCACATTCACAATTTCATTCAATAGTCTTTTTTTGAATTTCGAACACAGAATTTAAAGAAACAAAAGACAATTTGGAGCCTGTTTGTTGATATCAAACAATCGAATACTAAGAAAACTTGGTTTTATTGGTTTACTTGGATTTAATTCTTGAAAAAGTGATTGATATCTTTGGTTTTGCAATAAACATTACTTATTCTTAACATTAAGGTGAGGTTCTATCAATAATCTATGGATACTTCACCTGAAGTCGCCGCCCAAGCTGTGGCACTTATTCAGGCCGGACACAGCCAAAGAAACGTGAGTGCTCAACTTAATTTAAGTCAATCTGCGGTCCGAAATGTTTATCGGAGGTACCTAGAGACTGGCGGCTTTGTTCGTCGCCAAGGAAGGCCACAATCTCGGATCACAACTGAAAGGCAGGATCGATTCATCGTGACGACAAGCTTGAGAACTCGTCACCTTACCTCCATTGAGATACAAAAACAAATTCGCGACTTCCACGGAGTATCTGTGAGCGCTCGAACTGTTCGGAGAAGGTTAAAAGAACGCGATTTGGTACCACACAAGCCAGCTAATGGGCTCAAACTAACGCGAGCCCACCGAACAGCGCGCCTTCATTTCGCACGCAGTCATTTAAATTGGACACAGCAAGTTTGGAGCCGTGTACTCTTTTCTGATGAGTCTAAAATTGTGTTACATAGCAATGATGGAAGGAAGAAGGTCTACCGACGTAAGGGAGAGCGTTTCGCAAATTGCTGCTTTGAAGAGAGGATTGCTTATGGCGGTGGCTCATCGACTGTCTGGGGCGGTATATCCGCGAGCGGCAAAACTCAACTTGAGGTTGTTACAGGACCACGGCTGCCAACATTAAATGCTGAAAGGTACATTCGTGAGTGCTTAGAACCTCACGTGATACCATACGCGGACTATGTGGGCCCAAATTTCCTTTTTATGCATGATAATGCAAGAGCCCATGCGGCCGGCATCGTCAGGGAATATCTTTGGGATGTGAACATCACAGTTATGGACTGGCCAGCCAGAAGCCAAGACATGAACCCCATTGAGCACATGTGGGACGAGCTAAAAAGACGTGTTAGGGCTCGTCAGCCAGTTGCCCAGACGATGCAGGAGTTGAAAACTGCCATAGAAGAGGAATGGGAGATGATCTCTCAAAATTTCATAGAGCGGTTGATAAACTCTATGCCTAATCGTATGAGAGCTGTGGTAGATGCCCATGGAGGCAACACGCGTTATTAAATTAAACCTTTATTTGATAAAACATGTTTTTTATTTAAAAATCAATTGCCTTTAACAAGGCGCATATCCGACTTGTTAGGCGTAGCTCCATGTCGTATGGTATTCTGAATTCAAATTTAAAACAATACGATCGAAAAAGATGGTAAAATGTATCATATTTAAAACTGCATCAACAGTTTTTGTTAAATCTAGCAATCATATTTCGGTAGGGGCCATCAAAACCTAAACTCTAAGGTGGGCCAATAGATGTGTCCAGAAGTGTATTAGAATTTTCAACCTGCGAAAAAAACTAGACGTCTAGAAGTCGACGCGCATATATTTTTTATGTATGATCACGCATAACTTATTACAGAGAAGTCTCATTTTGATAATTCTTTTTTTTTTTATTGGAACGGATATATTTCGTAGTTGGTCCCATATAAATTAGGAAAAAAACTTTTTTAGGGTAGTAGGGTAGGTTAAAAACATTAACCACCACCTTACATGGCCCCTACATGTAAAATGCGAGTGATTTTTTTTTCAGCGTCTACCGCCTCGTGTGGTGTATTGTTTAATAGGTCCTTTAATAGGGCTTAGGGGTTGCTAAGACTATTTTCGATTTAGGGATCCGTTTGTGAAACCTTAAAGTGCAAATTCTTAGAGTAGGTCCCCCCACCCCTCTAAAAACTAGACTATTGGCTTGAAAATACTAAAAAAAATGATAATAGTGCTTCTTATGACCTTTCAAAGGAAATTATGAAGTTTAAGATAGATCAGTTAGTTTAAGAGTGATAGTTGTTCAACTTAGATATAAGAAAATTCCTTACCACATAAAAAACCTTAGAAGAACACATTAGAAGTGACTTAGATGAAGTCATTGCTTGCTTACATCGCGTAAAACCTTGTATTGAAAAAAAAACTATAAAAAGATATAAAATATCTACACAATCCTAAGAGTGGGGAAATATAGGTGATTGTTACAAAATGAACTTGAACGTATTATTTGAAACATTCATCACGCAAATTGAACTCAATCGACAGGCAGTGAGATTATTAAAAGAGTGAGAATTTGTATATAACAGAATGGATCACATTTTTAACATTTGACAAATATAATTAAAAATAAAATTCATGCACCGTTTCGTTTTTGTAGTTAGTGTTCAATTATTTTAAACAAAAATTGAATAATAATTCTTATGTTTAACCCTTTCGACGGTTATCATAAAATGCATGTGTTTTATTTTTGTTTCACTTTTCACAAGATTTTTAAAAAATATGTCAATGCAGTTCTACTTATTATTTACTGATGTCTTCTTTCAGTAAAATATCCTCTCTTCAATATTTAATATACTTTACCTCCGTGTGGCATGACCGTGGGCCGCCCTGTATACTTACGTTTTTTATCTTTAGACAAATTAATGTTGTAAATGGGAACCAGAACCAAGCAGTAAATGGGAACTCAAATCTAACAGACATGCTTGACACCGACTCCAAATATTAATGTGACTAAGTATAACAAAAGTTTTACTATGTTCTGCTTTTCAGTTTTATTGGCAGTTTAATTGTTTTGCTAAAATGTTTTTAATATTACATCATAATATGATGTTCCGGATTATTTTCAGGGCCTGGGGTCACAAGCCTAGTATGTTATTCATATCGTTAATATTATTATCATACAAATTCCTCTGTGTGGAATCCACCATGATCATGTTAAAAATATTTTCAAATAACCAGCCGAGGAATAAAACAGTATAATATACTTCAACCACATTTCCTCATTTTTTGCGATAACTTTACGCGCTATAAATATTTATCTGTAGAACATGATAAAAGATCTATGCCAGTGCGTCGTGAGCCCTTATGTAGACCATAAAGTAAAATAATAGCCTATTACTGTCTCTACACTGGACAAACGCGGAACTTATCGGCATACGAGGATCAAGTAAGGGACAAAACAAAAAAAATCATTTAGGTACTCGTACTCGTCTTAAATATTGTGAGTCTCACACACACATCTTATAGTATCTTTTGTAAATTTTAAATCTAAACTGGATTTAACTCTTGACTTTAGCTTAACATACCAAACTTTTTATTTTCAGTGTATTAGAGAGTTTGTCTAATAATATAATTTAATCTGTGCATACTATTTGCAATGGACACAGAATCTTAGAATTCTGTGCTCTTGAATTACTCACTGTTTGCTTGTTTGACTGGTATCAGTCCTCTTAAAATGTATATGAAGGAATATTAAAGTGAAGGGACATAATATTAACTTAAGTTACACTACATAAACGTAGTCCTGTCAAGCTTTGCGTCCGTATGGTTATCCACTAAGCTTGTCCAGCTTAAACACAACAGACCAGCAACATGAAGCGTAGTTACAATAAGCTTGTGGTACCCCTGAGGAATTGGACTACTGGAGCAGTTGCAAGTACCTAAATACATGACTTTAAAAAAGAGGACACTTGTGTTATTCAAAGAAAACAAAATTTACATTAGGTAAAACACATAACTTTTAGTTTTATGACTTAGTATTGAATACTTTTAGCTACATTTGACTTTAATGAGTACACAAATAACAGCTTAGATCATCGAACTAAAACTGAATTTATTACTGGTCTAAGCTGTTGTTTTGGAGTAAAAATAATATGCTGCAATTTTGCTATTGCTCATTACAGTTTCCAAAACTAAAATGATACTTCATACGTCGATTGACAATAATTAAAAAGAAGAAAGAAAAATACACCTTTTCTGCACACCTTAGCAAGGCGTGCATAAAAGGTGTATTTTTCTTCTCTTCACTTGCCAAATATGGAAGATTGTGACGGTATATTTAGCTACAATATAATTTACTGAAATAAAATTTGGCATTATTTGAAAACAAATGTAATGAGAGTGCGAGAAAATTCTTGTGCAAAGTTTGAATAAAATAAGGGTGACATTCATAGGCGGCGGATGGAGTGCTCATATTAAAAGTAATAAATCTGTAGCTAAGATGACGGCCCGACGGCGGCGGCGGCGGCAAGCGGCCACCGATGCGGCCGTCGCCCAGAACAACCCGATATTAGTTTACTTTTCCTCTCGAACTTACTTTATTAGTTATCCACCCACGATAGCTGACGGTGATAGTTTTCAAGTTATTGAGAAGCCAAGGCGCACGCTCCACGTAAGCTCCCGAAGAAAACCGTGCGCTACATTTCATCGGTAATATGTTACGTACGTACGATTGATATTGGCTGATTACTTTTACGTAATGTTGGAAAGATAAGATTACTCAAGATATTTTCTTACGAAATTGATCAACTCTATTTCCGAATATCTTTTCAGTAAATATTGTTACTCATTTATCTCTGGTTTTCCTTTTCGTATAGGCATTTCTTATAATAGGTATAGATATAACGCAATATCCACAAATTGGTGTAGACGAAAATGTTTGTTTCCTAATTCATATTAGCTATTATAATTATGTGATAACGAAATTCAGTGTAAGACAAGGTGAATAATAAACGGGTGTATTATTAACATAGATGCAAATGCGGTGTGACGGTGCAATAGCACATTCGGGAGACGTCAGCGCGGGGCAGGGGGCGCGCCAGCTCGGAGCACTTACTACATCCAAACAATGACATCCCTCAGCTACTTTAGAGTATGTTACGGAGAAAGATCCCCACGAGTGATATTTTAGACGGCCCTCAGTTCCTAGTAATGTTTTGTTAAATATTTGCCCTTTAGCAACATCGATAGCTATTAAGAGCCGTGTTTTAGAAAATTTTATTTTAAGATACTCGTTATAAAAACTTCTATATTTTGCTTTGATTTTGTAAGTTTGACACATTTCGAAAATAAAAGTAGGAAATTGTTAACTACTTTACAGAAAAGCCTACCTGGAGGCTACATGATAGAGAAAGTAGGTAACCAAATAAAAAGAAAAATAGGCATTAGTAATTAAAAGGTATACCTTTTATATTTTTCTCGATAAAACGAATTCTCCAATTTCAACTGGACATCACGACTGGACTTCTAAAATGTAGACAATGTAGAATTAAAACAGGCCAGGCAGCTTTGCGTTGACAAAAACAGCTTTGTTATAGAGGATTTTATTGGCACAAATATTGTCCAAGTCAAATTGTGGTGCACTTTTCGTGATTTACCGAGCTGTTTACGCGAGCCTGCCTACGTCGCGACAACACTTTTACAGCGCCGTTCACCAGAAAATCATACATTTTATAGAGCACAAATCAAATTAAGGGAGTTTTTATGAAAATTCTGAAAGATCAAACGATATACCGTGGTTATTGTTTGAAATACGCACATTATATTTTTACTCTTTCCATTATTAACAAATTTTATGTAAAGTGTTTTGTGTCAGAGCAGGCTTATAAATTCGTTAAAAAACTCGATGACAATAAAAACAGCCCTTAAGCTATCAACGAAGTTTTCGCGTTAACTTTTTTGTATAAGCAGTAGAAAAGTTGTAGAGGCATTTTCCAATCTCGGAGCGGAGGGCGCGTCATTAGGGCGCGCGGCTGCCGGGGAGCGATCTTACCTCACCTCGCGTCATGTTGTCGCACACCCGTCATGGAAATATTTCATATATTCTAATTCTCATTTAACATCACTGTATAAAAGTTAATTTTGCATTATACTGTAGTGATACGAATATGAGAGATTGGTAATCGTACTTAAATTCTGTGTTCGTAGTCCGAGTTTTGAAAACTTAATGCACTAACTGATTTTGTTAAATATCTGTAGTGATACGAATATGAGAGATTGGTATTCGTACTTAAATTCTGTGTTCGTAGTCCGATTTTTGAAAACTTAATGCACTAACTGATTTTGTTAAATATAGGAAGTGTATTTAAATATATGGTGAATTTCCATGTTTCTCAAAAAATATTTATTAATTCATCATCATATCTATTTTATCTCCATCAAAGTAGTCCTCCTCAGATATAATACACTTTTGCCAGCGTTCGAAGCAGTTCTGATATGCACTTTTTGTTATGTCCTTGAGCTCTCTCAGGAGCTCAAGGACATACCAAAATAACCGATTGGGTTTTTATCTTCTCAATCGTCGCAAAACACCGTCCTTTCATGGGTCTCTTCAATCTTGGGAACAGGAAAAAGTTGCAGGGGCCCAAATCTGGTGAATAAGGGGGCTGAGGCATGATAACGGTGTTGTTTTTGGCCAAACAATCTCTCACAAGCTAGGATGAGTGAGCAGGTGCATTATCGTGTACAAAAGCTACGATTTTTTTCCACAATTCTGGGCGTTGCTTCACGTAAATGACGCATAACTTCAAGGTAATACTCCTTATTTATCGTACGATATCGTTGTGGTAAGAACTCCTGATACACTACGCCAAGGTAATCGAAGAGAACAGTGAGCAAAACCTAGACATTTGATCGAACTTGGCGTGCCTTTTTTTGGTCTTGGCTCTCCTGGACTCTTCCATTGGGTCAATTGGGCTTTGGTTTCGATGTCATTGATTCGTCACCAGTTATGTCACTTTTAAGCAAATCTGAATCATCGGTGACGTCATTCAACAATTCCATTTCCTGAGCGACGCTCATGCGACTTTTTTTGTTAAAAAATCTGAAATTTTGGAACGAACTTCGCTGCCAAATGGCTTCATGTCCAAAATTTCCGAAAAGATTGCATGGCATGATGCTACCGACATGCCAACATCCTTAGCAAATTAGAGAATTTGTGATTACACGATTCTCGATAGCAATTTTCTTCACTTTCTTAACATTTTCATCGGTTATTGATGTGCTGGGGCGTCCAGAGTGAGTGTCGTCATTTACATGTTCTCGACTTTCTGTGAAAAGCTTGTACCACTGGTAAGCATTTTTTTGACTCAGAGTACTCTCACCGTATGCTACTGTCAACATTTCAAGTGTTTTTGAGCATTTTATTCCATTTTTACACAAAATTTGAGGCAACTTCGTTGATCCATTTTTTTCGATAGCAGTAAATCTCGCCGAACACGCAAAACACTTGTCTTATTTATTTCTCTCACAAACTAAACATGCTATATAGCTAAAACAGTAAACATATCTTCGAGACGAGTGTACCAACATTAAAAAAAAATCGAAAGTCGAATATACGTAGCCCGCGAAATTTGAAAATTCACCTATATTTTTTGAACACACCTCATATGTTTCACATGCTTTAGTTTCCACTGAAAACACTTAATGAAAGAAAAGATAATACTCTACAATATATCTAATACCGCTCTCGCTTCGCTTCGATGTAGAGCTGTGGTGTAGGTAGAATATTGTATTTTAATACAAGCCTGAGAACTGTGTGTATACACAATGAATTTCTTTATATAATTATAAACCTTCCATGAAAATGTATTTAACTTGTTATTTTGTTGCGTACTTTAGAACCCGTTGTACCGAATGCACAATTTTTTTGGTTGAACGCGCACATCTCAGGAACTAATGGTCCGATTTGAAAAAATCTTTTTGTGTTAGATAGTACAATTATGGATGGCTTAAGGATATATAACATCACGCTGCGGCCAGTAGGAGCGGATAATCGATGTAAAATGTTGCAAAATCGGGTAAAAATATTCCATTTGTGAGCTTCCGTTAAGGGCGCTGCGTAAATGATAAAAGTGGCACAAAAATCATGAATGGCGGAATTGTTCCCCTTTAAAAGTTCTATAAATAAAATATGATATGTCCGCGACAGCATATGCCCATCTATTAAGTTTGGCTCACTATAATCTTGTTCGTCAAATTAACCCGGGTGAAACCGCAGGGGATCTTTAGTTGTGACATAACTGTAATAGTTAGGTATATGGTATCACGGACTTTTTTGTAGATATTGATGTCCTCTTTAAAACTTTAGTAAGTACATCACTTTGCTCTACTGTCGATGAATTCCGTAGCGTAAACGATATAAGGTTATTTTTTGGTATTTTCTTCACACCCTTGGTTACGTTATCGAACTTTTCATACGGAACCCTAACTTTTTTGAAAAAACTCTGTAGCCTATGTTCATCAGGGATAATGTAGGATTCTAAACGTGAAAGAATTTTTTAAATCGGTCCAGTAGTTTCGGAGCCCATTAAATACAAACAAACAAATCTTTCCTCTTTATAATATTAGTATAGAAACATTTTTGATGCTAAGTGAAATAGCATTAGTAATTAACATCTTTATACTATTAGAATCTTCCGACAATGCAGTACAAAGAGACAAAAAGTTTCGAATTACAGGAAGTTATCTCATTAGTGTAAAATGCAATAAATTTGAGACAAACAAGAAATGTAATCCAAGGTAGGATGTTCCGTCTCGATAAATTGCAAATTTACATCGGAAGGGAATTTACGGTCTTTAAATGAACGACAAAGATTTTCTCGAATAGAAACGGGGATAAACCTTTTAGATATTAAAAACTCATTTCCTAGAAGCAAACAATTGTGAAAATACAAAAAATCATTTCAGTAGCCCTGGAGTTATAAAAGAAAACGTAAAGGACAGGTAAGATATTACAGGCTTTTTTCGTTATCTAATTGTAAAGAATTTAATTAGCAAGAATAATAAAATTCCTCAAGATGAAGAACAACGTAAAGGTATTATCACGATGTAAGTTTAAGTGGGAGTGAAGTGACATTTATATCAGACGAATCAGGCAAATGTGCTGCGATAAAAAGTGAGTAAAGTATCCAGAAAGTAAACGGTGGAAATAAAGTAAGTGTGGCTAAGGTACCCCATAAAAGAGAATAGAAAGTCTGCTAATCCTTATATCTAGACGCAGCACGCAGGGTAGGGGCGCTGGAAGGCAATGGAGATGGCAGTGTTTCGCACCTGTTCGGCCACATTCGACCGGCACCGGCCCCGGCGTAATTTGCCTCTTTTTACTGGAGTCGCGTCTCAATAGCTTAATTAACGAACTCTCGCTAACTTTTAATGCGACGCATATCTTTTTAACGGGTTATTGAAGTATTAAAGGAATTCTATCACGTAATACTTGTGTATTTTATGGCTTGCTTTGCCTAATAAATTTATTTTAAATCAATGGAAAGCTTCAACTGAGACTTTGAATCAATCAACTTGTTAAGACGATTTTTAATTTCAGTTGAGGTTTTTAGAGAATGAAGTCTCTTGTAAGTTTATAGGCTTCATTTAAAACAAGTACGTTCTTAATCACGCCACGATAAGAAAGGTACATTAAAAAGGTCTGGCGTGACAACAAATCTAAAGGAAAAATCTCCGCCTCTGAGAGCCCAACGGTGATAAACGAGAAAAACTTTGGAACTAAATGGAGCATTCGAGACGGCGGGGCTGGGCTGCTCTCGCAAAATAATACTTCTCCTGAAGAAATAACACTTATAGTCCGCGAGGCTTAAAATCAAATGTCTCCGTTCTCCCGAGTTTCTAGCGAGGGCTCATGAGGAATTGCGACAGAAACAAATGCCAATTTTCATGCCAAACTTTTAGCTTGCACTCGATGAAACACATCGCTGAAAATTTTACTATAGGAATTGTGAGTACAATCTCAAGTTTCTGTCTTCATTCTATCACCAAACAAAACAATTGATTACTTACCCGCTGCTTTAATAGACGTATCCAATTTAAATCTTACCTGAAACAAGAAAAAATACATTTTATATGGCACGTTGTTAGGTTAATAGAGGCACTTCTTAACAAATGAGAGGTATTAACGCTGCGTATAACTTAGCTCGGGAAACTAGGTCGAGTACAAAGATTATCGCTGTTTAATTTAGCTTCCTTGTTACGAGTAACTAATGCATTGGCCCTTACACGGATTGTATCTATTTACTGACTTGGAATAACAGCTGAACATACAACAAACATTTCTATGAATATCAGCATAACTTGTTAATCAATACTAGCTATTGTTTGCATACAGCATCAACTTTCTATAGCAAATCATATCTGAGTCAGGTAACAAATTACAAAAATGATATTCACAAAGAAACGCGATGCGCAAATGTTTTCAACGAAAATGTGATAGGAAGCTTTTAAACGCGGGTTGTTACGGGGGCGCTTTGTGACGACCGACGGACGGCGAGAAGAGCAAGGGTAGATTACTCCAATTTACATCAATACTTACTTTTCCGAGCGTCGCGACGAGGCGTCGCTTGGTAGCTCGGCTCGCAGTGTCCGTGGTCCGGCCTAACGGCCAAAATCACGCGTCCCACGAGAGCACACACCTCGCAACGCCCTGGATTATGTTATATGAAAATAATTGTCGCTCCGTGTCAGTTCACGGACCAACGCCGGAATTACGGACCAAAATAAGGGACCGTGTTTTGTTTTGTTGCCGGAACTTTCTTAATTTGATTAATTTTAGTGCCGGGACCGAACATGACAATGGGGCTTATTTACTCCTTTTTACATTGTAGAAGGACCATTTTTAATGAGAAATCAGCTTTTGTCTATTATAATGTAATTACTCTTCCATTTTTCTAAGGAAACATAGGAAACAAATGAAGCAACATAAAGATGGATACAGATACCTCAGAACGGCTATTTTTCGGAGAATACGAATTAACCATTGTGTCTGTCATACATGTACATGAGAGAAAAGAAACGAGGATATTTTGCGGTGTAATGTTATATATTTCTTGGTAACGCTTAGTAAACAACTCTTTGACATCACTAAATTGATCTGGTTATATATGAATGTTTTATATCTTGTTTATTTCACGGTTAACATATTTTAATATTCCTATTTAAAACATAGTTGTATTTATTGTAAGAAATAAAAAATATGTTGAAGGAAAAAATAAAAACTTTCTTAAAATTCGAAGAAACGGAACAAAAATGTAAAAAAACATCTCTGATTCACATGAAATCCGGCGGAGTCCTAGTATAATTAAGAAGCTGGGCGGGGCCATGATTGAAACACATATAGGTACCTTCGTATTATGACCCAGGGTCACACTAACCGGAAATGCCATTAATTATTGCGATGATGGACGACGAGATGAAATAAAAATTATTTTGAAACAAAATATATTTTTTATATAATCCATTTTAGTGTAATAAGGTGCACACATACATAAAAACCCCTGAACAAAGCCGTACACAAAGTATCATGGAAATTACATGGTCCAAGAAAACAAAAAAAATAATATTACTTTTTATTTCGTAAATTTTATATTATTTTAGTAGTTGAGTAGATTAAGGTAATTTGAATTGTATATTGTAAACAAAGTAGTTTTTAAGTTTTTATTATGTAAATATATATATTATTTAATCAGTAAATATTTATTTTTACATAAAATAGGTACCACTTCTGATATGAGTGATAAAGCGATAAGGGCCATAAAAATATATATAAATAAATAAATTTAGCCATAAATTATAGCTCTAGTTAAAGAAGGTTGTTCGCAAACTTACGTGTTTCAGTGCCTAAATGTGTCATTCAACTGTCCACAGGACTTGGCAAGGGTATCAAGAGGCCGGTTCGGTCAAAAGAAGACCCGGTTCAGGAAGAAAACGATTCACAAAACCAAGGGATGACCGCTTTTAGGTGAGTCAGGCGTTGCTGAATCGTAAGGCGTCAAGGCCTGAACACCAGCATTGAAGAAGTAAGAGGAGAAGAAGTTAGCTTTAGAACGGTCAGGAGGAAGCTTTTGGCTACCCATATCAGGAGTTACCGCCCGGCCCGGGACCCTAAACTCTGTGAGTACCGTGTTGCCAGACTTCAGTTCGCTCGAAACTGTGTTTCATGGTCTCGGGAGGTCTTGTTTTCTGATGAAGCAAGAATCTCTTTTTGCGGAGAGAACCGACGCCGGCGATTGCTGCGAAGACCACGGGAACGCTATGCGGAAGTGTGTTTCGAAGAAATCACTCCTTAGGCGGAGGCTTTTTTATGTTTTGGGCAGCAATTAATTCGACGGAGCGTTTGGAGTTATTTTTCATGGAAAATGGAACATTAAATGCACACCGGTACATAAAGGAAGTCCTGATTCCATATGCACATCCCGCATAGACTGCACTTGAGGAAGTTCTATGTTTATGGACAACAATGCTCGCCCGTACCGCTCTGGCGACGTGGAGGCTTACATGCAAGAAGTTGGTGTCCGTCGTTTAGATTGGCCAGCGCGAAGTCCTGACCTCAATCTAATTGAGCATGGCTGGGATATTCTAAAGAGACAGGTTAGTAAGTAACTGCTCCAAATAACATCAGGGAGATAAAAAGAGTAAGTGCATAACAGTGGGAACGTATTGCTCAAAACGTTGTAAAAACATAGTGAAAAGCACGTCCAGAAGGCTTTTAGCTGTGTCACAAGTTTTGGAAAGAGGTCAGACTCGTTATTAGGTTGTTAAATTTTTATTTTATTTTATTAAAAAAAAGTAAAACCATCTTCTTCTCTTTATTGCCGACCACTTCTTATTGTTTGACCGTGTACATTGATTTTAAATGCATCGAACGTTTATAAAAACAATTGCCAGAATTCACTTCACGCGTATTCATTTAGACGATTATAAGTATACAAACTACATTAAATAATTAAATTTCATAGAATTTACTGAAATCGACCTTACAACGTAAATTTCCTTAGGCCCATATTTTTTGCAAAAGAGTGTATTAAATTTAATGTTGATATTAAGTACAGAAGTTATGTTTTGTTTTAAAGGTAGTATTAATCTTGAAACTCCAAACCGCAGAATAAAATTGACAAGCAGTTGTTTGAAATAATGTAAGCAAATCGGGGGCTATAAAGCACCATTTTAAAAATATTTTGATAAAAATAACATATTAAATGAAATTGAACAGGCTAAAGGGTAATAACCTAAATAAAACTTTTAATCCGAACGGGCAATAGGGCATTAACTCCACATAATACTGTTTAGAATACTCTCAATCTTATATTTTGCTTGGAAATTGTCAATTAAACAGGTCATAAATCGCAATGACATATGTGACGAGCACGAACGATGTACGGCAACTGAATAAACTAATATGAGACTGTCTTCACTGTCTCGAAAATGACGTTCACAAACAGAAAAAGGACATTGTGTTGCTATAAATCAGGAACTAAAGCTATTTAGAATTAAAATAAAATAATCTTACCAGTTTATAGAGAAAAAAAAATTGTTTTCGAAACGAAAAAAAAAACTACTTTCAGACTTAATACCCTATTGTTTGTGACGTGCAGTGTGTCGTTATGTAAATTTGCGCGGGATGTTATCGTTGTCCGGCCATGCAGTAACGATATCATCGCGAGAAGTGTCGGTGATCGGCACGTGCGGTGAAGTACACAGCTGTGTCAGCGAGCGCCGGCTACGGCGGTGTGGCCAAAGCCGCGTCAATTAACTACCTCGATGACAACTTAACCTGACGAGTCCACTTTTCGCTGCTAGAAGCACTGACAACGTGTGACTAAACGTGACTAAAAGTAGACGTCACACAAAACGGTTGAATAGGGCAGGGGCTGGACATCTGTCGCTTGATTTAGTTTGAGAAGCGTCAGGTATTGTCAAATAGTTTGCAAGATAACGAAACATTAATAATATTTAAATGAAATTTGTATTAATAAATGTTCTAATGTTAGTTAGAGTTAACTGTCAGGGAAACAATGATCATGTTTATATAGGGTAGTGATGGTGTTTGTTAAAGATTGAATTTGGGCTGTTGAATGACGCTCACCGTTTCTTTGTTGGTACCCTTTGGCTAGGAAACCCAATTATATGAAAATATAGTTCAACAAAATGGTTAAATGCTTTTCTTAAAATATATCTATTTTACAAAAATCGGGTTGTGAGAGATCTTTGGTAGATTGATAGTAAAATAAATGATAACTGCATCCTTTATAAATTTTCTATGGGTTTGCTTTAGATGCAAATGATTTTTTATTTCATTGATAAATATGTTTTATCCAAAGGTCTTCTCGAAACTTACTTAATGTTCTTAAGAAGCATTTCTCTCTATCTGTGTTGTAGTTATTTGTCGAGCTTGCAAAATTGCATTTAGATCTTGAATTGTGTAGCGATAAAACTTAACAATAAATTTTACACCTAGCCCGTGCAGTGGACTTATGAATAACTGATATGACAGCTGTTCAGAGTTAATAAATTATAGGATGTTGGTGCAATAAATACCGCTCCAATTCACCTTAAATTCTCCAATTGTTAAATTAAAATAACATTTCCATGTTATGCAGCGTTATTATATTAAAATGTCTGACAACAAAACTAAAACAATTCGAACAGTTCTGTTAGGTCGTTACAATCTGAAAGGCACTATAAATAATTGAGACTGCTTTACTCCATGGAAATTTTAGCTGAACGTGAGTCGATTTTCATTTATGTTCACATTCCGAAGCGTAAACGCCTCTAGAAAAAAATCTACTCTCATGCATAGGAACGTGAAAACAAATTTCACTCAGAGGGCAATATCATAATGGAGTGGCGTAGCTTCGGATATGAGTAGCAGCATTGCATTCACGTACTACGCTAGAGCTAACCGCTACTGGATAGCTTTCTATTACGCTATCAGTGGTAAAAGCAGCCATTGCTCTAGCTCTAATTCATTTTATATAACGTCAGAGAAAGTATCATTTTTATTCGTTCTCCTATCGAACATACATTTCATAGTGAAACTTACTCATCGGCACGATTTTGTTCGTTCAGCTTTAACATGTAGCATTACTTCTTTAATTGTCAATAAAAAATCAGACCTTATCTACAAGCAGGGGTGGTTCAGAGGTAAAAAGCTCGCCTCCTACGCGAGCGGTTTCATAAAACCCCCGCCATTTTTTTTATTATGGCATGATTTTCTAATTTACTTAATTATATTACTAGGAATAATGATTAATTATTCTGAGGTTAAAACAAAATTTTACAACAATATCGCCTATTAAATGTATATGTTACGCACAAAGATCGAAAACGCTCAGTGAGCGGAAAAATAGCTCACAACGCGTTGTGGTCAGAGTAAAACATCCACATCGCGAAATTCGTGTTATGGCTCTAATGAAAACGCGCACGACGCGTTGTGGCAATCACAGAAAGCCCAAATAGCAAAATTCGTGTCATGGCTGACATGCTATTCGATCTCAACGCGTTGTGGCAATGAAGAAAAGCCATGACGCGTTCTGAGCATTCATTGTTTTAACCATATCACGACGGATAGGTTGTAAGTTGATAGAGGACGTGCAGCACCCAGGAATGTTATGTGTGTTGTTACGAGCATTAATCCATCAGGTCTCTACCAGTTAGAAAATAAGGAAGGTACATTCGATAGACTTTATGCACGTAAGGAGTTTACACTTTCTGAAACCAACATTATTAACATTTGTGATGTGCCCTCAACTTCGTCATTAACACTTCGCTCACCATCTATGTTATCATCTGGAAGTAAGCAAGGGTTTATAATGTGCCACTGCAAAAGATACTGTATTGATAAAAAGTGCAAGTGTCGCTCCAAGAATATAAAATACAACTCAAAATGCCACAGTAATAATTCCTGTAAAAATAAATACCAATCAAATACTTATTTTCCACAATTATAGTAATTTCTAATATAAGTAATTGATTTAAGTACATTGTTGTTATTTATTGGTGATCAATAAACATTTATGTCTATGTTAAATATTTTTATTACTTGAAAGAATTTTAAATTGTCATAAAAAATCCATAATTTACAAATGATTAATATTTTGTATTCAGTAATTTATTACTTAATACGTTGTTTTTTTTAAATATAAAGTAATCTCAATAAATAACAAATATCGTTTTATTTTAATTTATATAATTATATGACATATTTAATAATGACAAACACGTTTAGCAGTGATTTTATAAAATAAAAAATATTTTCTAAAGAAATCTACCAAAACGTTTCCAGCCTAGGCCTAGTAGGATCCATATCGGAAAGTATGTGAGCGTCGTAATCAAATAATATTCCATACACGTCATGGCTTTTCTTCATTGCCACAACGCGTTGAGATCGAATAGCATGTCAGCCACGACACGAAATTCGCTATTTGGTCTTTCTGTGATTGCCACAACGCGTCGTGCGCGTTTTCATTAGAGCCATAACACAAATTTCGCGATGTAGATGTTTTACTCTGACCACAACGCGTTGTGAGCTATTTTTCCGCTCACTGAGCGTTTTCGATCTTTGAGCGTAACATACATATGATCAGATTATATTGCGGCTAAGTTTCAAATTTACAAAAATGAAATTGTGTGTATGAATTCAAATACTGCGAGCCACCGTGTTTGGGTTTTTAATATAGTTGGTTCGTTAAAATAATTTACAGATTTTCGTGACGGCGACTTTAATTCTTTCAACAAGTGTTTGCCACATTGAAATTCATTAAAAGTTTTATACGCTAAATTTTATCGAAATAATTTTAACGTAACGGCCTACTTTCACTAAATTCCTTAAATCAAATTTAAAAGCTACTCAAGTTTAAACCATCTGTCTCTATTTGATTTTAAACGATAAACAAAAATGAAATCGTGTGTTAAACAGGATAAAACCAGTTAAAAATTGACATTTGTAACTAATGTCACGTAACGTACAATTGCCAAATGAATCAGAAGGAATTATAAAAGTTCCTAGAGATTAGGGGACCAAACGATACGCATCAATAAAAAGCTACCGCTCCGGTGACTTTGCAAGTGGAATAGACAAATACGCGGAGAACGTTGAAGTGATTTCATTTGAACAAAGTTTCTCTATCAACGAAATTCAGAGTGTAATTTGCGAGCAAGGGAAAGTTTCACCTTATCACAGAATTCCACGTGGAGTGTTTTGTTGGAATTCGTAATTTTATTCACATATATTATTCGGACGTTTTAATGTGTCTACGTTTTGTAAAAATAGCGTTTTCATAAACGTAACTTAAGGTGGCTATAGGTTATATCAATCTATTGGGATAAGCATTATATTTTAACGTTTCAGTTCAGAACTTTGAAAAAGATCGAGATATCTTTTTAAGGTTCAGACAGTTGAAGTTTACAATCAGCAAATAAAAGAGATACTGAAGGTAAAAACATACTTTATTATTGCTATATTTTGTACAGAACAGTTTGTTACAATAACATAGATTTTTTTATACTAGGCGCAAAAAATTGCACATAACAAGCACCTCATCTGATGTTAAGTGGAAGTACAGTCGTGAAGATAACTGATATAGCAGAAAGTTGTGCCGCTCCAGCCATTCCACCTTGACGGCCTCAATCCAATCTCTTACCCAAAGGAGCCCTGGAAACTTAGTTACTAACAGACATTAATACATAACACATGACCATGATGATGAAAATTAGAAAAAGAGACAAAAGATGATCTGATAAAATTTGCTACCTGTCTTTCTACTACTGTGGGTGTGAGCATAACGAAGTCGGACATTAAGGACATATACAGAGTTCGAGCAAGGAAAGACAGTGTTTCTAACACATCCGTCGTTGTGGAAATGAGTTCAACCCTGCTAAAGACCGAAATATTACAGAAATGTAAAGTCTTTAACATAAAGAACAAAACAAAACTTCGTGCGAAGCATCTGGGATCTGTTGTAAATGAAGAGAGCCCTGTCTTCGTCTCCGAGCAACTGACACCCAAGGCCTCACGATTGTATTTTCTTGCACGGGACCTAATAAAATCAACGGAGTTTACCTTTTGCTGGACGGCGCGGCATACGGAAATGTCTATGTTAGAAAGGGCGAGAACTCCCAAATCATAACCATTACTAACGAATCTCAAATCAAACAGCTATTTAAAATTGTATGACTAGATAATATGCATTTGCTCGTAGCCTTTAGAATAAATGTCCATACTTTTTGTATCTTTATACAGGTATTTCTGAATCATGGACATACATTATGTAACTCTTCAAGCAATCACAACATACATACACTCGCTACCTTTCCCAATACAATCACAACCACATACACACACTACCAATTCATAAGCACAACACTAAGAATCTACACCCACTATCACTTAAATACAATAGCCCTATACAATAAAAAAACAAACACATAAATTTTACTTCTCACTCTAAACGCTTTTATTTACTTTTGCTGCATATGACCACTTGCTCTCAAGATGATTTTCAGCCTGAAACACTAATAATAAATGGCGGATAACCTTAGAAACATAAATGAATTGGATGATTTCGCGGTTGCTAAGTCCGTATCATGTGACATAGTAGACTTAAGCAAGCATATAAAATTAAACAAAAATGATCTAACATTAATTCAACAAAATATCAGAAGTATTTACTGCAACTTTGATAACTTTGAGGCTACCCTGTCTAACCTTAGTTCAGATATTGACGTTAAAATACTCACTGAATGTCGCCTCAACACAAACAAACCCATCCACCATAAGTAACTATATTCAATATGCTACCGCTTACAATAATAACCAAAATGATGGTGTGGTTATTTACACAAAATCCAAGTTGAATCCAGTTTTTAAGGAACATGTCTTGGAAAACGCATCGTGCATACAATTAGATATAAGTGAGTGTACTATATTAGGTATATACCGATCACCTTCTCATCAGAATGCATCTAACTTTATTATGTCTCTGAATGGTGTATTAAACACGATTAAGCGCAATCGAAATATAATAGTATGTGGTGACATAAATATTAACTTAATTGTAAAAAAGAATGAATCATCATATGAACGTAACAACCGGGTTTCTTACCTTAACATGCTATCCTCACATGGTCTTTTACCTGGGCACGTAATTCCTACGCGAGAAAATAGCTGTCTTGACCATTTCATTTTAAAGCTTGATAATACTAGACTATCAGCGAGTATTGCTGTCCTAAACACTACTGTAACAGACCACGACTCGGTATTTATGAGTATCTCAAAAATAAAAGCTAATTTCCATTTTCCAACTATCAGGACATATATTGACTTTGAAGAAGCTGCACAAAAACTTTTAAATAAACACTTATCCAGTTTGTTACTTTGTGACGACCCTAACTTTGTGATACAACAACTAATTAACAAACTTACATCATCCCTGGATGAGAGTGTTAAGACTAAGATGCTATCAAACAAACAACGTATTATTAAGCCCTGGATCACCAGTGGTATATTACGCTGTATTAGAAACAGAAACAGAATGCAACTAAAGTTAAGATCTGATCCGTATAACGTAATCTTAAAAATAACATTTACTAGATACCGTAATTATTGTAATAAATTAATTAAAAAACTTAAACGTAAATATGAATCTGAACTACTAAAAACTAATGTTAAAAACTCTAAAGCTCTATGGAAATCCGTCAAACAAATAACGCACCTTAATACAATTAAAACTAGAAACTATGAATTACTCTGTACTCGAAGTTCTCCTACAGAATCAGTTAATTATGTAAATATTTTTTTCGCTATTAAAAAAAGAATAAAAATAAAAATAGTTTATTTCGTTAACCTTATTTCACACGCATTGGGACCGGTCTTTCAGGTAGTCAGTTAGGAGTTTTAGTGGTATACTCCTAATGCCGATATTTTCCAACTTTTTGACAAGGGTGGGGACAGAAACCGTGTCCAAAGCTTTTTTGAAGTCTAAGAAGACAGACAGACACTTCTCTCCATAATCTAAGTATGGTGTTACTAACGAGGATAATCCTGTAATAGCGTCTTCTGTAGATTTTGCTTTTCTAAATCCGTATTGTGGACTGGATAAAATATTAAATTTTTCGAGATAATGTTATAAATCGTGAATTTATTAGTTTTTTAATAACCTTAGAGATGACTGACAAGACTGATATAGGTCGATAATTATTAACATCTCTTTTATCACCACCCTTGTAAACTGGAGTAAAGATAGATTTTTTAAGCAAGGTTGGGAATATACCTTTTTTAAAGCAAAGATTGGCAAGATGACTAATAGTGGGAACTTAATAATACGTTGTTTGTTTGATAGCATCTTAGTCTTAACACTCTCATCCAGGGATGATGTAAGTTTGTTAATTAGTTGTTGTATCACAAAGTTAGGGTCGTCACAAAGTAACAAACTGGATAAGTGTTTATTTAAAAGTTTTTGTGCAGCTTCTTCAAAGTCAATATATGTCCTGATAGTTGGAAAATGGAAATTAGCTTTTATTTTTGAGATACTCATAAATACCGAGTCGTGGTCTGTTACAGTAGTGTTTAGGACAGCAATACTCGCTGATAGTCTAGTATTATCAAGCTTTAAAATGAAATGGTCAAGACAGCTATTTTCTCGCGTAGGAATTACGTGCCCAGGTAAAAGACCATGTGAGGATAGCATGTTAAGGTAAGAAACCCGGTTGTTACGTTCATATGATGATTCATTCTTTTTTACAATTAAGTTAATATTTATGTCACCACATACTATTATATTTCGATTGCGCTTAATCGTGTTTAATACACCATTCAGAGACATAATAAAGTTAGATGCATTCTGATGAGAAGGTGATCGGTATATACCTAATATAGTACACTCACTTATATCTAATTGTATGCACGATGCGTTTTCCAAGACATGTTCCTTAAAAACTGGATTCAACTTGGATTTTGTTCTTGACCAATTTTATGAAATTTTATATACAAATTCAGTAGGCTTGAGAATCGGTTACTATCTATTTTTCATGCCCCTTAGCGATAAGGGTTGTCCACCCTTATCGCTAAGGGGCATTAAAAAAAACAGTCCGTGCGGTGACGGAGAAAGAATACCACTCACCGCCCCATCACTTCCCGCGGGTGTCGTAAGAAGCGACTAAGGGATATCGAAGCTTCCATCCGCTCTTCTGGTGGTAGGGTGCCTAACACCCGCCTGGTTTGTTACCACCGTACGCATGGTGAAAAACCCGTGAAGTGCTTTACGCGCGTTTCGGGATCAGCCAGCGTACAACCAGAGGGAGTGGAGATTGCCGCGACGGATTCGGTCTATTGGAGGCATCCGTCGAACCGATGCCGGAAGGACTGCATAGACCCGCCGGCCAGGGAGCCCCGTAGAAACGGCTGTCCCGCTGGCCGCCCGTGGCACAGTACAGGGGCCCGAGCGTTCCTAACCAGTTCGCGAGGCTGCCCTATCATGTCACGCATAATCTCGGGGTGGACCGTCGTGCCGGTTGGTGACCGGGGCGTGGGGTCCCGGCGACCACTCCCGGGGGGGTGCGGGGGCCCTTCCGTCCGGTGGGTCGGCGTATCTCTTTCTAAGGCAGCTACTCGGGAAAACGTGCCTCCACATTTGCCTGACTTTGTCGCGACTAACTCCACTCGATTCACGTCTCTCAATTTTTTCGCATGATGGCAGCCCGTAAAACGAAGTTTGGTTGTACAGCGGTGCACACCCCCACGCCTTCCGCGCTGTTTGAGGTTGAGTTCTGTAATATACGCGGACTCCACTCTAACCTCAATGCTGTCCACCACCATCTTGAGACAGCACGGCCAGCATTATTGTTTCTCACGGAGACACAAATACTTCCGCCCGCTGACACAGGCTACCTTAATTATCCCGGCTACGTGCTTGAAGAATCCTGTATGTTCGGGCGGATGTTTGTTGTCGCCGTTTGAGCTGCCTGATAGACTCCTCCTTCTCCATGTTGGCGGCTGGTCCTTTGGCCAGAGTCTACGTGTGCCTCTACAGATCCCACACCGGCGACGCTGAGACAACTCGACTGTTTGACCACCTTAGTAGGGCAGCAGATGATGGCCAGGCGCAATTTCCCAACGCAGAGCTGGTGTTTTTGGGGGACTTTAACGCCCATCATGGTTTGTGGCTGGGCTCCTCTAAAACTGACCATGCAGAGATCTCTGCCCATGCATTCGCTCTCACGCATGACTTGTCACAAATGGTTGATCAGCCCACTAGGATCCCAGATATGGCAAGTCAAGCGCCTTCTTTGCTAGACCTTCTGCTTACGACTCAAACGCAGGGTCTGGCACTATGGGTAGGCAGATTGGGATGGTATGCGCGACTACTTTGCGTCCATCCCTTAGAAGCAGCGCTGCTTCAGTGAAAAGGACCTGTCGACCAGCGCCGTTGCTATTACTGAGGAGATCTTAATGGGAATGGAGTATTACATTCCACATTCTGATCTCATCAGAAAGAGCACACGTAACCGCTGGTTCAATCGCGATTGTGCTGATGCTGTTTCTCGTAAGCAGGCGGCATATCGCGCTTGGACCAGAGGCCGCGCTCTTAATGATCTCGGCGTTGACTCACTGAAAGCTGCCTATAATAATGCTTCCAAGTCTTGCAAAAAGGCTTACATCAGAGCGGATTCCCAACGAGTAGCACGTACTGGCCACGAATTGTTAACTCACCCTACGGGCTCCCGTAGTTTTTGGCGTTTGGCTAAGGCCGTGCAGCACAACTTCTGCCAGCCCTCGCTGCCACCTCTGCGATGTCCAGATGGGTCACTAGCTCATGAGCAGCAAGAGAAAGCTGATTTGTTGGCAAAACTCTTTGCGGCTAACTCCCGAATCAGTGATTGCAATGCACTGCCACCTACACTTCCTCATTGTGGCACTACGATGCCTGATATTAAAATCAGGCAGCGTGATGTTCGTGCGGAGTTGCAATCACTCGACGTCCGGAAAGCTAGTGAACCCGATGGCATCCCAGCAGTTGTGCTAAAACATTGTGCAGCGGAGTTGTCTCCCGTGCTTACGCGCCTGTACTAACTCTCTTACTTTTTGGGGCGTGTGCCAGAGGCATGGAGGGATGCCAATGTTCAACCGGTGCCCAAGAAAGGGGACCGCTCAAACCCAGCTAACTATCGACCGATAGCTGTCACTTCAGTGTTGTGTAAAGTCTTAGAAAGGTTCCTTAACAACCATCTGACCAGCTACCTAGAAGATTGTGACCTTCTAGCGTACGTGACACACATCTGGGGTGAAGCTATAGACAAGCGGGGAGAGTCTCTGGCTATTAGCCTTGACATCGCCAAGGCTTTTGACAGGGTCTGGCACAAAAGCCTTCTCTCAAAGCTTCCTGCATACGGTCTGCCTGCTCAGCTCTGCGCCTGGGTAGCTTCCTGCGTGAACGTAGAATTCATGTCCTTACAGACGGATGTAGTTCGCAGTTCATGTCAGTGAATGCCGGTGTTCCTCAGGGCTCCGTTTTATCCCCTACACTCTTTCTGCTGCATATCAATGATTTGATTCCACTTGCAAATATTCATTGCTATGCAGACGATAGTTCAATGCATGCGAGATACTTTAGACATGCAGCGGCTAGGCAGGTAGAAACTAGGGAGAAACGGGAGAATCTTGTCGCTGAACTCAATCAGGCTTTGGACCACATTTCCGAATGGGGTACCAGCAAACTTGGTTGAGTTCAATGCCAAGAAAACTCAGGCCTGCGCTTTCACGGCAAAAACATCGCCATTCCCTCTCTTCAGGGCAAAACACTGACGCTACAGAACAACGTTACCATGCTCGGTATGGAAATTCGCTCAGACCTGAATCCAAAGGACTACATCGAAACCGTGATCAAAACAGCTTCACGCAAACTCAGAGTCCTGAACAAGGTGCGGCGTTTTTTCACGCCCGATCAACTGTGCTTGTTGTACAAAACGCAAATGCGGTCCTGCATGGAATATTGCTCGCACCTCTGGGATGGCTCCGCTAAGTACTTACTCGATGCCTTGGATAGGTTGCAGCGGCGCGCTGTCCGCGAGTACTCGAGTACCAAGAAACTCGAGTCTCTACAATTACGCCGCAATGTGGCATCATTAAGCGCATTTTATCGACTATACCACGGCGAGTGTTCTGAGGAGTTATTCTTCCTTATCCCTCCATCACCTTTTCTTCAGAGGACCACGCGCACTGGCCTACGTTGCCACCGACTTACTGTGGCCAATATTCCTACACGAACAAAGAAATTTGGTGACTCATTTCTTAGTCGTACTATTCGTAAGTGGAATTCTTTACTCGCGCAAGTGTTCCCTCCTTCCTATAATCTGGGGTCCTTTAAGAGAGGCGTGAAGAAGCATTTTTGCAGGCCGGCAAGGTGAGGATGATTGGTGTAGCAGTTTATAACTGCTGTACCAGCTATCTTCGTGTTTGGACTTTATTACCACTTAACATCAGGTGGGGTAGAGTCATTTGCCTACCTTAATATAAAAAAAACCCAAACATTTTTTTTTGGTTATTTTTTTTAAATGTGGCACAATAAAATACATACATACGTAAAACCCTAAATTTTCACCCTTCTATCACCAGCCCCTATTTTTATGACAGTACGAAGTTCGCTGGGTCAGCTTGTAATCATATATAATTTACTTACAGACTAATAATATATTTGTAATTAAATATTCACTAAAAATGAAACTTCAAAAAATACATTTTAACGCCTCCATATCTTCCAACGAAAATAGGAGAGCAATAAAAATTCATTAGAACCGTTAGGAGATTAAGTTAGGCTCCTCAGCAATGAAGGACCGACAGAAGACAGGGCACTAGGGACCGCGGCTGGGATCAAGTTAATTTATTTCAGTTCGAAAGCATTTGCTATTACTGGAATGACATTTCTAAAATTAGAATGAAACGCCTATGAATAAAATTTATAGAGATTTTTGATTAGAATAATTACATATGTTATTATTTTTTATCTTTTTACTAAAATACCACCAGCAATATTGCGTTACTTAATTGCTGCAGAAATAATATGAGTATAGTTTTCAAATTCAAAAAATTCAAATTCAAACTCATTTATTCAGTCTAGGCTGTTACAAGCTCTTGTGAAAGTCAAACGCTACGCCATCGGTTCGTAAATCTACGGCGGGAGACCTTGTACTGAGAAGAACCGGCAAGAAACTCAGCAAGGGCTATTTTTTTCTCCCTGTTTTGTTTCACACAGTGTCGTCAATTGAAAGATGACATCAAAAATTGAATACATGTGTTGATGTCAACTTCCATCACATTAATATTATTAATTAACAAAAGTTAAGTATAACTAGGTACTATTTTTAAATTTAGAAGTGGCGATTAAACAATTTTCAACCAAATTAGCAAAGTAAAACGACAGTCTATTATGTTAAGCCCAAGGTGACTTATCATTTATGAAATCTTTTACAGTATAGTAACCTTTCTTAAGGAGACATGTTTTTATACACACTTTAAACTTATTAAAAGGTAAATTAATTATTTCTTTTGGTATTTTATTATAGTAACATATACCTTGACCCACAAATGAACCAAGAACCTTTTGGAGTCTCAATGGTGGCAATTTGAGTTTATCTTTATTTCTGGTATTGAAATTATGTACATCATCGCGCCTCGTATATAAATTTATGTTCTGACGCACAAACAATATACAATTGTAAATGTATTGAGAGGCAACAGTCATTATACCTATTTCTTTAAATTTATCCCTAAGAGAAGTTCGAGATCCCAAGCGGTAAATAGCTCTTATAGCTCGTTTTTGAAGAATAAAAACTGTTTCAATGTCTGCGGCCGTGCCCCATAATAGAATGCCATACGACATAATGCTGTGAAAGTAGCTGAAGTATATTGTCCTAGCAGTGTCGACATCTGTAAGTCGTCTTATTTTATAAATTGCATAAGCAGCAGAACTTAGTTTACCGGCTAGTGTTGTAATGTGAGGGTTCCATTGAAGTTTGTGGTCTAGTGTTACGCCTAAGAAAACGGTTGTATCGACTAACATTAGTTTTTCACCATTTAGAATTATATCCCCCATTTCAACATGCTTTACATTCGGCAAAGTAAATTTCACACATTTAGTTTTGCTCGCATTCAGTTTTAGATTATTAGAAGAGAACCAGTGAAGTACCTTGGAAAGTGCATTGTTTACATCGTCATAATTTGTTTTACACCTGTCAACGTTAAAAATTAGCGAGGTGTCATCTGCAAACAAAACAATTTCACAAAAATTTTCTACAAAGAAAGGTAAATCATTAATGTAAATTAAAAAAAGAAATGGACCTAAAATTGAACCCTGAGGAACACCTATTTTCACATGAGATCCGGCTGATTTTGTACCGTTAATATCAACTATTTGTGTCCTTTCTGTTAAATATGATTGCACTAATTTTTGTGCGGAATATTTTATGCCGTAATGATTTAATTTCCGTAACAAAGTTTGATGATTAACGCAATCAAACGCTTTAGATAAATCGCAGAAAACCCCAAGAGCATTCTGCGACTTTTCCCAAGCATTAAATATATATTTTAGCATAGTGGCCCCAGCATCAGTCGTGGAACGGTTTTTAGTGAAACCGTACTGCGCTCTGTGTAAAAGTTTATTAATGTTAAAATGAGTCAACAATTGTTCTAACATTATTTTTTCAAAGATTTTACTCAATGCTGGTAATATAGATATTGGCCTATAGTTGCTAGGATCTTTACAATTTCCAGACTTAAATAAAGGTATGATTTTACTGAATTTCATAAGATCAGGGAATACTCCCTGATCTATACATGAATTAAAAATATCAGCTAGGTAAGGGGCTATAGAATGTATAATATTATTTATGACTTTGACAGATATACCCCATAAATCAGATGCATTTTTCATTTTTAATGAATGGAAAACTTTAATTATTTTAAAAGAACTAACGTGCTTGAAGTTAAATAATAAACCACACGGAGGTACATATTTTTGTAACAGAGCTGTAGCAGTATCAGACGATGAGTCCAAGTTGGAAGTAGTTTCTAATGGTATATTCATAAAAAAAATATCGAAAATATCTGCGACTTCATGTTTCGATTTTACGAGATTATTATTGATTTTAAGAACCATGCTATTTTCACGAGGCTTACACTTGCCACTTTCGCGCTTAATGATATCCCAAGTGGTCTTTATTTTATTACTAGATTTTTTAATTTTATCCCTAATAAAATTGGACTTTGCAGTATTACATATGCTTTTAAACAATTTGGAATATTTTCTAACATAGTAAATAAACTCAGGATCCTGGTTATATTCTTTGATTCTATAAAGCTCATACAGCCTTGTTCTACTCTTATATATACCACTTGTCGCCCAGTCACAGAACTGCAACTTCTGTGTACATTTAATGGTTTTCAGTCTGAACGTATTTTGAAATTCATTATTTATTAAATTAAAAAGATTTTTGTACAAAATATCCGGATCATCATGCGTCCAAGGTATTAAAGGAAGTTTATCGCTAATGTTATTTTTAAAATTATTAACGCGCTCATTTGTTATAGGTCTACACTCTATTATGTTCGGCTCAGTACTGACATTGAAACTATATGTTGTCTTTAAACCGAGATGATCGGAAGTAATATCACTAAAGACTGACTTTTCAATTGCATCCAATTCAGAAAAAAAGTTGTCTAAACAAGTGGCTGAGTGAGATGTTACTCTGGTTGGTTCAGTAAACTGGAAATTTAAATTAAAACATTTAAACAAAGTAATTAACCGAAGACTCAAAGAGCTATTTTCAAGAAGATTGACATTAAAATCACCACATACTATTACAGATTTATTTTTTAATTTATTGAGAGAGTCCTCCATGACTGATTCAAATGTACCAAAGTTTCCTGAGGGGGGCCGGTATACACATACTATATAAAAATTTACTAACTCTACACACGACAGCTCAACATGGCGTTCCACTGAAAGGCTTACAATGTCCTTTCTTTCCTTACATTTTACATGATGTTTTACAAAAATTAAAGACCCTCCATGAATAGCTGTCCTGCGTACGAATGCACTGGATAGTTGAAAATTGTTTAAATAAAATGACATTTCATGTTGCTGCAGCCAGTGTTCAGTTATGCACATGATATGAGTTTCATGACTTTTAGCTAATAATTCTAACTCTAAGTCTTTGCCGGCCAAGCCCTGGATATTTTGGTGAATAATATTGACATAATGGGGCTTAGCTTTTGTCATACGCTTCAGTTTAAATCTAAAGAGTTTATTGTAGAACTACAATTTATCAAAAGATTTGAATTAGTACAAGTACTAATGTCAGTTTTAAAAGAAGTAATTACAATTTGTAAATTAAAAGCTAACAAATTAGCTAATTGTGTCCGAGATTTCTTTGAAAGATACATAGTATCTGAAGTCAGTTTAAAATTACTAATAAATTTATTAATGTCAAAAAACAAAATGACGTCACTATGACGATTAATCAAATTATACAAGTATGTATTTACATCAAAGATGCGCTTATTTTCATCCCACGTCATTTTTAGCATAAGGGAAAGCGCTGATTATTAATTTGCAGTTAGTTTCTCCTTGTAACTTTAATAATACATTAAAACTATTCAATATGTCCCTTTTTCTAATGTCAGAGCTGTCACCACATAAAATGATTAAATTGGTAAAACTATCTACTTTATGCGTTGTAACATTATTTACAATTTCTTTAAATGATTGCCCAGGAAAGCATAAATTGTAAAATTTATTATTATATTTATTACTCATAATAGATGAAAGTCCCTGACCTAATTTGTCAGAAAGCATGACAGTCTTTGGTGAATTAAGGTTCTGTGAAAGCGCTGGTTCAAACAATTTTTCACTATAAGTGGTTTGTATTTTTTCTGTATGGGCTGATGAATGACAGGAATTCTGTGTGATTACAATTTCTTTGTCTTTTCTAAGGTCTTCATTTGAGATGTCCACTGGGCAATTAACTATATTTAACATTTGGTTATTTATTAATGAGTCATAGCGCTCAGCATTATAGTTACATAACTCCACCAACTCTGATGCAGATTTGATGTGCTCATCAATCTGCCTCTGAGCATTGAAATATTTATTTTCTAAAGATCCCATTGATTCATGCAATTGTATGATTTTAGATTGCAATTCTTTAGTATCCCGGTCATACAACTCCCTGCTTTCAATTAACTTATTACTATAAATTTCTATGGAATCCAAAAGATTCATGCGTTCCTTCCTTAAGGCAATATTTTTGTAGAAGCTATTATTTTTCTTGATTAATCTATCAGTTTTCTTAATAAATTTATGAATTTTTATATATTTCTTTAATTTCCTACTGCCTAAATTTAGAGGTCTAGGTATGTTAATACTATTGCTACTGGATAGTGACTGTCTTGCTGACTGTATTTCTGAAGATTCCATCAGTTCTTCAAAAAGACTGAGTGTATGTTCCGTTTCTTGCTGTTGTTGCTGCTGAACGAGTTGACTAATATGGTGGTTGGCATCTATGAGTTCCCGTTCCAGCTCGGTGATGCGGTCCAGGACCCTCTCATATGTGTTGCATTGCTGGTCGAAGGTACTAAGTGTGCTTTTCAGTTGATCTCTTTCCTGAATGACATCTACATGTTGTGAATGCAGTTCAGCTAATTCAATCTTCAGCTGTGAGTTTCGACTAACGACAGCTTTGATTTCCATTTCGCTATCTTCACGTTCCCGCAGAAGCTGATCACATGTATTCTTTGATTCCTTTAGCTCCAGCAGGACCTGCCTCAACTTCATCTCTGTGTTTTGTGCAACAGCTTTGCGGGTCAGCATGATGATGGTGATAAATACTTTTATCCTTTATCCTTCAGTTTTTCTTATGAATAATTCTTGAACTTTGAAATTTTTTCTTCACAAGTATAGTTTTGACAAGGCGGTCGTTCGTTACGATTTTGATGGTGCAATAATTTAAATATCTAGGATCCTATCTTTGGGAAAACGATACTACATAATATTTATAGCCTAATCTACACTGTGAAATAACTTTTACTAATATAAACCACGAAAAATTGTATTAAAATTAAATTACAAAACAGCTGATACACTTTGAAAGTTCACCGGGTGCGTTCCGAAACCGTTAATTACAACACAAAGCAGTTTATTTTTACATATTATACTTCAGTTCAATGTCTCGACATTCAATTAACCTTGTAGTGAGCCTTGTCACAAAGTACCTTCGTCACACGTTTAGAGAATAAATAAATAAATATCTCTATGTTATCGGTCATCTGTCGCCATCTGTTAATTCATTAGTTTTTTGTGACGGATGCACAGTGTTTTTTTTGCCCCAAAAAAGTGACATCTGAATTTTATCATCATTTTTATCGAACATTTAGACTTAATAGGTTATTTATTGCAAATGCAAGAGTAGAACTCCCAGGCGTCAATTCCGTATAGTTTATTTTTTAAAAAATCTTAAAATTTACGTGACCTCGATGGTCAAAATACTGAAAATAATTCCTACTAGTCACCGACATAGCCCACAGAATTGCAAACCTTAAGTGGCAATGGGCAGGGCACATTGCTCGCAGGACCGATGGCCGTTGGGGCGGAAAGGTCCTCGAGTGGCGACCGCGTACCGAGAAACGCAGTGTTGGCAGGCCCCCCACAAGGTGGACCGACGATCTGGTAAAGGTCGCGAGAAGCCGCTGGATGCGGGCAGCATGGGACCGATCGTTGTGGAAATCCATGGGGGAGGCCTATGTCCAACAGTGGACGTCTTTCGGCTGAAATGATGATGATGATGATGATTCCTACTAAAAGAACTATACGTGATTGAGTTTTATTTGTATTACAGGCTTATGAAGCAATTCTTGGCGCATAATATCCTGTTTTTGTTTAATAAAAAATGACAATAGAATCCCCAAAAAAATTTTTTTAACGAAATCAGTATATTGTTTTTTTTATTTTTTCTAGCTCGAAGTAGAATCCCTGTCTATTACAAATAGATTCCTTACAATAAGGTTTATTGCCCACAAAAATATTGCTTTCAAGAAAACTATTTTTATGTACTGGGGTCAAATATCAAAATTTAGGGTTGTCCATAAAAGGTCACTTTTTATTATTGTTATTTTTAATTTATCACACATACTTCTTCTTCTTAAATGTTAACATTTTAAACAGGAGGGAGGTACAATTAAATTAAAATATATATACTAGCTTTAGACAGCGGCTTCGCTCGCGTTAGATTTGATTTTGAGTGAAATTTAACTTTAGACAATGTACAGTCCATAGAATGTTAGTAGAAATAAATAATGTTGTTGTACCTGTTTGTTTGTTTTTTGTTTGAATACGCATCACGGGAAAACGGCAGGACTGATTTCGATGAAACTTTTTTAGTTTGATTGCTTAAGGTCAAAGGTTGCCTTTTTATTATATATACAGATATAATATTTATTCACATAAACTTTCTTCGTTGCTTAATATTATATTAGCTTCATCACTGTCGTCTTGTGAGAACTCTTGGTCTTGCATATTATCTTCTTGTATACTATCTTGATCAACGGCCTTCAAAAGATCTCGCACCCTAGCCGGAAGTGGTAGACTTTTTGAAAATTTTTGCCGACGATGGAGGCGAAGTAGTAAAATTGCCGGATCTGATGATTCTAATGCACGATGAAAGAGATCAGTCATGGTTTTATTTCTGTACATTTTTCGACAGTGTTGCTCTCTATCTCTACGCCAGAACTTATTTCTGGATTCCGCTGCTTGTTCAGAGAGCATACCTACCAGAAGGGGATTGGAGTCAATGATCTCTTGACCATGCAATAGAATTTTATGCACTGTCACCGTCATTGGATGCCAGCCATATGTCGCAACATATTTTTCTGCAACTGCCCTGCAGTAGATGCCAAACTTCGTGGAGTCTATTGGTAACTCACAATTGATTGTGACCAGGATAATATATAGGTCATCTAATAATTATGAATGCAATCCTAAAATATCTGCAAATGTATGCCGATATTTATCTGACAGCGCAGTTCGGGCAGTATTGCCGTCATTGGTGGTGCCTGCATTTGGCCTTACTACGTCAACCAACAAGCCTATTTTGCACCTAATTTCTGCCTGGATACACTCTTTTCGCTGTTTAATTATGCTGCAGAAAAAAACGAGCGAAAAAATTCTTTAACAATAAAAAGAATAATGTAACAACATTTACAAACCATCATGTTGTTATAACGTCAATACAAATATGATTTATTTCATATAGAAAACCTGTTGGAATGATTGGAATGAGTTCAAACCCAAAAATACTTGGGTTTGAACTGATCCAATCATTCGAATAGGATTTCTATATGAAATAAACCATCTGTGATATAATCAGACACTTTGTAGTAAGCTTTTTATGAAGTGCTTTTTTTAAAGTATCTTTAAATTTATCTTATCTTGTCTTGGATATTGCTTGGGACTTTATTGTATAAGCGAACACAAAGACTTTTAAATGAATTACTGTTTTTGTAAAGCCTAGTAGCAGGCAAAGTTAATTTATTTTTATTTCTTGTATTGAGTGTGTAAACATCACTGTTTTTAATAAATAAATTAATAATATTTTTCTCACAAATAATAAGTTTTAATATGTATTGTGATGCAACTGTCATTATGCCAATTTCTTTAAACGGAAAAAATACTGAACTAGTTTACAAAAAAAATATCACACAAAGATCAAAAATGGTGACAACCCTCATAACAATTTTTGAAATTCGTTTTCTCGAAACCTAGGCCGATATTGAAAGTAATATTTTTGTGGGCAATAAACCTTATTATAAGGAATCTATTTGTACTAGACAGAGATTCTACTTCGAGCTAGAAAAAATAAAAATAAATAAATACTGATTCCGATAAAAAAAATTTTTTTGGGGGATTCTATTGTCATTTTTTATTAAACAAAAACAGGATATTATGCGCCAAGAATTGCTTCATAAGCCTATAATACAAATAAAACTCAATCACGTATAGTTCTCTTAGTAGGAATTATTTTCAGTATTTTGACCTCCGAGGTCACGTAATCTTTAAGATTTTTTCAAAAATAAACTATATGGAATTGACGCCTGGGAGTTCTACTCTTGCATTTGTAATAACCTATTGAGTCTAAATGTTCGATAAAAAGCGAATGTCACTTTTTTGGGGCAAAAAAAAAACACTGTGGGATGCCGTCTACGCGTTATTAGTTACTAAGAAAAAATATATTAAATAGTTTAATTTATATGAAAATGCACACCAAATTATTAGACGTAATTCAAAATCAATGGTGTGGCAGTTTGTGCAACAAATGAAAAAGAAAATCAAGGAGATACTTTAAACTAGAGTGAACCACTCGATAAAACTGTTCTGGGCCCAAGAGGTGGACGAGGATTGCGTTCTTGAACAGATATTATCTAGAACAGTTATTTTTATAAGTTCGTTAACAAATTTACGCTTCTGAAAGTCCCAAACTTATATTACCTATCTGTTATCCCAATAACAGCAATATTCTGGTTTCCGTAATGTGGTAATACTCGATGTTATCCTAGAACCAAATTGTGATATACTATCTTAACGTGGTATAAACTGAATGATATTATGCTGCAAGTAAGTACCTACTTAAATATACCCTGACTTATACTAACAATAGATCAATATATCTTGGTCGATTAAAAATAACAATGTCTTATTCCCCCTCGGACGCCGCTTGGAGTGGACGTGCGCTCAAGAGATTGTATTCTAAACTGATAAATATTAAATACAAATTAAAAGTTTTAAAAAAATTTTTGAGTGCCTGTGGATTGGAGCCGACGACCCGTGGAGTTGGTGAGTCTGTGAGGTGCCTGCCGCGGCTATCGACGCATGCTCAGCCCGTACAAAAATAGCAATCGCTTTCTACTAACAGCTACGGCTTTACTACTGTTGCTACGTCGCTACGAATAGCTACGGAACAATCACTCCACTACGACATTCGAAGTGTAATTAGGTAAATTGATATTGCACAACTTCAACTTTATTACAATGCCGTTAAAACGCACTCCACCTCACACTGCTGTGCCCGCTACTGCGCTGCCTCATAGCGAATCAGAACCGAACTTAAGTTTAGAATTTGAGAACGAATCGTCTTCAACCTTAAATATTGCTATGCGTAAAAGAAAACGTGAGCTCTTGGAAAATGATTTCATGGAAATATTTATAAATTCAAAAGAGGAACAAGACAAAAAACTTGCTGGCATTTTATCGACCATCGAAGAAGTTAAAGCACAAAATGCAGAAATTCGAAGTTCAATGGACTTTATGTCCGAAAAATATGATCAAGCAATGAAGAAAATTGATGTATTGGAAAGCGAGCGAAAGACTACTAACAAATATATTCAAAGTCTAGAGGACAAAGTTGAACAGCTTGAACGTAAAAATAGATCTTCTTGTTTTGAACTGAGAAACGTCCCAAAAAAGTCAAAAGAGATACGGGAAGAACTAGTTACATTTGTGCAGAATCTGGGGGAAACAGTGAGTATCCCTATCCAATCCGGGGACATTCGGGACGTTCACCGAGTTAAAAATAAAACTTCAGAAAGTTCACCTATAATAGTAGAGCTTACAAGTGTCCCATTGCGTGATAGTCTTATAAAATCTGTAAGAAAATACAATAGTACTCACAAAAATAATAAACTGAACTTTAAGAACTTGAACTCAGAAGGTTCCGAGGTACCAATATTTGTCACTGAAAGCCTTACTTACAAATGTAGGAAGCTGTACGTAATGGCTAGAGATTTTGCTAAAAACAAAAATTACGAGTTCTGCTGGACCAGTTATGGTAAAATATATTTAAGGGAAAAAGAGGATCTACCTCCAATACGCATTGAAAAGGAAGAGGACCTGAAGAATTTACTAAAAGAATGACTATGTATTAGATTCCTAGTGCTTTTATCAACGTATTTTCATAGTATCTTGCATGCCTTAATTATTAACCAATCAAATTATATACAGTTTTACATTATTATCAACACTACGCAATTACTCCTTTCATCATCACTCACTTATCAATCAAATTCAGATTTTCTACTCAAACCTAAACTCAATAACACTTATGAAGGACTCGATATGGGCTTGTTTTTTATACTGAATATTTATATAATTTACGGGGGATTGAGTTCAATATTTGCTACTTCAATAGTTATCAGCTGTTTTACTGTGTATTTAAAGATTTTGTTCTTCTTTAGGATACATTCCAAACATCAAGTCTTGACACCAAAATTACATAATGTGCAGCACCGGCATTATTCTCTGACCTCTTATAATAAAATTCGATAATCTTAATCCTGATTGTAATCTGATAAACTCAAATTTGGACGAATTTAAATCGATTCCAGCCTTCTGCAGTGACCCAGAGCATCTCCAATATTCTATACCTGCTTTATCAAATTTAATTAATATACTGTCGCAAAATATTCGAAGCATCACATGTAACTTTGACAATTTTAGTACACTATTATTCAGGACTAAAATTAACTGGGATTTACTTATCTTAACTGAATGTTGGCTACCGTCGTCAAAATTTATCCCACAGATTGACGGATATAATTATGCCACTACTAATAGAAATCTAACCCAAAATGAAGGAGTTGTTGTTTATTACAAACAACATCTGAATCTCACTATAGAAGAACCAAAATTCAACCATGCAAATTGTCTAATTGTAAAAATCAACAGCTCGACTGTTATTATTGCTATATATCGACCTCCAGGCTATAAAGATATCCAGGTTTTTCTAAATTCACTTAATACGGTAGTCTCACAGCTTTCACATTATAAAAATATAGTTTTGATAGGCGATATTAACATCGATATAGTGTCAGGCACCAAGGATTCGCGTTCATGGGATTACCTTGATCTTCTGGCAACCTTTGATATCCACCCAGGCCACACTTTTCCGACGCATGGTCGCACTTGTCTTGATCATATAATGGTTAAAGTATCTACAAAGGCAAGTAGTTTCGTCGTTCAATCATCTATTACTGATCATGACAGTGTTGCACTTAGTTTGATGCTATCGGAGGAGTTTCCCCCCCGACAGAAGCAGAGAACTCAAATTAACTACCCTAAACTTGACGTTGCGATGAAAAACCTGAACCTTGAACAGTTATATACAGTTTCCAACCCCAATGACGCCACAATTTTCCTGATAAGTGCTCTCCAAAACGCAATTCAGGATAATAGCAATAATATAAATATTTCTTGTCGTAAAAGTGTCATCAAACCCTGGATAACACCCGGACTTCTGCGGTGTATGCGTCACAGAGATAATCTGCATAAGAGAGCTCAAGGGAATCCCGAAGATGATATTGTGGTTACAACCTACAAGAGATACAGAAATTTCTGTAATTCTTTACTTAAAAAGGTTAAACGAGCTCATGATAAAGCGGAAATCCTTAGGGCTAGCAAGAATAGTAAGAAGATCTGGGAGACCATTAAAAATATAACACACTTCAAGCAGGATAGAAATGACCCCATGGACCTCATCGCAAAGGACGACCCTCAGGGTAGCGTAAACAGAGTTAATTAGTTTTTTGCTAATGTCGGAAGAGGTCTTGCCGCCAAGATGCAGGGTACTCCCTTAAATAAAATTACTCTGAATCCCTCTCGCGAGTCCTTTGTGCTCATTCCCACGGATGAAAGTGAGGTGAAGAGTCTCATTCAGGGGCTACAATCAAGCTGCACAGTAGGGGTTGATCAGATTTCGGGTCGCTTCATCAAACGTTATATGGACCTTCTGATAACACCTATAACATTCATTTGTAACTTGAGTATCGAAACGGGTATCTTTCCGAACATTTTTAAGAAATCGCTCATCATACCGATACACAAGAGTGGTGCCAGGGACTGTGTCAACAACTATAGACCGATCTCTTTGCTGCCTGTCCTGTCCAAGATTCTGGAGCGTATCATGAACAAGCGATTAATCTGTTACCTCGAATCTCACAAATTATTATCTTCATCACAATTTGGATTTCGTGCGGGTAAATCAACGGATGATGCTGTTCATGAACTGACTGATTATGTTACCACTAACTTGGATGGGAGGAGGAAGGTGATTGCAGTTTTCCTTGATCTCGCGAAAGCGTTTGACACGGTCTCTGTCCCAATCCTGATTCAAAAACTTGAAGCCGTCGGAATCAGAGGGTTAGCTCTTAGATTGTTTTCTGACTATCTTTGCAATCGATCACAGCTTGTTAGAGTCGGGAAATGGATTAGCGAGGAGCTACCTGTTACTTTCGGTGTTCCTCAGGGCAGTGTTCTTGGCCCAACGTTGTTTTTAATATATATTAACGATTTATGCCAACTGAAACTTTCCAACAGTAAAATAATAGCGTTCGCTGATGACACTGCTCTACTGTTTCACGCTGATTCGATAAAAGAGGTTTTTGATTGGGCACAGGAAGGACTGAATGTGGTATCTAACTGGTTGTCGGGGCACTTTTTAACCCTGAATGTCACAAAAACCAAGTTCATTATCTTTTCCTCTGGGCGGCAGACTCAACATGATTATCTCTCTCTGACGGTTCACTCTTGCTTATCTAGTAATAATTGCGCTTGCTCTAAACTTCTAAAGACAGATAGTATTAAATATCTTGGTGTAATGATTGATTCAGTGCTCAGCTTTTATCCCCATATTGAGCTCCTGGCGGGTAGAGTAAGGAAGCTCATTTACATTTTTAAAACTCTTCGCCATGTTGCGGACTTTCAAATTATTAAATCAGTTTATCTCGCCTTATGCCAATCAATCTTAAGTTATTGTATTTCATCTTGGGGAGGAGCTGCAAAAACACATCTGATCAAAGTGGAAAGAGCGCAAAGGCTTGTACTGAAGGTTGGTGCTTCACTCCCAATTCTTCATGCCACGAGTCAAGTTTACAGGCTTTGGGAGGTGCTTACTGTCCGTCAGCTCTTTATATTATCAACTGTTCTTCGTAAGCACTCTCAGCTTCATTTTGATGGGAAAGCTCTAAATGGTAGACGACGTAAGGGAACTGTTTGTCCTACCCGTCCTTTAAAAACTAAGTTCACAAAAAGATTCTTTTGCTTTATGGGTAGCTACCTTTACAATAAATTGAACACAATCCTTTCCTTCTATTCAATGACCAAAAGGGACTGTAAAAGAAAACTAAGCTCATGGCTACTTAAGCTAACATATGACGAAACAGAGGACCTATTGCTCACCTCAGGATAATATACCGCGAAAATAACAGCTGTCTGTCTTACACTTATCATATCATCCACACACATAATTATAGCCACGCTCACGTTTACATACACAAGCACGCACACTCACACTCACACCAAATACACATACATACTGCATAGAATTTCATACAAATACACCCTTTGTTTAACCTGTGTCAATTAAAATTAAAATAAAAAAAAAAAAAAATAGTAAACTTTGTTAAATTTATATTCATACTCATGTTTTTTGTTAACCAACATTGGCGATTCGAGGTGGTGGGAGCCTGATGACCTGTAACACAGGTATATCGTACCTAGCACGGGCATCAGTCTCACACAAACATTAATGTAATAATATATTTAAAAAAAAAAAAAATGTTATCGATGCCAAAATGTTTGTGATGAGAAAATAAACGAATTATTATTATTATTATTATTGCCAAAATATTTGACAAACAATTATGATCGAGGCCCATTGCGAGAATGGAATATTTGGATCTATACCAGTGGACAAAACGTATTTACAACATTTGAGAAGTATTGAGCTCTGCTGCTCATTAATTGATTAAATTTCTTCAAGGAGCGGTATTTATTAAACTGTAAAGGAATGTTGAAAGGCAAAACTGAAAATATACACAATATAGGTAATATAGGTATAATATAGGGTAGGGTATTGAATGTCTTTGGACATTGAACTTCGTATAATTGTGGTTGAACTTCACTTTCAGGTAAGTTCGTTTAACCACAAATTAAATTTACTAAGAGCAACATGGACATTGTCGCAATCGGAAAAAGTGTCATAATATGATTTTGGATAATACAGTAAAAATTAAATATTATTATCGCAACTTTTGAAAGCGTCATATATGATTTTGTTTCATGAAGTAAAAACAACACAAGTATATGGACGGACTTCTTATGACTCAATTACATTTGCTCGTTAGCTCGTATTCGGGTGCACGAATTATTATTTACACTAGAATACGGGCTGGAAGACGGTGTCGGTAACCAAAACGAAAACTACCCGAATATGGGCGTACTCGACTCCGTTCATTTACACTTAGTCGTTTACTCAAATTTTATTGGCACACGTATTTGAGCTAACAACGAAGTGTAATCACACCATTAGCTCTGTCGCAGCTTAAAAAAGCCTTTCTAAGTAAGTTAAGTCTTTTATGGCTTTGGATTATGAAGTAAAAAATAAATATTAGGTATATTGGCAACTTCTCTCAGATTTTATTTTATTTATTGGAAATATATCAAGAAAAAAGGGATGTGAACAATTTAGTTAGTTGGTGGCAAGGCAACAAGTTACTGTGGTCCAGATGTTGGTGGCACGTCCCAGTAACGAACTGCTCGCAGCGTGACTTCGCCCACAGCCGCCGCGCCGCGCCGCGCCATAATTGGAACGAACGAACGAAGCTACGTGGATATTCTGCGACTGCTGAACGGGAGCGGTGAGCGCCCTATCATTAGCGTCACTCACAATTTGCTATCAGCCATCCTCATTGCTCCGCATCCAAATAATAATTTTTCAAGCGAATTTCGCTGACGTTATTAATTTTAGTTGGCATTCAATATTTGCTAATTTATTGAAAAAAAAAAACTGAACGCTGCTGGTATGTAAGTTAACCTCAACAAAATAAACGGACTACCATGTCACTTGACAAAAATTTGAAATTCACTCTTTATGTTTGGAAGTTTGTTAACCAGCCACGCTTAGACGACGTTTGCACGTGACGCATTTTGTAGTATTTTTTTACAGTAAAAAATCCTTTTTTTGTCATTTCTTGTCCACGCAGACTCAATGATTATAATTGCTTTACTGAGATATAAGTAATCTGTATTGCGACATTACGACATTATAAGGAAATAATTCAAATACATTAGGGAAAATTTCACGTTTCCCGAGATGATTAGTTTCTGTGAGGGACAGTTTGGGAGCGTACATTTGAACTGTTATCTTCAAATCGTCAGTATTGTATAAACAGATTAGACTTCAGCTATGATAAATGTAGCTTTATGGTATAGTCAAGTTATGTTGAAATATATTATTTCACTCCATGGTTCATCGGTTGGTTTCGGGATATGGCGTGTCTACATCGATGTCCATGCCTGTAGAACCGATAAGTACCTAAGTATGACTATTTTCAACCGAACAAATACGGAGGACTTACTCAATTCGTCCCGTACACTTTTTTAATGTATGATCACTCATATTCTTTTTGCAGAGTCAGATTTTGATAATTCTTTTTTTTTGTTGGAAAGGGTATATACTTCTAATTTGGTCCCAGATAAGTTTTGTTATAAAAATAGGAGTGACAGTTCGTTCACAGATTTTGATGCCGAGTTGTATATTACAAAAAGTTTAACCACACAAAATTACCCGTTGTGTTAACAACAAAACTATAATATAAGCTATCATAAAAAATTATAACATTAACCGCCGAAAAACTTAAAATAATAAACCCTTTTTTATCTTTAGTCAAATTAATATTTGGAGTCGGTACCATGCCACGGTAATAATATCATATGCTTATCTGATAGATCTGAGTTCCCATTTTCTACTTGGATTGGCATAGGACCTACTCCAAATTTTAATTTGAGTAATTATAAAAAAGATTTATTATTTTTTGCTTTTAGGCGGTTAATTTTTTTTTTTGATAAACAGTTGTTATGATAGAACCTACTCCAAATATGGTTAGTATTTTTTTAAAAGTATTTTAGATTTTAATAAAATTCATCATTATTATTTCTTAATTCTTGTATAGTTAGTTTAACTAAAAATGTTTTTTTATATTTCTTTTAGACAAATATTCAGTACCAAATGTTTTCTATTTTAGAAAACGTGTAATTAAAGGATGCAGATAAAGATTTACCGAGTGGAAATCCCAACACAGCCCAGTACAGCGGGTTTGTCAATTAAGTGAATTTTGTTGAGGACCTACCTTGCCCTGATGCGGACATTGTTTGCGGAACGCTCGACTTGCTACTAACTGGATTTTGTTTCCAAATATTTCACACAAGCAAACGGAATACATCAACAAACTATATAAATATTAATTTTAATAAACCTCTGTACATTTTTAGATTTTATATTCCTTAGAAATTTGACGAGGTTCAAATTATTTTATGCATATTTTTTTGCTTTTTATGGGGAACCATAAAAAGAGTACGGAAGTACTCAAAGGGCAAAAACGGAACCCTTGTCACTCTGTCGTCTGTCTGTATGTCACGGGCCTCTAAATCGTAAGCTGAATGAGTTACAGTAACTGATTTTTCTTTTGTATTTTATGTAGAATGCTTGCCCAGAGTTGAACATTTAATTAAAAATTCATTTAAATTATTTTTAGTGGAGGGAGGGGGGGGGGGGGGTCTCATACAGGATATTATTTTTATTTTCAACTAGCTTTTGCCCGCGGGTTTTCTCGCTGTTTTTAGGATTTTCCCGGCAATTATTCAAAATTTTCTCACATTTTAAACCTTCCCTAGATTTCCACGAACATTTCAAGAGCAAGATAAGATAAATCCGTTTAGCCGTACTCGAGTTTTAGCGAGACTAACGAACAGGTACCCACTGGAAACGCTAATTCGTATTAAAAGTTGTGACGAAAACAAACAAATGATTTTTTCTGTCACGGTTTGTTGCGATGTTAGCTCGGAAACGAACTTTTTCACAAGTCCGTGATATAAGATAGCTTATATAACAGCATTAGTTCATTGTACGGAATCCTAATAGAGCGAGGCCAGACTCGCGCTTGGCCAGTTGGAACTAGGGGGTGGGACTAGCGGCTAGGCAAAAACTTACCTTCACAACCTAGCAAGGCAGCTGGATAGGTAGCTAGATAGGCAGCGAGGTGGGCGGACAGGGAAGGCGGTGGTTGTGGACTTGGTTTAAAATTCTGTTTGGTGAAGGATGGACCGGGAGAACTGGGCTAATTCTGCATTGGGCCCATAACGCACTGGGACCATTCCGCACTATGGACCCATTCGGCCATTGGATCATTCCGCACTGTGGGTCTTTTTCGCACTGGGGCGATTTAGCACTGGGCCCAGTGCGGATAGGTGCGTGGGATACCTATTTTTTAATGGAATAGGGAGATAAGGCCTAGACTCGCCACGCGGGCCTATTTGGGATTGGTATATAAATATTTTTAACTTCATTTCAAGCGAGTGTTCCACGACACTCTCGCAATTTTATTTTTTATATTTTAGACATTGTAATTTTTTATTTATACATATACGGGCTTAGGGCTTGTTAGATTTATTATTTTATATGACTAACAAAGCAACTGCAGAGACAATCAAGAAGTTTCAAGTGCAAGTCAAATTGTAATAATGCTCTTGGATGATAGACAGTGCGTGAAGTACATGTCGAAGAAATCGCTTTACGTAATTAAACGTTCGGGCGGCGGCAGTTTATGTGACGATTAGTGAGCAAGGCGCGCAGAAGGCTCGGCCGTTCAATTTGTCGCTTCACTTGACACAATTCGACGCCTGACTCGGGGACAATCGCACTCGAAGCTCCGTCGACCTCCTTATCTCCCGCCGAGGTAATCTTTCCTTCCCTCGGCGGCAATAACTCCAAGTGGGCAGGATTACCTGTAAAGGGGCTTCGTGAGCGAACCACCTCGACAAAGGTTATCGATTTAAACAATGTGTGCACGCGGTACATACATACATTTTTTTATTACCGTTTGCTTTTCACGCTCTCGCGAGATGGAGGAACTCAAACACGTCAACGTTTTCTTTTTATCAGCCGCTTTCGTCGTAACGCCCACAGAAAAAAATATATAAAGTGTTTTTATACAGTTACAGCAAATCCCTTTGAAAACACAAATGTACGAAGAAACTTTTGCATACAAATGAGTATCAATAGGCAAAAGTTTCCTTTATTTCAAAGTTCTCCAAAATAATCCGCTAAAACATGTTTACCATTCCATATTTTAGATGTAAAAGCTCTTTTGCTACTGAAAATAAGTGATAATTTAATTCGGACGGAGAACCTCTAAGTGTTCGCTACGTTTCATAAAATATAGATGAATCGGCGGAGGTACCATTTGCAAATAATTTCGTTGGCATGTAAATCTGCGCACGTAAATTCAGCTGCTGTCCGCGCACGGAAATTGAATCGTTCCATAACCATGTCAATATATATTTTTTAGCAATATATGTATGGCACACACTAGTGCCGTGAATATTCAAACGGGCTTTAAATTTAAATAAAAATCTTCGATTCTGTACTTGGAATTTTGTTAATTAGTAACACATTCTTCTAACTTTTCTACGCAGATAGTAAAAGATCCAAAAAGTATTTGCTTAAAAACCAGTACCTCTGAGGTGACAGATAAATTTAAACAGACTTAGAAGTCTTCATCTTTAATGCTCTCGATATGGTGTAGATTGGGATGTGTACATTTTTTTATAAAAAAAAATGACTGTGTTAAAGCCATACCCTTACCCTACAATTTTACACGATTCAACACAAGGTCGAGCCGTCAAGCAAAACACGTGGAAAAAATGGCAAAAACTTTTAATTTATTAAAAAAAAATTAGCTATAGATAAAATAGCAAAAGTAAACCACATTCGGGGCAAATTTTAGTGTTCTATCTACAGATACAGCCTGCTAACGAACGGACGGACTAACTAACAGTGGATGCACGCAGCCTAGTAATAAGTTAGGAATCCATTGTTATGCTTTTTGAATTATTTATGTAAAGCTATAACGAGGACACATCTATAAAATAATCAATATGCTCAATTAATCACCCAGTTGTAAAGTTTATAAGTGGACGGAACGGAGAGTTTAAGTAGTCCCCGTGAATTGAGGGATTAGGCAAAACGGCTTTAAATATAAGCGACATTCTCACTTAGCTATTGGAAGTTATTGGATTCCCTTTTAACTCAGCCAAAATGTCCATTGTTGTATTCGACTGAAGTACGAATATACTTAAATACCGAATTTATTTTCTCTTTTCTATTTAACTGAAAATATCATAGGTTCAAAAGTACATTACCTACGTGTTATTGTGTCACAATTTCATTTGAAATAATTAATAATGATAATGATATTTATGAGAGGGTGCAAGCAGGCAGGGTAGTGTCATTACAGAGCTAGCTGTGTGCGAGCGGCGGAAGTCATGGTAGCGGGGATATTTCAATTTGGCCGGAGACGCGACCCGAGAGGCCGCGCGGCCGCCGTACGGCTCGCTGAACCGTGAGCCCGTTGCGGGCTCCGCCAAAGAGCAAACACCGCCTCCGCAATCTTGTGCCACGTGGACCATACCGAACACTCGACCACGACAATCTACTACTACAATATTACTCACACTCTACTTCCTGCATAGTACAGACACGCCCCGCCTTCTGTGTTCGTGTCGCCAGAGACGAATAATCGATATTAGGTACGGTACGCCTGGAATCAGACACCCTCGATGTTGACATTGCAACACTTGTTGGGATATTTGTAATAATCAAATGCGCCTCCAGAGCGCTGTGTGATTAACACTAGAGGAATATGTTACATTCACGTTGCTTTATCTTCCTTAGTTAACAAATCAATAGCTTATTAAATACTTAAAAATACTACGGTTTTGGTATTTAATTTAATTTCTGTTTACTAAATGTAGCCACTTTCCGCGAGGGTACTTACGAAGAGCGAAAATAAACTAGAAGAAAACCTGAGGACGGTGCCGCCCTAATATTCCCGGTGAGCGGTGTAATGGGCGGTAAGCGAAGAGGTGAGGTCGGACGCCGGTAATCGTAAAGCTCGCATCAAAACCGGCAGCAATTCCTTAGAAATGGCCCTTAAAACGGGCCCAACCAATATATCTTGTGAAGCATGATGAGAACTATTATTCCAGCGAGTATCGGGAGCGCCATGCTCATTGGCTGTGAATAACAATGAATTTGCGGAGCTCGTAAATCCAGCAGGTGCGCGCCTGTTATTGAATAGACAACGCCAATGCGAGACTACATTAATCGTGGCCGTCGTCGGCTCCTTATGAATCAATACGAATCATCCTCTGATGGAGTTGAAATCTACATTGAATATTACAACTACTACTATGGATCTGATGCCAAGCATTAGTTGTAGTAGGTTGACTTTTTATCTCTGTAGTTAAACATTCATCTTAAATATGTTATTAAAAGAGTAAAATAAAAAAATTAGTTTTTTTGCAAACAACACGAAAACATTTAGGTGACTATTTTTTTAAAGATGTAAATGAAGTATGTAACCGAGAACAAAACGAAGTCGAGGCGGGTATCGGGGGCGAGCTGTCATTACATTCCACCATTCTACCGTTAAAGAGATTAATATTCCATGAAGTTGATTTTATTTCAGTCAGATTTCCCTCGGGCGCTACGTTTGTCTTATCAACCTCTTTAGAATTTTTGAAATAAATAACAAAATAGATAGACTTCAGAGTTTATTACCATAAATGAGAGGATATTTATAAACGGGATCTAATTTATTTTAGATATCCTGAACTCCAGTCTAAAATAACCACAAGTAATCATTATTTTGCTTTTTGAGAAAACATTTTGATATATTTTAATAGATATCAAAGCAGACGGTTAGTATCTGCTAAGTAAGTCTAGGTCCTTATTAATTATGTTTAAAGATTGTCAAGTAGGTATTCAATACAGATAGTTATTTATTTAAAAGAGTCTTTGGCTCAATTAAAAATGCCCGATTTAGACTAATGTAATTTACGATATTCTAATTGTACCTCAAGCCTAAAAGAATTGTACTTTATTAGACAAAAATCTTAAGCTGAGATAATTATGCGAAGTGTACAGAATTTGCACACAAAGTGTTTCGTAACATTTTACAATTTTAAACATATAAAAATTTAGATTTGGTCGAGCAAAAATATTGAAAAGTATAAAGTATAGGTACATGAACTGGTAAATAGTTTGACTTACGGATTAATTATAGTCTCTTCTCTACCCTTTCAAACAAATCTTTTCTACACTGAAGTTATATTATCAGTTCAACAACGTTTCTTGTTTGCGGAAGATGCCTTGAAGCTATGCCACCATTTTCCTCTAATTTTCTTTCTTTCAGAGTGTAACGAACTGTGTAATTGAAAACAGGGGCTTGGCCAGGCGTTGACGACTGCCGACATTATGCTACAATCCATGTACAATCTTGTGATTGCAAATCTCAGGCTATACATTAAATATATATTATAGGTTATGGTACTTCATATTTTAAATAAATCAAATAGAAGTGTTTCATCATTTTTATAAGATATTCAATATTCATATAATAAAATATCTGTGGAAATGGTGCATTATATAATTTTATCTGTATTTGATGTTCAGTCATAACATATAATGAGGTAGATGTTAGTATTATTTACACTTGTTGTATACTTCTCAATATACCAGGCATCCAATACAAAGGAAAAGCAAATACTGTATGGAAAAAGCCAATGCCCGATAGAAATGTTGATGTTGTCTTAGATTTAAGTATTATTAAGTGGAACAATACTACGTATAGCATGCCGGTTTTTTTTTGAATTTTTTCGTAAATAACATAATAATAGTTTAATTTGAAATAAATTCTGATGGATCTGCCGTTACAGTAGATTTCAGTCCCCTGCTTTTTTCCAGTTATAATTTATATTGCGTAGATCTTTTTTAACAAACTATTAAAAATATTTTGTCCAGTAGAAAAAAAGGCAGTACCTAGTTACTGCAAAATATAAAAAAAGTATTTAGCAAATTTCTTCCAAATTTCAACAATATACTCACTACTTTACTTCAAAATGAAAATTAACGTTAACCTACCTATTGTTAATGTTTTCGGCAATCATAATGTTTTGCTGATCCTATTTTATGCAGCTGTAACTGTTAAACTGCCTTTTTCCAACTCTACAAACTTACTCCCGGTGGTGCTTTATAAAGTGTATTAAATAATCCTTTCAATTCGTTTCAAACCCTATTCCGCGAATGTATGCTGACAATTTGTTTTTCTTACATCCAACTCGAACTTCATCAGTTTTATATTTTGTCCTTCATTCGTTGTTTCACATACAACATGGCGCGCGACTCCTCCATAAGTCCATTCGGGTGGAAATCTCATCACTTCTATTCATACTATTTTCTAGCGTTTTTGATTATATTATCATTTGAATCCTATAATTATACATTTGAATTATATTTATAACATAAATAAATCATTTAATTATAGCCTTCAGCAATAAAACAAAGTCACCCAGTGCGTCTGTCTGTATATATAGGATCGCGATGATGACAAAAGATACTGAATGGATTTTCATGCAGTTTATTACACTTGAGGTTATCATTTACATAATTTTTCAAGAAAGGTTTATATGTGTACTACATTCAAACTGAGAACCAAAACTAAAAGTCTACACCGAAGCGAAGGGTGGCGAAGGCGGTACACAAATAAACCATTCAAAAAACTTGAAAGAATTCCACATGCTCGCTAAGGTCCTTAGGCAAAGGACCGTCCAAGGCATAAGAGTCAATGAATTTACTCAAGTTTAAAAAAAACTTTCGATATGAAGACCTAGCAGTCAAATGAAAAAACTGATTAATTTTTCATCTTTAACAATCAATAATTCTAATCATTAACCTTGTACGATGGTACAGAACTTTTCGTGAGCCAAATCCAATTTTTTTCATCTTCGACAATCAATAATTGTAATCATTAACCTTGTACGATGGTACCGAACTTTTCGTGAGCCAAATCTAAGTAACCCTATTGCTATTATAGGATAAATTATACCTAAACATCCAAATTGTCAATTGATTTTTTTAGTTTTGACTAGGGAAACTATATTCGTCGACTTCATCAATAATAACGACCAGCGACAGTAGACACAAAAATCAGTGTGTATTATGTTAATATCTTGTAACATCTATACCAAAGTTTGTACTAACTAAAATTTTAAAAATATTGTACTTAGTCGAAGACGTTAACATTACTCTTGAGTTGGCGTTTAACTTTAACAAACTGCACGATAATGTGAATTATTTTCGATTAACTAGATTTGAATAAAGGATTTTTTTATGTGACAGTGCTTTTGCTTTTATTAATGGCCAGTTTTAATAATCAAGAATAATCTGGTTCTGAATAACAAAAATATCCTAGCAAAACAGCTCGAGTAGCCCTTACTTTTTACTCGAGTTTGATTATTTCTATTATCCTTACCGTAGAATCTCTACCAATATCTCTTCGTTCTAACAACTTTAAATCGATAAACTTGGTCATTAAAATGACGTGTAGGTAAAGTACCCACACTATGCATGTAAATGCAACAGATGCCTGTTATATTACACCGTGATGCATTAAGCAATGCAGTTTACATGCGTACTAAGCACGCAACCAGGCATAAGACATTAATTACTGTTACTCAGTCTAGAACATTATTTGCGTATTACGTAGGCGACACAGCAATATAATTACTATAACAATGTTAAGCTTCAAAGCACATTATCTCTCTGTGTTGGCGTATAAATTTTAAAATTCTTTTATAACGGCCAAAAAGTCCTAGCTTAGATTCTTTTCTGTATATCAATTTACAAAAGTATAGCGTATCAAGAACAAAGTATTTCGAATCTACTGTCGTAAAAATGGTGTCTTGTCAATAGTCAAAAAGAAAAGGGGAAGGATGACTGGCATTCGTTATGTATTTTTATAAGGTTTATGCCATCAAAAACATAACTTGTCAAAAACCAAGTTTCGCAACTCAGTTGTTATACCGTAAAAAGTTGTGAGAATTCAGATCCCTACTTAAGGGATCTTCTGTCGTAAGTTATTATGTGATTAGCTAACCTAACAAAATATTACAGTGATTATATCAATATTAAAAATCTATTTAATATTCATTCCTGTATAATTAATATTTGCATGCCATTTGAAATGTTTAAATAGGCCTTAGTACAATGTTTTGGATGACCAACCTGTCTGATGTAAACAATCTACCCTATTTACGGCAAATAAATAGTTTTATTTCATTTCATACTTCAAACAAACATAAACCGAATGATGAAATCGAAGATTTTCCCGTACGTTGGTCGTGTGCCGCCAATTGTTTAAAGCTTGGTTGGTAAATTTCAATCAAAAATGTGTGGTAGGTATAAAAATAAACAGAAAACTTTAATATAAACTCATAAGCATGAATCTTTATCGGAAACTTCTTTAATCATTATTATGCTACAGGAAAAAAAAACGTTTTTTTTTGCATCTTCAAACGTGGAGCATCAGGCATCTTTACTTTGCTCATAAAATCCTCTATGTCCTCACATGGCTTGCTAAAAACGTACATTCAGCGTACATATATATTATCCACATCTCTTAATTATCAATTAGTGAGCAAACAGAGTTCGTTGGCAACACGGTTACCTATATTGGAAGACAGTATTTATCGCTACAAAGAGCCAGAGGGCATTAAACATTCGTTAATTTGGATGTACTCTGCTGTAAAAAAAAATAATTGTTAAAGGTTTTCATTTTATTTTCTCGTTTATAGAGATTTTTTTTTGTCGCTGGTTCAAATCCCGTTGAGTGCAAATGTTTGTGTCAAATAAACATTTATGGTATTTCATTAGGTACGTGTTTGTCTGTTTATTACCCGACTGCGCAATGCAAGAGCGCGAAGCGCGACGCGCAGACAGAGTATAGTGTTTAACAGATGTTTGTTCCTTTGTGGCACACTAGAGAACAAACGCCTGGACCGATTTTGATGATTCATACATCAATCGATTCGTCTCAATCATGGGAGTGCTACTAAAGATATGATAGTAATCAAAATTCAATATGGGCAAAATTAGGCGCCATATTGTGACGAAGAAAAAAAAATAAGTTGACAAAATATGTCGAATGGGGTATCACTGTCTAGATAATCGAAAATGATGTTTAGGTTCCTAACACCATTTTTCATTTTATATGATTGTTTAGGATCTACAACGCTTTAAAGTTGCATAAAAGCGCAAGTGGTTACACTTGCGCTTTTATTCCACCCCGGCATTGCACGGGCGAAATTTATTTTAACGGGATAAAATATAGCCTATGTCACTTGAATAAAATGTAGTTATGAAAAAAAATACTAGAAAAAATTCCTCTCGGAGAAGTTGTCAGAGTGGATTTTTTCAACTAAAAATTTTCTTTAGATTTATACACACATCAAAAGTGTCTAGGGATCAAGCATTTTTATGCGGATTTCTTGAGATTGAGATGTGGCTTTGTAATAAATTTATGATTTTATAAATTTATATGGATCCTTTTTGGTGCATTTCATAATTTGAATCAGGAACTGTGAATCAAATTCGAGTAAAAGATGAAAATCAGCTGTCAATATTTTCCCTATAAAAACATACAACGCATTGAAGACATTATTCGTGCTACTGTTTCCCTACTACTGATTAAAACCAACGTTATTATGGAGCGGCGACGTCATTTAAGCAGGGAAGAAATGCTCAGAGCCGTGGGAATGATAGAAGCTGGTTCCCGGCAACGTACTGTGGCTTTAGCTCTGAATAGAAGTCAGAGTGTTATCAGTCGACTTTGGACACGATACCGAAGCACTGGTACCGTGGCTGAGCGCCATGGAGGATGGTATCGCTGCACCACACGGAGACAAGACCGATACATTCAAATCTTAACTCGAAGAGCTCCAACAATAACCGCCATGATGTTAGCCGTGAGGCTTCATCACTCTTCAGGGAACTTAATTAGCGACCAAACAGTCAGAAACCGCTTGCATGAAGTGAACCTTCATTCCCGAAGACCGCTACGGGTACCACCTATAGCAATGCACAATCGTAGGATTCGATATCAATGGGCTCTTGAACACAGAAATTGGGCAGAAGAACAATGGCGTTTCGTGTGCTTTTCTGATGAGTCTCGTTTTGGTATGAGACCGGATACAAGACGTATACGACACTGGAGAACCCCTGGACGCCAACAGCGATTAAAATCCTGCCAGGAAGTCCATCCTTATAGTGGTGGAACCATCATGGTATGGGCGGGTATTTGGATCGGCGGAAGAACTGAGTTGATTTGGATCAGAGGCAACCTCAACGCTCAAATTTATGCTGAGACGATTGTATCAGACGTCATCGTTCCTCTACAAGTGCAAATCGGTCCCTTATTTCAGTTAATGCATGATAATGCACGACCGCACACCGCAAGAGTTGTAAGACATACTCTCGCCGCAGCTAACATCAATGTCCTGCCCTGGCCTGCTCAGTCGCCAGACTTGAACCCGATTGAGCATGCATGGGATATGCTACAGAGAAGAGCTCTGCCGAATATGGAGGGTATCCAGTCGCAAGAAGACCTTTTTTTGTTGTTGCAACGAACATGGGCGGCCATTCCACAGCGTGATTTGGATGAACTCATTTTGAGTATGCCAAACCGATGTTCTTGTGTTGTTAGTGTTCGCGGTAGAAATACGGATTATTAATTGTTTAAGTTACCCAATAAAATTTTAGAGAAAACTGTTATTTCAGTCTTTTTTTCGAACTTTTGTGTTAGTGGTTCAAATGTCAAAAATCCCTTTATTAGGAAAATGGCAAATTTCTTTATTAATGCAAAGGTGACTTGGTTTATCGTTACTGTGACAAACGAAAACACTTTATTTGATGAATCCTTAAAGAAAATTTTAATTAATATCAATCAGGAGAAAAGTTATTGCAAAAATATATGTTGATCCCTAGACACTTTTGATGTGTGTATATCGAGCAGATTAATCAACGATATTGAGATTAATGCTTGAAAATATAATAATAAATAATGTAGCCACCTTATGATGAATAAATTTTCGAAATTGGTTCAGTAGTTTGACAGATTATTTGTTACAAAACATACAACTCTTGCCTGTTAGGATAATAATATGTAATTGATGCAAAAGATTTAAAAATAAAGTAAGTAATAGGTTTATTTGATTATATTGGTAAAAGTTACTGAGCATTTTTGGTAAACAGTGATTCGTTTTTCGGTAATTTATATATACTGGTTGAATAGGATTGAAATTAAATTTGCTTAGTTGTTTTTATTATAGGGCTATACACAGTTTTGTACGTGGTAAAAAAAAATAATTTACAAAGTGTATCAGAAATAACACACACCATGAAAGAAGTTTGGTTGAAATTGGCTTCTGAATCCATTTCAATAAAAAAGTACCTAAAAAAATCAAAATAAAATAATTGATCTAAAGATAATTTTCCCAGAAAAATATTCACGCGGTCCAGACAGCAGGCGGGAATTCAACCCGCACCCTCCGCAATCAAGGCCGACGCACAGACCAACTATGCTACCGCGGCCCTAATCGCCGTGTCAAATTTAATCTACTATTTCTTAGGCTGCAAGGCAGTTGATTGGTCATTCCTTCTTCCAAATTTTAGCAATGTCTTGCACATAACAAAACAAAGCTAACTAACATGATAGAAAGGGGGAATCCTCTAAATTCTCCCAAGGCACGTGGAATAGCAATGTAATAGACACAGTCTATTAAGTGTGATCACATGCGGTTGCGTTACGACTTACGTCGGGCAAGTAAATTTACGTTTAGCTTCAGGAAATACTGTTCTACAAATTCTATTCCACAATTGGACACGACAAACTAACTTGGCAAACCAATTTTAGTTTGAGCGCTTAATGGGGGTAGCATAAAAGTAATCTCGAGCTTCGCGAGTGCTTTTCCATAGATACAAATAAATGTGCGTTGGTAAAACTACAATAAATCCCCAAGTAATATAAACGCGCTGTCGACGGCGCGAGGCGAGCAGGCGGGACGCGCGGAGGAGCGCGGCTCGCGGGGTGAAGCGAGTACGGCAATTTTTCTCTCCGCTGACAACATGATGTAACGCCAATATCGCACGCTGAACGATTAAGCCGCGTACGCCGATATTTCAGACTTGCCCCTACTAACTGTCAAAGTGTCGGGGAGAATTCTGTATGCGAACCTTACACAAACATCCGCATATAGACGTTCTGGAGAGCAGTTTATCATATTTGCTATCAACTGAAAATAACACGATAGACGTACGACATAAGCCTTACATTGATTTTAGAAACAATAAAATGAAAAGAATGGATAAACCGCTAGGAATATTGCGTCACGAACATTAGTGGATTCGAAAAGCATGCAAATATGCACATTCAACATTTATTCCCTATCATGCGACTGGCTATAAAACAGAAATAAAAGCGACTAATCTCGAAGAAGGAACGTCCGTATCGTTCGGAAAGGGTAGTTGGGAAGTCGGATCACGCAGGCAGGCAATCACTCGATAATAAACGTGGAGCGAGTCGAGTGGCGCGGCGCAGTGAGGCCTCACGTACTGCTGACACCGCCTTCCGGCTGCATAGGTAGCGCCGCCAACTCGCTACGACATGCTACAACTGATGACACTCTGCCAAATCTCATCTACAAACAATATTCAGCAATAAAACAGTACACCGCAGCGTCTGGCTGTTTATACAAACAATGAATATATGAGCAAATAAATATGACTGTGTTCCTATATAATCATCTAATTTGTCTGTCACAATTATAAAGAATGTCTATGTGACATTGGCTGGAAATGAAACGAACTAATGGATATTAATTAGTAGTATCCGTAGCAAGTTAAACAAGATTAATGGAATGTAATAACAGAAGATAGCTGGTTATATCAATTTGCTCTGTTACAATTTGTGTAGGAAGATATATAAGCTTAGTTACTATTTAATATAAATGACTCTACTTTTTATCCCCATATCCATAAATAACTAAGGGCTAGGACACGGCAGCGGAGTCGATGATAAACGACGCTGAGCCGGCGCCCGAGCGTCGGCCGGTGGCCGCGAAAAATACAACTGTCATCTTGAGTGATGGCAAAATAACACCCGAGTCATGCTCCGCTCTGCATGCCAACAGCTATTGTGCCTCTTTGTAGTCGAGCCCTTATTACATAGATTACATAAAGGCATGTCAACCAAAGTGCTGGAGGGGCGCGGATTCTGATCGTCAGCCCGCGTATTAGTTTCACGCGCTGGAAACGAGCTAAGTACGTATACATAAAACTAGTCGATACAAAATACTGTTGTATGCTAAACTTCTTTTCATGATATCCTTTACACTGAATAAAGTTACAAACCAATGTGAAATTGTTTTATTATACCCAATGTAATTTCGAAAAGGTAGCTAATATTTAAATTATGTTTTATCTGACGTCATCAAAATTTACCGATATTTTCTTCCTCTTTTACGTATCTTGTTTCAATCAGCATCTGTTTATTTATACCACGACAGTATGATTGTCAATATGTCTATCGCGATCGTAACCTTTATCATCATTCTCACCATCACATAGCATATCACAGAGACAGTTTAGTAAGTTAATCAAAACAAAACTTAAAGTTCGTTTGTCTAAAATTAACGCACAGTACAAATACTAACGTCGCATTTCAGAAAAGTTACAGGTAAAATCAGTGTTCTACCAGAAATACCGATACCCTCTGGCTGGTAATAAAACACAAGACAATTGATTGTTACTATTGCAGTCACGTCGTTCAGTTACTGTTTTCACGTCTGACGTAATAACGTTAGCAACAAACTTATGGTACAAACGTGACCCGTTACTCGGTGCCATTCTTTACTCTCAGTGATCCTCTTCTTAATATATTTTGGCGTTATTAGGCAATAGCAGAATCAATAGACTTAACAATTAACAACCGAACAAAATTTAACATTATGAAATAGGGTTGTGTTCTCCCGTTAATACGTAAATTAACATTTATAAAAGCAATATATCAAATTGATTTACAACATTGTGTGACAATATTTCACGCTTGGTTTATTACTTCGCTGCGATAAATCAAATGTAAAATTTGATGAGCTTCAAAGTTTTGTAAGACAAATACAAAGGTAGGAATAATCGTTATTAATTTCTTAATAGTGTTCAAACACGAAACTATGCGAAGTGTAGTACCTTCCTAAAAGAAACAAAAATTCCTATAGAGTTTGACCAAAATCCTTTAGGTAAAAACACGATTCGTGATCAGAAGATAAGAGAGCAAAAAAACTGCCAGTTTCAAAGCGCAACAATGGCGGCAACGCAGCAGACAGCGATAACGTGTTACACGGGGACGGCCGACGCATTCCGCCACGCCGGTAAAACAAACCGAATGATGAAAGCCGCCATGTCAAATGTCACAGACGAAAAGCGTTCGCGCGCGTAGATTCGATATTCGCCTGCAGGCTACGCGGCCAGAATCTAAAGTGGTGTAATATTACGGTCATCGTTACACGACTTTAGACCCAATCGGTCCCGAAATATTTTTATTACTATTATTATTATTATTTACTTTGTGAACCTTATTTTTATTTATAGTGCTCAGTCATTCCACTGAGATAACCTTTAGGCACATCGCTCGATATTATAAAGCCTACTCTATAGTGCTTCTTAATGTTTTTGCAAAGCAGACACAAATCAACTTATCATCATCCTCTTAATCCACGTATTGGGCGGAGGACAGGAGTTAATATGACGGAACAGTTAAAACGTTTCATAACCCACAACGCTGAATCAGTACGTTTTTGTGAGTGCTAACGACTGCAAAGGCAGTCAGAATCAACGGCTTAGGGCTTCACCCTAGTAATTTCTAAGTTGCAGTCGCATAAGTTCGGTCTCAGAAATTCGGCCAAATGGGCGTCTTTTATTCTGATGATATCCAACGTTTATAGCGAATATTTGTGTCGTGTATTGTAAGGCTTTGGTAAAAAATACTTACCTTTGATTTTTTTGTTTTCTTTGGTTAAATCATTCCAATCCTCGAAACAGTTTCCAGCGACTTGTATTGACTTATATCATGATTTTTCACTATATGACTGAAAAATTCCATAGACATGGTCGTTGTTTAACTTCTAACGCGAACACAATTTGGTTGGAATTAATGCATGTGAGTCGGCAGATAAGTCATTTTACCTCGTATTGTGAATAAATAAATAAATAAATAATCAAATGAATCAAACAGGACTTTTCTATGAAACCGAATGCAACTTAAATTCGCGACTCACAAACTCAAACATTTACGCTAGTTTGGCTTCACCCATCCTTCGAAAACATGAAGCCCAACATAATAAATTCCTGGTCACCTATCCTACAACCGGCTATTGTTTTGTAACTTTTACTATCACAACCCAAACGCTATAGTTACTGCGTCATTGATCAATCAAATCAACTTTTACGTTGAATTTCTAGTGACAATCTTTATATATATAATTCTTCTGTGAGTGTGTATGTCACTGAACTTCTCTTAAACGACTGGACCGATTTTGATGAAATTTTTTGTGTGTGTTCAAGGGGATCTGAGAATGGTTTAGATTCACAAAGACGTGTAGACAGGACAACGTCTGTCGGGTCCGCTAGTACTTTATAAAATCATATTTTTATAACAATAAGTCTGTATAAAATGAAATCTACTGTACCGGTGAAAAGGACCGGTGGGAACTATACTCTGCTTTAGACACGTTAATGTGAATTAGATCCAGATTGGTTGTGTCCAACGTGGCCGTTGAACACAAGAGCACCTGTGATTGATAGCCGCGTCCGTTTCACTCTCGCTACGAATATTTCATTAAGTGAACCTCGCAGAGCCACCATGCATCATAGGCTATGTTCGGGGGAGCCACGTCGACGCTCTGATCCACTCGGCTTAGTATAGAAATTAATAGGCGAAGTGCCGCGGCGCGCTGCCATGTGACAAAGGCTGCGGATGAATTAAAAAATCCCGAAACAAAGATAATGTATTCCAAATTTATTCATGGACGTTATTATTGCATTAACTTTATATGGGTATCGTGCGCCTGGCGCGGGTTGTGCGCTTACTTAGTTAGCAATATTGCAGAGCCAAGTCTGAAGTGTTTGAACACGCAGTTGGATTAATGGGTGCTGGAAAGAACTCCTACACCGAAAGACATGTTCAAATATATGTTAGTCCAGCTTCTACCAGCACTGACGCAATCATTTATAGTTTTAGCTGGCAGTCGGCACTAGAGTAGCTGTTGTCACTAGGACTCTAGATTTTATAGTGTATTATCCGAAACGTGCTTACTTTGGTGATAGGCTACAAATATTTATTATAATTTATTATCTTTGTCAATATAGGATGTTCATTATTTAAATGCAGGCACTCGGTACGCTGCGAGTCCCTCGCCACGCTGTAGGTACTCAACCTTTATCTATCGAACTGCATGTTTTTAGCGATGCATCGCAGACCGCGTACGGCGCTTGTGTTTATGTTTAAACTGTTGATCATGATAACATAACCGTGAGATTGCTTTTCTTTAAGGGCAAAGGTCGCGCCTTTGAAACCTCCTAGTATACCACGTCTCTAACTTTCATAAGCTGTAAGAAATTAAAAAAAAAATGGATGCGTGTAACTTATGTACGCGCGTGAGAAGTTATACTTCTTTAGCATCATTAAAATTATTTTTTAATTGCATGCAAATAATTAATAATTACAATAAAATAATAAAAGGACTGGAAAAGGATAGTTAACACAGTCAATTAAGTTCAGTTTTAATTTGAAAAATTAAATAAATATTCAAAATATTCAATTAAAATCACTACTGAATTTAAGTTATTAGTCCATATGTAATTAGCACTTGTAAGTAACTAAAACACGTTGTGTCTATATAGAAACTAGAAACATGTGGATAAATATTATAAATATGAAAACAGTGATCAGAGGCGGCGAGCGTGCCAACATTGTTTTTGACAACGCGATCATCTTATGGAGCTCCGTGGATCGTTCAAAGTACCTTTCGAACAGATGTCTAATAATGGTGGATTATTAACCACTAAGTGGTTAATAATCCACCATTATTAGACACTAACATTCATAACGCGCCCGCGGCCAACTTCATGGTGTTACTATTGTGTTACAGTGATGCGCGCGCATCTCGAAATTTCACTCACATGATTTTTTCATAACGCGCCCGCGGCCAACTTCATGCTGTTACTTTTGGGTTACAGTGATGCGCGCGCATCTAAAAATTTCACTCTCATCATTTTTTCATAACGCGCCTAAAGAAGTATAACTTCAATACCGTTTGTAATAATAGGCAAAATGCCTATAAAGTTTTATTAATACATTGATGTGCTATTGCACCACGGTACTTTTATGGTGTCACCCGTGATTTCGTCGGTAAGATATTCCAAAAATAATGTTGCAAAACCTCGAAGAAAGTTTAGAAAAAAACCTCGAAAAAGACAAAAGTTTTATTCTTCTTATTTGGAGAAAAACATCTGTGATCCTCCTCAAGGATATCGCATCCTTGAGGTGAAGCTATGATAATATAAGGTTCACTTGTGTAGGGGTGTTAGGTCGGACAACCTCCTCGTGGTGCACCCTGGGCAACGTCGGCTTGAGCGGAATCCATGCTCGCCGGCGGCTAATGGTCTGACAAGTGGCTCCCGTGGTGAGCGGGCGTAATATGGCTGGATTCTATTCGGCGGCCGCATTTCATGGCTTGTGGGGGCGATTTTCGCAAAGGCGCTTGCGCCTGTCGGTTACCACGGCTGGCGTCCTGGGGAGCTTGGGCCGCGACAGTCGTGGTGTGTCCGTTCACGGACGGGGCGGTTGTGGTGCGAATTCCGCGTCGCTTCCGGCCGACCCGTAACCCTGCACATGGTGCGGGGCCGGGGGCCTCCACCTTTCGGGGTGGGGGCTGCAAGGAGACAACCTTTTTAAAAATCACAATGACGAGGCCAGGTAGGGTCCCCCTCGCCCGGAAGAGGGGAAAAACCATGATGATGAGTTCGAACAAAAATACTATTACCCCAAGGGGTACTAATCCCCCCCGTAGGACCGCGAAAGGCGGCTCCGGGCTACCGGTGTATTCTGGGGCCGGTCGAACTTCTCGTCATACTTCCTCATGCGATCCCGTCGAGAGGAGCGGGCGCCAGTCGGTATCCGGGCCTGCTGGTGTTAAATCTGTAACCGAGGCGTTGGTGGGAGACCCATGTGACCCCGTCGGGAACGGGCACTCGTCGATATCCGGGTCGGCGAGTGGTAAATCTGCTACCGAGGCGTGTGTGGTCGTTTTCGAAAAAGGCCCTTTTGGCCAACCCAAAGACCCTACTCAGGGCCAACCCGAAGGCCCTTCTCAGGGCCAACCTGAAGGCCCTTCTCAGGGCTAATCCAAGGACGGTGCACTCCTTTGCGAGAGTGCTGTGGACCTATGACGCCAGGTCGCGGGCCGCCGTCGTGTGCGCACACAATTTGTAGTGCTCCGCGTCAAAGTGTTATATACCATTTTCAGTGCAGCTGAAAAGCGCCTGAAGGTTTCAGTTCCTCAACTATAGTACATTGTTAAAGTGTTATATATACGATAGGACGATAATTTTGTGTTTTTTGTGCTGTTTATCTAGTGTTTAAGTGATAAGTGTGCAAGACGTTGGTGCATATCCAGGAAAGTGCCTGTTTTCTGTGCCTGGAGGCGCGAAACGGGCGCAATCAGGGAAGTACCCCACTTATATGAACTAGATATAAGTAAAGACAGTGACTTTTAATAGTTTTTAGTGTTATTTTATGTTAATTAGCTTTTAAATTGTAGGTTAGGCAGCACGTGGTTATCTCCACGTGCTTTTTAGGTTAGGACCACGCGGTCAACTACCCCCCTATTTTAATTTTTATATCTTATTGAAGGTAGGACGTGAACTCTTTTCACCATTAGTTGTAGGTAGATTATTACTAATTTGGTGTGACAGGTGACGTCTGCCAGATTGACCCTTGTGTGGCGGGTGTGTCTGTGGCTGACACGGTGTATTCTGACAGCTGTCGGCTTGACGGCTGTCACTCCGTTTGGTGTTGCCAGTCGTGCTAAACTATTTTGCACAAACGTAGTGTTGCAAGTGATAATATATCTGCACAATTTTGTGCATATTATTAGGAGTGCAGATACGGTATATTGACAGTCTAGACAATGAGTGGCTCGGAAGGGGGATTGCCCCCTCCAAATGTTTTCAGACCACGGTCGTCTTTGCCTGGAGGGGCCAGGCGGTAGGACGCAGGGTGTCCCACCAAGGACTCCGAGCCCACCGCAGAAGCGGTCTATAATGGACTCGGCGGCGCACATCTCGTCGGCCGTGTATGATGCAGTGATGGCATCATTGTCCCCGGGACCTTCGCCTCCACCTCCTCCGCCGACCCCGAAGACACCGGTAGCTGTCAGGGAAACCGCGAAGCGGATGTTGTCCCCGGACCAATGGACGAAGGTGACCCGTCCTAAGCGGAGGCAACAATCAAAGGTGGGGGGACCTACGGACGCCGTCGGATTACCGGACACCATATTCTAGTGAGGAGGAGTCAGAGGATGCGGCGGGGGAGGCGTTCACCGACTACTCTAAGGCCACGTCGAGACAGCTGCTAGCGGGCGCTGATGCGGCGTCTCGAGCGATATCGCTTATTGTTGGAGGATCCAGCTCGCGGCTTAACAAGACCGATTTGGCTAGAATAAATGAAAATTTATCGGGAATCATGGAAATTGTGGCCCATTTGGGACTAGTTGCTGAGGAAGGGCGCAAGAATGTCAGTTGCGCCAGAACAAAAGCGGACGCAATAAATATTGCATGGGAACGAGAGAAGGAGCGAGCGACGAGAGCATGTGCTGAGGCGGAAGCGGCACGGGCGGAGGCTGCATCGGCAGCATCACGGGCGGATGAGGCGGCCACGGCAGCAGCCACAGCAGCCATACGTAGCCGTAATGAAGAGGAGGCGAGCGGACCCGCTACGTATGCAACCAAGTTGCGCTCCGGTATACCGTCGGCGCCCGTGGTGGCGATATACCCAGCGGAGGGTTCCACAATTAAGGATTCGGAGAAAACAAAGGCGACATTAAAGACCTCCATAGCCCCCGCACAGCTGAACATAAATGTAAACCGAGTCCGAAAGGTGGGGAATGCGGGAGTGGTTGTACAGGCAAGAACCAAAGAGGATATTATCAAGATAAAGGCGGCATTGCCGAGCTCGGTAAAAGCTAGTGACCTCAAAGGCAGGGAGCCACTTGTGGTGATCAGAGACCTTGAAGGGAAGGATCCATCTTTCGAAGAGGTCATGACAATGGTCCAAAAACAGAACTTCGACACGGATGTGAAGTGGACTCTTGAAGCCTTCAAGAGCCAGGGGAGGTTGGCCTTTCGGAAGAGTCGGAGGGGTTCACCGCATTCAGCCATGGTGATATCTTGTACCCCAGAAATTAGGAAGGCATTAGTATCAAAGGGCCGACAGTATATAGGATGGGAGATCTGTCGGGTGGAGGATTTAACTACAGCAATGTGCTGCGGAAAGTGCTGCACGTACGGGCACAGTGAGAAGAGGTGCAAGCAGGAGGGCCAAACCTGCACCAAATGCACAGGACACACTGCGGAAGCATGTTCGCGGGAAAATCCCAGGTGTGCCACATGCCACAGGTTTGGACAAAAGGGTGCTGATACACACCTTACGGGAGCAAGGGACTGCCCCGCAAGAATACACGCCGAGCGGAGAATGGTGGAAATAACGGCATACTAATGGCTCCAACAAAGTGTACAGTCGGCCAAATAAACTTGGCGGGGGCAGAGCTTCCCACATTGGAACTACCAAGAGTCGCTGAGGAGTTGGGTCTAGGGCAGGGTCCTGGATTCCCTGAAGGGGAAGAAGGTCGTAATAGGGGTAGATTCCAATGCGCACTCTCCGATGTGGTACTGTGAACCGCGGCAGTACACTGGACGTGGGCCAGACGACACGCATCGCCGTGAATCCATGGAGGCGTTTATCCTGGCTCGAGGCCTGCAGTTGGCTAACAGGGAGGGTGAACCCTCGACCTTTGCCATTGCGAACGGAGCGTCTAACATCGACCTCACACTAACAACCAGAGGCGTCCCGGCAACGGGATGGAGAGTGTGGGAGGATAAAATTGAGAGCGACCACCGGCTCATTACGTTTGACCTGGCAAGTACGAGCACTCCACGCGCTGGGCTGCTAGAAGAGCTTCCGAGACTCAGGGATCGCAGTGTGGACTGGCCTCTCTTTGAGCGTCGGATCCATGGGCGGGTGGATAACATTAAGTGGAAGCGTCCCGCCTCAGCTGTCTGTGCTCAATTCGCAGCTCTTGTTTTGAGCACCGCGAAGCAGACGCTGGGGGTGACTCGGGGCACGATTGGTGGACGCCCGAGCTTGATCGGATGCGTCACCTCAATAATAAGTTGAGACGAGCCTGGCAGTCCACTCGCCGGGCCGGCGGCCTGGTTGAGGCGGAGGCCAGAGGACGCTTTCATGTGCATAGGCGTAGGTACAGGGCGGCCATGGAGGAGGCGCAACTTTTGCACTTTAGGAAAATCGCTGATTCCGTAAACCTGGACCCTTGGAGACAGGCCTACCGAGCCGCGAGTGGGAGGTCTAGGCCTCCCCGTAACGTAATTAATGGCACAAAGTTTGCCGAAGGATATGCTGGGAGTGTGGACGAGGCCATGCACAGCCTTATGTATGCTCTCTGTCCGGACGACGATGTGTCTAAGGACGGCGAGTATCACCGGCAAGTGCGCTTACTGGCCTCGTTCACACCCTCAGGAGAAGATGCGCCGCCTCCAAAAGACAGCATGATCGCGGGAATAGTCAAGGATTTGCCGAACACTGCACCGGGTATCGATGGGGTCTCCGCTCGCATTGTCAAACACGTTTGGGCAGCCGCGCCGGTGGAATTTACTGAAATCCTTAGGCGATGTGTCCAGGAGGGACGATTTCCTGATACGTGGAAGGACGGCAGGCTGATTGTCCTCCCGAAAGGGAATGACAGGCGGCTTTCCGACCCGAAAGCGTATCGCCCCGTCACTTTGTTGCCGATCTTTGGTAAGATTTTGGAACGCGTAATGCTAAGGTGTGCACCGCAAATTACCAGGGGGTTATCGGACTGCCAGCAGGGGTTCACACGGGCCAGACGGTAACCGCCCTGAAGGAAATCTTTAGGGTGGCTAGAGAGAACTCGTTGAAGTATGTTCAAGCGGTATTTTTGGACATCTTTGGGGCCTTTGATAATGCTTGGTGGCCCATGATCTTGCTCAAGGTAAAACGCGGGGGATGTCCGCCTAACATCTTTAGGATGTTGACGGACTACTTCGCCAATCGCCGCGTGGGCTTGTTCGTGGGTGATCGGGTAGTGTAGAAGGCAGCGACGATGGGTTGCCCGCAGGGATCGGTGTTGGGACCTACGCTCTGGAACGTGCTTATGGACGACTTGCTTCGACTGCCATTATCCGGGGGGGGGGGGGAGGGGGGAAGCATGGTGGCGTACGCCGACGACGTCACGATCCTGATAGAATCCGGATCCCGGGCGAGCATAGAGGCCACGGCCTCTACGGTTTTACAGCTCGTCGGTGAGTGGGGGGCCCGTAACAGGCTGGACTTTTCTCCTGCAAAGTCTGCAACTATGACGATCAGGGGAAAATTCCAGCGGTCACCCACCATCCGCTTCAGGGGGACTTCCATCAGGAGCGTGACGTCGGCCACTGTGTTGGGTGTGGCGGTCGACTCGAGTCTCTCGTTCGCGCGGCATGCGGCGTCGATAGGGGAGAGGGAGGCAAATTGCTTCGGCAAAATGTCGAGAGTATCGGCGGCTTCTTGGGGAGTTCGGTACAAGGCCTTAAAGGTTTTGTACCGCGGCACTTACATCGCCACGGTGACGTATGCTGCAGCATGTTGGTACGAGCGCGCGTCCCTTCACGTTGTGCGCAGTGCGCTTTTGTGCACCCAGAGACCGTACCTGTCGACGAGCTCTGTCGCTTTGCCGGTCTTGGCTGGTGTCTTACCGGCCGACCTCGAGGTAACTCGGGCAGGCAGACTAGGTGATGCACGCGAGTCCGCGGTTACCATTGAGGAGCTTCGGAGCGCCAAACTCAGGATCACTGAGTCCGTCAATGCTGAATGGCAGAGACGTTGGGACACGTCGGAACAGGGGAGGGAACTATATCGGTTCTTCCCGGAAGTGGAGGCCCGACTCAAGTTTACTTGGGTCGAGCCTGACTACGAAACCTCGCAACTGCTGACGGGACACGGCTGTTTTAGGGGTAGGCTTCACAGAATGAAGCTCGCGGAGGTGGGGTCGTGCTACTGTGGGTGGGAGTAGTAGAGGACGCATACCACGCTCTGTGGGAGTGTAAGCTCTACGGGGAGGCGCGTAGGGAACTTCTTAACAGTGTGAAGGTGCTTGAGGTTGGGCCGGTCTACTATCGCGACCTTGTAGGATCTGAGGCGAACTTCAGGCAGCTACGGGACTTCGCGCGTAGATGGCACAGGATACGGAGTGGACTCGAGGGAGGTAAAGAAAGAAGACAGCGAGCAATACTGGAGTACTGGAGGTATAGTAAATGGAGGCTAGCGGTACCACTACATAGTGGGCACTGGACGGCTGGGATGGCGACGAAGGCGTTTCGTGTTCGTCCGCCCCAGAAAGGGAGAGGGACCTTAGGGACAAGGACATAGATAAAGAATAATTTGTAGGGAGTCAAGAAAGTACGCGCGGTGGAGGCCATTCCGCGCGTATCTCCCGCTGCTTCGGCCTGCATAACCAAGAAGGTTCGCCAGGCCATGGGTGGTTGGTGGGATTTGTAGGGTAATCCTTGAGGTGGCTAAAAAGTCGTCGCACCTTAGTGGGCCATTCCAAAAGACCCTGAAAAGGTAGCCCAATCCATACAGGATTGTTTCGAGGAAGTGACCCAAAAGTCCATCACCCAGGATATGAGGGCGCTCAAAGCGGAAAACACCGTCTTGAGCAAAGAGCTTGCCGAGCTTCGGCAGAGCGTGTCTGAACTAAAGCGGGAAATTAATTCACTCAAGAGAAGAAGTCGCCCGAGCACCCTCACATCCATGAGCTGTGAGGAGGTAGAGATGGTGGTTGAGGAAACTCCCCCTACTCCCTCCACTCCAGCTCCGCCGGTGTCGTTACGTCCTTCGCCCGCTGCTGGCCCGGCAGTTATTTTTGATGAAACAGAGCTTGGCCTGCAGGACTTTGAGGCCCAGATCATGCGGGCAGTGGGCAATATGCTGGAGGCCCGCTTCGAGGGTTTGCAGGAGCGCCTCCTTCCTGAGAGGCGCTACCGTCCAAAGCCCACCTACTCCGAATTGGCCAAGTCAAAGCCAAAAGCGCAAAAAAGGTGTGGAAGGATTGCCGGGCCAGACTCTGCCAAGGAAGTCGGTCAAAAGCCAGACAAGCCCAAACTGGCTAATCCCAAATCGGCCGCTGTGATCGTGACGCTTGACGCCGCGGCGGTCGAGAAAGGGATGACCTATGGTGAGGCCCTGGGCAAAGCCCGGATGGCCCATAATTTTGACGAGATGGAGTTTGGAGACTGAGGTGCCGAAATACGGCCACGGGGGCCCGCATCATAGAGGTTTTCGGCACCTAGTCCAAGGAAAAAGCAGACCAACTTGCCGGCAAGTTGCGAGAGACCTTGTCAGAAGTGGCAAAAATAATCCAGCCGGTCAAGTGTGTGGACCTTCGAGTCTCCGGTCTGGACGAGTCCATATCGAAAGAGGAGCTGGTCGCATTGATTGCCAGGAAAGGCGAATGCCAAAGGGAAAAGGTGAGGGTCGGAGAAATCCGGTCTGGAGGCTTGGGCTCGGCACTGGTCAAGTGCCCAGTCACCGTGGCCGAAAAAGTCACCGCCGGGCGCCTGCTTATCGGGTTTAGTTCGGTGAGTGTGACGGTGCTTGAGACCCGACCCATGCGCTGCTTCAAATGCTATGGGACGGGTCACTCTAGAGAGCTCTGCCCCTCCTCTATCGACAGGAGTGGGCTTTGCTTCCGCTGTGGTGAGAACGGCCACAAAAGCTCCACATGCAGCATGGAGCCGCATTGTGCTGTGTGTTCGGATTAAAAAAAACCGGCGGGGCATGTGATGGGGGGGAGAAAGTGTAATCCTCCTCAAACGAGGGGGAAGATCCTGGCATCTCAGTCAAGGCCCCCCACTGAAGGCAATACCAGTGCAGCTGGCCTGGAGGACGCGATGGAATCTTAATCTCATGGATTTAAGACGACCATTGAGCTTCATCCAGTCTAATTTAAACCATGCCACCAGGGCCCAAGATTTGCTGCTGCAAGTCCTGGCGGAATGGTCCGTTGATGTCGCCGCCGCTGCGAAGCCATACTTTGACCCTACTCGTCTGGGAGGGTATCGCCTTGGTCGGTGTATACTTCCCCCACAACAGACCGCTAGTAGATTTCGAGGTGTACCTCGTGGCTGTTGGAAGCGTCGTTCGGCGCGCGGCTCCTCACCAGGTTCTCTTCATGGGGGACCTGAATGCCAAGTCAAGGTTGTGGGGCAATCCTTCTACTAATGCTCGCGGCGAGGCCGTAGAACATTGTGCTGCCGCTTCTGGCCTCTCCCTTCTTAATAGGGGGAGTGCCCATACTTGTGTGCGCCGTTTGGGCGGGTCAGTTCAGTGGACGTCTCGTTCGCCACCCCTGCCCTCGCGCGAAGGATCCACGACTGGAGGGTGATGGCGCGGGTGGAGTCTCTCGGATCATCGGTACATCCGATTCGAGATTCCCACCCAGCGCTCCCCGCCCCCCCCAGGTCCCGCAGAGAGACCGTCCACCACGTTGGGCGTTAAATCGTTTGGACAGAGAAATAGCAGAGGAAGCGGCCATAGTCCAAAGGTGGGGTCTGCCGCCCATGAACGGTCCAAACGTTGAAGAGGGAGCTACCCACATCAGGGAGGCACTCACGGAAGTGTGCGAGGCTTCCATGCCTCGGTCGCGCCCTCCGAAGGACCGTCGCGCGGTGTACTGGTGGTCCCAGGACCTGGCGGACCTCAGGACGGCCTGCACTGCGGCTCGTCGTTCTTACACGCGCTACCGCAGGCGGCGTGTTCGGAACCCGCAAGTGGAGGAGGGCCTGTACGACCGATACAGGGAGGTCAAGACAGCCCTGCAAGTGGCCATCTCGCGCTCCAACGAGGAGGCATGGGAGGAGATGCTGCAGGGCCTGAATCAAGATCCGTGGGGGCGCCCTTACAAAGCGGCCCGCAACAAGTTGCGAGGGCGCGTTACCCCCCTTACTGAGACCATGGTCCCCGAACTTCTGCGTTCGGTGGTGCAAAAGCTGTTCCTGGCATTTGACGGCCACACTCCGCCAAGCATGGCACCACCGCCTGTGGGAGACGAGGCCTCTTTCGACGGTGATCCTCCTGTCATCGAGGATGAAGAGTTTCGCTCGGCAACCGCCCGACTGAAAGGCAAGCAGACTGCTCCTGGTTCCGACGGAGTTCCGGGTAAGGTCCTGGGACTTTCCTTGCGTCATTTCGAAGACCGCCTCCGAGAGCTGTTCGATGCGTGTCTTCGCACCGGGCAGTTCCCAAAGCTCTGGAAGGATGGAAATCTGTGTCTCCTGCGCAAGGACAGCCGTCCCGCGGACGACCCTTCGGGCTATCGTCCAATCGTGCTGCTGGATGAGGTCGCCAAGGTGTTTGAGAGGGTTGTTGCCTCCCGCCTCATCCAGCATGTTTCAGAGGTGGGCCCGAATCTGACCCGTAATCAATTCGGCTTCCGCGTGGGACGCTCCACCATTGATGCGCTTACGGGTCTAAAGGAGCTGGTGGAGGATGCCACTAGCAGGAGGGAGACGGTGTTGGCTGTGTCTTTGGATATCGCCAACGCTTTCAACAGTCTCCCCTTTTGCACTATCCTGGAAGCGCTCCGATATCACGGGGTGCCCCATTACCTGCTGCGGGTACTTAATTGCTACTTGGAAGGAAGGGACGTTCGTTACATGGGCCGGAGTGGTATGCGCTATGTCCCGCGGCGTTCCACAGGGCTCTGTACTGGGCCCCCTTCTGTGGAACGTCGGGTACGATTACATCCTTCGTGCCACCCTCCCCTCGCGAGTGAAGCTATTCTGCTACGCAGATGACACGCTCGTCACCGCGAGAGGGAGGGACTTGGAGGAGACCCTCAGGCTGGCCTCGGTATTCACCACTCTGGTGGTGAGAATAATTGAGTCGCTAGGTCTGAAAGTGGCCCTGCATAAAACCGAGGCTCTTCTTTTCCACGGGCCTCACAGGGGAGCGCCACCTAGCACTGAGATAGTTGTAGCCGGGGCCACGGTGCCCCCAGAAGCCGCAGAGAGTCCGACATAAGCCCACGGGGTATGCGAAAAAAAAAGGTTCACTTGTGTAAGTTTACATCGCCCCCTCGATGCTCCACCAATTGCCTGTTAGGGATATTTTATACTTATGCCGTGAATCTAAATATATTGACGATATGAATAATTGTCTCTTATATTTTCTTTCTATTTTAATCAATAACATCAGTAGAAAAGTTATTTTAAGAGATAACCAATTTTTCTTTTCTTTGTGACGTGAAAAATAATTAAATTGCATATAAACATCATATTCACAATAGATTTATGAATCACTTAACAAGTATACCTGGTTATAAAATTAATCTTAGAAACAAGAACTTCAATGTTATTAAACAAATAGATCCATTAATAATGTACAGTTAATTATGAAACAATCGCCTGTCCGTAAATCTTAAGTAGGGAGAGCTCCTTTAGATGAAGCTAGTATAAATATGGATTATAGTAGTTTATGATACTGTTGCATAATAAGGGTTTTATAACATGAGTGTGTTTTAAAAAAACGAGCCGTAGGCGAGTTTTTTTATAGTATCACACGAGTGTTATTAGACCAAGTTATGTACAGTGTCATACACTACTTTATCTACTCTCATACTATAATACGTAAAACAATTGGCGCCAAGTTGCAAACATCGATTGCGCATGCGTGTTGCGTCGTCGCGGACTCGTTCAATGAAACCTTTTTAAAGTAGAGGTTCAACCTCTTTGGTCCAGCTGGAGGTTGTATAGGTGTATCGTTATGATTAAAAAGTTATATTATGTTACAGGTGTCCATACAAGACCTGTATCGTAATTAAACTTTGTTTTTATTATTTTTGGCCTGTACGTAATGTTTGTCATAAGCATTTTGTTTTCAGTTTTAGAATCTTTGTATTATAGTATTAAAGTAGATAAAGAATATAATCAACGATATTTTCAAATTTATTGAAATACATGAGAAAATAACTTTCTTGTAGCGGGTCAACCGCAGCGTTGCTACCGCCGCGTGAAATAACACACGTCTCAGAGGATAGCTAATAATGCGGGCGAAGAAAACTTCGGTATGTGAGAGAAGCGCAGGGGGTACGCGAGGAGGGGCACGTACTCGCTAACTTGCAGGCACATCCAAATCCAAGCCTGCGCCCCGGGTTTATTACTCCACTGATATTTACATACCTCTATGGGTGTTAGTGGACTTAATGCATACTCGCACTTGTGTGATGTACCAAATCTTATGCAAGAAGGATTAACAAGCCGAGAACTTTATCGCGGCTAAACGTCATAGCCAGGCTTACACTATTTATTAGATATTAACAGTTAACTGTGAAATGAACGTAGAACAGAAATGCCTTTAAGAAACGCGAGGCCAACTCGGGTGATTAAGTGTATTATTTAAATGCAGTCTCCCAACGCGGACGTCTCAAACGAGAAGGGGGCGCGCCACTCGCGGAAAACGGAAGACGAGTCCTCTTCACAAAAGGAAGAAGAGGTATTTAAATTAGGGTAGTCGCTGAAAAAGTAAACTAACAACATTAGCGGGTGGAACAATGGCAGGGCACACAAAGAGACGGAACAACCTCCACGTATTAGTGCCGCTATTTGTTGAGCGCACGGTACGCGTACATTTTAACTACTCCTGCCTGAGAAGCTTTCCGGGTCGATTATTCTCTAAAAGGATTGTTCAAATTTCACAGAATCACAAAATTCTCGGAGTGATGCTCCGAACGCGGCCAATTAATCTTCACTGGGGTTACAAAAGAGGAATTTGGTGTTACGTTGATATTAAATAGCTCGGAATCGTGAAATCTGTGAAAGTAATTTGAATGTTACGAGTTATATGTTAGACATTTATTTGGCTTCACAAAAATTCGTCTTCTTCTTCCTGCCCTTATCCCATCTTTATTTGTGGTCGGGCCTTGTTGTGCATTTGCGCCAGGCGATTCAGTCCCGGGTTGTCATCTGTGATAGTTTTTGGGATTTCAAATTTCTTTCCACGGTGGACCACTAAGAGGCTGGTGGTCTGCCCCTAGCTCTTTGTTTTGTGTTGATGTTGAGCAGTTTTCACGGAGTAGTTTTTTTCTCGTCTCATCACATGACTGTGCCATCTGCGCCTGTCCTCTTTCAGTTTCTCAGTTACAGGAGCTACCTTAAAGGAACCTCTCACGAATTCGTTTCGCACCCTATCCAAGCGCGTCACTCCTCGCGCCCAGCGGAGCATTTTCATCTCTGCTGTGTGTAGTTGTTGTTCGTGTTTCCTTAATGAAGCCCGACACTCAGAGTCATAGAGTATTGCTGGTTTGACGCCAGTTAGTTTTATTCAGCTTTCCTTTGGTTTGGTTTTAATAGGCATTTTGGGATCACATAGTACGCCTGACAAAGATCACCACTTCATCCAGCCCGCATTAATTGTGTGGTTCACGTCTACATCAATGGAACAATCCAAAGCCAGTTTAGACCCTAGATATTTAAAACGGGACACCTTAGGAACATTGTTACCATCAATTACGATGCTGCAGCCCACTTTTTCAAGTCCCCCAATGTAACATTCATAAATTACGTTTTTGTGCGAATAAATAACAAAACCAGAAGTTCAAGCTTATTCTTTGTTTCTAATAAGGGGTTATAAGTTTAACAAACAATTTCTATTGAAGTAAAAATTACCCAAGAGGGAAATCCGAGTTTTGTTTAACAAATAATAACATTATTTTTGGTTTATCACGAAGGTGGCCACAATACACACCTAACATTGTGATAAAGGGCTATTGTTGTATGAGTCGAGAGGCCAAAGAGGTTAATCCGCCCAAACAAATTAGAAACAACATTTATATATCCTCTGTATCCGAGAAGTTGGCCGAATAAGCAGAATGTATTAGTGTTATTTATCTTAGCTGGAGCGCCAACAAAGTTTTAATTGCAAGCGCCGATACAATTTGCGTACAAATGAATTTATTCGCTGAATCCGTAGTGCAATCGTGTGCGGGCGCGACGCGGGCGGATTACCCGCGTGTGTAGTGGCGCTAATTGCGGGTACCGTCGCCTCTCCCGCCCGCCGCCGCGCCTCTGCCTCGCGCGCCTCGCCACGCAATCAAACTTACTATGCAATGCGTGATATAAACTGACTGTGCTCTCTTGTTTATTAATATTTTCATCCTAATACTGAACGTTTGCCAATCAAAATATACACAGTAAATTGACAACTATTTGATTTTAATTTTGAAGACGCTTTTTTAATCTACATAAAGAGCTAGCTTGCTACTTTGACCATAAAAAATGCGTGAGTGTCGTGAAACACACGGTTTGAATGAAGTTAAAAATATTTAAATACCACCCACCAATCCGTACGTGGCCCGCGTGGCGAGTCATGGCGCAATCTCCCTATTTCATAAAAAACGTATCCTACAAACCAATCAGCACTAGGCCTAGTACGGATTAGATCCATAGAGCGGATTGGGCCCAGTGCCCTCCTCTATCCTTCTCAATATCTCCCTATTCCTTTTTTATTAAAAAAAAAGGATCCTACCCACTAATCCGCAATGAGGACGCATCATGGCCCGATCTCCCGATTCCGTCAAACTATTCAACAAAACTTTAAACCAAGTCCACAGCCACCGCCGTCAATGGTCGCCCACCTAGCTGTCCATCTAGCTATCCATGCACCCACCTGCCTCGCTAGATTGTGGCGAAAAATCTTACAGATCCCCCACCCGTCTTACAGTCCAAAAAGGAATTTCGTTCCAGTAATGTGTAATATGCTGACCTGTAATTACAAATACTCGAGTCACCAAAAAAAAACCTCTCTGTGTAGATGGAATTCCATACTTAAAGCTGTAACATCTAGTTTTATTGAGGATTTCTTCAAAAGCATTAACCACGCGCCGACCGGGGCAAAAGGAAATGAACGTCGGTAAAGAGCGGCTGCATTCGGGCCAACGGAACTGGCACAGCAGTCGGTAACAAAAGGGTGATAGCGGTACGTGCGTAAATCAAACGTCGCACAATAACAGAACCTCCCGGGCCACCCGCCGCCGCCACCGCCGGGCCTCCACCTCGCCACTGACCGCTCCTCATAAATCTGCCATACTAAAATGTGCTCTGCCACCGAGCGTCGTGTGACGCTACTGTCGATATCTGTGCCAATAGGTTTTCAATGCCACCGGCCGGTGTTTCATTCAGTTAGAACCAGTCGTCCGTCAGACGCGCCCTTTTGCTATCTGCCCTTCTATAACGGTCCCTTTTTTATAGCCAGTCATTAATTTTTGTGAAAAGCCAATGCCGCCCGTTACGATATTCATCCATTCATCGTCCACAGTCACATCCGTATTGAAAACGGAATGCCTGTGCCGTGTCGGGGCTTACGTGTTTATAATCGTGCACACGTATAATTCTCTCCGGTTCCACCGCCATAGCAAGTCGGCGGGGCATACATTTCTCGTTCGGATGGCACGATACCATCGCACTTCGCTCCATTCGCTGCAATTAACGTTGCACAATGACCATTATAAATCTCCCGTGAATGCTCTATTCGTTCTATATTCTACCTAGGTATCTAACAAGTTCGTGTTCTGTAAATACCAAAGTTTGTAAGGCTCACTTGCATATATATAAACACAAATAGCGATAGGTCTAAATATTAATCAGTTGTACGCTTAAACGACAGAGATAAAACGATGCCAATTAATGAGAACAAATAAGCACAACTTCGGAGGAAAGAATTTGCACGGATCGAGCTGCGTGGATTGAGGGCGCTCTGCTTAATCTTACCTATACGTCTCGAGCCGAAGAACAAACAAGCCGCGAGTTGAGATTAGGCTCCGAATAAATCAATGTTACAACGCGTTAAAATATTTAAGCTCACGATTAATGCTAGGCGGAATGCGCGTCTTATCGGGCTGCTCCTCGCCGCCACCGTCGCGCAGCTGTTCACCGCTGATGAACCTCCAGTTCTTATAATTTATCAATCATAATACTAGATACAAATAATAAACCACGTAAAAAACATATGAAATAGTGTAAATACATTTTCATCGGTAATCATAGAATAATAAATAGTATAGATTGGTTTAGCTTTAATAAAATTCAATCGCATCTCATGCTCACAATTCAATTCCAGAGAGTGAACATTAGATCTGGCTATTCCATAGATTGGAGTTCAAAAGATTAGCATATCCAAATACTGGTGCCGATTGCTGACGTATTCTATTTAATTGACTGTGCAAATCGTAACCTTTAATACTTTGTCATAATAAGGGTTCTTTTATTTATTTTATAGGTAACATAGATATATAATGTGGTTACTAACACAAGCAATTTTATTAACTATCGATAGGAGAGGAGTACTTATGATTTGGACATTTAAATGTAATCTATACTATTATATAAAGAGAGAAAAGGATGCACTGACAGACAGATTTATTGTAAAGGATTACAATAAAACAACATTTTTCCCAACAATTCTAGGGGAATGAGACTACGGGTGTGAAATCCTGTTTCATAAAGCACTTAACTGATTTTAAAAACGAAATCTTCAATATTTGAAATTGTAGAAGAATAAATACAACTTTTGTTCTGTTAATTCCACGGACACTGGATCTCCAGGGCTAAAATTAAAAATTTCAGCCACTTGACCGATTTCGAAACCATCTTTACCAGATCGTACCTACGTATATACCTATTATTTCCGTATGCTGATTCGTGTCTACTTAATACAATACTCTCGTGCGTAGCCGGGATGAGTCATTATTTCTTCTATCAACTTTTTGTGTTATGTAAAGAGGCAAATGGACTATTAATTGATTGGCTGATTGACTCATAACGTAAAGCCAAAACCGCTGGACCTAGATTAAAGACGTCCTTAATATGGCAGACAGACGACAGTCTGTCAATCTGTTGTGAACTGTCAAAAGTCAAAAAGTCTGTCAGTCTGTTGTGATCTGTCAAAATTAAAAAAGTCTGTCAGTCTGTTGTGATCTGTCAAATAGTCAAAAAGTCTGCCAGTCTGTTGTGATTCGTCAGAGTCAAAAAGTCAGGCTTCCAAAAGGCAATGGAAAGAATTGCACAAGAAACTCAGTCCGGCTACTTTCAAAATCTGTATTTATTTATTCATGTTCTTTTTTCGGCTGCTGATTCATTATGTTTCCATACTATTTAATAAACCCGTGTGAAGCCAGGACGGGCCGCTAGTTTAAAATAATATGAAAACTATTATACATTTTTTACAAAAATAATAGTCATACATTTGAATAATTCTGTCAAAATCGTTTTATAGTGAACAGTGCGCTCGAGATTTTAAATAAGTTTCACCCTTATTTCAAGTTATTTCAACTTAGTTGTTTATTTTTTCGGTGGATAATTGTATTGTGCATTCCTAGTAGTGTTATTCCACACAACTGCTTCGGATCAACAGAAAAAACTGGACCTGTTTGTAAGATACACAGAGTGGTAATATAGGAGTACCCACATTTTTCTATGATATTTACATACAAAAGTCGAGTCTATCTGTCAATATCAATAGCTGTCAAAGTCAAAATATCTATGACAAATCACAGATGACACTTTAGTACCAACTTAACATAAAAATATTTGCGTTTCGTTCACAACTTTGCAGTCTGTTTCATTATACGCAGTTTTTGTTTGGATACATACCGGATTGTATTGGACAAGAACCAAAATACAAAAAAGAAATATGAAGTGCAGCGCTTGCAACAAAACCTCAACCTCCAAGGACTATATGAAATGTCGCTTATGTGTGGGAAATTATCACTACCAATGCCTTAATATAGAAAAAGAGACTTTCCTTGCATTTAAAAGTGAATTTAAATCGAATTGGATATGTCCCATCTGCAGTAACGTCACAAAGCGTTCTACCCGCATAAATGACAATACACCTATTCGAAAGAATGACGCAATGCTACATGTTAACGATATACTGAATATGTCTTGTGATTTCTCCGACAACAGTGCAATGACGTTGCCACTACCATCGCCTGCAAAGTTCCCACTACCCTCATCTGAAAAGTCTCCTAGTTCAATCATTGAAAATAATGATAATGTTACAATGGAAAAAATTCGAATGCTCCTTGATGAAAAACTTCATGAATCATTCTCAATCTTTATGGAAATTTTTCGCATGTCCTTAAGAAGTGATATTAAGGAGATAGTGCAGAGCGAAATGGACGCTGTTATCAAGACGGTCAAGGATGACTTCACTGTCACTACTGACTTCATATGTGCGGAGCAGTCTTCATTGCGCTCAGATATAACCAATAGCAACAAATCTATAAAAAGTTTAGAGACTGAAAACGCTCAACTTAAATTAGAAATAAACAATCTCAACAACCGTCTGGCTACTATTGAAAAGTTGTCACGCAGTTGTAATATTGAACTACAGGCTATTCCCGAGCACAAAAGCGAAAATGTTCTGACAGTACTCAATAAACTTCTTGAAACCATCGAGGTTCCTTTGGAGGATGGCCAGGTTCACTCATGCCGTAGAGTTGCAAAACAAAACAAAACCTCGGACCGGCCCCGTAACATTGTGGTTACTTTCTCAACACCTCGTGTTAGAGACTTAGTGTTGTCGGCATCACCCAGATATAATAAAGCCCACCCCGACCGTGGGCTGATGTCTTCAGTCCTCGGAGTCACTGGCGATCCATGCAGAATCTACGTGACAGAGCATTTGTCACCAGAACAGAAAACTTTACACTCTGCAGCTAGAAGAGTAGCCAAGGAGTTAAAATATAAATATGTGTGGATTAAATTCGGTCAAGTGTACATGCGCAAGGATGATTCAAGTGGTGCTGTACTTATTAAAGATTTGGATTCCATAAATAAGTTACGCTAAACAATAGACAGGATTATCTTATGATATACAAGGTTTTGGTATTATATTCATTTTAGAAACTCAAAATGTATAGTATATTTTATCAGAATTTAGGTAGGGCAAGATCTAAGCTAAGTGAAATTTATTTGAACATATTAGTCAATAACTTTGACATAATCTGTGTAACTGAAACCAATTTCTGCTAAGCTCTGTGTTTGATGGCGAGGCAATTGACGATCGGTACAATGTTTATAGAAGGGACCGGGAAACTTCAGGCTCGGCTAAGAGAAGTGGAGGTGGCATTCTTGTAGCCGTGAAAAACAATATAAACGTTGTTCGCAAATCTTCCTGGGAGAGCGGGTCGGAGGACATTTGGCTTACTTTTCTACCTTTAAAATCTGTTGAACCGTCCTTCCATATATGTTTGTGCTACTTGCCCCCGGACATGCCCTTGACGGATATTAAGGCTTTTTATCACAACTGCCAGCAGGTCATGCTTCAGTCACCACTTGAGGATGTTTTCCTTATTTTGGGGGATTTTAATACCGCAAATATAACTTGGGAACTACAAAATGATAATAAATTTGCATTACCGTCTAATCCGCAAGACCACAAAGCTGCTTTACTCCTTGAAACGATTAATATTTGTAACCTTACTCAGTTTAACTGCATTCCCAATACACACAATCGCTTCCTGGATCTAGTTCTTTCTAACTCGCCTATTTCTTCTATTAATGTTGCTGAAGCTACACTTTTATGCCGAGTAGACTCTCATCACATTGCATATAATATAGGCATTAACGATATTGGTTTGCGTAAGTCGCTTAAGTCGAAGTACAATAAGCGCTACAACTTTAATAAGTGCAATTATTCTGAAGTTAGATCTGCACTCTCAGGGGTAGAATGGGATGAAATATTTCAATCAGATGATGTCGATAAATGTGTTGATTCCTTTTATGCCAAACTCAATGAAATCATCTCTAAAAACGCCGCTCTGATTAGTAAAAAAAATTGTAACTATCCCGTTTGGTACAATGGGGCTCTCATCCGGTGTATTAAGGAGAAAAACAAGTACCATAGGCGTTTCAAAAAGTTTTCCAATCCCCGCGACTATGATACATTCTCCTTGCTTCGTTCTAGGTGCAAGTCTTTGATGGCTGATTGTTATAAAACATTCTTGTCTACGATCGAAGATTCCCTGCAGTCTGATCCTAGGGCATTTTGGCGTTACGTGAATGATAGAAAAGGCAGAGTAGCGATTCCACAGACTATGAGCTTCAATGACAAAACTTGTTCAGATGGCCAAGGCGTATGCGACCTTTTCGCAGATTACTTTGGCTCGGTTTATGAGCGACCTTCCTTGTCTCCACCGTGTGAACCTTTGAATTTGCCAGATTATCTCTATATATTAGATCCTTTTATAATAAGAACCCAAGATATATCAAATAAAATTAAACAGCTAGATGGACGTAAAGGGGCGGGTCCTGATGGAATACCCCCCAAATTTATTAAAGAATGCTCCAAGGAATTATCGAACCCGTTGACGATATTATTGAATAAGTCTATAAAATCTGGTACATTTCCTAATGGATGGAAGACAGTACATATCATTCCCATTTTCAAATTTGGTGACAGAACAGCTTGCGCGAACTATCGCCCAATCAGCATTCTTTCATGCATAGCAAAATTGTTTGAGTCTTTAGTCTACGATAATATCTATAATCATTTAAGTAACCATATTTCAACCAAACAACACGGTTTTGTAAGAAAAAGATCTACTCTTAGTAACTTATTAGAATTCAAACATTATCTTTGTCGCTCATTTGCCTCAAAGGGTCAAGTAGATGCTATATATTTAGATTTTAGTAAAGCTTTTGACAAGGTTGATCATACCATATTATTTTCCAAACTTTCTTCCTACGGTATTCATGGAAATCTGCTGAGATGGTTAATATCATACTTAGAAAACAGAAGTCAGCTAGTCACTGTAAGGGGTTTTGCTTCCCGTTCCATACCTATCTTCTCGGGCGTCCCACAGGGTTCACATCTAGGGCCATTATTGTTCGTTGTCTTTATCAATGATTTGATAGACCGTATTTCATGTCCTGCGCTCTTGTATGCGGACGACCTAAAAATCTTCGTAGATGTGGGAAGGGAAGATCGGTGGCGAGTGCTTCAAAATGACCTCCAAATAATATCAGACTGGTGTTCAGCTAATAACATGAAGTTAAATGTCGAAAAATGTTGTGTCATATCTTTTACCCGTAAGAAATTTAGATTTTACCATTCATATCACATAAATGGTAAATTGTTAAACAGAAGAGATACAGTTAAAGATCTAGGTGTTTTGTTTGATTCTCAGTTAACATTTCGCCCTCATTACGAATACATCACTAAAAAAATTCACAAGATTTTGGGCTTCATAATGAGGTCGACCAAAGATTTCAAAAATCCGAAAAGCATACTCACGTTATTTTTTGGGCTTGTTAGAAGTGTTTTGGAATACTGCTGTCCAGTCTGGTCTCCTTACTATACCATACATGTCAGTAATATTGAAAGGATTCAAAAACGATGCTTACGATTCCTCACTCGCAAATTCAATTTTGGTCGATCGCTCAGTGACTACAATGCTAGACTCTCCACATTTGAAATGATACCTTTGTATGCCCGTCGTGAAAGGTATGACTTATTATTGCTTCATAGATTGTTGCATTCAGCTATAGATGCACCAAATTTACTTGAATTGCTTAACATTAATATCAGGTATAGATGCCGTTTTCCTAATACCTTTTCAATTCAAGTATACAAGAATAATACATCCTTTTATAACCCAGTGGTAAGAATGTGTCGGACATATAATGAATATGTCCGTGGCAACAGGGGCATGGACATATTTAATGGAAGGTTTTCACAGTACAAACGAGCTGTGACCAATATTATTAAAGCCAAATGGTCCTCAGATAGCAATTAAAACTACATTATTAAGTAAAACTATATTTTTTAAGTTAAGATTAAGCTTTGCCTTCAATTATATAAATTACATATTATGTACTGTTCAATTTTAATCATGTTGTGTACACGTAAAAAGGAGTACTGTCTAGATTACTTCAACTATAATTATATGTTAAACATGTATTGACTGTATTCTGTTAGTGTACCTATAATAAATAAATAAAATAAAATAAATAAATAAAATATATAGTCAATAATCAAACGATATTCATAATAATATTTATTTGTAAAACTGATTTAAAATAACAGTCGATTGGGGATATAAATCTGATAATTTTTTACAACCGCGTCGGCTACTCCAATTTGAATAAACGTGATATTTACGAGGATGATCAGCCCGAAGCTTATCGAGTTCCTATAATGTATCACGAAATTGCTATAGAAGTTTTACATGGGCTCGTTAAGGGAGCTGTAACGATAACCGCGAGAGATAACTGTTTCTAATCAGAAGTAATGACACAGCGCCGCCCCGCGGGGTATCGCTGTGCTTAGATATAGACGGAGGAAGGAGTCGTTTCCAACGGATGGCTTGTTTAATTTCATTAAGTAAATATTCGTTTGTCTGAGATGCCACACCGCATCGTGTCATTCAGAGTTACCGTTCCAGGAATAGTACTCGACTTAAAATTGCTCTCCACTGTAAGGAGCACACGTGTTTCTCGAGAACATCGTAATTCAATGGGCTAACATTAATAAAAAAAAACCCGCGATAAGTAAAAAATGTATTCTTTTTTTTTTGGCTAGCGAAACGCATTTACTGTATTAAATTTAAACTCGAATTTTATTAAAAACTTTTCGAACTGCGGGGATGGGCTTTTCTGATATAACGATATACTGGCGGAAGTAATAAAATAAAACGATTTTACATCTCCAAGGGGAAACGAACGTTTTTGTCAAATGGGAAAAGTCGCGAGCGACTTCTCATTCCGCGATAAAATCGGCAGCGTTTTACGACAATCTTCTATTCGATTACCGTTAAACAACAATCTAAAAAAACGAGTTTTTACAATTTCAATTCACTCACCCGCAAAAACGGCACGTACAAATGAATGTCACAATTAAATAATAAAGAGTTGATTACATAAAAGTATTCTAATTTTAAGGAGGCAACGGAAAAAACTTCAAATAGTGAAGAAGAAATCGGGAAAATTTCGCAGTGTAATAAAGATATCCTTTACAATAAAATGAACATTCCTTTTACCGAGTTTTATCTTCGGGATTCCGCGGGCCCGTGGAATAAATCCGGGCGGGCACTGAGCGCAAGAACTATCGGTGATTTAAAAAGGAATCCTGTAGGGTCGGTGTGCGGCGGCACGTTCAGCTGTTTGTAGTATGCGGCTCGTCGGACGAGCGGAGCGAGCTCGGAGGCGCGGAGGTGACCGCGGGCCCGCTCTGCGCCGCCGCATAATGAACCGGTCACGTAGCCACATTTCGTATTATTTCCCTGGGACGCGTCACGTGACTTGAATAAATGTGGGCGGTCGCCGCGCGGCCTCCGCACCTCGAGCGCCTCCTCGGACCCTCCACAAATAAACCGCTTCACGCACGATTCGGCAGCGGAGATTCATTATTCTAACTCTTACTTGCCGATTCATAATATATTGGTAAGGCTTACTTTTATATCGTCCTATTGAAGCATCTTTATTATCTCGATGCATATGAAAATACGCAGTAGGTAATCGATAGTTTTCGCAGCTCTTCGATATTATTTCGTCTTTCACATTAAGCACCAGCGCCCTTCGGCCCAGAGTTGCCTACTTTAAATGCCATTTTCTTGTAGATAAGATAGAATCCATTATCTCCAGAATTAAAAACATCGGGAGTTAAAAGCAATTGGGTCTGGCTCTTTTTCTATTACCTACCTACCTACCACCCTGATTCACCCGCCGCACTTCAAGCCGTCTTAAAGATGTTTAGTTTTTATTAAAAGCTCCATAAAACACCTCGAGCGCTTTCAAAGAGAACTATTAAAACATTATGTCCGTTTGTTATATATCTATTTGACGTAGACTATCGTAGCCGAGCGCTCATGCTACGAAACTTAGATTGGACTACGACGCTCACTATAATGCGAAACGTAGCATATTACAAACTTTATGTAGCATTTCATAGTCACATAACTTAAAGTTCAACAATTGCCACTTGGTATTTTGTGATGTTCAAATAGATAATTATTCATGTAGGGAACTTCGTAATTAAAAATTATTTAACCTTAACCATAGTAAATGTTAGCGAGCGGCCTGTTAATAAGAATAACTAAAAAGTTAAAAATAATCAAAAAGTTACAAATAATTTAATTTAGTATTTTTCATTCCTCTTGCAGACAAATTGTACATGCTTTTATTTAAAAAATAAATAAGATATTGATGTCGATTCTGGCATGATTCTCTAAAGCTAAACTTAAATTTGACAACAGTGCATCCCCGTCGTTCTCTATACAGAATGAAAAGGAGATACTGATGTTAAATTTAGTTTTAAGTTTAGAGAATCACGCCAGAATCGACACCACCTATAAATGGCATATTTCTGATTAGACTTAGATTATCTTTATCTTTTGAGTTATTTTTAATAACAAGTAATAAAAGCTTTTTTTTAAGTTTTTTATTTATTTTTATCTTTTTAGTAATAATGATTTGGAATTTACTACATTTCGCCTTCTCTTATCGTTATTTTCTTTGTGTAGTAGTTCCTTTTTCATCTACTTAATCATGTTGTTCCCACAATTATATGGCAAAAACGATGCATTCCATCAGGGGTCTAAATCTGATTGGGTTGCATATGGATCTTGAACTCAATAAGCTTACGTCGTTTTATTTAAAAGATCCTAAGGCCTTCAGCATCATCATCAACTCTCATCGATACTCGTCAAGGAGAATTGAGCCCAAATTAGATGGATAGTGTCGCAATATTACGGACTTCTTTTGGCCAACTGCCAGCACCATTATCAGACCCAGGATACTATCTAAAGACAAAGTACTCGTCAAGACAATCAAACAAGCCCAAACTTGATGGGAGTTGCATCGTTTTTTTACAGAGTTCCTATGCTCACCTTCGGGCTCCATCATCAGATCGGCTACATGGTACCATATTGGATTGTCACCAAAAGTATGCCAAATTCCAGCTGAATCGGATAACAAGAAGTGATCAAAAAATTGTTCACAAACTTTGAAGGGGACAACTTACATACTTTCATCATACGAATTGAGAAATAGGATACTTTTTATTCCAGAGAAATGTATTGTTCCTGCGGTATTCACAAATAAAACAAAGTTAACGCAGACGAAGTCTCGGACGGCCTCGTATAATTACTAAATACTCAATAAATAGAAAGCCGATTGAAAAGTAAACTTTTAATGAAACACTAGTATTTTACTACCAATTTAGTGTAAATACCTACCGTTGGTTGTAATTTCAACTACAAGGAAAATTTTATAAACCAATAAAAAATATGTACGATAAAAAAATGCAATGCCCGCATTTTTTCGTGCTCGTTATAAAGATGATATTTGCGTGATTCGGGAAGTAATAAAGGCATCTCACTTGCCGGCCCATGTATTAGACGCATAAGCAGTTTATTGTGCGGCAGGCTCGCTCATAACTACCCATTCTGCTCGGGATAATGTTGGACAACAAGCGACGTTATGTTTATTCCAGACAAAGTCTACGATATAGGGTCGCCCGGAGATAAGTGTTCCGAATATTATCTGCACTCGTATCTCAAATATTTTGCACGAACAATGTGTCCTGTATTCCCTCTGCAAGGCTCGGAAAACAAATTGAGATATAAATTATGTCGCTTTAAAAAGAAAAGGTTACCTCGGATTGCCTCGCAGGGCGGCATGGTGGAGCGCGTTGAACCCATTGTTGTTGGTAAGAGTCATGTCAGCGCCATGCTCCAGCAGCAACGACAACATGTCATCCCGCTTTTTAGTAATCACGTCGTGTAACGGAGTATCACCAACTGAATCCTGCAACATATAAGAATATTTAAGTACCACATAATATAACGAAGAACATATGATTTTAATTCTTCAAAGTAATGTTAGCACTGGAATCTGGAGTCAGCTGCGTCGACAACATTCGACCCTTGAATTATAAAGCATCGCCTGTCTGGAGTATCGCGACAATTTTCTAAAACATCAAACTGCTCGAATGAATAATTGAGGCGGCGGAGAAGGCGTTTAGGGCGTGGATTATGGCGAGCTGCATAATTTATACGCATCTCAGAGTGGTTAAGGCGCACAGCGAGCAGCGAGCGGGTGAGCGACGAGGTCAGCTGAGCTGACGGAGCGATGCCGCCTGGGCTAGCGGGTGCGAAGCGAAAATGGTGTCGAGTTCCATAATATAGGGCGAACGGCGCAAAAAGCGCGGGCACCGCGTCATTATCATAATCACCGCTGCTGCGAGCCGCTACGGTGCCGCCCAAGCCGTTTCGCTTTGTGAACGTGCATTAAGAGAGCTGAGCATTGTGCTCTGTCATTCCGCAATTAATTTGCAAGGCGCTACGGATGAATAGTCGAATACTATTAGCAAATGTTGCACTCTACCAGAGATTGCGACTATTTAAGTACTGGCTAAATTAAGCACAAAATGTTGCCACCAAATAAAGTACGGCGAAAACGAAATTTATGTAACAAAATTTGTGACATACGTTGAGAGTATAGTAATTTAGCACAAGCTCAACCACAGACGCGGGGTAATTTAGCGCAGAATAGCGCATTAAATATTAATCGTATTGGCATATAGATGGCCATTACGGTCAGTAATTCATGCCACCGCGCTGCTGGCTCAGCCATACCATTACATGCCGATGCTAATTATTTGATCGTTGATAAGTAACAACATTTGCCCTTTTTACTGCCTAACAAAACAAATTAAAATAAGTGCATAGTTAAACTCTTTAACATGGAGCAATTCAGTTCATAAATTGGAAATTGGGTTCTATTACAAAGCAAATTAGCGTTAAATACATATAAAAAAAAAGCCTTTAAAAAATCAGTCCACAAAAATAAACAACTTTTCCGTCCTTTTCTTATATCTTAAATACTTTTTATTTTACTGTGAAGTACTTTGAAGATTACAGTAAAAAAATAATTAATTTTAATTTATCTCCGTGTAAATAAAACTAGTTTAAACGGGATAATGCACGAAACTTTATTTATTTATTGACGTTTAAATTAAACACGTAGCAAAGTTACTTTCACCACTGAGAGGTAACACAACAGCCTTTGTGAAAGATTCATACCAATTTGTCAATGAGATTAGAGATCAACGTCTCATGGACAATGAAATCATGGTTAGATTTGATGTTCAGTCCTTATTTACATGCCTACCAGTACAGGACTGCATTGAAATCACTAAGAAGAAGCTACTTGAAAATAATATGCCTATAGAATATGCAGTATTACTGGAGCATTGCCTTACATCTGGCTACCTGTTATGGGGGGATGACTTCTATGTACAAATGGAGGGTGTGGCAATGGGTTCCCCTGTCTCACCTGTTGTCGCCGACATTTTCATGGAAGACTTCGAGAAGAGGGCTCTCAGCGTAGCACCTGTCACACCCAGGCTATATAAGCGGTACGTAGATGATACTTTCACAATCCTCCCAACAGATCAAATTTCTGCCTTTTTAAATCACCTTAACTCTATACACCCCAACATCCTATTCACTATGGAGTTAGAGGCAGATAGTAAACTAGCTTTTCTAGATATTTTATTAATTAGGAATCCTGACCAAAGTTTAAGCCATACTGTGTATCGTAAAGTGACTCATACTGATAGGTACCTCAATGGTGACTCACACCATCACCCGAAACAATTAACTGCGTAGGAAACTCTTTGTTTCAGAGAGCACGGGGTGTCTGTGACGAACAACATCTGGCAGCTGAACTTCAGCATGTCGAGCAAGTACTGAAGGATAATAACCTGAATGTACCACGTCGCCGTCACAGTCGCGCCAAACCTAGCACAGTCGACCGACAACCTGCTATACTACCTTACATGAAAGGAGTCACTGACAAGATTGGGAGGATTCTGAAGCGTGCTTCAATCAATACATACTTCAAGCCGCCAAAGAAGATCAACCAGTTTCTACGACCAGTCAAGTGCAATATACCCTTTCAAGTTGCTGGTGTCTACAAACTTGAATGCGACTGTGGGCTCTCCTACATCGGTCAAACAAAGAGGAGTATAGGGACTCGCGTAAAAGAACATATCGCAGATATGAAACATAGGCGCGAAAATAAATCTGCAGTGTGTGAACATGCATTAGGGGGACCTAACCACTACATTAGATTTGATAGACCACAGATCCTTGCAGCTGAGCGGCGTTTCGTTCCTCGAATGATGCGCGAGGCTATTGAGATTAAAAAATATCCAAATTTCAATAGGGAAGATGGTTGGTATATACCACCAGCTTGGGAACCTATTATACAGGAGATAAAATCCCAACCCCGAGCACATACTGCAAGACCATCAGATACTATTAGTTCTTTTTGTTTGCATAATTTAACATAAGAAGGAGATAGAAAGCCTCTCTTGAGTTTGTTTCGCCGGTTCTTCTCAGGAAGGTCTCCCAATTTTGGAACCGGTGGTAGTTTACGGTAGTTAGGGTCAAATAAATAAACGCAAAATTACAAACAAGAATTTTAAATAAAATACTTTATTAAGTAAATTAAATAATAAATTCATACATAGACAATAAAACTTAAAAATCGAACGATGAAATAACCAAACGCTCAATAAAAGTCTTTCGAAGGTAGCTCGACAAATTAAACAAAAGTTTTATTCTGACGACGAAGCCTGGAAAGGCTACGAAACGTCAATAAATAAATAAAGTTTCGTGCATTATCCCGTTTAAACTAGTTTTATTTAATGAGTGATGTGCGTGAAAACCTAAGAAACAAATTATCTCCGTGTGTTTTTCTTTTTATGATATTAAAATCAGCAAAAGGGCGCTGGAGGGCAAAGTTTTCATTTTAACTTGTTAATTGGATTCAGATCGAAAATTTAATAGTGTTTCTCTACACTGTGAATAAAATTCAATATTGATTGATAAAGTTTAACGTGGTTGTAAAAAAATGTACCTTAAAAAATTACAAATACTGTTCAAACTGCCTATTATTTCGTATGCAAGCACGGAGCCTACGACATACCCACTGTCACTCGCGTTCCATCTCAGTGGATAATTTTCATCCAGTCATTGTCGCACACCTCGGTAATACTGGTCGTGGCACCCATTCGTGCTGGTACATTATATCTTCTTGTAGCCACATCTATCAAAAGCCATTCTACTTCCTCTCTTAACGAAGTTCTCGTAGATAAATAAAAGCAAAGAAATATATAATAAATGTCTTTATTAAGTAGTGACAATATGACAGTATTTCAATTTACAAATCAAAATGATAAGTTTGCCCTACAGCGCCCTTTTGCTGTTTTTAATAAAAAACAGCTACAAAAGTTTTGTTTTGTTTTGAAAAGCTTATGAAACTGGTTAGCCATTTTACTTATTTGTACGCCAAATTCGATACAGTCATTTTCCAATAATTTACTGCGAAGTTCGGGAAAAATACAAAAAATAAAAATTATTGCGCCTTAAGTCCTTTTATTTCTGAGATAGTGTAAGAATTGGGGAGGTTTTTTTTAATGATCACAAAATTTTCAGCTTTCAGAAAAGTCTCAACTTAATGTTCAGAGTGGAGTTATTCACAATTAATGGTTTTTGGCAGCAAGTCAGCAAAATTGAAAAAAAAAATCGAAGAACCGTTACAACTCGGAAACCATCCAGTTTTGACCCTTAGTTCACTAGAGTTAATTTGTTGCTAATGACCCCTTTCAAGGAATACGTCAAGTTTTCTTGTCATCCTGTGTAAGTATTATAATAACTGAATCCACCACGACGTTGACTTGAAGTTTTGATTATTTAAGGACAGACAACAAAGTGATTCTGAATCCTGATGAACTCGGTATTTCTCAATGTTATGATGCTATATTACACTAGTGCTAATTAATTCTATGTTTATTATAATATTTATTACATTTTTTTAATAAAATATGTATTGTAGAAGTACAAATCTAGCTTGAAAATTGTAGAAGGTTTTGAGACAGTGTCGCTCGTTTCATTTTGTAAATATGGCGATGCAGGTGGGACATATATAAAAGGTGAGGCGAAATAAGAAATTTGATTTACGCGGCAATATCCGCAGGTGCACACGAGCTGCAAGCCGGCTTCACCTCACCAACCCACACTTTATACATATATACCCTAATATACCTCAACTTGACGCTCACATAACATAGCTACTTGCTACCAGTAAAATTAATAAGCTATACTTATTTCAAACTACATACATATATGTAAGACCCAATCAACACCTTATGATATAGTAAAATTTCAATAACGCACACCGTTTTCTGGAGATATATTAGGAACACTCAAATTCAGTGAAGCTAAGCACGTTTTATAATTAATACCTACGTCTACGTACAACGCTTCACGTGTACTGTTAATATAAAGCATCGTAAAACGAAATAGGTAGATAAGGGTGCGCGCCGAGTACTAATCATAACGGTAAAACAAGCCGGCAGGGTGGCCAGACAATAACAAAACAAAGCAACGATGTACTTAATTACTCAAAGATAAGAACAACGCGTCGAGCATTAAAGTGACTACCCGAGAGGAGTAGAAAAGCGCCTCAACGCCGCCGCCACTTCGCCTACGCCGACGTGACACGGTTCTACCACGTACCCATTCCAAACGTTAAAAATTCGTTAACCTTGATTAAAATACCAACTCAACCTTTATTTATTCACCCTTGATTAAGGCGCCTTCCTCACCGGGTCGATGCGAGCTCGTTTCGTTTTCGTTTCTGTACCAAATCTGTACAGATTCTTTAGCGAAAACCACTTCTTGACTGGTTCGGTTTCAATGCGGTATCGTTTCGTTTAGTTTGCTACGGTTTTACGGATAGCGGGAGTGACGGGACGAGCGAGTTGAATGGTTTAGTAGTTTTAGGTAGCACTCGGTACAGAGAGCTGTGTATCCGACCGGAAAAGATTCTGTACTGCAACTGCTCAGTGAGGAAGCTCTCATTTAATTATATGCGCTTGGTCAAGAATCTGTACAGATTCGGTATAGATACGAAAAGGAACCGAACCCACGCCGACCCCGTGAGGAAGTTGCCTAAGGAGATACCTACAAAGATTAGAAGATAAATGCAAGCTGTAAAAACCGGGACATCTTTATTTCAAACTATAACTCAGCTTTACACAATGACAAACGTTTGTGAAATTGTTGTTGTCTACGAAAATATCATTTAAATTTGAAAATTTTATATTATTAGAGTTTGATACTTTGGTAACCCACAAGAAATTCAAAACTTCTTTAGTATCGTTGTGTCCTTGCCTTTCCAATTTTGCAATATTTTTACAGTTTTTTTTATAAATAAATATTTCCAAAAAAATCCTAAGATAAGAAATACATTACAATAAAAAAATAACTGGTAACAAATAAAACTTTTACCTTTTCACATTTTTGTAGGTTTTTAATTGTAACGCAAATAACACTATGATCTTTTCTCATCACTGACAGGGGTAAATAAATAAATCTTGAGGAAAATGTGGATATATCACACTTTAAGCTTTAATATGAGAAAAGAGCGTACTTCAAACTGATGTCAAAAAATCAAAATTTCAGAGAGCACTGCATTTTTATTCACAACGCCATCTACATATTTTGCCTAAACTAACAAGAACACAAGCAGCGATAAGGATGCTTTCTAAAGCGTGCTCATGAGCAAAAAACAGGACCACCCATAGAGGACACTCCACTGTCCTCGGACGTTTGACTGGAAAAACTTTCATGACACTCAAGTAAGTGTCATGGGACGTTTGGGATGGTACAAAGCTTCAGAAAAGGCATCACAACAACCGTGGTATTTTGTATACATGTACGTATTTATACATTTGTGAGTTTTTTCATCATTTTTAAATCTATCGCAAAAGCAAGGCAGTGTTTTTGTTATCAATAAACCCCACAATCTCTCGGGGTACCGGATTCGATCTGTGGTCGGGTCATCTTATAAAATTTACTTTTTTCTATTTTCTCGGGTGTAGCTGTATATTTTATCGTATTTTTCCTGAGTCTCTTAATACAAAAGCTTCATTTAACTAAGGAGAACAACCATTTTGGTACTGATCTTGTACAGACATTTTTTTTTTATATTATGTTTGCTAACTTCTGTAACAATTGCTTCCAATAACGATGGTATAAAAAGGGGTTCCTGTCGAACGGATGGCTTTCATTTCTTCCAAATTATTGTAAGCGGTACGAAGTAGGCCGGGTCAGCTAGTCTCATAAAAAAACAATCATAAATTATAGAAATCTTAATATCTATCTGTACAAGTACACTATATAACTAACGACAATTTGACTTTAGTACTAGAGTTGTTTAATGCCATTACTGCAAAGTGTCTGCATTAATTACAGAGCTATATTTATTACTTTTGTTAGTTAGCAACAAAGCCTAACATGTGTTGTGTTAACAGTTCTGGTTATAATTTGTCGTTATGTAGATACTATGATTGTGCTCAAATGTACTAATAGTATTTAATGAACACGTTCTAATTGACATGCAAATAAGGCATAAACGTTATTGCCATACTGATGTGGCGATTATTGGTGTCATTAACTGTTCAGTAAATGTCGTAGGAAGCAATTAATTAAAGAACTTTCAAGTCGCTGTTACCCAACTGTATAATAGAAATACAACTCTTAAAAGATTATTAAAGGATAATAAAACTCATAACTTTCTGTAGTAATACACTCGAAAGCAATGAATCCGGGTCAAATAAAGAAGCCTAAAAATCTCGCAAACTAAGAATGCTAGCTTAATGAAATAAATTGTGTTTAATAGACAATAAAATACTCCTTAAATGAATGATCAATTTATAACGTCACCACGTTTTATTTACAAAAAATATAATAAGGATAAAACTGGCTGATCTTGCCTTAAAACAAAAAGAAGGAATCATGAAATTTTTGAACAACATTACGATTTTCTTGAATTTTAATTCATTGTATTTCCTCCTTGTGCTTCCATCACAGCTTTTACCCGGTTTAGCATGCTGTACATCCAAGTTTCTTATAAGATTTTAGGGAATATTCTCCCATTCCTCTGAGAGAGCAATTTTGTGCTCACGAAACATAATTGGGGGAGGGTTTTGTTGTTTTACGCATCTCCCTAGCTCGTCCCAACCATGCTCGAGCGGGTTGTTATCCGGGCTGCGTGCTGGCCACTCCATACGAGTAATGTTCATCTCTTGAAGGTAGTCATTCACAATCCAACCTGTATGGGGTCGGGCATTATCATTCATAAAATAGCAAGGTTTCCCAAATTGACCATAAATGGACCAACATGTTCATTAAAGATTTTTTCCACATATTTTTCGCTAGTTAAAGATTTCGCATATATTATTATATTTCGAAAGACTTTTCCGTTTTCTATGAACACCAGTTCTGTACGACTCTCAGAAGAAATTCCGGCCCACACATAACAGACCCACGGTAGGCTACTTTTTCTTCGATGCTTGCTTGCTTGAATCTTTCCCCAGGTCTTCCATATACTTTGTGTCTTCTATCGTGCTTGTAGAGCATACAATTTGATTCGTCAGAGAACATAACTTTTGACGAATCATCAATAATAATAATATTTCCAACACACCAACCCTACACGCCCACACCAATTAGCCTAGCCCCAAAGTAAGCACTGTAAGGCTTGTGCCGTCAAATACCACTCGTCCACGGAGGTCAATAGGTTAATTTAAGTGATTTTCGACATATCTTAGTCTTGAAATACGATGCCCACGCTCCAGTTTAGGGCCATTTGCAGGTCTAAGTGGTTTCAAGCTAGCTTCAGAAATTCGTCGTCTTACTGTCCATGCGCTTGGGTTACTTCCTCCGAGGCGTCGAAACTGATTCGTAATTTCAGTTCCTGTGAGAAAGCAGGCCGGCAGGGTGAGGATGGTAGGTATGGCAGGTAGAACTGCTGTATCAGCTATCTTCGCGTCTTTACTTCACCTTCACTTAACATCAGGTGGGGTGGAGTAATTTTTTGGAGTCATTGTCGGACCTATGTATAAAAAAAAGCGATTTCGAAGTATGGTGTTTCGGTTCTGCCTGTTCCTGGTCTGCGTATATTAGAGCCAGTTTTCTTGTAACATCGGATAACTCTTTGTTCTTTTGACAGCGACACACCGACAGTCCTAGCTGTATCGCGCTGACTCCGACCGGTTTCCAGCATTGTCAGAATTCTGGTGCATTCTTCAGGTGTAAGCGACATACGACATGATTACAGCTTGAATAATTAATATTGAACACTATCGACATGGTTTATATGCATGATAAATGACAGATTAGAAACAAAAGCAAAAATAAATGCAGTAATTTGGTAGTTCCATCTTCGAAAGGCTCCCTTTTTCAAATTTGATTATTTTATGATATAACTTTACAATAACTAAGAAGTTTTAATATCTTAATTTAAGGTTTAATTGTCTATTAATTAGAATTTATTTCATTAAGCTAGCATTCTTAGTTTGCGACATTTTAATTTGAATGACGAATAAATGTTTTATTTTAATAAATAAAAATAAATACAATGAATAAGTATTTGAATCAATTAGCAGGTTTAACAGTAATTATAATTATTTCCTAATGTTCGTTTACATAACTACTCTATCTTCAAACGTATTTTAAGACGAGGAGCTCGATGGCGCAGGTAGTAAGGGCGTTAGGACTGCGATCGTGGAAGATAAGCAACATTCGTAATTGGATGGGTGACCAAAAACTTATTAACTCGAGCTCCACCGTGCATCGGAAGGCAAGTTAAACTGTTGGCTCCGGCTTCATCTGCAGTGGTTAACACCCACCAATTCGCACTGGGCACGCTTGGCGAGTCATGCATGGCCCAATCTTGTTATTCCATCCATACGTTAGGCCTGTGCCCCAGTAGTGGGGACATTCATTAGCTAAAGATCATGATGAAGAAGACAATCTGTTCAACTTTGACAGGTTTATACAGTGTATAATAATTAGCCCTTTCTTTTGCCGCTTTTATTTACTGAATTCCAAGTATCAGTTGTCGAAATACAATGTGCATTAGTTTGTTTTATTGCTTAGGAATAATATGAGTTTTAAATATGAATTTAATTCGTTATTTAAAATAACTAATAAAGTCATTATTTAATATATATAAATAAAAATCAATTGTTGTTCGTTAGTCTCACTAAAACTCGAGAACGGCTGAACGGATTTATCTTATCTTTGTCTTGAAATGTTCGTGGAAGTCTAAGGAAGGTTTAAAAGATGAGAAAATATGGAAAAATTGCGAGGAAGATAGTAAAAAGGTCAATTTAATTTTCCGATATAAACTGCTCTATAAGGGTCCGTCATTTCTTCCAAATTATTTTAACCCGTACGAAGTACGCGGGGTCAACTAGTAACGAATAAAATCATGAATAATTTATTCGTGAATGAATTATATTCGCGAATAATTTTATTACGAGTAATACATTATTCTAATAAATATCTAGATAAAAATATATCCGAATAATGCCCAACTCTGCATTTGATCACGTTGTCAACTCATATTTTTATGAAGCTGACTGTACACTGTGTACATACAGACCGCTTCATAAAAATATAAGATACAGTCATCATAATATAGGTATAACCAGAACTTTAGCGAAATCTCGGCATTGGGATTGTTTATATAAATCGAAGGCCAAAGTTGGGACAGGTCGAAAGTGCCGAGGTGCTTATCATTCTGATTGATACACGCCGGCCATTATTGCAAATCCTGCGAGCTTAACGAGAATGATGGAACAGTAGCAATTCCATCGACTTGGCATGGGCAAAATCGTACCCTCAATTAATTTGCTCTAGTATATTAGCGTATTTATATGAACTAATTTATTTAGAAGCATTTGAACATCGATTTTATTATAAAGCAAACTAAAATGCGTAACACATGTTGAGTACGTATATAAACTTAATGACCTACTTAACATTAGAAATAGCTTTATGACAAAAAATACGTAGTCCAAATCGTCACAAGGAACCAAACTGAATCCATGTCAAAAAAAATATGTAGATAGGAAAAATCTTAAAAAAAAATTTAAAAAAATCTAATTAAAATATTTCTCTCAATTCCAGGTTGAATAGTGGATCCTTAGGGCGTTTGTTCAGTAGGTCTAGGCACGGTTATTTACCGGGCCGGTGCCGGCTAAGCTTGTTCATGAGCACGGCTTATAAGTTTGTACCAAATCGTCGCGCGCCGATATCATTATACACCTACATAGTTTCCTATACTTAACTGATGACCGTGCGTAAACACGTTTTAAAACCGTGCCTAGACCCGAGTAGAAATCGTTACCAAGCGCCCTTACTCACCACTTACCAATCACTTCTGTGAGGTGGAGGTAACAAACTCCTCGGAAGGGAGTTCCAATTCGAGTATAAAATATGTTATTACTTATGGAAAAGCTTCGAAGGATTATTTTTTATTCGAAAAATTTTCCACATAATACTATACAGGGCGTAGGATATTTCACCGAAAGAAGACATCATTTTATTTTTAATAATAACTGGAACTGTTTTCACAGATTTTTAAGAAATCACCTGCTACAATTGGGAATCAAACTCGTGAAATTTGGAAAAAAAAACATGACGTATTTAATATAACCATTGAAAGGGTTAATCACAAGAAAAAAAAATCCTAAATAACAGCATGTAAAATGAAAGGAAGATCATGAAATTAAAATTTTGTTCAGGAATATTTCCTCTTTTTTCTTATTTTCCGTGCTTCCCACAGCTAATGTTATCATTTCAAAGTATTTACTAACAGCTATTACCTGCTCATTTAATAATTCAGGATTTCCTTACTATAAGTACGTGAAAAAAATAATAAAGATATACTTATAAAAACCTTGCACCGTTTCTTTTATATTATAGTTTGTGTTCAATTATTAAAAAAAGGTAAATTTCATTATTTTTCTTTCATATAAAATACTAAGTTATTTAGGAAAAAAAAATCCTCATGGTTAACCCTTTCGACGGTTATCATAAAATACTTGTGTTTTTTTTTGTTTCACATTTCACGAGTTTGATTCCCGGTTTTGGCAGGCGATTTTTGTTAAAACTAAACGTGAATGCAGTTCTTCTTATTATTTAAAATAAAATGATGTCTTTTTTCAGTGAAATATCTTATTTTCAATATTTAATATACTTTCCCTCCGTGTGACAAACCCGTGGGACGCCCTGTATAATCTATCTCTAAGCCCGACGGGGTTATTGATCTTTAATTCAACGTTCTTTTTCGTTCCTTTTTATTGTAATATGTCACTTTTGATAAGTTCATTTCCTCAAAAAGGTAAAGCATGTGTCTAAAAAAAATCTCTTTATATGATATACTATCATTCATATCGACTCCAATATGACGAACATCTATTAGATGAGTAGCAAAAATGTTAACATCTCAATACACCGCGATTGAGTTCGGAAGAATAACGACTGCAAAAATCTACGCTACTCTTTTCTGAGTCACTGTAACCCCAACATTTTTAACTACTAGCCTACCACCATTATTAAATAAATAGTTTTAACTTTAGGATATTTTGAACTACTTTTACATCTAGACAATTTCTTTAACTAGAAAAAAATGCTCCCCATCTTGAAAATAAAATAGTGAGTGTATTCGCCCGGATAGCAAAGGGTGTTTGTTCGATTCCAAGCTGATTCCTGGGTCGAGATGAATAGTGTCTAGTAAAAAAGTACATCTAAATATAACAGCTTATCTTTTTGACTATAAAAAATAATACTTATGTTAATGCTTACGGAACAAGATGCTACACATTCTTATTAACGAATTCTAGACTAAGGCCCATATTATAGAAAGATTCTCAGTAATGAATCTAGTCTTGAGCTAGTCGGAAAAGGATAATGCTATATATAGCACATAGCGACATCCCTTTTTAACTGTACTCAAGTAAAGATCAACACTTAGTTGTCATTCTGTAATACGAGCCTTAGTCTCAATTCCGAAAGTGATAGTCTTATAACACATAAATTTTAGGACAATTAGGTATGTTAATTAAGGCGTAAAAAAATAACTTATCATTCTTAAGTCTTATCGCTTGAACTTCTAAAGATTGTAGCTAGGAAATTCATTGGTCAGTGGTTGCAATATGGTGCTATAGTCGTTTAACCATTAAACGGACACGGACTATATGCTTTTTTGTCTATCTTTCAAATAAATTTTATCAAAGCAACCATATAAACACTCAACCTAAGATTATTTTCACTTCGAAGCTTCGTTCTATTAATAGGTAAGCCAACCGAACAAAAGCAAACGTTTACAAAAGCCGGTGCTTAACCGCATCCAGGCAAGGCTTCATCATTGACGAGGCAGAAAGAAAACAACTAATTGTTTAATTCCAAGCCATTAAGTCGAGTATTACGGGAGGATTATTCACGGGCCATATACCGCGGCAGCAGAGCGCGGCGCCGCGCCGCCCGTGCCTCCCGCGACGCCCGCGCATAACCACCCATCTAACTCTCGTTCCAATACAATACATTACGCAACGAACGATTTCAAACCTACCATACCATGCTGCTCTTATTTATCTGCGTACATATCTCTCTGACAGTTACGTTGTGTTTATTGTGCATGACAAATAAAAAAAAACTGGCCGAGCGAAGTCTGACCTCGCTCTATTAGGGTTCTGTAAAATCATTTGTTTGTTTTTGTCACAACTTTCAAAGTAAATTATGAATCTGCGTTTACAGTATTTGTTATTTAAATATAGCATATGGGACATTATATATCAAAATTTCACATCCTTAACTAGTTTCAATTTTGATATAGACCCCGTAACAAAAATGGTCTATCAAAGACAACTTTCCCCGTTTTTTTTTATTCGAGGTCTAGACAATGATGCTGGGTAAAAAAGAAAAAAAATCGTCTGCTTTTCATGTATGAAAAATATTGAATTGAATTTTTAACTAAATATTCGCCTTTGAGCAAGCATTCTACATAAAATAACAAAATTTCAGTTATGAAACTCACCGCTTACGATCTACGACATACGAACAGACAAACGACAGAGTGAAAAGGGTTCCGTTATACCCTTTGGGTACGGAACCTATATTTTATTAAAAAAAAAACATATTAACCTAATAATTTGTGGTTATTATTTTCAATAAATATGTACAATAAATAATATAAAGTTATCTTATGCCACAACTATCAAGACTTCTGTAATAAAGAAAAACATTTCGAGATGATACTTCTTTTTCTTTAAAAACGACCTATAATAGGCAGCTATATTAACAAACAATAATCTATTCCGTAGAAAACAGCAAAGAACAACGTGCAGCCCGTTTTGCATAATTTGGAAGGGGAACTTGAAAACAAAGTCAAAACGAAATACAGGTCCACTGGTCGTCATAGCGTGGAAATTTGCCAACACGGGACGTTCGGTGTACTTTTAAATTTATGGAAATTCGAAACAAGATAAAAGTGTTTCGGCCATCGTTAAAATTTAACGTGTCACTCGTGTAATAACTAAATTAATTTCCCAATCCATATCGATGGCAAATTCATCGATTAACCCAACGAGTTAAGCAGTGCGGGCTTGCACTAACAGGGTGCACCCTCATCAGCCGCCTTGATTGATTGTGCGGAAGTAAGCTCCGTACTATGTTCGTAATCACATCCATATCTAGCTACGAGTGTTTACTAAAGAAAATAACAAAGTATAGATTATACAGAATCTACTCTGGATATAATAAAGACTTGTATCTGAAAAGCTTCATAAATCCTGAAGTCCATTAGTGGTTCAATATCTCAACTACGCAGTTCTTTGATATTCAACTGGCCGCCACACTCGCTCCGCGCCTCTTAGAGTGAGCACAGCGCTTAAGATATCGGAAAACGTTAATGTACTCAGCGAGATTTAGAGCTGAGCGCTGCACTAACGTCTCGCAACTTGCAACTTGCAGCAGTTGTACTAACCCTTCCCACACCCGTCATCTCTACAAATTCTGTCTTTTCAAGCATTTAACTCGTTTAAGACATTTACAGTTGTTCAGGAAAGGTCATTTGATTGTTACACCAACGTTCACGTTATTTTATTATGACAAATATATCATCATACAGAAAAAGATAGTCTCTTCATGTAATAAGACTAGAATAAATTGGATTAGCAGTAATCAAATTTTACTGCTAAAAAAATTCATAATCAAATAAAAAATAAAAAAATATGTAGCTTAGTGAGTAAATACCTGTGAAGAATATCATCCAAGCCGGCACTAAAACACGGCACTGTGGTAATGACGAGTAAGGAGAATTATTTGGGTCCACATTTTCAATAACAGTTTGCGAACTTTCAGCAGTTACATAGAACGCTAGGGTGGGCAGGGCAAGTATTTATTAGGTGAATATTGCTGTGATACGAGTGTGCCGGCGAGATTACTGCGGACTGCGAGTTTTTCCAACCTATAGGTAGTGCGGCCGAAGCGCAGGTGTCGATAATGTGGCACTAATCGAATTCCGGGTCCAAAGGTTATGTTCACACACCTTCCCACCAAAAGTAGCAAAAACTACGTTACAAGTATTATGTCAAATATTAACCAAAAAATAGGGATAACGTATATAATCCCCTAAATAATCTTGTTTTTTTTTGTCCTGTTATTCTCGATAAATAATAGCAAATAATTTTAAGATACTTAAAGTGTATAACGAATTTCAGCTCGAATTGAAGCGCACGTATGAGGAAGTAACCTCCACTTTGATAGCAGGTCGTAATGAATAACACTACCGAAGTGTAAGTGTTCTTTAGTAAGTTTTTCCGGGTCAGCAACGTGACACTAAGGTGTTGTGAGCGTCGAAAGGCTGCAGCAGCCACCTACCAACAGGCGGACCACGTGCTTGATTGCCACACTTGAGATAAAAATAAACTTGAAAAATATGAATGAAAAATTACTATTTAAACATGTTTGAAAATACAATATGAAATCGATAATAAAACCAAAATTATACTTTATCCCTAACTAAAGTTAAAAAATATCCACACTTCAAAGATACTTGATGAACTTTGATGATGAAGCTTTACGTTATTAAGTTTCATGGTTTTTAATAAACAATAAATTTGAAATTCCCCATGGTAATTATGATTTTACACCATGGAAATAATAAATATTGGACCTGAACATCGAAGAAAGGAACCATAAAATTTCAGGTGACGTCGGCCCTTCCATAAATTTATCGACAGCTCGTGGTAACAGGTAATAAGGAAAATATTTATGAAGTAGAACAGAGCCAGGCGTACGATTTCATTAGTTAATTATTATAAGTTCAAGGAGACCCCCAGAAATTTTGAGAAGCCGTAACAAATTTTATTCTAAAACATGCTAAGAAAGAAAGTCTGTAAGGCTAAATTAAATAATAGGTATTCAAGGTAAAATAATGTAATGATATTTCTTGGTATGTTTTTGTTATACATAAATGCTATCTTACACGAATCTCTTTTTGATAATATAGTGAGATACAGGTGTAATGAATGCTATCTTACACGAATCTCTTGGTGATAATATAGTGAGATACAGGTGTATATATATTTATTAATGTGTCATATAAGGTCGCGCTTAAGATACTGTTTGCGTTATATTTAGGATGTTAAAACAAAGTGAATAAAATAAATACAAATTCAATAAATTTATAACTATAAAAAGGCGAAGGTTCTTTACATTTTCAAATATATGGTCCGCCGATACCGCCGCCACCCGCCCGCATATTTTACGATCTCGTATTCACAAAAACAATAAGAAAGTTTAGACATTCGATATTTTTTCAAGTATTATGCACAATAACCTTAAATATAGACGGTCATTGAATATACATACTAACTTAGAAACTATCCAAAGTGTGTCAACTTTTGTATCTAAAAGAAATTAAAAGGAACACACGAAAAACGGAATATTTGTTTAGAGTCAGTTCACACAGAGACGAGACGCAACGATACCAAAAGAGGCCAGTGTTTTCGCGCTACGCCGCGCGTCGCCGCAAGACACACTGCAACGTCGCGAGGTGTATCGTAAAATCGACGGCACGACACCTAGCTGCGCATCGGAACGTGTCTACATTTGCCCCGCCCTGCTGCAGGTCTTTTCTTTAATTTTATTTTTGTATTTTTTCATTTTAGCAAGAAGTCCGATTATAATAAGATCCCAGTCTATCATTAGCAATTTTCATTTGAGCACTCGACCAATACTGCATCAATTCTACACGAAGTCTGGACGAAAATATTAAAGACAAGTCACCGCGGCGGCCTCATGCTGCACCTCGCGGAGTCGTGCTACGTCACGCACCTCCGCGAGGCGCAGCACCGCTCTTGCACGCCCTGCATACCAGCGATGCATCGCTCTACGCCGCGAAGCATGTCGAGGAGCAGCACTGCGTGGTGCAACGTACTCTGAATTCACACAATTAAATGTGTATCATTTCATGTACTAATACGTAAGTAAATAAAGCTATATTTTAAGTAGCTCTATTAAAATGTGCGCACACCGTCGCACCACGTCTCAGTGTAAACTGACCCTTATTTTTTCTACTAAATAGCTACCTACTATTAAAATCAAGCAATTTAAGTACCCCTTTAATTGACCTTTCTATTAGGCAATAGAGATTTTATTCATAGGTTTGTTAGAGCTACTCCTCTACATATTAACAGCGAATGCCTTGACTAAATGACACCGGCGGCGCCAGACTACCGAGTACCACCCCATGCGTAGCATTCAACAGGGCTATCTACGACTAAATTGGCACGTTTAATTGAACGCCTGACTCAGCCATTAGCGTATAGGACAACAGTTATTGGCAGTGTACGGACGCTTACTCTTCAGATCATATGGAGTGTATCTCATGTCGAAAAGCTACGATTTTCGAGCGTAGTAGACACTGTAGCGCTACGGATACAATATCACTACGCCGTAGCATTTCTTTAACTTTTTGTATTGCATTCACTGTATTTTGATAAGAAACCAAAAAATAATTTGTTTAAAAATTCGCCTCCCCTAATATCACTTTTATTCGTGGAATAAAATAAATTTGTCACACGAAATGTGTTGCTACGATTGTATTCAGGCGACAAGGACATTTCATAAAAATATTTTAGGAAATATCATTCTTTCTGAATGTGACACGGCCAATAAATCCCATAATGATGTCGTAAAATTTCGGTGGTATTATCTTGGGAAAACCCGGCTATTTTACATTCACCTGCGAGGTTTCCCTCCGCGTCCAATTTATGTTAGTGGGCACAAAACGAACGCTGACAAATGTGGAAATAAAATGAACATACGTTTTATCTCTACGGAGTCGGTTTTCATGCTCGCGGCTCGGCGGGAAGCCGAGCTGGAGGCGAGAGGGGAGGGGAGGTACGATCGCCGCGCCCTGCTCAGCTACTCCCTTCGCGTACAGAGTGCTGAGCGGTGTGAGCCACGTTTTTCATAAGAATTCACGTACAGTTGTGACGAACATCCGGCAAGGGACAATCATACGCACATTAGGTAGAATTTACATAGGTACTTCACAACCGAGGACATTATATATACGGGGCAACCGCCTACTCTAGTGATTTGAAAGTTAATCTAAAATATAAATGATATAGCTTTTTTATGCTTACGAGCATGTCGAATTGTATTCTCTATAATAATTATTATTTTATCAGGTCTATATACAACGTTATTTATATAAAATCCTATAAGTTTATGTAGATTGTCCAGAGATAATACGACTTGAACAATTTTAAAACATTTTTACTAACATTTATTACGAAACGTCTTAAAAGCATCCGTATACTTTCCAACCGCTCGCGTAGTTCTTACTTAGGTACGGTACAGCGACGAACGAAACTAAGTGGAACTTTACCCAGGTAGCCGTATATAAAAAGATTTTTTTAAAAGATACTTCACATTGCAACTTAACAAACAACACTTTGAACTTTCGGGTGGATGTTTGCGAGTACGGTACGGACTGTGGAAGTTATCAAGTTTTAGAAGTAAGCTAAAGGCGAACAAATTTTCGCGTGTCACAATAAGTGATATATATATACACGATACGGTACGTATGGAGGATGTTGTAATAATTACAGTTGCCAAAGTAACGATGTAAGTTCGACAGGGAAGACCCACTTAAGACAAACACAACCTCTCGGCGCACCACCCCGACGCGCACGCTGATAACCGTGCATATCGTAAAACTTTATTTACCACCACCTTACCAATTTGTCTTAGCAAACTTTTCAGGCCAGGTACAGCGACAAACTCACCGTTATTACACGGAACTCGACTAGCAGCACCTCGTGCGAACTTTATTTATAGAACAGCAGTTATTCTCGTTTGAAGTGTAATAAAACTAGATTACAAATTTATTTAAAAGTAAACATTTTTAATTACTATTAGTGACAAGTTTTGTGCATAATTAATTGATTTGTTAGAGTTTTATGTAACACCGCACCTTCTATATACAGAAGGTCATTGCAGCACAGTCTTCCGCTCATCGTTCAAATTAATTTAAGAAACAGCTGCTTGCTATTTATTTGGGATTGATTGCTAGCTAGCTACATCGATAGCCAAAAAAGAAAATGTAAACAACAATAAACGACGATTCGAAACTCTATTTCTTTTTATATGAGGAGCACCAAATTACCCCACTCTACCTGATGTTGAGTATAAATGGAGTGCAGTCGCGAAGATAGATGTTGCGGCAGAAGGTGTGCCCCTCTAGCCATCCTCATCTTACCGGCCTGAACCCAATACCCTACTCTGCAAAGCTCTGAAACCCTACTCACCAGCAGAAACACAACACCACAAAAAGATAATTATTTACTGTGATGTTGCTTCCCCAGACGGGCACGAGCAGAAAATCCGCTGTGCCCTACCTCTCTATAATATGGTACCGTATAAAGTGCTTCCTAATTTTGTAGTGCCGCGACGGGCCGCATGCAGTGGGTAAATAAAATCGATCGTGTTTAAACTCTTTTAAAAATAGCACATAAAACTTATGTTCATGCACAATATTTTCAAATAGAAGGAACTGATCCTTTGTGACTTTAATCACCTGGGTTTGTTGGATTTCAACTAGCTCTATGCGGCTAGCCGCACACAAAATAGCTATCAACCTTGTTAAAGGAATATCTGAATAAATTTTCAACTTAGCAGTTGATATTTGACTATATTCTGGGTAATGAAAATAGCATAATTTTTTTAAGCAATCTCTTTTCATCGTTATAATGCTTCAGTAGTCTTTGTATTCGGATATCGCTTAGTATACAGTAATAATGATGGAAATGTCAAAACTTCAATAAATGCAGCATACAAAGCACATTTTTGGTTTTAATGGTTTGACAACGACGTTATGCGTCGTTACCAATGATATTAAATACCCTAGATACACTACGTGCGCTAAAAATGTATCCCAATCAAGAAGTGCTTCAACTCCATTCAAGCACTTCTTGGTCCACAGTCACGCGCATACCGTTGAAAAGTCAAGATGCCGTAGAGCTCTATGTAAAAATGCGAAAAAAATACTAATAGTATGTAAAGTGTCGTTTTTTCGTCTGGTATCTAAACAACGTTTGTTAATTGAACGCATTTGAAAAAAAAATTGTTGTAATACTTACTATTAATTGATTTAATAGAAAATATTTGTGATATTCAAATGCATGGTCCGATATATAGCCGTCTCTTTTACGCGAGGTCCGTACCATGCGCTGTTGCTATATTGCTAACAACGCATTCAGTATTGCGCGTAGAGTCAGAGAAATAAGGTCTACATTCTTCCGCAGTAAGTCGTACAATTTTATGAGCTTGTATTTCGAACCCTTATAACTGGTTAATACATTATAGGTGTCTTTCAATGTTCGAATAATGCTTCATATTGTTTTTACTACGCGATCATCATACAGAGTTCCGTGGAAACGTCCAATGTATCTTTTGGACAGGTTTCGGGCACGATTTTGTGCGTGTTGGTGTATCTAGGGTATTTAATATTGTTGGTCGCTACCCCCTCAAGCTTCATCACCATAACGTCTTTGTCAAACTAATCAAGGTTTGACAACGACGTTATGGTGATGGAGCTTTAGGGTGATTCAATCAAGGCATCTCCTAGCCTAAAGAAATAGCCATGATAATAGTAAATTAAGCATCATAATAATAATCTATAATAATAATAATAATAATCTATAATAATAATAATAATAATAATAATAATAATAATAATAATCTATTTATTTCTCTCGAGAAAGGTTACAAAGTCTTACATGATAAAGTACAAAGTATAATTGACAAATAATTTAACCTTTTCCGAGACTGGTGTCTGCACTAGGTTGTGAAACCTGTCTTACAAATCACCAGGCTCCCAGTGCGCCGGTCACCACTTTCATACTACACTTTACTATTCAATAAGCTGATATATTTATATTATGTAGTTAATATACTAACATTAATGACTCTAATTTAACGCAAATAATAACCAATTTTTGTGCATCTACGCGGGTGTTTGAGTGTGTGTATGTTTGTGCGTGGGCTTTATGGCATAATGCTTTAAAATTATCGTACCAATCCCAATATGTTTCCCTCATTTGCGAACCGATGGCATATCGTTAGATGTTCAGAAGAGCTTCTAATAGTTTAGAGTCTAAGCCTTAGACTCAATAAATGTGTTATAGTTTTAATTAACATCGGTCAGAACAGAGAAATATCTCCTATTACCGTTACTCTACAAATTTAATGAAACACATTTTACGCAACACAAGCTTCCAATAATAAATTATAAGGTTACTGAAAATACTAAAAACTCATTCCCTATAGCTATATTTTATGTTTCCTTTGGGAAATCACTTACAAAATTCTGTTTTTCATCAGCAAAATCAAGAAAACAATAATTGTTTTACAAAACGAAGCAAAGCTAGAATCAATAAAATTATTTGGTTATGTTAGTTTGTACATTATTAAGATCATTATCAGGTTTTGGTTTAGTAGGATTTGAAAGAGACTTTTTATCATGATTTTTTACAGTAAATTTATTTGAAACCGGGTTTATTAATATGCTGTTTTTTCTCAAAACAATATAGTGATTGATTTAATTTTGCACTGCAAGTATACCTCCCTTTTATACTTGGTGGTTACGTAATTTTTGTCTCTGTTATTAATTAAAATATCGTTTAAGGGGAATATAAACTCCGTTATTACCACTATTTAATATAAACAGAACACGATACTCATTTACTCAAATGTAACGAACAAGCGAAATAAAAGAAAGAGAAATTATCTACATGTTGAACTAATACATACAAGTTCAACGAAGGTTAAATACATACAACATAGGAAGCACCAGACACCCGCATAGCTCTAATGAAGCAGTATCGGAGCGACCGACGACACACAACAGCCGCCCTTATTATCGTGATCACTATAAACAATATATTTGCCAAGCACAACAAACGTAACCATTTTAAACAGCCCTTCGAATTAAGCTGTCATAACACACAACAGTTCAACTCCTTAATTACAGTAATGTGTTTTTATTGTATAACATCTAATTAGCCCAATAATTCACCATGATAGGAGTTTTATATCCATTCCTTTACGAACTTGGGTCGGTTGAGATTGAGTTACAGTGGCAACAGCTGCTGTTATTACAGCGTTGTTGAAAAATAAAAGTTGAAGACACGTAAATAAGAAAATATACTGAGTATTTAGGAGTAAAGCGCTAAATTATAAACTATACAAGTACTCATATAGTTCATGTACAATTTTCTATTTTGCTATAAGTTACTAATTTCGTAAGTTTTTTTTCGTAGTTTTCGTAATCTCGAATTAATAGATTTCAGAGGGTACGCAGGGATTCAAAGAAACAAAAAAAATATATGGCTTGAATCAACACAGAAATCTAAAAACGTGGCAGCAGTAACGACTCCGTCGGGAAACGCCAAAAAGCAGATTCAGATCGCGGGGTCATGTTAACTGGCGAGTTCGATGTTCCGGCGATGGGCCCAGCCGTACTTATAATCTAATATTCGCAATTTACGAGGATCGCAGCGGGACCCCGCTGGGAGCCGTAGCACTGTCATCGCGCCGGTACTTGCCGGCTGCACTTACCCCAACGTTAACTCTATCGTTGTAGCGTTTTACGACGGTAATGTTACGTATCTACCCTAAAGAAAATTTACTTTATTTATGAATTAGGAACAGGTCTCCAGGCGAAGCTATGTCGAATTCAGTGTTCTTTTTTGACTAACATGTTGAGTATTTTTAAAATAAACTTAAACTCGGTCATAGCGTAGACTGATATATATACCTAATATATCATATTTATATGCTATAAGCAAATATTTATAGAAGAATATTCAAATAAATACTAACCCCATATTTTTTTTTAATGAAGCATAGACATATAGCTTTGATCTCAAGCAAAGAATTGTTTTAATGTCCTAAGAGTTTAAAGGAAGTAATATGTCCACATTCTATAACATCATTAATAATTATAGTCATCAGTAAAAAAATATTTAGTGTGCATAATAAAAATAATAAACTATTTTTTCACTCCGTAATATGTGTGGAGCACTGAGGAGATTTTTTAGGAACTCCTAGCTTACTTACTATAGATTTTGAGATGTTACATTGAAATCACAGGCAGAATTTCCTCGTTGTTATAATTGGTAAGTACAACAAAATAGCTTTTACTTTAAGCAAATCGAGATATATACACGATAGATAAAGGTACTGTCATCGACACGCGGTCGCCTCTATTATACGAGTAAGAATAAACAAAAAATCCGCTCCAATAAAGTTCAGGCACCGGTTGAACATAATGGGTAAATAAATTTTATACCATCCTGAAAGAGCGGCTGTTTTAATATTTCAGCGATATACTAAAATAAATGCAAAATAAATACATAACAATTAAGTATTAACTTAACCTCCAGGTCTGAGACCTCAAAAAAACAGAAGATACGCCACTCACTGTGTTATGTTAACGCATATGGTAAAAATCTCTGAGATGAACACAGACGACTACTTCATCGTAACTTTTCATGATTGTTTCTGCACGATCTTTATTGAGAAGTTGCTATTTAAAAAGAAAGAAATATTTGTATATCATGCTATAACATTGCTGATATTCTGCCATTCCTGAAGAGATATTTATCAAACAAGAAAAGGTATCAACTCTTATTAAAACCAAATAGCAGAAAACTTTTCATTTTTTTTTTCGTTTCTTTTTGGGAATTCATTCTCTTAAAAAGAAAAAATGGGATGAGAATAGACATGCATGAAACTTTTGCAGTTCTGAAGAAATCAGGGTAAATAATCATAAGGTTATTTATAGATCAACCTTATGATTACTTAACCCGATTTATATCTTCAAAACTGAAAAAGTTTCATGCAAACTCTCATCCCCTTTTTTATCTATAAGAGAATGAATATCCAAAAAGAAATGTATCAATCAACATTTATTGCTGATAAGCTCCTTTACCAATTTTCAAATTTCTATGTTGAAAATTTGTAAAGTTGCATAAAAACTTTCATCTCCAATTTTACCCCCTGAAAAAGCTTTCTTAGTGAATGCTTACGACATAATATGCGTGCCAAATTTCAGCACAATCCATTTAGTGATTTTAGATGTGTATCGATAAATTAGTCACGGTTGCCTTTTATACACACAGATTAACATTTATTTCGCACCTTATTTAATGACAACGAAAGTTAGAGAATATAGACGAGATAAATGATACCAGGAAAGGGAACTATTACTGAAAGTACCAACGGCCATTGTATGTGACGCTACGTTTCAATACGAGAGCTCCGGTCCAAAGTCTTCGCCGGATCTTCTGACACTTAGGTAAATCTCCAATATCCGCTACGATCCGCCCCGAAAGGCATACAACGTAAATACGTATTCAATGCAAGTCCCGTTTATCGATAAATATATCTATCTGTTTATGTATTATATAGAAGCTTGTAGTGTAAATGATTTGCAAAATGCAGAGTCAATTATTTGCAGAATATAGATATTGATAGTCTCCAAAAGCGAAAAGCGAGCGTGGCAGACATGCTTACATTCCTATTGGAAAGTGTAAAATAGAAATATTTTTCAAATGGTCTTGGATATGTTTTGTTGTTTCCACAACAGATGGTTGCTATAGTTATCTTAAATGACAAAAAAAACGGACAAAGTCTGAGTCGGACTCGCCCACCGAGGGTTACGTCTTTTATAGGTACGCAACATAAAGAGTCATATAGTTTACTAAGTTTACTTAAAAGTTTGATTTTTTTACAAATTTAAGGGACCGCTGACCTGATTATATGGTTTAAATATCAACTCAGCGTGTTCCTGAGATAAAGGGTCTGACAGACAGACAGACAACAAAGCGGTCCTATAAGGGTTCCGTTTTTTTCTTTAGAGAACCCTAAAAACCTTCGCTACTCTCTTGAGATAAAAACGGCTTTGCTCAATAATTATTTTCGTTATTTATTAATTGATTGAAATACTTCTTCTACAATCTACATATCATCCACAAGAAAAATAACAAACAAACATCATGATTCTTTTACACAAACGTAGACTAACTGCTACTGTTACTTTAGTAAAATGGCTTAAATACGAACAACAAAGTATCATATAATTTTAATCGGAAAACGTAATTACTTCCTTTGATACATTTGTATTCTATACACGCTGATTCCATAATACAAATGAATGGTTATACAGAGCCGGAAAACGAATCTAAAATGACCCCTCCTATTTAGAGAAACAATTTGAAGATAACAAGGACATTCACGTATGTATTTAAAACAACCTAAAGAAATTGTAAATACAATAGCCAAGTAGGAGCAATAATAGAATGGATGGCGACATATTTACTCAAATTTGAATCCGGGACGTGAGGAGTCAGCAGTCTATTACGTGACCGTTAATAGCATTCAGGCGGGGAGCGGCACTGCTCGCAGCAGCGGGCTAGCTCGTCGGCCCAAAACGTAACGACGAGCCTGGGGCGGGGAAAGATCTATAAATTACTGAAACGACAACTCGTTCCGCGCCAGATAAAGCTACGCCGCAAAACAATGCTCCGGACGAATGCCTTAGTCGTTAGCGGAGAGAATCGTACATCTTTATGAACTGTTTACTCGACAGATTCTGAATTGGCTTCTGTAATTGTCCCCACTACTGCTCTTTTATACAGATATCCTCGATGCATATCAGTAGATGAATCCAGAAGAACTCAAGACTATTTCTTATTTGCCGAGTATACGAAATTCAAGGGGAAAGTTCAGCTAGGTTTCGTTTCTAAGTCCATTGAGGATAAATACTTTTATGTGAGTCGCGACTATCCCCAATTTCGTTTCAGAATTCACGTTCAAAGGCGAACGTTTCTGAACTTCCAATAATTTAATAAAGAAAGTTTAGGAAGCGTGCGTGGCTGGCACGCTTGCCGCAAAAAGCCGAAAACTTTGATTCAATTAAAACAGAAAGTTGAAGGAAGAAGTTACTAGAGGCATTGAAAGTGTTCGACGTGCTAACAAGACAAGGAGATGCGGATGACCAGTAGGCCTATTCGCTAACTGCTTTTGACAAGTGGCAGTGATAATCACCGACCTATTTAGTGATCCATTACTGCTTTATTATAACGCCACTAAGATACTTTTTCTGAAAAGCATCGATGGATATGCAATTTTCTCTTTAGTTCTCATTTTAAATGTCAAAAAAGTAAGCAAATAGGCCGGCAGAGCGGCATATATCGCGTTCTGACTTATTGAGTTGTCACTTAAGCGGAATCATTGCACAATACCACTTTACCAACAATTTCTCAAGTTTACACATACTCTCAATCGGACTCGGATCGGGTTGGTTCCTCTTTTCAATTAAATAAAAGCAGCTAAAAAATAACAGCATTGGGCTCGCGCACTAAGGGTTCTATTACAAACTCGTTAATATTATGAAATAGGCGGTCCATATAAGTTTATAACCGCAAAAAACAGTCAGAACAGATTTTGATTGTGTTGACTTAACATTTTGGGTTTTATTAGAACCAAGGGTTTGTTATTCTCATTATTTAATTTTAATTTTAGCTTAATACATCCGCGGCTTTCTGAGGTAAAAGGTCTGGACAAACAGAAAGATGACCAAAAATTTTTTTAACAATTAGGAACAAAGAACAGTAGTTCTAACAGTATAATGTAAATATAAATTAGGTAAGTGTACTTTTCACACATCTAATGGAATCCTGGAAATTACATTTGCTGCCGAGAAGCATATTTAAGGAACAGTTTTAAATATCACAGGACAGATTTTACAAGAAATAAAGGTGTCGGGTCCGGCGGGACAAGAGCGGGTACGGGTAGCCTGCGAAAGTCGCTGGTGGGGAATAAGGGTGACGAGCATTGTTATGCAAATTGAGGTCGTTATTTCGCTGCGAGTGAGGAAAGAGCGCGACAGTGTAAGCGTCACAAAATAGATATTACAGAAGGTAATCTTCATACAAAGTGCGCTCGAGAAACCCACACAGGGACACCGCTCACAGACACGATATGTCGAACCAGGTCAGACGAGTTCACTGCGAGCGCGAGTTTCATCCGTTAGAGACACGCGTCTATGAATTGTTTTGTGCAAAGATGGAGCAACAAAAAATAAATTATTATATCTTTTTAGTAGACGGTTACTTAAATTCAAAATGAAACGATAATTGAGTTTTGCGCTCATTGATGCGCTCCGAACGAAACCTTTACTAAAAACCGGTATTCTACCTTTATTTACCGGTATTTTCGAAACCGGTTACAAGCCCTGGTGCCACTATCGCGATAGTTTTTTCTGCATAAGCCATGTTGACAATCCTAGCGCGACCGCCGAGCGTAGGTATGCAAAGTGTAATACATTGATGAGATTACCTTCTGTAATGTATATTTTGTGGTACGCGTTGCCCGTGCCCTGCCGGCCAGGCCCCGCGAACTCCCCGCCCGCGCACCGCAACACGGAAGACGCTTTGCATAATTGGTAATACAAGTGGATAGGCACGGCGACTACAACTGAATGCTCCGGTCTGTGACTAATGACATTATTTAAAAGAAGTCGCTAGCTTTCTCACTGAGGTTACATCAACAAAATAAATCGGAAGTTCAACACTCATTTGAGAAGAATAGAAGTAACTTAAATTTTTAGATCAACATACACAAAATTACACATTAAAATGTTCTTATACATTTGAGTATATAAAGGAACTGTTAAATACAAGTCTTTATTATATTAATATCTCAGTATCTTTACGTAGGATTGTCTAAAAACGGCATTCCGTACAATTAAATGAACGAGGGTTTTATTTTTAAAGTTAATAAATTTAACAGACTATCGTAACTGGCTTTGTTACATAGCCAGCACAAAATAACAAAACCCAGGGAGTGAATCAAGTCCAAATGCGAACAACGAGTGTGCCTCCGGGCGAATTTTTTATTTGGCCCTAAATTAGTGGCTATTTACGCAGACATGTAAAGTTATTTATGATGGTTGGAACTTTGTAGCGACTTCCGGGAAAATAAATGTCTGGGCCCCAAATTACTGTTCCAGCGACGATGGATGAAGCCGATCATTCAATATATCTACATAAAAGCTGACGTACACCAATGATATTTATCGCTGTAGCTCTTATGTTTACTGTTTGACCACTCTCATTACTCTCAATTTAGCTTGTAAAACCTTTTCGTATTCTCTGAATGGTATTTTATTACACAGAAAATTCCTATTTCTATAAACATTATATCAACAGAACAAGGGTTTGTGAGGTCCAGGAGAGTTTATTCGTATTTCTTGTCTTTCATTTTTAATAATATTTTAAATTACTTATATTTAGATATTATAATATGTATGTACCATTTTGTTCGATTACTTGATGACATCTTGTAGGTTCCGTTACTGTAGATTTTTTTGTAGGTAGAATATCCGGTCTGTTGTAATTAGTCGTGCCTTTTAAGATCGGTCAGTTACTTTTCAATTAACAATTGACTTTTTTAAAAATGGTTTGGATTCATTATGTTTCATCAGATAATCATTAGTGAGTACACGGTTAATTTTAGTAATCTCTTGTGGCATATATCGAGCTTTATGTGTCCTACCCAGAACCCAAAGCTTTGAATTTCTTTGAGACCTTTTTTTCAATATCTTGTTAATCAGCTACTCTGATAGATCTGATAATCATTATCTGGTACATTCTAATATCCGATAATCTGATAAACCGATTATGCTTACTTTTCTAAAAATTGGTACTACTCTTTTTGACGCTTTATGAAATTAACGTCACATATTTTTTGTGATCCGTGCGCTATTTATCTTTTTTTGTAATAAATCTGAAAATATACCTAATTTCCTTGTTAGAATTCATTTACTCTGTTAAACAGAAAAACCGGCAAAGTGCGAGTCGGACTCGCGCACCGAGAGTTCCGTACAAACCTGAATTTTCAAAAATATTATTTATTATATGATGTAACTAAAAATTTTCGGTTTTCGCAACTTTTCCTTTATCTGTACTATAAGACGTTACTTCGTACCAAATTTCAAGATTCTAAGTTCACGGGAAGTACCCTGTAGGTTTTGATTCCCATGCGAGTTTCGAAAATTTGCGATATAAACGGCTGTATCTTTTGATTGCTTTGGCTTAGAAGTTTAATTTTTTCACAGCTCCTATGGACAGTAGACCTGAGTATTAGATATGAATTTCAGTTTGATACCTTCACGCGTTCCTGAGAAAAGCGGTCTTGACAGACGTACGGACGGACAACAAAGTGATCCTAAAAGGGTTCTGTTTTTTTCCTTTTGAGGTACGGAACCCTAAAAACAAAGAAAACAATAAATAATAACTAAGAGATTTTTACTTTCTCAATTATTTTTTAAAATGCCACTTTTTTGGTCGTGTCTAAACCAGCCAGATACAAAAATGTACAATCAAAGTGATATTACAACTTGATAATACAAAATACAAAAATACTTTTTCCTCGACCTATGTACTTCTTCTTCTACAAAGCGGAGTTTTTCCGCAACTCGACACTTGGTGCCTATTTTACTCGACCTATCTACTATACATGCTTTTTATTGTTGAAACTAGCTGAATTATGTGTTTTCAGTAAAAAAAACTGAAATAATTGCATTCATTCATGGTTTAACATTTGAATTATTTAAAATAGGATAGAAAATACTACAAATATAAAATATTTCTTCGAAGATTTTGTGTTACTGCGCGAGCACACGATGAAAGATTTCGCCGCATCGGTGGGCACACGTGCGGTGCGGCGGTGCGGCGCCGCAACGTTGTTACGTCGCAGCGACGCCGCGGGAAACCCAGCCACATACATTCTCTATGACGCATAAACAACTGTGCGGTGCCGCTCCGACATCGCAACGCATTCTCCCCTCCCCGCCTCGTCTCGGTGGTTGCAATTCCGGTGCGGCGCCGGAGCGCATCGTGTGACATGCCACAGATATTTCTATGTAAGACACCGCAGAAACACCGCTCCGGCGCCGCACCGCCGCTGCAACGCATCGCGTGCTCCCGCTCTAACAGCAAAGCAAATTATTCGTTCAAATTGGAGTACCCGTCTGGAGAATTAACCTTCACCCCATGCCAGATTACAGTTAAATATCAATTCTTTTAGATGGATTTGTTATTTTAGTACGCGTCTAGGGCTCGACGGAGTTGGGGATGGAGTCAAGGAATGCAACGTGCGAGTGATACAGTACCGTGACCGCTTACCATCAAGCATGCCTTAATACCTATATTATCACCCTTCCTTTTCTTATGAAGAAAAGCCTTGGTCGTTCAGATCAATACTTAATATAAAGTGTATGTGGTAACTAGTGTACAGCTAGAGAGGTAACAACCCATAAATTAGTTCGATCTAGCGTCTTAATAGACCTGATTTTCACAAAACTGTAATTTGACTTTAAAAGCCGTCAAGGGTGTAATTTTTCACGGGTAATCGTTGGAATTTTTCCCCGTTATGTTAAAATTACTAAAGTTATGCCCATCATATTCATATTTTCGGCCGAATCGTCCAATATAATAAGTTTAAAAGTGTAAGAGACGACTTTTAAAAGGAAAAGTTCTACGAAAGCACGTAATGGCTCATCCCGCTCACGACTCCTATGCCCGAGGCGGAACAGGCGGGCCGGCAGCGTCAAATAAGTTTCTAATTGCTTATATTACCAAGTTATATTCGCTCTTGGAAGTAATTAAGTCAGGAAGTTGAAACCACATTCACGTATTTAACAGAACTCTAACCGGGATTTTTGTGCTCGGCGCGATAGTGTCACAAAAGACAATTTCTTTAACAATGAATTAACCTCCACAGGGTGTGCACCCTGGAAACGAAAGCACTTTGACATAACTCAGAGTTAAAGGTTATGTACCCCGCAACCCATTGAAGCAAAGTGGTGAAATGCATCCGCGTGGAAAAGTCATGAAAAATACCCTCTCTCACTCCTTTTACGACGTAAGCCTCTCGAAGAGGTGACAAAACGCCGGCGCGCGAGAGCTCTGGTGCTCCGATAAAAGAGTTGTGCATTTCTCGAAATCTGTATATGATATTTTAAATCTTCTTGCTTTCGACACAAAACTACATCATACAATTTATAAAACCTTTATTAATATTGCCTACTTATCTGCTTTCTCCTGTAACCCAACCAAGTTCTTATACACAAACTACGCTGAAAACTTAAGTTGTTAATGTTACAAATAGAATGAGATTAAATAAAGTCATAAATAAACTAAGTTTGAAGTCAAAAGCATTGATGTTTACTTAAGAGTTGAAAACTACAGCAACGTCATAAGTTCAAAAGATACTTAGAAATCCTGTACCTACTCAATGAAGTTTTATTTATCTGCAAAAAAAGTTGTCTGTCGAGTAGACACTGGATGGAAAATAATTTAAAATAACATTTAAATAAAAGTGTCTCGACTCTGTTCAGTTCTCGGTAAAAAAAAAGTGGAATGTAACGCTGAAGTGGGTAGACGCTTAAATTCTGAAGATATAAAGGAAATGTGTATGCCATCCTTGCTTTCAAGTTGGCAATAACGGTGTGGATACGGAGCGTGCTCGTGGCGTTGCCGCGGCAGTAAATTAAGCACCCGCACTAGACGCGCAGCTCTGCGGTCGCTATCTTAAAGTGAGATCATTCATCGCACGTTATTCAAAAACCTATTGTTGTATACAGGTATTGTACAAAATAAATTGTGTAAGCCGGTGTTAAAAATAAAAAAAAAATACGTGATGTTTCGCAAAATTGGTTGTGATTAGATGACAAAATGTGTAACATTAAGAGCCCTTTTACAAAATTGCGCCGCTGCACTATGGGAACCCGCCTAAGAAACCCATCTCATAAATGCTTTTTTCGTAACTGTGATTCGAGGCATGTATTATACATCAAATTATAGCTAAAGAGTTACTTTATTATAATCAATATAATTTAAATCTCTGACTCTTCGTATTTTATAAAGAAGAACATCTAAAGTCAGGGAATGACAAAAATACAAAAATAATAATTAGATTTCAGTTAGTTTGGTATAATTTTATAGGATCATAACAAAAGAAGTCATGTAAGTGTGATACCATTTTAGAAAGCTTAGAATATCTTCTTTTCTTTATAATATAAATATATGCAGTTTTTTTAATATTATTCATTTAAAAAAAATCTATATCATAATGTGGACTATTTTCGTTTCTTAAACTTTCAGTTGGAGTTTTGACTTTTGCCGAAGCTTGCCGAAGTTCTGTTTTTTGTGTTATTTCTTAGATAATATAATATTATTTGACGGCAATAATTTTTTTTCTGCTGTATCAGTGCATAACATTGTCAAATGTCTTAGAATATCAGCGTGTGAAAACATATATTTTTAGGTACGTTTAATAAGACTTTCCTGATTTGAAATGAAATGAAATGAAATGAAAAACATTTATTCGGAACAGACGTGGATACATACAAAAGGTTAATTTTATACACACACACACTTACATATATGTACATATATATATACACATACACATATATACATATATATATATATATACACTAAATGACGGACATTAAAAAACATACATTACATATATCCACAGCTGGACCGAAGAGGATCCAGTTCAGCATGAGTCAGTTTGCACTGACGCTGGTTTTCAACTGGTTCCCTTCCTGATTTGTGTATGCCAGACACTATGATACAAGATAAAAGGATTTTATATTAAATAAAAATGAAATATTACAAATTGTACCAGTGAACAAAAGAAAAAGTAAAGTGAGTAACATATTCAATAAACTCATCTAAACAGTGAATAACACAATAACATATTTTCAAGGTAAACAAACCATGAAACACTGACATAAATAATTTTTTTTTTTAATTAATTTGCAGACGACCCAGTTAAAAACTCATCACATCCACAAAACGCCACATTTGGGAACAACATCAAATAGCACTTACATATTCTTTTTAAATTGCTTACAACTGTGTTGTGTATAAGAAGTAGGATGAGTGTCATGTACAAAATTGTTTATGCTCTTCAAGCCATGAACCAAGTTTTAATGGAGAAATGACTACTGACCTGCCACAATCACCGTCAAACCAACAACGCCAATCCAATTAATATGGTCTGGTGCACTGTGTGCCTTTTTGTTTGATTTTTTTAATTTATTTTCAATATTAAAATTAGTTTTTGTTTATTTGTTGTTTTATATGCTTGGTTCTAATTTGGTGTTTAAGTAAGTTTATTTAGTTATATGTAAGACATGTCTATATTTATACTGCCTAATTGTTGTTGTGCATTTTTAAGATATTGACGAAGATGTTTTCTGAACACATAAATGGAGTTACTTACTCTTATAGGGGGTGGGATGTTATTCCAAATCTTTGCTGCTGCATAGCGAAAACTGCCCCTGAAAGATGCTGATCCATGAGACTGAGTAGCAAGCTGCTGGGAGCACTGCCTTCTGCAGCTTAGCCAGACAAGCCAATTGTAAAGATATGCAGGTTGCCTTTCGGGTTTCTCAGCACGGACATTTAAATAAAGGCTCTTGGCCCTTTTGTTATATTTTTTTTTATCTTATGCTATACTAATATCGTGTATTTATCATAATATTTAGATCCCATTCCCATAAGAATCATAGAAAATCGCAATACCGCAAAATTGTAAAATAGTTTATATCTACTAATTTTGCACACGTCTTTCATAATTTTTCGGTATAAAATAGTGCATTTGAGTATGAAATATTACAATTCTTCATTAGTTTTTGTCGTAAATATTGGTTTTTTAAATATCTTGCCGCAATGAGTCAGTTCTCGTGTACCAGACGCAACGTACGTCTCTTATTGTTTGAAAGTGATTCAAATGATGGTGTTTCCATCTCTAACTATATACGAATTAATTTCACCGAATTTTTAGATGCAGATATTGCTAAAATTATCGCAAGTATTCAGGAGTCTTTCATAACTCAGTTTCGTCAACGCTGTATTAAAGCAGGTCGATAGAAAGAACAGTTCTTAAGCCAAAACAGAAATTGGAGATGGGATTTGATTAAGCACAACTGATGTTAATAAATATAAATTGTACTATGTGCCATCTTCCGTGCACAAGGTTTTGATTCATGGTGAACGTGTCATACGTCATTTTTCGGTATTGCCTCTTGGGCAACTTTTAGAAGATGCTCAAGAGTCACGGAACAAAAACTACAAACAGTTCAGGCTTCATAATGCAAAAAAATATTCGAGGACAGCCACCAACGAAGATGTTCTACACACTATTGTATACCTCTGATCCGTAAATTACAAGTTTGAAAAAACCTTATACTAAAAAATATTCAGAACTTTTTGATGAAGAAAAGAAGCTCTTAAGTGACATTTGAGCTACTATGATGTTTGTTTTTAATTTTAAGCAGTTACATTTACTAGTTACCTTTATAAACTTATTAAAACATAGGTGTAAGTCTTAAAAATCGTATATTTTTTGTTTTCCTATTTTTGTAAGTATTATAAATAAACTTTTATACACAAATTATACATTATTTAAAAGCAAATATATTCAAGATTATCAGAAAAAAAAATCATGATGATATCTATATTAACACAGGAGTTATAGATTATTGAGATGAAAATGAGTCAAAGTTCCCATAGTGCGCTGCCGTACTGATCGGCGCGTAGGTAGATTTGCACTAGTATATATTGCATTTTACGGGTGATGTTTCGAGTCTTATAAAATAATTATTAATAAACTAATTATAAAAATATATGCAGATTTCAGTAGTTCAATGATGGTAGATTAGTTTATGAAAGTTTTTGATAGTAATTCTATTTAATTCAATATCAAAATACGAGGTAAACCTGCTTTTTTTTTTGAGAAAACTCACGGAGGTTAGATGTTTTTTTTGATAATTAATGAGATGGAAAATGAAAATTCTAATACATTATGTTACAACAAAAACATATTTCTGATGTCGTAGTAATTAATTTGATCTTATTTATTGGACATTATTTAGAGATTCAGGCGTTTGAAGTTGTGCATATTATCGTTTTTTTCCGTAAACTAGCTGCGGTAGAACGTTCAAAAAAATCTAATGGGGTAAATGAGGCGCTCAAAAATTACGATTTTTTGCAAAAAATGTAAAAGGGCTCTTAACATTTTAAATACATGAGTCTTCTTAACATTATTTTATTCTGTACACAACGTAAAAAGTATCATACGCAAAATAGGTTGTGATAAGATGACAAAATGTATAAAATTAAAATTTTAAATATATGAGTATTTTTATTTTACTTTAAGTTTTACTTCCGTCTAACAATTAACCATAGTTAGGAACGAAACAGATTTTCTTGAAAGTAAATTTAAAAAGTGTGTTAGTCTTCTAGTGTTTATGAGCCAGAGCCATAAAATAAACACATACGTTAAAAGCAAGCTTTCGGCAAAACTTAAACGGCTACTCACTGTTTTCCACACTTGCTAAAGAAATTTGTTAAGGAAATAAGGAATTTAATGTTCCACAGACAACATTTAAAAATCCAGAACCTCTTCGCTTAAAATAAAAATCAAAACCTTTGAAGAATATTATATGAAGTCTTGTGGATAAAAAAAAATATATTTTCTTTTTCCTTTTGCAGAACCTAAGTCCAGGGCTCCACGCGGTATTAGATTGGGTCAGGGTAGGCAACGGTGAGAGAGATTTTTTTATATTGGTAGCGCAAGCGCCATATTTCATTGTTATCATTGTTTGCCACCTTTATAACACAAAAAAAACCACTAAACAGTTTTCATAAAAGACGACAATGCCCAAAGGGCATAAACGAAAAATATAACAACATTGCAACGTATAATAGTGTCCTATGCTCTGTGAAAACTGAGGTAGGTAAAACAAGTAGTTGGTAAAGGGTAGAAAATGGACACAATAGGGTGTGAGTTTGCGGTAAGGGGCCGGCCGTGGCGGCCGGCACCGGCTTTCAGTGAGAATTGCTGCGAAAAGGCAAAGTTACGTGCGCCCCAAAACTCGTACGAACACATGCCTAGAAACGAGGTCAGGTCCCTCTATACCATCCTACGATAGAACGAAATAAGCGAGCGATTGAGCATGCATATATGAAACTCGTTTGAATACCTATATCATGATATGAGTACGCAACTACATAACTTGCTCCGAAATTTCCATCGCGTTTTGACCTTTTATTATATCAACTAGCGGACCTGACAGACGTTATCCGTTGGTCCTACTAATATTGGAAATGTGAAAGTTTGAATATTGTTGTTTGTTTGTTTGTTTGTTTATAGTTCATGACCTGGATTGACATAGGATACTTTATATATCGAAAAATTGTTAGGTTCCAGTGGGATTCTCATAAAATAAAAGTTAACGCGGTTACGATTTTTGACGTATTAAAAAAAACTACTTACTAGATCTCGTTCAAACCAACTTTCGGTGGAAGTTTGCATGGTAATGTACATTATTTTTTTTTAGTTTTATCATTGTCTAATTTTAGAAATTACAGGGGGGGGACACATTTTACCACTTTGGAAGTGTCTTTCGCGTAAACTATTTATTTATTTAGAAAAAAAATATATTAAAAACCTCAATATCATTTTTGCAGACCTATCCATATACACGTATGGGTTTGATGAAAAATATTTTTTTGAGCTTCAGTTCTAATTTTTGTTTTTTATTGTTTTTTTTTTCTATTTTTGTGTGAAAATCTTAATGCGGTTCACAGAATACATCTACTTACCAAGTTTCAACAGTATAGTTCTTATAGTTTCGGAAAAAAGTGGCTGTGATATACGGACAGACGGACGGACGGACATGAAGAAATCTATAAGGGTTCCGTTTTTTTTTTATGCAAAATAGGCAATGCGTTTCACCACAATCTCACCTGATGGAAAGCGATGATGAGGCCTAGGATGGTACACGCCTGCCTAGAAGATGCCTGTTCACTCTGACCTTGAAGATGTCCAGATTATATTGGTCCGGGAAAACAGACCTCGGCAAGGAGTTCCACTCCCTAGCCGTTTGTATAATGAAGGCCGAAGCAAATCACTTCGTGCGAATGGGAGGAACTTCGACAACATAAGGGTGGAAGCCCTCGCCGCGTCTGGTCGTCCGGTGGTGGAAAGGGGAAGGGGGTATCAAATTATGTAATACCTCCGCACACTCTCCGAAATGTAACCGATAAAACACCGAGAGCGTCATTGCCTATGAGCCTCTTCGCACGGTGTTCCACCGAGTCCAGTGCATCCAGCTGATACCGAGCAGATCCGTCCCAAAGGTGACAACAGTACTCCAAGCAGGAGCGAACTTGGGCTCGGTAAAGGTTAAGGAGCTGCTCAGATGCAAAATATCGCCTGACCTTAGAAAGTATTCCAAGTTTTCTGGCAGCGGTTTTAGCAATGGACTCGATGTAGCGACCGAAATTGGGGCTGGATGAGACGTCCATACCCAAGAGCTCGAGATGGTCTTTAACCGGCACGGAGACATTTCGGAAAGTCGGAGTCAGATGGAATGGACTCCGTTTTGTCGAGACGAGACAGGCCTGTGTTTTAGAGGGATTGAATCCAACCAAGTTGGCTTCACCCCAGAGGGAAACAACTTCCAGGGTTGCATTCACTCCCTCCACCATCGCCTCCCTTAATGATCGGACATCTGCATCAGACTTCACATTCCGAAACTGTGCTGTCGTCTGCATACCCAAAGATACCGGGAGCTAGGAGCAGATCATTGATGTGCAGCAAGAATAGAGTTGCGGAGAGGACAGATCCCTGGGGGACACCGGCATCAATACCAAGCAGATCCGACGATGTGCCATTAATGACCACTCGTATCGATCTGCCCCTCAGAAAATCTGCAATCCAGTTGCAAAGTCCGACAGCGATTCCATATGAAGGAAGCTTGCCAATGAGACTTGCATGCCAGACCCTGTCAAAAGCCTTAGAAATATCAAAAGAAACGGCGAGAGCTTCGCCGCTTTCTCTATGGCTTCACTCCAAAAGTGGGTAGCATACACAAGAAGATCCCCAGTAGATCGCCCACGGCGGAAACCGAATTGGCAGTCACTGAGGAGATCGTTATCTTCGAGGTAAGCGATGAGACGGTTATTCAATACACGCTCCATAATCTTACAGAGTATGGAGGTGATTGCAATAGGTCGATAGTTGGCAGGGTCGGCACGACTACCCTTTTTGGGTACTGGTTGGACATTGGCAAGCTTCCAGGTTTTCGGAACTTGGCCAATCTCAAGGGATAAGCGATATAGGCGAGTCAGAATAGGAGACAACTCAGGGGCACAATTCCGCAGGACAATAGCTGGAATGCCATCGAGCCCACTGGCTTTATTCACGTCTAGAGTGCTTAGCGTTTTGAGTACCTCTTTCTGATGGATGCGAACTTCCAACATGGCAGAAGAACACTGAGGAAGCTTGGGTGGGTTTACGCCAGCAGCATCTAGTTGTGAGTTGTTCGCAAATATAGAGGCAAACAAGTCAAGTCAGCCTTCTCTTTGGAGGTGTGAGCCAGCGATCCGTCAGGCTTAATTAAAGGCGGCAGCGACGACCGGCAAAAATTGGCTTCGACTGTTTTGGCTAGGGACCAGAAAGCCTTGCTTCCGGATGGAAAGGAGGCTAATTTGGCTCCTATACGGCCAATGTGATAGAAGCGGGCCTTGCGGAGAACACCTTTACAGGATTTGGCGGCACTGTTAAAGGCCTTCTTCAGACTTCGAACATTTGGTGATTTGTGGGCTCGAGCGTCCGCCCAGGAGCGATACGCAAAATGCTTAAGCGCCTCCGCTTTAGCACAGTCCGCGTCAAATCAAGGGCGGGCGCTTAACCGGCGTGGTACGTCAGAATATGGAATAAAGTACTCCATAGCCTGACGTATCACGTCAGCAATGGCATCCGCGCAGCAAGTCGGGTCGTCCGAAGAAAAGCTAGTGCGACGCCAAAGATAAGATGCAAAGAATACCGCATCTCATCCCAGTCTGCTGAACCATATCGCCAAACACGCCTAGTTCCGATAGGTTCCGGGTCGTTTGGAGAGTAGACTGATACGGACTTCACCAGACAGTGGTCGGAACTCCCTAGAGGAGACGAAATTACCACCTGGTAAAGGTCCGGGTCTGTTGACAGCAGAAGGTCCAGGCAGTTTGGTGTGTGGCCATCAATATCGGGTACACGTGTAGCGCCCTTCACAAGCTGGGAGAGACCTAGCGACATAGCAAATGTGTGCGCTAATCTCCCGGCATGGTCGGTTTTCTGGAACAGGAACAACCACTCATGGTGGTGTGCGTTAAAGTCCCCCAGAACGAGTAGCTGCGTACTCGGGTACCTTTGCTGGGCTGTTTCAGCGGAGGCGCTGAGGTACTGAAGAAACCTAGTTGTCTCCATGTTCTCTGTGTGCGACCGATAAACACTGGCATAGAGTATTTGCTCTATACCTGTGTTCACCAGCACCCATAATGTAGAGAAACTGGGATCCTCAAGGTTGCGGAGACGTTGGCAGCAGATGTCATCACGAGCATACACGCAGGTGCCAGCGCGCGATTTAAAATTGTGCTCCAGGATGTAACCTGGGTAATGCAAGTAAGCTGCGTCAGTCGGGCATCTTATTTGAGTCTCCGTAAGGAACAGCAGATGTGGTTTATCGGTCTCAAGGTGGTGATGGACACTATCGATATTTGAGTGCAATCCTCGGATGTTAGCAAGTTGCACTTTTAGTGCGAGGGAGTGCATCCGCTGTTTCGCCAGTTTCTTTCTTTTAACGTTCATATTTTTTTTTCATAAGAAGAGAGTGAACAGGCAGGAAGGGGACAGATGAGCGAGACTCTGCTAAGCTAATGCAGTTATGACGCCACACTGACGGGTGACTGAGCTGGAGCGCGCGGGGACGCCCTAACCCCCCCAAAGGTGTCCATCGGGCCCTCGCATCCGGTCGCCAACCGGCACGATGGCGCACCCTGGGATTTTTCGCGAGTTGGCGGGGCAGCCTCTCGTAGGTGGCTTTCCTACTACTTGGGCCCCCTACTACCTGCGGTCGGCCAGCGGAGAACCGTGCTTAGGATCCCGCTACCCTCCGCGATCAGCCACCCAGCGCAGCAATCACGCAGCACCGAAGCAAGTCCCCCCCCCCCCCCCCCAAAAAAAAACGGCAACACCAGGCATCGAGCCGGAACACGATGAAAGTCGCTTGGCGACTCGGCTTTGCCTAGAGGGTGGTTACCAGCCACGGTCGAAACCTACCACCGGTGATGTGCCGAACATTTGGCGCTACCCAGGGGACACGTGTGGGTATCTAGAGCTAAAGCCCACGGACGCGCTCGGCTTTGTCCGTTTTTGCCATTTGGCGACGGAACCCTAAAAAGGTCAAAACGCAATGAAAAAATACATTGGTGAAATAAAAATCTTAAAACCCGACTAGAGCGCCGCCTATTGGGTAAAGTTGTAAATAAGTTTTCTTAAATTTTCATATTTTTCTCCGAAACTTCCTTAATCCATTTTTTTCTAGAAAACTAAAAAAACAAGACGGATGAAATCGGAAAAGTTGTTCTCAATCTCAAGTTATGCCAAAGGAAATATTGTTTTATTTATAAACATAGGGAAGAAAAACTAAGTTATGTAAATAAAAAAGAATGGCTGGCATTGGAGCTGAAGATGATAACCACAACATTTTGATGGTGGTAGTGGTACAGAAACTGAAAAAAAGTGCGAGTTCAACTGGCGTGAAAAGGCTGAAATGCTTTTCAGAGTAGAATTCTGTAGAACGTGAACCCATCAGTAGCTCCTATTCAAAAGACTGACGATTTGGACGCGACCAAAAGTCATGTCCAATTGTTGAAATTTGGTTTTGGCTGCCCTTGACGTTCGGCCCTACAAAGATGGCTCAGGCATAGTGGGAGTACTTAACTAGGTGCAAGGTTGCCCCCCAAATGTTATTCTGCCGCGCTCGAGTAAATTCAAAAATCGCCGCTAGTATAATAGACCAATTTATTATTAACTTTTTTTGAAATAAAATACCCACAAAATACTTAATAATGTAATGAAAGATGAACAAAATAATCATCACTGCTTTAGTTACCTATTGAATATAAATTATTTGATGCTTTGGCAACAAAAAATAGATAACTAAACTTGCCATTTAGCAATCAATAAATTATAGAAATTTATATTAAAAATTATTAAAAAACCGGGGATAAAATATTTATTCTGTCAAACGATTAACAATTATGTGCACTACCTCTCATAAAAATTTAGAGTCTGCCGCAGATTCACTACCACCCTCCACACAAATTTGAATAGTCTCCTTTTCGTCCATTTTCTTAAATATTTTTTAAACACTTCATTTAACATTTGTAAAAGTAATATATGTTTTAAATCTTTACATTGATATATAACACAGTATGTGATGTACAGTTAGCTAAATTATATTTTGTAATTTTCTAATTCATCTCCCGAAAGTAACCCCAATATTCGGAATATATTTATTTACTTTAATTCTTCCGTAATTGGGTCACAGGCATACATGCATGTTCAAAATTTCAACATGATCGGTCCATTAACTTCCGAGCAAATCGACTGTGACAGCCAGACAGACAGACACCCGGGTGATCCTATAAAGGTTCCGTTTTTGCCGATTGAGGTACGGAACCCTAAAAGTTTTGGTATGTTAAGGTTTAGTAATCTATCTTTTATTGCACATTTGAATTCGATTTTAACAATATACAAAAAGCATGTAAGATTTTAACTTTTACATAATAAAACACATAATGCGCGATGGTTTTATAACAAGTAACATTACAACGTTCTCCTATCCTTACACGAACTTTATCTGTAAAACTTTATGTTAACTGTGATCACCTAGAATACTTTAGTTATAAAGGTGGATTGATACTTGTTTAGGTTTGTCAGCAAAAAAGCATATCCTATACGTTATTGAAGTAGCCGACAAAGTTGTATCGTTCTCTGTGGAAGGTCTTTCGCCGTAGACATAAACTCCTTAAAATAATTAAAATTTCGCAACTGTTCAAAACATCGTATAGGTAACTAAAACATCCATTACGTAACAAACTTTATTAAATCCGTGTTCTTGTTTCTATTCGTATTTATCATATAGTACGGTCGCGTGCTATTGTGCGTCCGGGCGGACACGAATTAAAACATTTAACAATAGGTAATCCCCGCGCGGCTAACGAGCGGCACGCCTATTATCGCCGGACTATGACACTGGATTATTTTATTGCTGTTCGTACTAGCTACCACCCTACACCCCTGTAATTACTAGCCGAATAAGCTTCCAGTACGTGCGAGAGCTTCGTAACACTGTATGAGTGGTTGTTAAAATCTAGTCACTAATCACAATTAAGGAATACAGAAAATTACATACCGAACGGTAACGGGTAAAATTCGAAGTAACGTTTACATAAAAACAATTATTTGGCAACTTTAATTCTTGTGTGTTACTTATTCTCAGTTACAACTTCCTGCTACGAAAAACTAACACAATTTATATATTTTCAGTTGCAACTATGTATGTTTAAACTAGGACTGCAATGTTACTACCACTGCAACGAAAAAACTAACAGAAACAAACTTCATGAGAAACAATGTAGTCTGAATAGGAAGACTTCTATCTACAGCAGCGGCAAGTTTCTAGGTGCAAAACTTTACAACGCCCGCTGCTCGTAGAACTTTACACAATAATCATTTACATAAGCAATAGCAAAGTGAAACTTGAGCCAACTCGCTAATACTAATCAAATAATAAGGAAAAGTCAGTGGAAAAACGGAGTGTTCAAAAAAACAGTGAGGAGACGGCGCTAATGAGAGAGCATAAAGCGTGACGTCGTAAAGGCTGCACATTAAGCGACCGCTGCCAGAAGCTGCCCGTAATCTATTCGTAGCTATTTTAATTAGCATCGTAGTAATAATAAAACGAGGTTGAAGTTTTTGTGGCATCCCGGCGATATTTCCCCGGGCGTGGTGCCGACGCCGCGGCCACCGCCTGCAGTCGACTCCTCGATTGGGAATACTTAAAGCAACTTTGCGCCGCGAACTAAACTTATACGTACCGAGCCCAAATGGAAAATATAAACGTTGGCAAACATCCCGGATGTAAATAAGAACCGGTATCTCTGGCGTTTAGAGAGGCTCGTGTAAATAACCGTCTACTATTTACATTTCATTTATGTAGTAACTGTATGTTTTAAACACAATGCAATGCAGGGGAGTTCGTCATAATTGCGAGTGTAATGTGAAGTATTGGGGTGATGATTTTATATATGAATTTTTACCTCACGATTTACAAAGTTGCAATTTAATCAATGTTAGCGACTAGCCTGACATCAGAATGGCGGGTGAAATTATAAACTCCTACAATGACAGGAAAAACGCATACCAAATATGTACTTAATTAATACACTTAAACATCTGTAGCTTATGTTCTGTAGGCTACATATAGCCTACCTATTGAAATTGTCATAGAAAATGATTTTCTGCCGAGGCTTGGGCTACCTAATAGGCCAACAAATATTTTTTAAGCTAATTGCCTTTCCGTGGCAGTGTTATTTGCGATTGTATTCTTCTATAAGACAGAAGATACCTCTACATGTCCCCGGGCGAACATTTCGATTAGTGAATCAAAATCAGCCTTGATCTATTTTCTTTTAAAATTTAATTATAAACTGAGGAAAACAAGAATGTATATCAACAAGGAAGCAATGCCTGAAATTAAATTATGGGTCTCTTTGCATTTATGGTAATTAAGAAGATATTATTATATCGATTTTACTAATATAATAAATGCGAAAGTTCGTATGTTTCTTTGTTTCTCAATAACTCAAAAAGTACTGTACCCCTCGCACGAAACAAAGTTGAATTCGAAAAGTTTGCGAGAGCGAAATGTCAATGTCTAATTTTGTATGGAAACTTGAACAGCAGCGCTATAAGGACGTAACGAGAACTCAAAATTTTGACAATGACTTTATAACTGACAACCAATATCGAATTCGCAAACTATTCGAATTCGATATTGGTTCGTGCTAAGGGTACTGAACGGATTCGGGTGAAATTTAGTACGCATTTATTAAATAACCCAGATTTTGATATAGAATAGCTTTTATCTCGGGAAAATTTTAGTTCTATGGGATTCTCAAAAGCTAAATATAACGCGGACAAAGTCGTGGTCGGCCGGTAAGTAGTATGGTCATAAATAGTTTAATCCATAGAGCAACACGGCCGACGCGGCCAGGAGGAGAGTAGGTATTCACAGCGTTCCCCTCTGTAGATTTTCTCCCAGTTGTTGGGCCAGCTCACGTAGCAAAACTAGTTGCGCTCGCATATTTCTCTAGACTAACTCAAGTCGCGAGAGTGTGAGTGCGACTGATACTATCCTCAGTCTAACTTCAATTGTACGATGCAGCTACATAACTTCTTTTTGTTCGGTAACACTTTTTACTGTCAAGTATTAATTATGGGTCTATTTACATTTATGATAAATAAGTAGATAATATAATATTGATATGGCCATAAACAGTAAATTCAACTGCGAAAAACACTCGAAATCCTGAAATGTCTGTTTCATGTGCATTCTGTGAGCTTATAAAGTAGTCTATAGTGAAGAGGTTTTACATTGTGGTGTAGTGCAGCGTATTTCAGCTGAATAAATCTACCGGTGCGAGGACAATCGCCTGCAAGCTGCGCTTGTTTCACGCGCTGTCGGCGTCTCTAGTGTTTGTTGGACTGATACCATCCTCCAACTGCGATTCTACGATGCAGCAACATTACTTCATTTTTGTTTGGAAACACTTTTTACTGTCTACGAAAGTATCTAGATAGGATAGAGTACACCTTATGATGAGTCATACCAGTTGGAATTGGAATCATGACATGAAATCATAGAGAATATCAGTTCACTAGTTTCGAACAAAATGCAAAATGGCAGATAAAAACAAAATTCACTATAAAATCAAGACTTCTGTTATTTTATAAAAAACTATTATTAATTAATTAAAAGTACAAACAATCACAATCTACATTTATTGCTCTTTCGCTGCCCGATTTGTAAACCAAGTAAGTACTCTAAGACAGAGGACCACACTCTTAAATTATTTATATCTCGGTATATTAAATCATAATTTAATTAACATACAGTCACACTGTCATGCACACTACACAACATTTTCACAAAGTACTTACACGAACACACATCATCTTTTTTTCAAACTCTAGCACACAACTCATACACGTTCACGTACTTCGAATTAAGTATATAAAATAGTACAATAAAGGTGTTATCACACAATTCCTGCCGCTGATAATACGATGTTACGAATAAAGATGCATTTAGTGATGGCATAATGAATCTGTACTTACTGAGACGATCCTTTGTGGACAAGACATTTATTTACTTGCTGATAATATTTTTGATATTTTATAATAGACATTGCAGTTAGGTAGAAACAACTTTGAGGACGAGGTGAATAGAAGAATTCAGCTAGGTTAGGCAGCATTTGGGAAGTTACGTCAAGTCCTGACGTCGTCGATCCCACAGTGCCTAAAGACGAAAGTCTTCAATCAGTGCGTCCTACCTGTGATGACATACGGAGCCGAGACGTGGACACTGACGGTGCGGCTAGTCCACAAGTTCAAAGTCGCTCAGCGCGCTATGGAAAGGGCTATGCTCGGCGTTTCTCTGAAGGATCGCATCAGAAATAAGGTAATCCGACAGAGAACCAGAGCTATAGAAATAGCTCACCGGATTAGCATTAGTTGAAGTGGCAGTGGGCTGGCCATATTTGCCGAAGAACCGATAACCGTTGGGGTAGACGAGTTCTAGAGTGAAGACCGTGGTAGCATAATGGTCAGTGCATTCGCCCGGATAGCGAAGGATGCGGGTTCGAGTCCCGTCCGCTGCCTGGTCCGCGTGGATTTTTTTCTAGTAAACTGTCTCATATATACTGTGCGAGATATCTATTTACCTCGTATCTTGAAGAGATACTGCTAAATCTCGAACATTAAGAGTTCTAATACGTTTGGCAACCCTGCGCGGCGTTATAAGCATAATTCAAGTAGCTACGGAAGAGCGAAGTCACCTGGAACAGGCATTTTTTGCTTAAAAAGTCACTTCAATCACTATTCAAAATAATGTATATAACCAAAACATGGTATTGAAATAAATTATTATTATTATTAAAAGCACCAAATGCAACCCATCAACTAAGTATGTAACATTTTTATGTACCGCAATTTTTATATTATAATGAAAAAATATACAGTTACATCTTTTCATTTTAATATAATATCTATATATATATGTGATGGCTCAAGAAAAGAGTGTCCCTTGGGTCGCCATTACATTTCGACATAAATTTCATCTGGATCCAACCCGGAACAATTTTACTTGTGATTTTTTCATATAAAAAGCCCTTTGTTTTCACTGTCTTTGATAGGTGTTCCGATCGAAGGGACAGCCTGTAACGCCTGATATTAAAAAAGTTTTTCTATAAGAGAGCGAGCGAGGATTCAATTGCAATTAAGCGCAATCTTAAAAAAGATTCCAATGAAAAACTTCTATAACGGCTTGAGCTTTCTTCTTATTAATCTAATAATTAAAATAATGAACATGTTATAAAGTCTCTCGATAGTTTAACTAAGTTTTATACTAACCTTAATGAGTTTTACACATATTACTAAAAAACCTGATGTAGAGCAATCGAGATTATGCCATTTTGATAAAAAAATAAAAAAGTAAATATCATACTCACACATGTGTTAAATTACAACACTGACGTTTGCCAGTACAGCAAACAACTTAGTTGTACTGTATTACGACAACTTACTTAAACTTAAGCAGGGTTAGAATAAGAACATAATATAAATAGAGACAAGGGGACATTTGTCCGGCAAAATGTCGCTTGCCAGGTCAGGTGGCACACGTTAAAAGCGCTGAAAGCATTCATAAATTTACACAGAGAGCGACCCTGTGCGAGACGCAGGTGGCGCCATCTACACTGCCTCCGAGAGAAAGCCTAAATATATGTATTAGAATGGAGCGCTAACATTGTTTTGGCGCTTGTTTTCACTACGATACAAGACAACATTATCTATAGCAGAAAGTCAATATACTCGAGATACCCTAAAGTAAAAATGTTTACCTCAGTGAGTACATGGCGATCAAAGTTGAGGAGTGTGTGCGGGTGAAGATAGAGTCTCGGCTAACGAAGTAAACAATCGACACAGACAATCCACGTCCGACCCGCCGACCGGGCCAATAGAGAAGTGCCAAGACAAAGGACTGATGAATCTGATTATTTTGTTTCACTGCTTTCACTCCACACGAACTCTAAATAAACCCCACGTACCATAGTTCCGACTTATTATTGCATTGAAAGTCGCACATACATACAGCTTTTATACATCGTACTTATAATATGAAATTCTTCTAGCTGTAATAACTCGTAAATAGGCGCAAATAATACTATTTCATGTTTTCTTTTAAACACCTTACAAGATCTCTCTGGCATTTGGCAATACCACTTACTTATTCGGTGCTCACTGAAAATATTGCACTTTAATATAATTTCATCTTGTATTCTCAAACGATTTCTTAATTGGATTCGCTTGATACTTTATAATTTTTTATTATTATCTTTAAAAGTCAATTTGGAACTGGACCAAACTACAAAAGTATGGACCTCACAAACAGTAGGCGCAAAAGCTGAACCCCCCCGAAACGTACACAGTTTTTTGAATGACAACTTCAATTTCGGATCAAAGACATCGTTCCGTGCAATAAAGCTTTGTCGCTTCAGGCCATTCAAACACGAACTAAATCTATGGGACTTATTGAGTAAAACTATAGATAGAAAAACGGTCAGATTAATGGCATGTGTTATTACTTAATGCAAGTGCAACTCTCTTCCATTTTTATGGACCAAATATGAACAGTATTTAATATAAACAGAATAAAAATAAAATAGTAATATTACCTTTACTGCATGGAGGTCTCATTTATGTGGACATTTATCATAGTATCTGATATTACACAAAGTTGAATCAAAATTAGTGTTAAATAACAGTAACTAATTTTGATTCTGTGGATTTATAGTTTATAAAAACCACATTGCTGTGATAGCATGACACAAATTAGGTACGGATACAAACGTAATTTTTTAATCACTACTTCCGCTTTTTATTAATTAGTCGAATGTTTGTGTGTCTGTCGGGTGGTCGGGCTATAAAAATATATGTTCATGGAAATATTTGATAGAAAAAATCTGTGGTCTAAATAGAATTCTCATTATAAAGGCGATCAAAGCAATGAAGGAAATAACCCAAAGAAACCCTAGCGTGAGCAAAAGAATTTATCTAGTAAAATAAATGTTTAACCCAGAACTTCGCCAAGTATTTTATATAAGATGATATAGGATTTGCAGCTATAAATAGACATCATTATAATTTTACCGAAAAAATAATTAAAAATAATACCTTTTTATAATTTAATCTATACTAATAATATAAAGAGGAGATGTTTTTTCAACACACACCTAGCACCAAAATAAGCACTATAAAACTTGTGTTATGGGATACTAGGGTAACGGATACAATACATATAATGTACACATATAAGTTTATTTATATAGAAATATATATTAAACATCCATGACTGGAGTACAAATGCTCGTATTCATCACACAAACATCTGCCCCCACCGGGAATCGAAACCGAGACCTCTGGAGTCGGCGACACCATGAAACCCAGCGTACAAACCACTCGGCCACGGAGGTCGTCAAATCGATTGTTTGTTTCTTTGTATTGAATACGCCCAGAAACTACTGGACTGATTTGAAAAATTCTATCACGTTTAGAATCCTACATTATCCCTGATGAACATAGGCTATAGAGTATTTTAAAAAAACTTAGGGTTCCGTATTAAAACTTCGATAACGTGACCCAGGGCGTAAAAAAAATACCAAAAAACTTTATATCGCTTACGCTGCGGATGTCACAGACAATAGAGCAAAGTGATGTACTACTACTGTCCCCTGCGGTTTCACCCACGTTAATTTGAGGAAAACGGTTATAGTGAGTCAAACCTGTGCTGTCGTGGATTTTTTTATAGAAATTTTAAAGGGGAACAATCCGTCATACATGATTTTTGTGTAACTTTATCCGTTTATCCAGTGCACGTAACGGAAGCTCACAAAGGGAATATTTTTCCACGTTTTTGCAACATTTCTCATTGATGCTCCACTCCTACTGTTCCTAGCGTGATGTTACATAGCGTATAGCCTTCCTTGATAAATGCACTATCCAATACAAAAGTAATTTTTCAAATCAGTATTTTCTGAGATCAGCGCGTGCAACCAAAAAAAACAAACTCTCCAGTTCTATGATTAGTAATTACATCTTATTTTCACTGAAACTTTATAATTATACTAGTGGCCCGCCCTCGCTTCGCTTCGGGGTAGAATTGATCAAAATCCTTTCTTAGTGTATGCCTACGTCATAACATCTACCTGCATGCCAAATTTCAGCCCGATCCGGCCAGTGGTTTGGGATGTGCGTTGATAAATCACTATGTCAGTCAGTCACCTTTGAATTTTATATATATACATGAAGAAAGTCATAATACAAGCCTGAGAATAAAAACTATAGACTACACACACTACAGCTCTACACCGAAGCGAAGCGAGGGCGGGCCACTAGTTAAAAATAAAAATGTAAGAACAAAGGGTAGGGTAAAGTTTTGTATAAGCGATTGCCCTGGAAATGTATAAATACTGTACTTAGTAAAATTTAACTGAAAATGGCTAAATATATATAATTTCTACGAAAAAAGGCTGAGGAACTTTTGATAAAGTCGCAATCTTGAAAATTATTAGAACTCCTACTATATCATTACCTTACTACAGTTGATAAAAAATGGTACCAATTATTTACAGAGTCATCATTTTCGCATTTACAAAAAGTTTTTTAAAGCAAAAATAAATACAAATAATTTAATATCGTCGGCCTGACAGGAAATCTGCGGAGTTTCATTTTGTCCATTTGCAAAAATTAAAGGATTAATATCATACAGCCTTGCCTCAAGCCTGGTCAGAATAATAAAATCTATTATTTTAGGCCTTCAGTGATATGTTATAATAAAAATTAGGGCCAAATATGTCATATTTTGAAGAAGTTTTGATATAATATTGTTTATTTCGATATACATAACATCGCCATTCCTTCCCCTTGCCTCTCTTCAGGGCACAACACTACAGCTACAGAGCAACATTTCCATGCTCGGTATGGAAGTTCGCTCAGACCTGAATCCAAAGAACTACATCGAAACCGTGATCAAAACAGCTTCGGAGTCCTGAACAAGGTGCGGCGTTTTTCACGCCCGATCAACTGTGCTTGTAGTACAAAACGCAAGTGCGGTCCTGCGTGGAATATTGCTCGCATCTCTGGGATGGCTCCGCCAAGTACTTGCTCGATGCTTTGGATAGGTTACAGCGGCGCGCGATCCGCATCATAGGCGATGAGGAGGTGACTAAACACCTTGAGCCTCTTCAATTACGCCGTGACGTGGCATCACTAAGCGCCGGTGTACCACGGCGAGTGTTCTGAGGAGTTATTCTCTCTTATCCCACTTTCTCCTTTCCTTCATAGGACCACGCGCGCTGGCCTACGTTGTCACCGTCTAACTGTGGCCACAATTCCAACGCGTACAAAGAAATTTGGTGACTCATTTCTTTGTCGCACTATTCGTAAATGGAATGCTCTGCCCGCTCACGTGTTTCCTCCCTCTTACAACCTGGGATCCTTTATAAGAGGCGTGAAGAAGCAACATGCAGGCCGGCAGGGTGAGGATGGCTGGTGTGGCAGGTAGAACTGCTGTATCAGCTATCTTCACGTCTGGACTTCACCTTCACTTAACATCAGGCGGGGTGGAGTCATTTGTCGGACCTATTTATAAAAAAAAAAAAAATGCTTACATAAATATTTTTGTGTACATTTTATTGTTCATTTATTTTGTAAAACGGAACATTTTGGTTTTGAAACAGAAATAAAGTAAATTTTTATACTTTTAAATATTTGATTTTTTCACGAAAGTTGTATGAGAATAATAAACACGTAATAATTAATAAAAGAATATTGTAAAGTTACGGGCTAGTGCGAAATATTTTTACACGTTAAGTGCAGATTCTTAGCCAAGTCCTTTATCTTCCCCAACGTGGAGCTACTTCTGTTGAGAAATCAAAAATCTCACACCAAAAGCTTTAAAGGGTACCTAATACATAATTTTATTTGAACGATCCGTGATGCAACCGTAGTGTTCGACGTTCCATGAGCACATTCGCACTGCGGGTTCGGTTCGGAGCAGCAACCAACACTGCCGACACACAACACCGAGCGGGGCGTGCCGCCTGCATTCCACACCAGGGCCTGTATACAACACCTCGTTCCCAGCATTTTGTATAGTCCACCATGTTCACTATGACACGTTTTATCCCGCATACCGTTAAATACCCACGCAAAAATTCCTGCTACACTACCCAAATATTTACCAAAAAAAACAACTATTTATCTTCAAACGCAGGTATTCATCCTAACTTATATAGGAATAGGTATTTTGAAACAGGCAAAGTTAAACGATAAATTATTGCAGCGAACAAGTCTGAATGTTTGCTCCCTAAAGTAGAAGAAATAAAGCAAGAGTGAGGCAGGTTATTTACGACTCGTGATTCCGGCACGGATGGAACGCTGCAGGAAACCCAGCTGTAGCTCGCTATTGCAGCCAACGCACACTCTCAGACAAACAATCGCAATTATCTAGTGTTATTTTAACACTTGACATAAATTGACGCAAGACTTTTATCAAATTATGCTACAACAAAAAATTTAAACTTTTAAACACCATAACTTTAAAAGCAGCATTAGAGATATTCTTTTATCAGGGGAGTAAACTTACTATCATTCTGGGCGCATAAAACCTTACTTAGCGAGCCACAAATCCTCGTAACGTTAAGCCGAGATAAAACACTAAGCTCGAGGTACCGTGAGCCGGCGCCGCTCAAATTTTTCATCTGCTAGCCACTCTGTGCCACACGTAATATTACTCACATAAGAATTATGACGTTACATATGAAACTCTTGCTAACCTATAAATTACCCGTTATCATGACTTCAGTAATCCTTATTCAAACGATAGCTACTAAATACGAAACGGGGTCTCCCCTTTTCACATTTAACTCGAGGCGGAAATCTTATCTGAAGACATTACAAGACAACCACTTTCGGAGATAGCTAAAACCTTAATACATTACGTGTTTACAAGTTCCTTCATTTGAAAACGCTTTTCGGTAGTTTAGACTGAGCTGTGGACGCGTACGCCGCTCGGAATTCGAGATCAGCAAACAGAGAAGAGTAATAAAGCCATTAATTCCGCTTTACGTGCAAATAACATAAATCAGACTGTAGCGCCTAGCGCCGCAAGACCGCTCGGAGCGGCACGCTACCGCGGGTAAATTAAGCGCCTGTCATATGTCTCCGAGCGGGCGGGAAGCGACGGCGTGCCAGCCGCGCGGCCAGATTAAACCGATCGCCTGCTAATCATTTTTTTACTAAATTTATTGCTATAAAACCAAAGAGCATCTTAATTGTAATGTATCTTATTATTGATAATTTTGTCTTGCCGTTTTCACAAATCCAAATAAAATATAGGTAAGTATGTAAACCGTTTAGTTTAAAATATTAATTATTTAAGACTAATTTAATTTGTGTTAATGTGTTCCCAAAGTAATTTAAGCTTGCTAAATGTAAGTCAACGCCATTGAAAAAGAGATAAAGTTTAGACTAACATATATCAGAAAAAAAATATATGTTGGTATTTGCAATTCAATTATTAATTGAAACTGACTGCTATATAGTCTGTCTATTTTTTAAATTTGGGTCCGCTACCTTCCTACTCTTAGACAAAGGAATTACTTAGTTGAATAGGGTATTTGACAGTATTAAAAATAAAGTGCCAATTGTTAGCATCTGTGTTTAGAATGAATATTGGCAGGGGTTTTTACTATTTTTACAAAAAAAATATTGATAAATTTACTAAAAACCCACGACAAAAATATAATTGTTTTCTTATCTTATTGTCACGTGACCCAAAACGCTTGGGATTGGCGGAGCATAAAATGACGTCACACGCAAGTAAACGTTTTAATAACAGTCGTGTGACGTCACACACTAGTAAGACGCCACATTGTCAAGAAAAATGTTTTCGCGGCAACTTGCAAATGGAGTTTTTGATTTAGTTATTTTTACTGAAATACACAACAGAATCATGAATATCCATAATATCCAATTTACGGACTCCATAAACATTAGTCAATAACGTGAGATCTTTTTCTAAAACTTGTCAAATACCGTATTTATAGACATCAGAAATATAATCCGGACTTGCAAAAAAGTGATTTATATATATACAAAAAATACCTACTTAAGAAATATAATTAGCTACACCTGAAAGACCAGTGTAATAGGTACGTGAAGACAAAACAATGTTCATCTTCCCAAATAGTCGATTGAATGTTTTCAGGTGGAATTTAATGATAAATTTCCATTGCCTTTATCTTTTCCCTCGGATTAATGGTTTGGAAGAGAAAATAACGAAACACTCCGAATGCCGGCACGCCCGCTACAAGAAAGGCTACGCTACAGGAAAACGAATACCAAAAAAGAAAGTTTTTTATCAACAACATTGCGCATATTGACTTTTACGGCATGAGAGAACTGTATAAAGATAGAGTGCAGAAAACAATCATCACATTTAAAGCCGCAGACCTCTAGACAGTCATTTTGAAATATTCTTCATAATCTTTATATATTGTATCTAAGACAAAGCTACTAGTCAAACTAAATAGTGATAGCGTTAATAGAAATAGCTCTGACTTGGTCGGACTTGTTCCAAGGATTAACGAAAATTAGATTTCAATAAGACGCTTGAATCGATGCACGGGGGGGCAGGGCAGGACGCAGGAGCTAAACAGAGCCCAGTAATGCGCCGCCGGTCACGCTTCTATGGCGATGGCGCAGCGTCAGCGGGTCCCGAGCGGCTTATACACACGCTCGTTATATACGACAAGCCATTTGTAATTCCGACTCTGACTAAATTGAGATTGCTTTCAAGTTACACGGCAAGTATTATCTTCGTCGCCATCTCAGACAAACATCTTTGGAGCGTAAATGTACTCGTATATACAATATTTCAGAGATACTAAGTAACATTTTATAATATTTACCGAAATACTTGAGGCAATACTTTTTGAGATTGAATAATATTCTTAGGTTATTTGTTATAGTACTGATGAGCAAATCAACTATATTTTTCTTTAATAAAATTATGATTAATGATGATAATAATTTTATCAATGACATAATTGTGTTAAACAATAATTCATCACTAATTCAATAAATAATTCATGGCTACCAATCACGCCTTTTTGTGTAAGAAGGGTGGCGAGAAAAGTTTAAGGTCCTGGTGATAAGTTTAAGTTACTTTTATAGTATCCCTTCTGCTTTACCGATATGCATTTTAGATGATTATATTTAAATATTAATGAAAGTATATTTTTATTTAGTGGTTTTAAATATTACATATTATTGTAAAACTAACGGGTGCGTGCATCTTCGTCGTCAGAATTGCCTTCACATACAAAATTCCTTCCCCTGTCTTTCGCCTCAAATTATATCTAATACGAAAACCCGATGTTTTCTACAAATTTCGTTGTGATAAATACGCAATTTCAATTAAAAATATAGACAATCGTGATTAAGTCTATAAAAATAATCAACATCATCTTATACCGTATGCACCGTTGCTCACCACGAATGATGATGGCTTGTTTTCAGTCAGCGATCATAAACTGATTGCTGACTGAAAAACAAAAGCTCGAAACTAAAATTTAGGCATGTTTTAGAGGGAGCATAGTTGCTATAAAAACTTTTCCGTTCCAAATCACAGAAACTCGTTTTGGTGACGTTTTTCTTAAAACACATAGTGTAGTTTTAAGTAAAACGTCACCAAAGACGGGAAATCATATATCGGAGATCAACCTTCCGAGGAAATATTATACTAACAAAAGTAATAGTTTTGTTTCAAGGTGAGGTGGATTTGATATCCATTCGCAGAGCAGTGTAATCGTAGAGCCGTGGGCATTCATATTACAAATTCTCAGAACAAATTTAGAGAAAACTAAATATTTGAAAGGAATAAAAACAAAGTCAATATTAGCAAGATTAAAACTGATAAAATAGCGAGGATAAACAAGGAAAACAGCCCAAGGTCGTTTAAACGGAAGTACCTACAAGGGAGTACTGGATAAAAAAGTCACTTTCCGAATAAATTATTCCCCGATTCGGCCGTTTCCATTCAAATTGAAAGAGCATCTCTATATAAAGATTTTCTAACCGCGAAGGAAGAGAGAATACAAATAGGCATATAAAAGGAAACGAAGTGGCTTCATGAATTGCATGGACAATTCGCATAGTGAGATAGTAGATTTAAATCCCAGAAAAATATTTAAATAATCCCCAAAAATTATCAACAAAACATACAATTTGTAAGCTAAGGGTTAGGTAAGGTTTGTATTTTTCAATTGTACCTTTTTTGAGAATCAATTACAATATTTTAAGGATCATTTAATTATGTGCCAAAATCTATAAGATTTTTACTCCCTCATATATTAAAGATCAGACATGACTGACAGAATATTGATACAGTGGACAACTATGTACGTTCAAAATAAACATTGACTATGTAACGAGTTTTGGAACCCATCATACATATATCAAACAAGTTTGCATTATTTATTCATTACACATTCGCACGCGGTTCACGTTCCCGATAGATAGCTCGCATAATTCTCCCAGGGATGCCGCGTTGCCCTACAACACAAAACAATAGCAGATTATCAAACAAAACGACGTAAATAGTCTTCGAAATAGGGCGCGGGTTAAGGGCCCGCAGGATATCCGTATCGCGACTCGAATGCTAGATGAGGCAAAGGCCGTCAATATATCCTGGAAACGATTACTTTTAACCTAAACAATTGTTCTACTGTGAAGAAAAACAAATTGGAGAACATGCTTTCCGAAAAGGTACCTACTAACAGTCACGCAAGAAGATAGACAGGAGAGGCCTATAAAAAAGTAACTGCAACTTTTTATTGTTAATATTATTTAAAACAAGTACCCTCTTATTTAAGGTTTGCACTTTTAAAGTTCAATACAGGAAATATTTATTGGATGTGTAAAAGTTGTAATGAGGGTCGCTAGAACGCTATGGTTGATTTTGAGCACCACTTGATACGATGTAAATTTTAATTTTCTTTGGCTTTCATTTTGTTTCGCAATATTTATCCAATTAATTACAATAGTGTGACATTAATATTTAATATCTTTTATTTTCAAAATTAAATGTCATTTAATTTAAATTATTATTGCTGCTAACCTATTATTATCTTTTTACAAGCTTTTTATCTTTTTACAAGCTTTTATTTAACTTGCAATGTATGTTTGTTCGGGTCAAATCTTACAACTCAATTTTAAAGCACTTGCCCTCAACCGATTAAGCTGAAATTTAGTATGCTCGTTCAGTTCGGATGACAATGCACGATTAACAGTGTGACGTCATTCTAAATTCAATATGGCGGCTTACCCCAAAATGGCGGACCAATCATTTTTAATGCATTCCTACAATATGGGTATCAAATTAAAGGGCTTGCTGAGAGTAACTCAAAAATAATGTGACGTCACTTTTAATCCAATATGGCGGACTTTTAAAATTTGAAAATCAATTTAGAAACAGACATTTTTGACCGATTGAGCTGAAATTTTGTATACACGTTCAATTTGAATGACAATGCATGGTTAACAGTGTGACGTCATTCCAAATCCAACATGGCGTCATATCCAAAATGGCGCACCAATCATTTTTCATGCATTCCTACAATATGGGTATCAAATTGAAGGGCTTGCTGAGAGTAACTCGAAAAATAATGTGACATCACTCTTAATCCAATATGGCAGACTATTAAAACTCAAATATCAATTTTGAAACAGATATCTTTAACTAATTTAGTAGAATTTTTTTAAACGCGTTCAGTTTGGATGACAATGCATACTTAATTGTGTGACGTCATTCTAAATCCAAGATGGCGGAACACCCAAGATGGCGGATAATTTTCTTTTATTCATTCCTACAACATGGGTATCAAATGAAAGGGCTTGCTGAGAATAACCCGAATAAGAATGTGACGTCACTCTTAATCCAATATGGCAGACTACTAAAACTCAAATATCAATTTTGTAACAGATATATTTAAGAAATTGAGTTGAAATTTTGTATGCGCGTTCAGTTTGGATGACAAGGCATGGTTAACTGTACCTATGACGTTATTCCAAATTCAACATGGCAGAACACCCAAAATGGCGGATAATTTTATTTTATTCATGCCTACAATATGGGTACCAAATGAAAGGTCTTGCTGAGAATAACTCTTGACGAGTATATTTTGTCTTTACATGGTATCTGTACTGTATGCATGTATGTACATATGTCTGTGTGTATGTATGTGTGTATGTATGAATGTATGTACGTATGTGCATATTTGTGTATGGGTATAAGCATTTCATATGATATCATGTTGGTTTAGTTAGGGTTGTAGCATGAACTGGTTAATTTTTTTTTTTTGCGGGATAGGCGTCAACAGCATTGGTTTGCAACCTGTCTAGGAGAAGGACAACTCTATTACCTCCCGTGAGAGGAAATCAAGTTTTTGATCAACCTGCTATGTTTATCCCAGCAACACACTTAGGGCGCTCTTTCTTGTTAATTGAATTAACCGAAAATATGCGACAACAAGGTAGCACAACTTTTAAAGACCTCTTAAACGCATTAAGAGTTGGTGAACCTCAATCTGAACATTTTGCTATTTTAATGAATCGACTAAACAAAGAAACGACAGGTGAATTTGCAATTGAAAAGGCCCTACGAATTTATCTCACTAACCAACCATAACAAAAGTGTTCTCGAACATTTCCGAACTCAAAGTATAACTATCAACAACAAAATAAGAGCACAGGATAGTCTACTAGATAGTACTCAAAACAATGACAACGTGGATTTAAATAATAATTTACCATCTGATATAAATAAGACTGGAAGGTTTCCTAAGGAGTTAGAAATATTTGTTGCGGCGAAAGTAATGTTACGGTACAATGTAGATGTATCCAAGGGTCTTGTGAATGGTGCAAATATAGTCACGACACTGCAGAAAGGAGAATGATACCAATTATATTATGTTGGGCTTGTACGGTACACAAAATGCAGGGTAGTATCGTCGACCATGCCGTTGTATACTTGGGCTCGAAGCTCTTTGCCGCTGGTCAAGCATATGTGGCCTTAGGTAGGGTGAAATCATTAGAAGGGCTCCTCATTGAAGAGCTAGACTGTTCAAAATTAACTGGCAAACGACCTTGCAATAATGATGCGTTGAATGAGATGAACAGACTTAGTATCTTATCAGGTGAAAACTAAAAAGTATAAAATAAATTAAGGTAAACAAGCTTTTATAACATATAAATTGTGTCAAATGTGTTAAATTTGAAATGACTTTATAAGTAAGTAAGACGAAAAAAAAATAAACTTATACACTAAAACTTTTACTGTTAAAGTTTTAGTGTATAAGTTTATTTTTATTCTTTTTAGCGCATTTAAATAAAAGCTTGTGTTTAAAAAGCTTTTTTTTACCTTAATTTATTTTTTATAACTTAACTTTTAGCGCTTGGTCTAAGGCTAAGTAGGCTGCTGCTGAAAATCAGTGTCGTGGCACATGTTGCCTGTTTGGTATTTTTTGTAATTTGTGGTAAATAAACGTTTTTATTTATTGATAACGAGGAATTAGCTTAGTCTAGTAGTAATTTAATGAACAGAGACAAAACAGAATAACTAATCTAATCTTATCGTCGTTTATTAATAAAGTATAAAAGTTGAATTTGAGTATGTAATGAATGATACAGGGAGAAAAAAGCAGCAGCAGGGGAAAGGTGTAGCTCTGTAGTATAGACTATAGTTTTTGCTCTCACGCTTGTATTATACACAATGACTTTCTTCCTTACATTCCAAGTAAACATTTTGTTGCGTAGTTTAGGACCCATTGTACCGACGGCACCGTTGCTCTGCTGTGCCGATTTGTTAATTTATTTTTGTGTTGGATAGTGCACTTATCAACAAAAGCTATAGGCTACATAACACCACGCTACGACCAGTAGAAGCGGAGCATCAAAAAAACGTTGCAAAAACGGATAAAAAGATTCAATTTGTGAGCTTCCGTTGCGTGTGCTGGGTAAACAATTAAAGTTACAAGAAATTATGAATATCGGATTTCTTCCTCTTTAAATGCTTTATAAAAAAAAGTCCGGGATAGCATATGACCATCTTTTAGGTTTGACTCACTATAACCTATTTCCTCAAATTAACGCGGGTGAAACCGCAGAAGACCTCTAGTTGTGACATAACTGTAATAGGTAGACATATAGAATCTGGAACTTTTTGTAGATATTGATGTCATCTAAAAACTTTAGTACATCATTTTGCTCTACTGTCAATGACTTCCGCAGCGTACGCTATATAAGGTTATTTTTTGGTATTTTTATCACACGCTGGGTTACATTATCGATGTTGTCATACGGAACCCTAAATTTTTTGAAAATACTCTATAGCCTTTGTTCATCACGGATAATGTAAGATTCTAAATCTTAAAGAATTTTTCAATTTGGTCCAGTAGTTTCGGAGCATATTCAATACAAACAAACAATCAAAACTTTCCTCTTTTTAATATTAGTATAGATAATAATAATTTTCATGTTTATAGGCAAGGACAAGACAGCATTTCCCGAGATTCAAATTGTCAATAATAATCATCGTAAAAATAATAAATACTGGGAGCTATTCAAACAAGATTTCAATGAGTATTATAGAGATTGAATTGGAAACTTTACTACACATATATTGTTACCACTTCGACTCCACAAATTAATTATCACGTAAAAATATTTAGGTACCTATTAAAACTGTTTTGGAGTTAAATGGAAGGATTTTTGGAGTTAGGTGGAATAACCCATTTCAATAAAACTGCGCTTTGTAATCTGCGCATTGTAGCACAACTATCAATATTTATTATTTCATTCTTATATATATCGTAGGATGATTTGACAAATCGATAACGCGGATAATTAGACAATGGCGATGACATGCCTCAATCTTAATGAAAAAAGATAAGATTTTTACAAAAACGCGTTTCGCCTCAGTAAGATTGCGTAAAGAATCGATTCTTGGGTTTTTGGGTTCTTGGCTTCACACTAGGTTAGGTTAGGTCAGTGCTGTGACAACAACGCACGAGCCGAGCGAGCATAGCAGGTGAGTCGCGGCATCGGCAACGAAGCGGCAGAAAAAATTTCGTCAACAGTAAGATTGAGCAATGTCATTGTTATTGTATAATTATCTGCGTTTTCTTAAAATCTTCAGGATTTTCGACAAAAAACGATTTTTTAAATCATCCTACGACATATACCTACACGATCAAATTAGATCCAAATGGCATTAACAGGATTTGTATTATTAATTGCCACGATTAGTACGAACGATGCGTGGTTATCCACCGCACGAGTGACAGTATCAGCAACCGCAACACCTGACACGATCAGAGCATATACTTACACCACATAAGTTTCTAAAATCAGAAATCAGAACATACCTATCTGAATAATCGTCAAAAAAATATTTGATGCCTAGCAAAGAGTGCATTACCACCAAAGCTAATCTTAACATTGGCATGTTTGCTGTGCATTCAGTTTTTTTTTTAATTCATTAAAGTACATTCAAATAACTTTAGGTAATTTTAACAGACAATCATAGAATTGAATAAACGTATTGTACATGGCGCGGAATTGTTACAATTCAATTATCCTTTAACCAGAACAACGCAATCTGGCTGCGTCTCAAAACAAAGACCCAGCTAATAGTATCGCGTGTCGTATAAACAGCGCGACACCGAGTTTGTGTTAAAAAAATAAAGGCGCGACGACGCCCGAATAAATGAAAGCGGCGATAAACAGGAGGATCCGTTCCGAAAGGAGGGTCGATAGCGAAATACATTATTCCCCGATCCCAGTGTTCCGATTCAAATTGAAAGAGCACCTCCAACATGAGATTTCTTAGGCGGCGAGTGGGCGCAGAATATAAATCGGCGCATAACCAGAAATGGAAGGGCTGTGAATTTCCGTTCCGCGGTGAACGGTCGCGCTACCAGCACTGTACTGACAAACATTTAACTAATATATCTGAGGGCTGCAAATATTTAAATCCAAACAAGGCAAAGTATTTATATTCGTTACATAATCGAAAATATCAATAAAGCTTTACAGGATTTAGAAAACGACCGAATATTATAGTTATTGTTTAAACTCAAAGTCTCGCCTGTCATGTTATTTATTGTTCATAACGTAATTGAAAAGTATTTTACAACGAATTATCATTTCTAATTCGTTGGTATACCGGATAAATACATATCCCTTACATAAAGAAGAGAAAACGGCAGTTAAAAAGTTTTAACATAAAAATTCACAGAACAGAAAAGTTAATAGCAAATTACATTTTCATGGGCGCTCTCATAATATTCTACTATCGGCACATCGTTTTCGAACGTGACTCATAATCTTTATTATGATTCAGATGCTTTATTATGCCTCTCTTAATGTGTATTTAAAGGTTACAAATAACATAAGTCACTTTTTAGAATATTCAGTTATGTTTATATACGGTAATAATAGTATGGAACTTGAGTCCCCTCATCATGTATTCTGTCCGATTCGCAACACGCCCAGCCGATATTTTCGTAACAAGCACATTCTGCTGACTTCTGGCGTCCTTCTTCACTGACGCGGTGGCGCGGAGCGTAGTCAAACGGCGTAGATACGACGAATATTAGCTACATAACAAATCTACACAATATGTAACTTCGACAGAAGGAAATTCAATTACGGCTTGGCTATCCGTTATAGCTGTTACAAACACAAGGGTAATAGTTAGTGCTTACACTTACGCAGAGTATCTTCAACAGGTGATAATTCTTGGTGAAACTTATTATCTCATATCATAAAACTGTAAGTCATAATAACTATTTACTTGCTAAGTTGATTCCATAAAATAAAAATCTAAATATGGATCCCCATATTCAATTAAATGCAATACTAATACTGGACTTTTTACTGATATATCTTTATCATAATTTATGAGTTTCATGACGCATAAATAGACGTTTTTCATTGAAGTGATATATAAGATAATTACGCTAAACTTAACAGGGACATTTTACGTTTTAAGTAGTTAAGAGAAGTAAAAACTAGGGACGAGCGTCTAGCATGTATCTTTGTCCGGATAGTTATCATCAAAGGCAGTACTTTCTTTGTGTCTGGTTCAAATAGATTGGTTCATTGCCCACATACTGGGTAGCTGTGTGTAAAGAGGATCGAAGCAAGCATTTAGTGCTGAAGATGATTCGGCTAAGCGCCGGAGGCAGCGGTGGGCGGCGGGTGTCCGCAGTCGGCACGGCACTCTAACTTTATTAAGGATGAGACGCCGTCTGAATCAAGGTGACGCCGCCTTCACAATGCCCTATTCAGATTTAAATAGCTTTACGCCCAATTGCGCTTCAATGTGCTGTTAGAGCTCTATGATAGCTATATCACTAAATCATTTTAAAATATGTATCTAAATTATAAATAGATAAGTAATTTAATGATTTTTAAGAATTCATAATATTTGAAACCTGATCTTTTAACAGAAGATACCTATAAAACAAATATCCCCAAATTATTAAAATTACCAAGTCGAATGAATAAACTACAACAAACTGAATTTATAATGTACAACAAAAATATATTTTGTGCATTATGTGGTTACGGCTGACAAGCAGTTTCCAGTAAAGGCATCTAACACACGCGTTACCATGAGAACAATGGCATGCGACAAGTGGAGGAGTGCGGATGACTTGGGTTCCAACAAAGTTTGGCAATTATGGCGACCGCATGTCTGAGAGCGATGCTACACTCATTACCGACTGAAACCCGCCTCGTCTAGATTAAAAGTCCGAGAGACACCGACCCCAGAAATACCTCGACCGCCTTCCATTACGAAACTTAAATATTTATGAACGACATAAACAGTTAAATAAGGATTCTCGAGTCCAGATTCTTAGTAAAACCGTTAACTCTGTTATTCAGATCTCGTTACACGAAGAAAACGTATCGTTTAAAGAAATCGATCGATACCTCGTTAAATTAACAAGTTGAGGTAACAGAACGGTAATTTTCGTAACTAGCAAGCTCTAGTCGCTATTTCTCTCGGTGTTCCAAGACACCGACTGAACAAACACCGCAGTTGCTACTTCTCCAACAATCTAAGTGTTGTCTCGTTTAACTACTAAAGTATGATAATGTAGTTATACCCATAGAATATGTTACGTGGCTTATTATAATACTACCTCAATAAGAATACTAGATGAAGGATAAGTTTTGGTTAGCCAGAGACATCACAAAAATAATGTAATTACTATGACAATATTTTATATTGTATTGTATTGTAAGTACATAAAAATTAAATTCAAGTTAATTTTCAGTTTTTAGAAGACTATGAAAAAAAATCAAGTAATTTGCACGTACAATTAGAAAATTTAAGTACTTCAATAACTACTTTACCCGGTAGGCGGAACTACAGTCGGGTTTAAGATTTTTTTTTTTTATTGGGCAAGATAAGCGTCTTTTATTATTTTCGATAAACTCACATAACTTGATTATTCAATTAGTAGAGATCGCGACTTTCATAAAAGTAATGGCAAATATTGCACACCCTACTAGAAACCTTAAGTTATTAGTCCTTACCAACAAAAGTATAAGAAGACCAAAAATATGTGTAACTGTCTTATTGTTTTATTTTTGCTATCGGAATGTTACTTTCGCAGACGGGCTCTTCAATTCGTGAGTAAATTCGCTGAGCACAACCTTTCTTAAAAAAGTCACCATTAAAAACTTATTTGTGTATATTGTACATTATTATTACATTTCATTTACTCCGTAACAATCCGTAATTTGATTTCGATTTCAAATTCCCTGAATAAAATATGGACAGACCCCGTGATCAGATACTTCTCAATTTTAAAATCTCAAGATGCTGTTATCATTTTTAATGTGAAAAATTATTAAATTTGTGAGGCAATGAATCATGCTATAACGTCTGAATTAAAATTGGTCAGGCATTGAATTATAGACTGGACGGAACAAAGGATCCTTTCATTTGGGAAAATGAATAGTTTTACGAGATTCATGAGCAAATGTGTGTAGCTGCGGGCTCACTATTTAATAGCAAACTTAAATACGTTTAAAATATAATTTATTTAAACAGTAACTACAAAAACCGTGTAAATATGTTAAAAAAAGTTCTTGTTGTTAGGGTTAGAAAATAATGGTTTTGTTTTTTTTTATATTTGAATTGACTGAATGAAAGGTAAATTGCGGTTTACGATTTATGACGTATTAAAAAAACTAAATCTCGCTCAAAGCAATTTACGGTGGAAGTTTGCATAAAAATATAATGTACATTATATATTTTTTAAAAAACTATCTATAGAGCGCACACATATGCGTTTGATGTTTTTTTTTATTTTTTTTTAATCTTCTAAGTATGGGGAACCCCCAAAATTTGCGGTTCATTCAGTAGGTCTTACTTACCATGTTTCAACAGTATAGTTCTCAAAGTTTCGGAAAAAAGTGGCTGTGACATACAGACATGCGGACAGACAGACAGACAGACATGACGAATCCATAAGGGTTCCGTTTTTTGCCATTTGGCTACGGAACCCTAAAAAGGCAAACACATGTTTAATTTTTCCTGAGTTAGATCATAACTTGTTTCAACAAAAAAATGGCTTAAGCTTAGTAATATTATTTACACAAATTTGTTTTTGAGGGTATTTCACATTAAATGTTACCTTGGCATCATTTCCAGGCTGAAATTCTGAAAAACATTGAGTTTCTATCTGCAGTAATACTACACGGTAAGTAGTATATAGCAAAGTTAAAGATCTTTGTAGCAAGAAAGTGATACAGTGAAAAGAAAAGAGCAGATCGTAAGCCTATACTCAAAGTCCTACAGAACCTTTTCCGACATCTGCCAGTGAGTTTATCTTGTTTTCAAAAATGCCGATAAGAGGTTCATGAAGAGATATCGACCAATTATTTTTATAACTAGGTGGCCAAATAGCTTCACGCCACCTAATGTTAAGTGGTGCTAGTGATTTGATGACTCGTATTTTGTCATACTATTCGTAATCGCAAGAAATAATCGCATTAAAGCAATCAAGAACAACTATACGCAAAAATCAGCTATCGCCGAACATTTGATTGATTCTGGTCCTAACCAGTAGATTAAGTTCCATAACCCTCAGAGTATCTCGACTGAACTCCACTAGATACCAAGATTGGTCAGGGAAGTGATTGAAATAACGAAACATAAATCGTCGGGACTGGTTTAAATTGTCTAGTCTCTGGAATCCTGTATGTGCAAAAACCGGAATAATGTATATAACCGGAATAATAACAAAAAAGTGTCGTGTCGCGATCCGATACTGTGAGTGCTGTGTGTCGAGAATAGTTTCGAGTAAATAGTGAGATTGTTGTATCGTCTATAGGCTATGGTGGCCGCTAACAATCAGGCGGGCCATATGCTTCTTTGCCACCCGTTTAACATAAAAAAGCCAAGATCATACTAAATCTTGTGATGTCAGAGATGGCGGTACCCTAAGGATCATACCGGTCTTTATACAGCTTTATTTAAATGAACGTCAAGTTGTTCAAATTCAAAAAGGGGAAATTATAATTTTACAGGTTTAATCGATAAATGAATGAGTCATCATTCAAAAGCGGAATATCGATACTAATAAAATTCAAAACATTAAGAACAAAGAAAAACAAACGGACACTGACGCGTAAGAAGACATTAACAATAAGGTACAAAAAGTATCGCATTTTCGCTGAACTGCCAAAACACCTTAGTAATCAGGTTATGACCAAACGTCAAATATCAATTTGAGTACTGTAAAATCACTTTTTTGCGTTGTCCACCTATTCGAAGGGTGCCTAGCAGGAGGTGGTTATATTTTGTAGGAAGTAGCACGTTACAATGCTTTTATAATTATATCTTTCACATGTTGAGACAAAACTAATTGTTTTCCTTTTATTGTCGCTTGTGGTAAGCGATGTCAGCACCGGCCCCGGCAGCAGTGGCTGCGCGGTATTTTCTACTTCCTTAATTACAGTTTGCCTAGCCCCAAAGTAAGCACTGTAAGGCTTGTGTTATGGGATACTAGGGGTAATGGAATGAATACATATACTGTACATATATATTTATATATAAATACATATTAAACATTCATGACTGGAGCACAAATGCTCGTATTCATCACACAAACATCTGCCCCACCGGGATTCGAACCCGGGACCTCTCGAGTTGGCGACAGCCATGAAACCCGGCGTACAAACCACTCGGCCACGGAGGTCATCAATTTGTCGTTCATATGCTGGCTTAGAATAGTTCCGCCCCTCTCGTCTTATGACTCGTCACTAAGAGCGTACAGCCAGCAGAAGGAGCATCTTCTACAATTTTTTTGGCTCAACTACGCTAGCTAACCTGCCTGGCAAGCAAGAGCAGGGCGATCTTCAACAAGACGTAGCCAGAAGAACGTCAGTGGCATCATCCAGCGATGCCTACGACAAGTTGTTTGCGGAAACCCGCTGCACACAGTAGGAACGCATGACAGCGGAGCAGCTCAAGGAGAGGCCAAACGGAGCTGAAGAAGATTAGGGAGACTAAGATCAAACATGTGAGGGGCATATGACACAAGGCGCTGATTGACGCAGCTAACGTTGTCGACGAAGTGGTCTACATCCTCGCCGCTCGCACGACCACGGAGAAAGTTCTGAGGCTTAGGGCTGATAATGAACACCTAAAACAGGAACTTGAGGCCGTTAAGGAGGCACAAACACGACGACCAACGGCAACGAAGCAGTCGACTTTGAGTGAGGATGCAGTCGAGGAGCTGAAACGCTCTTTTATGATATCGATAGGGGAGATGGTCAGCACTCGGCTGGCATCGCTAGAGGAGAGGCTGTCCCCTCGGGAGCGCATCCGCCCGCCGCCGGCAGCGGACAGAAAGAGAGACACTACGGACACGGCGCCTTAACCAGCTTCAGAGACTTGGACTGACGTCACGCGCAAAAAAAAGGGGAAAAAGAGAAAAGAATCCCCGATGCAAGGAAAAGGGAAGCGTGCGACCACGCATGCCCCACTTCCAAAGGGCGAACGGCGAAGACTCGGGAGAAAACTGAGAAGAAGCTGAAACTGAGGGTTCCATCTACAGCGGCGATGATGCTGAGGCTTAAAGCCGGAGGTATCTAAGGAGGAAAAGACTTACTTGGAAGCTATCAACAGGGCAAGAAAGGCAATCTCCCTGCCTGCTCTTGGAATACCGGGTGGACTTACGATCAAGGACAGCCAAACAGACACCAAACTCCTGTTAGTGTCTGGTCCAGACGCGGGAGCGAAAGCGGATGCACTTGCAGCACGCATGGTGGAAACAGTAGCTGATATTGTCGAGGTTAGCCGGCCGGAGAAATGCGTGAATGTACGCATCTCATCTCAAATCATCCGCCCTGGACGAATCAGTTTAGAAAGAGGAGGTTGCGCAAGCGATAGCGGAAAGGGGCGGTTGATTTGTGCAAAATGGTATGGTATATGGTTGGTGGTAAATAAAACAATGATATTCTCAGCCAAGTTAGGTCAGGGGCTAGGACTTTTAATTAAAAATTCCAGTGATGAAAACATTATAAATATATGTACTCCTGGAAAATCATTTCATGAAATTGTAAATAACTTGGCCCACCATAATGTGGATAGTTATACTAACCTACTGTTTTTGTGTGGTGACAGTTCCAGATTGTCAATACGAGACATTACAAAAAGTGTTGAGAACTTATTGAAAATTCAAACTGAATCTAATTGGAAAATAATAATTAGCGCTTTCCCATATGCACATAACTTATCTAGGGAACAGAACAAGCGCATCTTTAATTTAAATTTAAGTCTATATAATTTAATTAATAGTCATAGTGACGTATTTTTATATTTTGATATAAATAAATATATTAGATATTTTAAGTTGACTACAGATACTATGTATCTCGCAAAGTTTAGGACTCAGATAGCTAATTTGTTAGCTTTTAATATAAAAAATACGGTTATAACTAACTCTATTCGACAAAATAGTGTTAGTTATAACCGTAACTCTATTAATAGCTTAACTGTGATGGAGGATGTACTGAAAAAGTTAAAGTCAAAAAATAAGTTTTTGGTTGTTTGCGGTGACTTTAATATTAATATTCTTGAACAAAATTCAATGTCAATACGTATAATATCATTATTTAAATGTTTTAATTTGATCCATCAATTTTTTGCATTCAGCAACTTGTTTGGATAACGTATTTACAGATAGTAAGTCCATTTTTAATAGTATTACATCTGACCATTATGGCTTAAAAATACAATACAAAATAGATGTAACAATTAAATAAATAAATAATAAATAAATATTTCCGACACTCACACCAATTAGCCTAGCCCCAAAGTAAGCACTATAAGGCTTGTGTTATGGGATGCTAGGGTAACGGATAGAATACATATACTGTACATATATAAGTATATTTATATAAATACATATTAAACATCCATGACTGGAGTACAAATGCTCGTATTCATCACACAAACATCTGCCCCCACTGGGATTCGAACCCGGGACCTCTCGAGTCGGCGACAGCCATGAAACCCGGCGTACAAACCACTCGGCCACGGAGGTCGTCAAAATTAGTTTGTTTGTTAATTGAATCTAAAGTGATTGAATTGAGACCAGTAACAGAAAACTGGTTAGAAAATTTTCAAAAAAACATTGATTATAGGATTTCTCATATCCCATGGACAGATGATGATCCTGATATTCTTTTTGGGGATCATTTTAATCTAATAAGAAATGAATTTGATAAGGCTTTTCCCTTAAAAACTTCGAAACTTACTCAGAAGTTACAGTTCTGTGACTGAGCTACGACTGGTATCTATAAAAGTAGAAACAAACTTTATGAATTGTATCATCTAAGAAAATATAATCATATTGATTACGTTAAATGTTATTCTAAAACCATCAAAAAGTTATGTGCAACAGCCAAGTCTAATTTTATTAAAAATGAAATATGTAAATCGAATAATAAAATCAAAACAACGTGGAATGTTATAAATCGTGAAACAGGCAATGATATTGTTGAACTTAAGTCGAATAACATTCTAATAAAATCTAAAGAACATATCGCTAATATTTTTGATGAATATTTCGTTAATATTCCTATGGTGGCTACATCTAATTTGAGTTCTTCATCGGTGGCTGCCAAGACATTGCTCGAGAAATATGTACCTAAGTGTGATAACGTGTTTCAGTTCAGACATATTAATTTTATTGATGTTAGTGTTTTAAATCTCTTAAACAAAAAAATACAAGTAATTTATGGGGCATTTCTACTAAAGTTATTAAAAGTATAATACCCGTTATTGCGCCTTATCTAGTTGATATATTTAATAACTGTATTGATCAAGGAGTATTTCCGGATTTAATGAAATACAGTAAAGTTACACCTCTTTTTAAATCAGGAAATAGAAATGACCCTGGAAACTATAGGCCTATATTAATATTACCGGTTCTTAGTAAAATATTTGAAAGAATTATTCTGGAACAATTGATGCCTCATTTCAACCTTAATAAACTTTTGTATAGGAAACAATTTGGTTTTACTAGAGGTAGATCTACTACTGATGCGGTTGTTGCACTTATAAGGAGTATATTGGAGGCTTGGGAGAGGCCGCAGAATGTCCTTGGAGTGTTCTGCGACTTATCCAAAGCTTTTGATTGCGTTGATCATCACACGCTGTTATTGAAATTGAGTCATTATGGAGTCAAAGGTACTGCATATAAATTGATACAGTCGTACCTCAGTTCCAGAATACAAACTGTAGAGGTAAATGGTGTTAGATCATCTGGATCTCATGTGGAAATGGGCGTTCCCCAGGGTTCAATTTTAGGTCCCTTCCTGTTTCTAGTATATGTAAATAATTTGCCATTTTTTGTGGAAAATTTGTGTGAGATTGTATTATTTGCTGATGAAAAACAACTATGACGATGTGAATAATGCTTTCTCGCAAGTTCTGCAATGGTTTAATGTCAATAATCTAAAGCTAAATGCTAATAAAACCAAGTGTATTAAACTTTCCTTACCTAATGTAAAAGTTGAGCAAATCGGAATTAAATTAAATAATTAAAAATTTGATTTAGTAGACTCGACTACATTCTTGGGTATAACGATAGACTCAAAACTGCAATGGAGTCATCACATTACGCTTTAGGCTGGTAAACTTAGTTCAGCAGCTTATGCCATAAGAAAGATAAGACAACTTACTGATATAGATACTGCCAGGACTGTATATTTAAGTTACTTTCATAGTATCTTACCATACGGCATTTTACTCTGGGGAACAGCAGCTGATATTGAAAGTATATTCATTTTACAAAAAAGAGCTGTGAGATCTATTTATCAATTGAGTAGCCGAACATCTCTTAGAGAAAAATTTAAAGAAATTGGTATTTTGACTGTTGCTTCTCAATTCATTTACAATTGCATACTCCACGTTAAAAATAATATCAATTTGTATACCAAACACAGTAACGTGCACAATTTTAACACAAGGAACAGAAACAAGCTTGCATTGCCACCCTACTGGTAACAGAAGAAGGTTTACCGATCTTTTATGGGTCAAGGTATACATTTTTACTATAAAATTCCTGATGCTGTTCTTGAGTTACAAATAAATGAGTTCAAATGTCACATTAAAAGTTGTTTACTTAGGAAAGGCTATTATACTATTAAAGAATACTTGAATGACAAAACTGCATAGCTGTAACTATAAAATTATTTTGTATTTGTTTGTAGTGTCGTACAGATAAATTACCTTAACTCTAAGTAACTATTTTGCAGTTTGGTTTGAGTGGTTATGGGTAGTCATGCTCTCTTAAAAATCTCTTCGGCGGTGTCGTGTGAGGCGGGTCGTTGCGTTCCCTAAAATATGGTTAAGCGAAGCGATGGCTGGTTCATGCGTCATGCTCGTGAACGGGTGCTGCCAGCGGAGATGAGTCTGCTCTATACTACTTTATTATTGTAATGATAATTATTATTAAATTTAGATTGTATTTTACATTACACAACTTGTATTTATACTGTATGACACAGCAATCAAAATGTAAGTGAACATTTATTATTTCTCTGATAAAGATTTAATGGCGGTGTGGATTCTGGTATGGTTTTCTAGCCCTGAACTTGGTTTTGCAGCGGTGTATCCTTGTCATTCTCTATACAGACTGAAAAGAGGGGACTGATGTTGGATTTGGTTTTGGGTTGGTAGAGTAGTGCCAGAATCAGCAAAAGTGTTTAGGTAATCACATGCATGTGCAGGACACATTGTGTTTATAGTTTGTTATAATAATGTACACTGGTACTTATGTATTTTTTTTCTAATTTTGTAACAAGGTATTCATGTGTGGTTATGAGTAGTCATGCTCTCTTAAAAATCTCTTATGTGGTGTCGTGTGAGGCGGGTCGTTGCGATCCCTAAAAAATGGTTGAGCGCAGCGATGGCTGGTTCATGCGTCATGCTCGTGAACGGGTGCTGCCAGCGGAGATGAGTCTGCTCTTAATTCACTGGGTACTAAACTAAATCGTTGTACTAAACTTTAATCGTTCAACATTTTTTTTTTGCCTAAACAGTAGGACACGTCATTCCTAAACTTTGTTAAACCAGTTTTTTATATATTTTTTTTATTATATAGTCATAATTTTTATATTATTTGCATTTTTTGTTTGTTTGTAATGGAAAGTGACTTTATGAGTTACCTCATATTGAAGTCATTTCTCAATTTTTTATACAGAGTCTGTATATAATACAGGGAGAAAAAGCAGCCCTAGCTGAGTTTCTTGCCGGTTGTTCTCAGTACAAGGTCTCCCGCCGTAGATTTGCGAACCTATGGCGTAGCTTTTCGACATTCACAAGTGCTTGTAACAGCCTAGACTGAATAAACGATATTGAAGTTTGAAAAGGTGAGGGTGCAAAACATACGTAAAAAGTGTATATTCATCATTCTGTTGTGTATTTCAGTAAAAATAACCAAATCAAAAACGCCATTTTCAAGTTGCCGCGAAAACGTTTCTCTGGGCAATATGGCGTACTACTAGTGACGGCTTACTAGTGTGTGACTTCACACGACTGTTATTAAAACGTCAAACGATTCAATGTAATGTCAGTCTAACCGGAAGTTTACTTGCGTGTGACGTCATTCTAGGCTCCGCCAATCCCAAGCGTTTTGGGTCACGTGACAATAGATGAGTAAACTATTGTCTTTTTCGTTAGTTTTTAGTAAAATTATGAATATTTTTTTGTAAAAATAGTAAAAACCCCTGCCAATATTCATTCTAAACACAGATGCTAACAATTGGCACTTTATTTTTAACACTGTCAAATACCCTACTTACGTTGCTAAGAAAGCTTCCGCACGCCCTCCTGACACATATGCCAGAGACCGAGGTTCTCGGGATATGTATCAGGTGAAAGGTGCAGGAATATTTTCTGGTTTTACTGGGTAGGGCTTTCCTCATTTCGCCGAGCCTTTGGGGCTGGGTGAAATGAGCCGAGGAGGAGTCACAGATACCTTTTGCAGAAATGAAAAAAAAAAGTTTATCACTTTTCACACCTATGTAATAAACGAAGAGAGCATTTCATTCACTGACCCGAGGACTAGGGTGGACGCCCAGTTTCAGAAGCGTAGCGTATGCAACGGCGTCAGGCGTCTTCAGTTCTATGAGTTTAGATCGTAGGTTATTACTACCTATGTAAACAAAGAGAGCGTATCGTTCACTAACCTGGAGACTGGGGTGGACGCCGAGTTGCAGCAGTGTCCTGACGACGCCCAAGTGACCTTTGTTCACAGCAATATGCAACGGCGTCTGGCGGCTTCGGTTCCTTGCGTTCAGATCAGCGCCGGCAGCAGCAAGAGCCCGTAAAGCAGCCGGTTCGTCGCCGAAAGCTGCGTGATGAACGGCGCGATCGCCGTCGCGGTCTTCGGCGTCTACTTCCGCACCCATTTCTACGAGCATGCGGATCACTTCAACGTGCCCGTTTTGTGCAGCCGCCTAACAATTAAAACGATAGAATTACAAATACGAAGAAAATGTTACTAGAAAAGATTGGACTTGGCCACGAATCAGCCAGGCAGCATTCAGCCTCATTTTTTTTCTTATAATAACATCTTCATACATATGCTTAAAATAAAGATTATAAAAACGAGTAAATTTAACCACTAGTATTCATTCAATAAGTACTACACACACAATGAATAAATAAAACTGAAAGGACAATGGGCAAAATACACCCAGCTCTGCCAACAATGTAATTAGTATAATTCGAAAGATCTATAAAAAAATTGCCTTTTTTATTATGACACCGTAAAAAAAACATCCTGGAGGTGGAAAGATATACTCATGGGCATATTTAAGAAGCTAAATAATTCATTTAATAGTGCCTTAATTTTGTATTATTAGTAGCCAAAATAATGTGTCATATGCCACAAAGCCTTAATTCGTGATGCTACAAATGCTACAAAGTACGCTAACGCTAAGCGAAACGCCTCAAAACGGTTTACGGGGTAGGGGTACGAACATTGAAGAACTTGCAGTTGCAGTTACAACTAGTCGATTCATATGCAGTCCTTTTTCTTACTTCGAACTGATTGTTTGATTGATTTATTATTTTTACTCTGGGCACATAACCAGTTGAAGTTAGCTAAAAGTAAAAGCTTTTAGTTAATTTAAAGGTGAGCACGGGGAGAGACGGACTTCAGCATATGCCTATACCAAGAATCGGAACTACTCGTTGCGTAGCTTAGCAACGTTGGTATTTATGGGTCAGCTTTGTGGCTTTTGCGGGCAAAAATACACTCACACAGATATAAAGTTTCACATAAAAAGTATAAATAAGTAGCGGCAATCTTCTTATAATAAACTTGCGCAGTAGAGGTTTTTATGTATAAAGTTGCAGGCTTCTTTGTCTATGTCTTTGGCACAAGACGTTTGTTGGGTTTTTTGGCGCCCTCAGTACGCGCGAGTATTTCCGCGCAACGAACCGCCATTGATCGCCGCCTTCACTAGCTCCTCGTTAGCGTTCCCGGTCACGTTAGACTCAAAACTAAAAGTACTTAATAAAAAAAAGTACCTGTAACGCGATTTATCCGCCGTATACATTGGCGTGCGCGCCCTCAGTACGCGCGAGTATTTCCGCTCAACGAGTCGCGTCGCCATTGTTCGCCACCTTCACTAGCTCCTCGTTAGCGTCCCCAGTCACGTGAGACTCAAAACCAAAGTCAACGGGAGGTCGCTAGTAAACAATAGTACCTACCTGTCACACGGTGAGACCCCTGTATACATTGGCGTGCGAGCCCTCAGTACACGCGAGCATTTCCGCACAGCGAGCCGCGTTGCCATTGGTCACGGCCTTCATTGACTCCTCATAAGCGTCCCCAGTCACGTGAGACTGCAAACTTAAGTCAATGCGGACAAAGTCGCGGGCGGAAGATAATAAACAATAGTACCTGTAACGCGGTCTGTCCCCCGTATACGTTGGCGTGCGTGCCCTCAGTACGCGCGAGTATTTCCGCTCAACGAGTCGCGTCGCCATTGTTCGCCACCTTCACTAGCTCCTCGTTAGCGTCCCCAGTCACGTGAGACTCAAAACCAAAGTCAACGGGAGGTCGCTAGTAAACAATAGTACCTACCTGTCACACGGTGAGACCCCTGTATACATTGGCGTGCGAGCCCTCAGTACACGCGAGCATTTCCGCACAGCGAGCCGCGTTGCCATTGGTCACGGCCTTCATTGACTCCTCATAAGCGTCCCCAGTCACGTGAGACTGCAAACTTAAGTCAATGCGGACAAAGTCGCGGGCGGAAGATAATAAACAATAGTACCTGTAACGCGGTCTGTCCCCCGTATACATTGGCGTGCGCGCCCTCAGTACGCGCGAGTATTTCCGCTCAACGAGTCGCGTCGCCATTGTTCGCCACCTTCACTAGCTCCTCGTTAGCGTCCCCAGTCACGTGAGACTCAAAACCAAAGTCAACGGGAGGTCGCTAGTAAACAATAGTACCTACCTGTCACACGGTGAGACCCCTGTATACATTGGCGTGCGAGCCCTCAGTACACGCGAGCATTTCCGCACAGCGAGCCGCGTTGCCATTGGTCACGGCCTTCATTGACTCCTCATAAGCGTCCCCAGTCACGTGAGACTGCAAACTTAAGTCAATGCGGACAAAGTCGCGGGCGGAAGATAATAAACAATAGTACCTGTAACGCGGTCTGTCCCCCGTATACATTGGCGTGCGCGCCCTCAGTACGCGCGAGTATTTCCGCGCAGCGAGCCGCGTCGCCATTGGTCGCCGCCTTTACTAGCTCCTCGTTAGCGTCCCCAGTCACGTGAGACTCAAACAGCTTCTTCAACAGAGCTGAGAGACGCTCTCCTGTAATCAGGTAAATACGTTATTGTAGCCGCAGGTTGTCGTTTAAAGTATGGGAAGTGAACATTTTTGACGACCTCCGTGGTTTGAACTGTTGTAAACCGTAATCCTGGCACATTTCTTTTATCACGTTTTTGAATTTTAGTTTTTAATGTCTATTGTTTTTATATGTCATTGCTATTACGTCTTGTCTGTGTGTTTACATTCATTAAAGATAAAGTGCTATCTTCAAACTAATTTTTCTTTTATTAAATAAAAGGTTATGGGCAAAATCTCCATAATAGAAAATAGTTACACTGAAGATTTGAAGCAATAATGTCTGGGGACGATACAAAATCAGGTACGAGTCAATTACTCAATAATTTCGAAAAATTGAATGGACGTTCTAACTATTTAGAATGGAAGTTTTTAATGCGAAACATACTGATTCACGATAATTTGTGGCATTGTATTGTTGGTTACCCCTCTGACGATAACACTACGATTGAAACACGTAAGCGAAAAGATGAAAAAGCTTTGTCAAAAATATGTTTGAGTGTAAATCGTAATTGCTTCTCGCACTTAATGAATGCCAAGACATCTCTAGAGGCATGGGAATCCCTAGAACAGGTTTATGAGGAAAAGGGGTTAAATTGTCGTTTACGTTTATTGCGAAGTTTGTGCTCCATTAAACTGGAAAATTTCCCAGATATGGAAAGATATGTGAATGAGATAATTTCTTTATCGCAACAACTTTCAGCATTGAAAAAACCAGTAGATGATGAATTTTTAGGAGCTATAATGCTACAAGGATTGACACCTAACTTCGAACCGATGATAATGGCCTTGGAACACTCAGGAGTAGAAATAACAAGTGACCTGATTAAGACTAAACTTCTCCAAGATAAACGTTGGACCGTTGATAGTTCTACTACAACCGAGTGCTTATACACGAATAGAAATATGAACAAGCATAATCGTGTAAACACAAGTCATGACAACTGTGTTCGTAACATAAATAAGTTGAAGTCTAATGACAACCACGACACTGATATCAACAAAAGAAAACCAAAGAAGAAGCCTTGGTGTTTTAAATGTCGTGATAAGACACACTGGACTAAGGATTGTCAGAACAAGGTGTCTACTTCACATGCGAATACATCAATAGGACATTGTATACATTCAGCGTTTCACTCTCAAGAAGATGGTTGTTTCTTTTATGTTGATTCAGGAGCTACGAGCCATATGACTGGTCGACGTGAGCTACTGCAGAACTTTGATACTCGTGATAGTCATGTTACAATAGCCAATGGTGAGGTACTCAAATGTACAGGTATAGGTAATATAATGCTGTCAAACCTAATTGAACTTCAGGATGTGATGTATGTACCACAATTATCTGTTAATTTAATTTCTGTTTCTTATTTAGCTAGGAATGGTTATGAAATTAAATTTGAGATAGATACTTGTACTATCAAAGATATTAATGGTAAAATTCTTACTGTCAATGAGTTAGGTGGTGCTTATAAAATTCAAATCTGTCCAAGGGCCAATATAACTGTAAATAATAATACAATTTGGCATCAGAGACTTGGGCACATTAATCCATTTTACATGAAATTAGTAAAAAACATTATTACTGATGATATTAATTTCAGTGATAGCCCAGAGTCCAATGAATTTTGTGAAGTGTGCCTGAAAGGTAAACAAGCTCATTTTCCTTTTCCACGCAAGCCCAAAACTTCGGTTGCATCACACAGACTAGAATTGGTCCATACAGACTTATGTGGGCCAATGCCAGTCAACTCTTTAGGAGGTAAGAGATACATCTTAACATTTCTTGATGACCACACTAGAAAAGTCTTTGTTTATTGCTTACAAAGAAAAAGTCAGGTAAGTGAAACTATTAAAAATTTTATTAGATTAGTTGAAACACAGACTGGAGACAAAATAAAAATTCTTAGGTCAGATAACGGCGGAGAGTATGTAAACCGAGACTTGAATGATTATTTCAAATCTAAAGGGATAGATCACCAGGTTACCATACCTTACTGTCCATCACAAAATGGATCTGCTGAGCGATTAAATCGCACATTATTAGAAAAGGTTCGTTGCCTTTTATATACAGCTAAACTTGACCATAAATTTTGGGCAGAAGCTGTAATGACAGCTGCTTATTTGATTAATATGACACCATCAAAAAGATTATCGGGTAATATTCCTGAAAAAATCTGGACTGGTAAATCTGTCAGCATAAAACATTTACGCGTGTTTGGTTGTGAAGCGCACGTACATATTGAAAAATGTAAACGCAACAAACTACAACCAAAAAGTAAAAGATGTATTTTACTTGGATTCGAAACTCATGGATACAGGTTATATGATATTCAAAACAAGAGTATTATACGTAGCCGAGATGTGATATTTAATGAGTCGTCATTCCCAGGTACATTAACACCTGAAAAAGCAAAAATTATACCATTGTATTTTCCAGGTTACTATGATAATTATGATGAGGACAACGATGACCAATCAGAGCTGTCAACTCAAATTGGTGAGACCTCAGAAATATCTAATGGAGGCGGAGTAATACGTAATTGTGAGTCTACGATGGATACAAGATCTAATCCCAACATTACGTCAACAAGCCAAAACGATGTAGAGCCAGAAGCATCTACGTCAAGGAATGATTTACCTACCGTTACCACAACAGTAACTGATGGACCAGCATATAACTTACGTCCTAGAAAACCGAAGGCACTATTATCTAATGAATTGGAAGCCTATGAACCGACAACTGTCATTGAGGCATTGAATTCTAGTGATAGTGAGTTATGGCGTCAAGCTATGCAGGACGAAATTTATTCGTTTGAAGAACATAATGCTTGGGAGTTAGTTGATAGACCCTTAGACAAAAATATAGTCAAAAATAAGTGGATATTCAAGATCAAACGCGATAATGAAGGGAATATAGCCACTTATAGAGCTCGTTTAGTAGCGAAGGGGTTTACACAACAATTTGGTCTCGATTATAATGAAACCTTCTCTCCTGTCATACGCCATGGATCCTTGCGAATACTACTTTCTCTTTCAGTTCAACTAGATCTCAATGTTGATCACTTAGATGTGAAAACAGCATTCCTCAATGGAGATTTAAGTGAAGAAATATACATGTGTCAACCTGACGGTTTCAAAAAGAAAGGTGAAGAACACAAAGTATATAAACTTAAGAAAGCAGTGTACGGGTTAAAGCAAGCGGCACGTTCGTGGTATGAAAAGGTAAAGCAAGTTCTTTTATCTCTAAATTACACCCAATGTAAAAGGGAGAATTGCATCTTCGTTCGACAAATTGGTAAGCAAATTCTTATTATTGCTCTTTATGTTGATGATTTTTTCTTATTCTATAATAATGATAAGTTATGTAAAGAACTGAAAGATGCACTTGCGTTAAACTTTACTATCAAAGATTTAGGACCTATTTTTCAAATGTTAGGTATGAAGGTAGAACGTTCGAAAAATGAGTTAAGTTTAAGTCAAGAAAGTTACATCAACAAACTTTTAGAGCGATTCGGGATGATCGACTGTAAACCCGTAAAAACGCCCTTAGAGACAGGTTTGAAATTTTCTGACACCACCGCTTATGACACTAAGCTACCATATCAACAATTGATAGGATCATTAATGTATTTAGCTGTTACTACTAGACCCGATATAGCTTATAGTGTATCTTTTTTAAGCCAGTTCAATTCGTGTTATACAATAGAGCATTTCAATGCGGCTAAACGAATACTAAGATACCTCAACGGTACTAAAGATTTTTGTATTGTTTTTAAAAGGTGTACCACACAAGTTTATTTAGAAGCCTATAGTGATGCCGACTGGGCAAACAATGCGGACAGAAAGTCCTATACGGGCTATTTAATAACATTAGGAGGTAATGTAGTAAATTGGGGCAGCTATAAACAACCTTGCGTCGCACTGTCGTCCACTGAGGCGGAGTATGTTGCACTTAGTGAAACGTGCAAAGAGGCAGTGTACTGTAGTGCTCTTATGAAGGAATTGGTACAGTATAGTAGACCTATCATATTATATTGCGACAACCAGTCAGCCAGCAAATTAGCTACCAATCCTGTGCACCACAGGCGCACTAAACACATTGATGTAAAATTTCATTACATACGGGAAGCAATAGATAATGGTAAGATAGAGATCAGATATCTTCCCACTGATTTAATGGTGGCAGATATCATGACCAAAAGTTTAAACCGTGTGAAGCATGAGGGATTTGTTAATAAAATTCTTACTGCAAAAAATGCCTAGCAAGGATTAAGAGGGCGTGTTGTAAACCGTAATCCTGGCACATTTCTTTTATCACGTTTTTGAATTTTAGTTTTTAATGTCTATTGTTTTTATATGTCATTGCTATTACGTCTTGTCTGTGTGTTTACATTCATTAAAGATAAAGTGCTATCTTCAAACTAATTTTTCTTTTATTAAATAAAATGAACAAGGTGGTCGCATATGTTTGTGTGATGAATACGAGCATGTACTCCAGTTATGGTTGTTTAATATGTATTTCTATATGAATATACTTATATATGTATCAGTATATCGACAGTGGAAAAGCAAAATCGCTAATAAGCCAGTCTGGTGCTGCTTAAAAACTAACATTAAATAATAGTGAAATTAAGTCGATTTTTAAGCAGCACCGAAGTGATGTATTAGCAATTTTGCTTTTCCACTGCCGATATATATTCTATCCATTACCCCTTTTATCCCATACCAAAAGCTATCAGTTCTTACTTTGGGGCTAGGCTTATTGGTGTGAATAATAGAAATATTTATTTATTTACCTGTAGATACTTTTTTGTGTTACAAATAGTTTTACCATAAAATTAACTCAGATGTATGTAGTAAAAAGGAAAAAAGAACAGTAAAACCGCAATGAAATAAGAAAGAATATGTAACTCATATTTCAAAAAACTGTAAATGAGAAATTCTGATCCGGGGAAGAGGGAAGTCGTAGATCAGCAGCAGCTATACACTGCAGCAACACAAACTCAAACTCATTTATTCATTCTAGGCTGTTACAGCCGTGAAAGTCAAATGCTACGCCGTCGGTTCGTAAATCTACGGCGGGAGACCTTGTACTGGGAAGAACCGCCAAGAAACTGAGCCAGGGCTATTATTAGGGCACAGGAAGGCGCCTTACCCTAATTCACGCTTAACAAGTCAAGTGCAATCTATGACCATGATTTAAATCATAGAAATAGAGGATGAACTGCGCGTACCCTAACCAACCGCAAAGTAAAACATAAGTAAGTTTGAAACAGACGAAGTGATCAGGTAGTCCATAGTCTGTCTAAATTAAACTTACTTGAATTAGCCGCTTGTCCAATCTTCCTAGATAGTAGTGAATTTTATCCAAGTGTCGCTCAGTAAATGCTATATTTCTATTATTCAAAGCAACTGTGGTTTGATTACCTGACGAGTTTCCCAGAATGCTTCCATCAGAAGATGCCACTTTGGTAACGGCGTTAGGATTATATGTCCACGACGTATTGCAAACTTCCACTTTTAAATCTTTATCGTGGTATATTTGCTGCACTCGTCCAATTTGTCCAAGAGTCTAGAATTGAACAAAAAAAAATATCACATGCAGGCAACGAATTTGAAATGATATGGAACATGAACTGCGCTAAAAAGCGGTGCCGCGCAAACTGCGACCAAGTGGCGGGGCGAAAAAAGTGCGATCGTCTGTCTCGTGCGCACTCGCTTGTTGGGGATTTCCGTTACACTCTAACATTATGTATTTCGCATTTTTTCATGGAGCTTTGACTTCTCAACGGTCTGCGCGAGACTGTGAACCAAAAAGTACTTGAGTGGTGTTTAGTGTTGCCCAAATTCAGTCTTGGTCTTGCAGTCTTGGTCTTGTTCTTGCATTTTTGCAAGACCAAGACCAAGAACAAGACCGCGTATTTTTAGCAAGACCAAGACCAAGACTGACCGTGCAAGACTTGAGCAAGAACAAGACTAATCCGGCAAGACTCTCGCGTCTTGCAGCTAGAACTTAGCGCTATTTCACGGAGTAGTTAGGTATAACAGGTCGGTGTATAGGTACACTTAGGAATTCTATAAGACGCAAAAAACTGTATCAAAGAATATGAAAAACTGGGCCTATGCGCATTACGACCAATACCATAAACATACATAGCGAATAAAAAAATATCCATTAAAATCAAACAGAGTGCATGCATAGTTTTGTTTTAACCATTGGCACTTTGATAATGCGGCATCAAAGGTTTTGTACTGACTTCTCAAAGAAATTTGCCGCTTTTCGGAAGTACATGGTGATGATACACGCGCCAGTGGCTTCTATTGAAATCACATACAACAATCGTTGCCGCCGCGCCGAAATCACAACATTTGACACTATTTGATTGCCGCCACAGGACCTAGGTATACTCATGCAAAATTCTAATTTCGTGTCGTACCGTCCCACTCACGCTAATACTATTTAATATATGAGCGAGCGAGACGGTACGACACGAACTTCGATTTTCGAATTTTAGAGTACAGGTGTTCCAAAGAATAAATAAGATCTAAAGTAAACTTTAATAAATAGCAATAGCTAATAGGTAATTGCAAGACTTGCAAGGCTCTTGCTGCAAGACCAAGACCAAGACCAAGACTTGGAGCGCAAGACCAAGAACAGGTGTATTGGCGCAAGACCAAGACTGCCTAAGTCTCGTCTTGTTCTTGCATTTGGGCAACACTAGTGGTGTTCAAGCACTTCTTGATTGGGACACATTTTGAGCGCACTTGGTTTATCTAGGGTATTTAATATCGTTGATTCGTTATCAATAGTTTATATCCGTGTGAATAGCTTATCATTAATTCTGCCCTTCCATCCCTCCGTCTGAAGTTCAGACTCTGAACCCATACCTAACCATTGTTTTACCTATTTTCGCAGGTTCCCTATTACTAGAACAGTTCTGGCATTATCTGGCTGCAGAACTATTGATTGCTGATTAAGGTATATTATTCCCATGACCAAGCAAGAATCATCCATACTAATAAACACACATAATAAATGCGAAAGTGTGTCTGTCTGCGTCTTCACGCTTAAACCCCTGAACCACTTAAGACGAAGTTTGGTATAGAGATAGTTTGAGTCCCAAGGAAGGACATTTTTATCCCAATAACTATCCTTTAAAGGGGTTGCAAAAGGGAGTGCAAGTTTGTATGTAAAACCAATTTTTCCACGCATACGAAGTCGCAGGCACCCACTGGTATAATATAAATGATCATCAGCCTATTAATGTCCCTACTGCTAGGACACAGGCCTTTCCTATGAATAGAATAAGGAAATTGGGCAATGACCCACCACGTGGGCAAAGTGCGGATTGGTGGGTGTTAACAACTGCAGATACAACCGGGCCCAACGGCTTAACGTGCCTTCTGAAGCACGAAGGAACTCGAGATAGTAAATTTTTGGTCACCCATCCAATGACCGACCACTGCGAAAGTTAAAACCTAACGATCACTGCTGAACGCGCAAGCACTTACGCCATCGAGTTCCTCTGTAATATAAATACCTACATCATAATCATCTATATATATAATTAAATGATAAGAAATCAAAACTGTACATTTAATATTTTTTGAAAAGAATACTTGGGATGTGATCTACAATCGATACCGAAGCCAAAAATATAGTTTTTTGAATTTTTGTCTGTTTGTCTATATGTATGTCCGGGATAAACTCAAAAAGTACTGCATGGATTTACTTCAATTTTTTTATATTTGAATATTATTAAGAAGTCGGGTCAACATATAGGCTACATATTATCACGCTATCACCTACGGGAAGCGAGCAGTGAACCCTTTTGGGGTCAAAAAGTATGTGCAAATAACTAACTCCACGCGTACGAAGTCGCGGGCGGCCGCTAGTATCAAAAACAGTTCAAAGAACTCACTGGAGCCATTGCTTCAGCCCACTCGCCGTGCCCGATCTGTAACGTCTTCACGCGTTCTTTATCGGCACAAACTTGCACAAGGTCGCCGACTGCAAATCCGCCGCTTGGAGCCCCGCTTGCCGACGTCGATGTACTGATGTTACCACTGCAAACCTATAAAAAACAGTAGGTACTAAATAGCTGTAAAGCATAGTGAAATCACTTCTTTAAATAATGCAGACAATTAGCATTATAACATTATTTGTAAACTAAATACATAGGTAGGTAATGGAAAAGATTCTCATTTGTAATCAGCAACAAGGCTAAGATATTTATTTATTTAATCTAGGACGACCAACAGCTGAAAATATATAATTAGATTACATAAAAATAGCAGACGACAAACAATAAAAAGGCTGATCAGTTAAGGTTACACCCAGCATGATTACTAGCGCCGAAGATAAATAGTCTTTCTTTCATGGTTTTATATGCAATTGGAGGCTAATTTTAAAGTTTTGAATATATTTAGTATAATTTTGTTTTGATCCTAAAAAAAAATAGGAAGGTCGTAAATACTTAAACAAAAATATACTGAAACCAAAGTAGATAAGCATATTTGCTTACCAACTCTGGTTACATTATAATTTCCACATCAACCACACATCTGAAGGGAAAAATAGTTGCAACTCTCCAAATAACAGCTTCTATTAATGTCTGAAATTACATTCCAAAAAAATATTTTACGTCTTATTTTTTTTTTTTTTTTGTTTATTTATTAGCTCACAAAACAAGTTACAATTATTGAACAATGATACCTTTGTTAAGACAGCGGGATTAAAAGTCCATCTATTGCCGCTAGCATATGTAACTACTATATCATGGTCTTCATCTATGCCCACTACAGTTCCAGTGGACCCCAAACACTCAAACATTCCATCGGTCCAACCACCATGTCCGTGCTGTAGTGACTGCACTATTTCTAAATCCAGATCAACATTCACCTGGAAGAAATTACATTAAAAATACTACATTTTTAGTGTCTTGTATTAATTTAATTTCTTTTCTCTTTTTTTTAATTTCTCTATCCATGACAAATTAAAGAAATAAGACTTATTTGATTAAGACTTACTTGATCACCAACTTGTAGCCCATGAGGTCCAGTACGTCCCGGTCCAAGTTCTCCCAAAAGTGGCAGATGTTCTTTATATACATTTTGTCCTTTCACATCATTTACTACCTAGAAGGTAAAAAAATCTATTTAATATTACTCAACTAATTGGTTCCCAATTTCAAGTTCCTTCAATTAGCTCTATTAAGCTTCTTTATGATATACTTAATAATTTTTAAGACTACTGTGGCTAGTGGCTTGACTGAGCCACTAGAAATCACGTCTGTTAAGCTAGCATGGCAAAGTGAACAGAATCGTTTAAAATAAAGTGCATCAATTAGTGCTTATTTAGTGCTAATTTAGTGCCAAAACCGGAAATTTAATGCTCTCATAGTTTAGCGAAAAATTAGAACACTGCCAGCTTTTAATTAAGCTAGCAGTGTATTCCCTGATACGCCTATATTAACGCGGTATAGAACTAAAGCAATGCATAGGGAATTTAGTGCTTAATGAGTGCTGGCAGTATCTGATGAAAATTTTGGAAAATAAAAAATATTTTATTTTTTATCAATAAAAACTGCTAGTATGACAGTCTGAGCAAGTGACCGGTTCGAATACATCACTCTGGATCGAAGATTTATGATAGTCAACGGTTAATAATTTAGTGCTCAATGAGTGCTGCCAGTATGTGATAAAAAATTAGGAAATTTTATTTTTTTTAATTTTTTATCAATATAAACTGCTAGTATGACAGTCTGAGCAAGTGACCGGGTTGAATACATCACTCTGGATCGAAGATTTATGATAGTCAACGGTTAATAATTTAGTGCTCAATGAGTGCTGCCAGTATGTGATATAACATTTGGATTTTTTTATTTTTTATTAATAAAAACTGCTATTTTGACAGTCTGAGCAAGTGATCGGGTTGAATACATCACTCTTGATCGAAGATTAATGATAGTCAACGGTTAATAATTTAGTTCTCCATGAGTGCTGCCAGTATGTGATAAAAAATAACGAAATTTTAATTTTTTAAATTTTTTATCAATATAAACTGCTAGTATGACAGTCTGAGCAAGTGACAGGGTTGAATACATCACTCTATACAGAGCACTCATTGAGTACTAAATTATTAACCGTTGATTATCATAGATCTTCGAACCAGAGTGATGTATTTAACCCAGTCACTTGCTCAGACTGTCATACTAGCAGTTTATATTGATAAAAAATAAAAATATCCGAATGTTTTATTACATACTGGCAGCACTCATTGAGCACTAAATTATTAACCGTTGATTATCATAGATCTTCGATCCAGAGTGATGTATTTAACCCAGTCACTTGCTCAGACTGTCATACTAGCAGTTTATATTGATAAAAAATTTAAAAAATTAAAATTTCGTTATTTTTTATCACATACTGGCAGCACTCATTGAGAACTAAATTATTAACCGTTGACTATCATTAATCTTCGATCAAGAGTGATGTATTCAACCCGATCACTTGCTCAGACTGTCATACTAGCAGTTTTTATTAATAAAAAATAAAAAAATCCAAATGTTATATCACATACTGGCAGCACTCATTGAGCACTAAATAATTAACCGTTGACTATCATAAATCTTCGATCCAGAGTGATGTATTCAACCCGGTCACTTGCTCAGACTGTCATACCAGCAGTTTATATTGATAAAAAAAAATCCTAATTTTTTATCATATACTAAGAGCACTCATTGAGCACTAAATTATTAACCGTTGACTATCATAAATCTTCGATCCAGAGTGATGTATTCAACCCTGTCACTTGCTCAGACTGTCATACTAGCAGTTTATATTGATAAAAAAATTAAAATTTCGTTATTTTTTATCACATACTGGCAGCACTCATTGAGCACTAAATTATTAACCGTTGATTATCATAGATCTTCGATCCAGAGTGATGTATTCAACCCAGTCACTTGCTCAGACTGTCAAACTAGCAGTTTTTATTAATAAAAAATAAAAAAATCCAAATGTTATATCACATACTGGCAGCACTCATTGAGCACTAAATTATTAACCGTTGACTATCATAAATCTTCGATCCAGAGTGATGTATTCAACCCGGTCACTTGCTCAGACTGTCATACCAGCAGTTTATATTGATAAAAATAAAAAAAAATCCTAATTTTGTATCACATACTAAGAGCACTCATTGAGCACTAAATTATTAACCGTTGACTATCATAAATCTTCGATCCAGAGTGATGTATTCAACCCTGTCACTTGCTCAGACTGTCATACTAGCAGTTTATATTGATAAAAAAATTAAAAAATTAAAATTTCGTTATTTTTTATCACATACTGGCAGCACTCATTGAGCACTAAATTATTAACCGTTGATTATCATAGATCTTCGATCCAGAGTGATGTATTCAACCCAGTCACTTGCTCAGACTGTCATACTAGCAGTTTATATTGATAAAAAATTTAAAAAAAATCCCAATTTTTTATCATATACTGGCAGTACTCATTGAGCACTAAATTATTAATCGTTGATTATCATAGATCTTCGATCCAGAGTGATGTATTCAACCCTGTCACTTGCTGAGACTGTCAAACTAGCAGTTTTTATTAATAAAAAATAAAAAAATCCAAATGTTTTATCACATACTAGCAGCACTCATTGAGCACTAAATTATTAACCGTTGATTATCATAGATCTTCGATCCAGAGCGATGTATTCAACCCGGTGACTTGCTCAGACTATCATACTAGCAGTTTTTATTGTAAAAATTAAAAAAAAACCTAATTTTTTATCACATACTGGCAGCACTTATTGAGCACTAAATTATTAACCGTTGATTATCATAGATCTTCGATTCAGAGTGATGTATTCAACCCAGTCACTTGCTCAGACTGTCATACTAGCAGTTTATATTGATAAAAATTAAAAAAAAAAAATTTCCTAATTTTTTATCACATACTGGCAGCACTCATTGAGCACTAAATTATTGACCGTTGATTATCATATATCTTCGATCCAGAGTGATGTATTCAAACCCGGTCACTTGCTCAGACTGTCAAACTAGCAGTTTTTATTAATAAAAAATTTAAAAAAATAAAATTTCCTAATTTTTTATCACATACTGGCAGCCCTCATTGAGCACTAAATTATTAACCGTTGATTATCATAGATCTTCGATCCAGAGTGATGTATTCGAACCGGTCACTTGCTCAGACTGTCATACTAGCAGTTTTTATTGATAAAAAATAAAATATTTTTTATTTTCCAAAATTTTCATCAGATACTGCCAGCACTCATTAAGCACTAAATACCCTATGCATTGCTTTAGTTCTATACCGCGTTAATATAGGCGTATCAGGGAATACACTGCTAGCTTAATTAAAAGCTGGCAGTGTTCTAATTTTTCGCTAAACTATGAGAGCATTAAATTTCCGGTTTTGTCACTAAATTTGCACTAATTGATGCACTTTATTTTAAACGATTCTGCTCACTTTGCCATGCTAGCTTAACAGACGTCTAGAAATCGCGTTAAGTGGCCGTCACTATGTCCTGCAGCGAAAACATAAATAGATAAATAGGAGAAGGGTAAAGGAAAAGCAGAAGAACAGTATAGTATACATATATATATTTTTACAATCTTTAGAAATCAATATTTAGAACTAAAATAAAAAAGGGAGAAACGGAGGAGTTTGGGTGTGTGAAGTGTGGGGTGTGCACAACTACACAACTACACAGTGTAGTGGGCGTGGGTTGTCGGCGATCTTCTTAGTGGAGTATTGAGATCGAGGATCGGGAGGCCGTACCGTAGGTAGTCGAGCTCCGCTCCTGATAGGTGGCAATGCTCCTAGTAGGGCGGCTCTCTTAGTTCCCGGTTGGCGCTACTGGAGGATAGCAGGCGCTGCTTATAGGGGGGCCATAGCTGCTGGTACCAGACGATGTATCTGGAGACCGAGCGACGATACCGCCGATGAGGTAGAGCGTATAGTGTTTTGGTAGAGAAGAGAAAAACATTTAGATAGCCAAAAGGTGCCGTACGGCTTTGAGGTCTTTGCTTGTGTCCCTGTCCCGGTGCAGCCAGCCCAGGTACAAGGCCTTTTAGTAACATGGAGAGGCTCGGTAGCGAGCCAACAAAAGTTACTGTGGCAACTTTTGCTGTAGAAATGCTTGTAGGATCAGAGCAGCTCAGCCTTTTATAGGTCCGGAACCATTCAAATTTAGAGTGGGTTCGAATTGAAATAATAATACCCCCTTAAAATAGGTATACAGAATACCTATTTTAAGGGGTTTGGTTAGGCAAAGAGACAATCGGAAAGAGTATCTGTGTCATGGGTAGTCATGGCAACGTTAAAAAACTCGTCTGTCAGCCAAATTTGTAAACATAAATAAACATAAAATTATGAAAAGCAGAGTGAAATATAAGAATATAATTTAATTAGAAGCGCAATTATTAGATAAGGATATGGATAAATGCTGGCAAGCATCTACCAATTTTAGAATAGCGATTTTAGTAGTTGGGATTCTGATATGTAATTACAAAATGATAAATAGTATATAATATTGTTGAATGAATAAGATAAATAATAATAATATGCTAAAATTGATGAATTGATGAACATATGCGTGACAAGATATGTAAAATGAAACATATAATTGCCAAAAAGAAAGGATGACACTGAGGTATGTTACAACTAGTGGCACAAGGTGCCATTGTGCATATTTTTTTTTAATACCTTTAAATCAGCCATGCCTTCAAAACCAACCCTATAAAGATTCTTGGTCCCATTATCCCACACAACATAAGCAGCAGAACGAGGACTGGCAGCTGACCAGTCCTGAACCTCATTGACCTTCCCTCTTCTTCCATTGCCACCATCTTGATCTTCCCATTGCCAGTCAACCTAACGCATAAAGATTATAAATTAATCAAATACAATGTTGAGAAATAATTTTGAATAATTTTTCATTTACATTATATAATTACACTATTATTATAAGGCTGGAGCGATTTCTATAGAATTTGGTATGCAGTTAGCTTACACTCTGGATTAACACATAGGCTATGTTTTACTGCGGGGAAATTTCCTTAATATAGGGCGGGTAATACCGAAGGACACAGCTAGTATAATATAATAATGTAATATTTATAGCTGTTTGCTTAAGGATTTATTTAGGTGTTTTCTAAACTCATTCTTAAATATTTAAGTAGGTACTGTAACATCCGTTGCGTTACAGCTTCCTTGTTTGAGTAAACTCTTTGTTCATGTAATGCCTATGGCTGGCAGTTATATTAAAAAGGTAATGTCAGCCATAGGCATTACATGAACAAAGAGTTTACTCAAACAAGGAGGCTGTAACGCAACGGATGTTACAGTACCTCCTAAGTTTGTCATTGATTTCACCAAAATGCCCTAACTCAGTCAATACAAAATTTTATGACAATTTATATGAAGTACTAATATATTATAAGAACTTCAATATTTTCTCAAAAAGATAAAAAAAACATTTTGGCATTTTATAGAAAATTGCATACTTAGTAAATTATAACAAGACAAACATTTACTTGGTAATCATTTCATTCACTGTTTATTCAGAAAATGAGTATGTACAATATTCTTAGTTAAGAACAAATCATGACTGTTATTTTAGTAGTAACCAAAATTTACTTTAGGTGTTTCTTAGGCACGGGAATCTTTAAGCTTTTTTTAAAAATCAAAAATGGCCCAGCTTACTCTTATCCTAAGTTGTTCAAGAGATAGTATAGTAAAAAAAATTATAAACTTTATAGTTATATTTTTTAATTTTTAGTGGGTCATTTTATTTTATAGCATATATATTCAGTTATATATCATGTGCACCAAATATTTATTTCTTACTGATAAAGAGCGTGATTTTATTTAATTATAATGCCTTACCCCTCTAACAACTCTAGCTCCAGGAAAGATGCCTCTAACAGCTTGTTTTTTACTTTTTCTGCGTGGCTCTACAAGGCATCTCTGTGCTCCTGGTGCACTGATACGATAGAATCTATGCCTGAGATGATGTTTGTCACCATGGTAACAAACAGAGCACAGGTCATAATTACAACACTCTGCACACTTCCAACGAATACCTAAAACATAAAAGAGAGGAAACTAAATAATTACTCTCAAGTTTTTAGATATATTAGTGCAGGTGGGCTATCAGTGCAAGCAACATCATCATATTTCATATAAAATATCATGAAGGACTTAAAAAAATTGGATATTATGATATAAAAATAAAAAAAAATCATCAAATTTACTAAGTAAAATCAGGGCACCTAATTCATATTCAGAAAAATGTAACTAAACCTTAGATTTCTTATGAACAATCATAATAATCAATTCATAACAAATCCAATCCAAATGAGCAATTATATTAATCACCAAAAATTGGCTGCTGGCGGCATGTATCACACATTGTGCCTTCATGTTTCACTCCCGTTGGTGCACTATCTAATATTCGTAAATCATATGCTCCTGAACATCTATAGTTTGCTGCAGTTCCATTGTCCCAGACAACAACAACTTCTTCAGGTGACTCAAAATTTCTGACTGTTCCAACATGACCCTCCCCACCATCCTGTAAAGTTTTAGTAATATTGAAATAACTAGTTAAAACCAAGTGGAAATTTAAAGGATAAACAGAAGCTGTTTCTGCTTATGTACCTGTTTGCCCCACTTCCAATCGGGCCCTCTGATAACGCGAGCCCCAACGCCTTCCATTATTAATTTAGTAGTTTGATACGATGCACACGACCCAAAAATATCAAACTTCAATTCAATTTTATATAAATTGTGCTTTAGCAAACACAGGAAGATAAAAAACACTTTGCTTACTCCAACTTTTGACACTTCACACCTGACATTGACAGTGACAGTTGGCTCCTTTCATTGTTACATTTCCCAGTATGAGAAAGCCACGGTTACAGTCACATACCGCCAAGTCTTGACTATTTTCTTTATGGTCGCGTTTTCTATATTTTTTTTATAGATAGGTCCGACAAATGACTCCACCCCACCTGATGTTAAGTGAAGGTGAAGTCCAGAAAAAACTGTTTAGTCTCGTATTTAAGGGAGGATTTTTATAATTGACATTTCACTACGATTTGTAGTTATGATGAATGATGTCGATTCTGACATGATTCTCTAAAGCTAAACTAAAATTTGACAACAGTGCATCCCTCTCATTCTCTATACAGAATAAAAAGGAGAGACAAATGTTAAATTTAGTTTTAAGTTTAGAGAATCACGTCAGAATCGACACCAATGTCAATGAACATAAAATCATTGCGCAAAATGAACCATAGGCACCATAAAAATAAAATAAAATTACTATATTGCCGCCTTTGATAGTAAATTATTAGAATGGCCAATTTTGAACCGAAGCTTGGTAAATATGGCCGCCTTTGAAGCGAACTAAATGTTATGATAGCCGAATATGGACAGGGTTGTCAAAATTAAAGTTTGTTATATTTAATTAATATTTTTATTGAAAATTAACAGAAATGAAGATCAAATAATAAACTAAAACAAAAATCAAATTATTTAAAATAAAAAAAAAACTTAATTATTTCGAAGTAAAAACAAAACTTTTGTTTATGCAATCACACAATCTTTGAATAAAATTTCCTTTTATGGTTTTAATGACATGGACTAAAACATAAAAAATCAATTAATAATAACAAACGAAAGACCAGGCTTTATTAAGCCACAGTCTTGCGTTCTATTTGGAAGATCACTTGCAATTGGGCACACACCGCAGATATCATACTATATGTTTGCCATCACGACAATGGAATATTATTATAAAATCAACTAAATTGAAGTAACTGTAATGAATGGACTATTGTACGTTCTATCGCTCCTATTTAATAAAATTTTAAATAAAAAACTATATTTCTACATACATATTAGTATATACCTTCCGGTAATGTTATGAGGAGAAAAGGATAACAAAAATCATGTAACAACAATAACAATCGTGAAACAATATTCCACTGGCAGGACCCGTAACTATCAAAACAAATCACGTTTTTGGCGTCTCTTTTTTTTCACTTCCACCATGGCAGCCTCAATAGCAAAGTTTGAACGTACAGCGGTGCACACCCCCACGCCTTCAACGCTGTTTGAGGTCGAGTTCTGCAACATACGCGGACTCCACTCTAACCTCAACGCTGTCCACCACCATCTCGAGACAGCACGGCCAGCATTGTTGTTCCTGACGGAGACACAAATACTTCCGCCTGCTGACACAGGCTACCTTAATTATCCCGGCTACATGCTAGAAAACTCCTTCAAAGCGAAAGCCGGTGTATGCCTGTATGTTCGGGCGGATGTTTGTTGTCGCCGTCTCCGCTGCTTGGAAGATCCCTCCTTCTCCATGCTGGGGGTACACGTCGACTCTGGCCCCCTGGCCAGAGTCTACGTGTACCTCTACAGATCCCACACCGGCGATGTTGAGACAACTCGACTTTTTGAGCACCTTAGTCGGGCAGCAGATGACGCGCAGGAACAATTTCCCGATGCAGAATTGGTGTTTTTGGGGGACTTTAATGCTCACTACAATTTGTGGTTAAGTTCTTCCAAAACTGACCATTCAGGGATCTCTGTTCACACATTCGCTCTCACGCATGACTTAAAGCAACTGGTTGATCAGCCCACCAGGATCCCAGATATTCCAAGTCAAGCGCCTTCTTTACTGGACCTTCTGCTCACGACCCATCCACAGGGCTATCAGGTTGTGGTAAGAGCCCCCCTGGGCTCGTCCGACCACTGCCTGATATCTGCCAAAGCACCACAGGCCAAGCCTCCGCGTCCAGCAGTGGTCAAGCGCCGTATCTGGCATTATGGGTCGGCAGATTGGGACGGTATGCGCGATTACTTTGCGTCCGTCCCTTGGAAGCAGCGCTGCTTCAGTGACAGGGACCTATCGGGCAGTGCCGTTGCCATTACTCAGGAGATTATAATGGGTATGGAATACTATATTCCTCATTCTGATCTCATCAGTAAGGGCACACGTAACCTCTGGTTCAATCACGACTGTGCTGAAGCTGCTTCGCGTAAGCAAGCGGCATATCGTGATTGGATCAGAGGCCGCGCTCTCAAGGATCCCGGGGTCGATTCACTCAAAGCAGCCTACAATTCTGCTTCCAAGGCCTGTAAGAAGGCTTACATCAGAGCGGATGCCTAGCGTGTTGCACGTGTTGGCCAGGAACTTATAACGCATCCTGCGGGCTCCCGTAGCTACTGGCGTTTGACCAAGGACGTGCAAAAAAACTTCTGCCAGCCCTCGCTGCCACCTCTGAGATGCCCAGACGGAACACTAGCTCATAAGCCGCAGGAGAAAGCTGATTTACTGGCAAAACTCTTTGCGGTTAACTCCCGAATCGATGATTGCAATGCACTGCCACCATCATTACCTCACTGTGGCACAATCGTTGTGCCACAGTGAGGTGGCACAACGATTGTGCCTGATATTAAAATCAGGCAGCGTGAGGTTCGTGCCGAATTGCAATCACTCGACGTCTGGAAAGCTAGTGGACCTGGTGGCATCCCAGCAGTAGTACTTAAAAAATGTGCAGCGGAGTTGTCTCCCGTGCTTGTACCAATGCTCGTATTCTTTGGGGCGTGTGCCGGAGACTTGGAGAGATGCTAACGTGCAACCGGTGCCCAAAAAAGGGGATCGCTCAGACCCGGCAAACTACCGGCTAATAGCAGTCACCTCACTTTTATGTAAAGTTCTAGAAAAGGTCCTTAACTCCTCAGAACACTCGCCGTGGTACAAACGATAGAACGCGCTTAGTGACGCCACGCCACGGCGTAATTGAAGTGGCTCAAGGTGTCGTCACCTCCTCATCGCATATGATGCGGATCGCGTGCCGCTGTAACCTATCCAAAGCATCGAGCAAGTACTTGGCGGAGCCATCCCAGAGGTGCGAGCAATATTCCACGCAGGACCGCACTTGCGTTTTGTACAACAAGCACAGTTGATCGGGCGTGAAAAAACGCCGCACGTTGTTCAGGACTCCGAGTTTGCGTGAAGCTGTTTTGATCACGGTTTCGATGTAGTCCTTTGGATTCAGGTCTGAGTGAACTTCCATACGATGTTTTGACGTGACAACGTCTTAAATTAGGTTGCGGCTGGGAGTCACTTATGAAAAAGTGTAACGCTCGGTAACGTTACGATGAGTCTCGTAGCATGCTGGAACCCCGTAGCCGTGTAGCAAGTTTGCTACGAATCGTCGTAGCGTGGTTGCATGCTACGATGGTATTCACAAGCACAATGCATTGTAATATGTTTTTTTGACGTATTATATATATTTCTATAGTTAAAATTTGTGCAATTCTTATTTTCATTCAATTCCTTGTTCCTATTGTGCAATTTAATTATATTCATATCAATAAATATTCTACCGAGAAAAAGACGTTGTCACGTAAAATCTTCGCCCGTAAAACCGACTTTACAGGCAACCATTTTTTGCCGTGAAAGCGCAAGCCTGAGTTTTCTTGGCATGGAACTCAACCAAGTTCCTGGTAACCCCATTCGGAAATGTGGTCCAAAGCCTGATTGAGCTCAATGACAAGATTTTCCCGTTTCTCCTTGGTTACTGCCTGCCCAGCCGCTGCTTGTCCGAGATACCCCGCATGCACTGTACTGTCGTCTGCATAGCAATGCATATTCCCAAGAGGAATTAAGTCATTGATATGCAGCAGAAAGAGAGTGGGGGATAGGACGGAGCCCTGGGGAACGCCGGCATTCACTGACATGAACCGCGAACTGCTACCATCCGTAAGGACACGAATTCTACGCTCATGCAGGAAGTCAGCTACCCAAGAACAGAACTGGGCTGGCAGACCGTATTCCGGAAGCTTGGAGAGAAGGCTTTTGTGCCAGACCCTGTCGAACGCCTTGGCAATGTCAAGGCCAACGACTCGCCACTCTTGTCGATAGCCTCACCCCAGATAAGAGTTAAGTACGCTAGAAGATCACCCGTCGATCGTTTCGGTCTAAATCCACATTGACGATCATTAATCAGGGAGTGATCCTCTAGGTAGCGGGTCAGATGATTATTATTCTCTCTTATCCCACCTTCCCCTTTCCTTCAGAGGACCACGCGCGCTGGCCTACGTTGTCACCGTTTTACTGTGGCCACAATTCCAACGCGTACAAAGAAATTTGGTGACTCATTTCTTTGTCGCACTATCCGTAAATGGAATGCTCTGCCTGCTCACGTGTTCCCTCCCTCTTACAACCTGGGATCCTTTAAAAGAGGCGTGAAGAAGCAACATGCAGGCCGGCAGGGTGAGGATGACTGGTGTGGCAGGTAGAACTGCTGTATCAGCTATCTTCGCGTCTGGACTTCACCTTCACTTAACATCAGGTGGGGTGAAGTCATTTGTCGGACCTATCTATAAAAAAAAAATCAACAAATGTTATTATTATAATGTTTTTTGTGACTTTTATCCGTGTAATAATAATTACATAGTAAAATCAAATAGGTGCCAACCCTAACCTAGTAAATATCACGAAATTATCTTAGCTTTTTATCACATTCCTCTTCCATGTATCGCTATTCCTTCTTCGTTTGCTTGTGTAATTAGTGGTATGTGTTGGAGTGTGTTCCATGATAAGTATCAAACACTAAAGAAGAAACTTTAAATCACTAAAAACTCAAGACAAAAATGTATTGAACTGCACTTTCTGCCATGTTGCGACGCTATAGCAGAAACTCTTCTGATTGGTTGAAATTAAAATATGACCGGTTATGATTGTGAGATGAGAAAGATAGCCACCTTTGAAAACAAAATGTGTTTTCAATCAAGTTTTTAAGGGTAATAAGGTCATCTGTAATCCTGAATGAGAGATATTTAAGATTTTTTTTTAAATTTCCTGTGTTACCTACCATACTCGTATCTCATTTTTAAAAATCTACGTACTTTGCCACCTTTGATACTATACGACTCAAATTGTATATTATTTAAGTACTTAGTCACTTTTGGTTTTTAAGTTTTTATACATGAGGTGGTTTTAAGCTTGTGTAATTTTAAATATTTCTATGTAAATATAAAAAAATCCTTATGTACCTACTTTCAATTTTTTTTACATATCCCAACCTTTCACACTACCTGCCGGTGGTATCTTTTGCCTCTCCCATACAAAATTCTGCGTCCGATTCTGGTGGAATTAGTTTTAGCGACTTTTGATGTTGAGTCTAGCGACTCGAACTTCTAGGAGTTGACAACGCTGACATTGACATTTGACATCTTTTGCCGTGCAACACCGAGTCGATGTTCGTATCTCAATTCTCAAAGCAAAGTATTAAAGTCTAAATTTTAATCATAAATTATAGTAAATTAATAACGTTTTTGGGCAAAAATCAAAATATATAAATAGTATTGTGATATCCGTGTTTTGTTTAAGAGCCTGGTGCCCTTTTTTAATTAGCTCAGTTCAGATTTCGTAATGTCTAACAATCGTAATAAATACGAAAAAGCAAGAAGGCGGTTAGCTGCTGTAACCTTTCTTTCTAATATTTCATTAGATGGAACGTTTAAAGATACAGAAGTAGTGAAATTGGTGGCAAAGTCGTCGGGATGTGATAAATCTGACATTGAAGCTATTGATACAAATAATGAAGGGTTAATAAAGAATACCTCACGCAATCGACAAAAAAAAACTCAAATAAGTCCAGTACACCGATTAGGTGCAGATACTCACTCTCTTAGTTCAGATTCTGACATAACAAATACAGTTTCACCTGTTAAATCCAATATAAATGTTCTTAAAGAAAGGTCAGTATCACATTAAAAACACAGCATAAAACTTCTAGGTTTTACACTTGTTTTACCATACATTTGATGTTACAGATGTGCATCTGGAAACACTGATTCATTCAAAGATAAACATTCATCTGGCAGAGTTAAGAAGGGTCACTTGGTATCTCTTTCAGGAGTTACTACAGACGATAAAAGCAGTTCTGAAAGTTTAAATTTTGGTAATTAAACAAAAGCAAAATGATTGAGAAAATTTAATTACCTAACTGATATTTACTATGTGATACAATAAATGTTTCTTTGTATTATTATTTTAGGTCGATTTCGTACCAGTAGCAATTGTATTCCTGAAAATCATACTAAAGAAGTACGCTTAGTACGTGCTTCTAAAGGAGTTTCATTTAGAGATGAGAGACTAGCATTTGCTCCTTCACAGGGAGTACCATGTGTAGTATTTAGTACTATTCCATATTCCAAGACTGTTCGTAACCCACGGTAAGATAAATTCCACTTATTTAGTGGATATCTTTTACAAATGGTTTTTTTTCTCATATCATAACACTTCCAGTTCTGACTTAAGGAAAGATGGAGTGCGGAGGCGCAACACTTCAGGACCAAGACCTCTCTCTGCAATCACTGATAGTGGTGTAGATCCTTTTGATCTACTTGGCTTGGAAAGGGAAGAGAATGGTCAAGACATTTCTTATTCAAAATTGCTTGTACCTTCAAGAGTTTGTACTAGAGAACAGTATAAAAAAATGTATGAAGGTGATTTTACTGATAAGTCAAATTGGAAAATTTTGAATCGTCATCCTCATGTCATTGCAAGGTAATTTCTGATATACTATATTATTTAATTGACAAACTATTCATATTTTTATTGAAGCAATTATTAAATGTTGCATGTGCAAGAATATAGTTTACTTTGTCTAATATGTGTAAAATACTGTTTCATAACTCAAATGTTGTCAGCACATTCAATTTTGTATTTTAAGGCAACTTTCATCTCATTTTAAATTATAACATGGATAGTGCTTTAGTTACTATAAAAATTTCTGTTGAGTTACTTAATTTTATTATCTATCATTGAATGTGAGTTATGTATGTATTTGCAGATTTTTACAAATGCATAATAATTCATAATAGAAACCATCATATTTATTTTTAACACAAGCATTGTCATCACATATTTAAAAAACCACTTCTCAAATTACTGTAACAGATCATGTTATATGTGATGCATATTGAATTCACACAAGTCATATGTCTTAATCATGTCATCTCATCACTAACAAATTTAAATTTCAGGACTAAGTTATTGACGAGGCACAAGGATAAGAAATGGTAAACATGAACATGACATTTGTATGCTATGCAACTAAAATTAGATTTGCCTTTGAAAATATGTTACAAAAAAATTACATATTATATTGGCTATAATGACTATTAATTAATCAATCTTCACTGCAACTGTCTATAAAATATGTCATTTATATTTTAATATATTTTTCTATAATAAAATCATAAATTTGAGCATTACTTAGTTTTCATTCTTATGAGTTTTTGTAGTAGCATAATTTATAGACAGTATTGGGATTATTGCAAAGTCTATAAGTATATAGCTATATTAACATCAAGGTTGGCAGGAATATTTGCACATTTATTATAGTAGAAATGCTAATCTGCAGATGAATAGTCATTAGTGCATCATAATATACTGAACAATTAATTTGGTGTAGATTGTTAAATGGAACACGACTTTTCCCCGTTGTACCGAATGCGCCATACACAGATGAAACTGATTGGTTTCGTTTGCACCATTTCTATGAATACTATTAATTCCCCGTTCTTTCCTTGTCATTAAACAGGAATGTTGAAAAACAAATGAATAAATAATAACAATCAAATTAAATTCCTTAGACACAAAATATATATCACTTTACATCCCAGGCGGGTGTTCCAATTCAAAAAAGTCGCGGGAAAGCTTATATATTTTTAAAAAAGCAATGAAAAATATTAAACTGTTTAGATCAAAATAAAAGTTATCATGTTTTTTTAATCTATTTTAGAACTGTACAGTTAGAGTTTAAACAAATCTGAAATTGCTGATGTAACTGTAGTCTCTAAATTTTAGCAAATTTTAAGTCTTCTTTTTCTATTTAAAAGTAGAGAAAAAAAACTAATAAAAAAATAATCTAAATACCAAGAAAAACTTTTCATCAACTATATTTGTTTTCATCTAAGACTACATATACAGTGGTGGTTATACAGGGTGGTCCAATTAGTGACGTCAAAATTTTTTTTAGATGCCTCGCACCTGGGGCTATCCTAAAATACCCCATGTATGCTCCGCGATATTTTTTAGTTTTCGAGTTATATTTTTTTTTGTGTATTTTTAATGATTTCTTCCAGCGAGGTTTCAAAAATTCATATCTTTTTTGTAGTAGGTATTTTGCAGCCTTTTTTTTTGTAACATAATTGTCTTGAATGTTGTTTTAATAAATAGTTAGATCGGCATATTTGATTACTATAAATATTTTGTTTTCATTTAATTTTCATATAATAGGTGTCTGAAATGTGTGTTATATTATAAAGATATATTTATAGTAGAGTTCATTATATAAATTTTGGATATATGGAAATTTATTAAAATGTCCCTTGAGAAGGTGTACTAATATTTTTATTGAATAATGCATTAGAAAATCATTAATAAATAAAACATGTGTCTAAACACATTAACATACGTTAACACACAGACAAGGAATTACTGAAGTTAACCATTTTTTGTCTTAGATTATCTACTTATACTTTTTGACAGCAGAACTCAACGAAAACAACGAAATAGAATTTCTACCAATAGGCGACCACTAACAATTTATATTTGCTACATCTAATTTTGATAAAGTACATCCCTCCTTCTTTTTCTTCCACAAATTTACTTATTTACAGAATCTTGTCTTCATTTATATTGTGACTAACATTTTAATAGTACCTATGGTACGATGCTACACTATCAGAAGGTACTTAATAGCAAAACGTCTATCAGCGCTAAACGTCTAATGAGATGTAAGTCAAATTAGCAAAATGTCCATGTTGCAAAACGTCCAACATAATCCTATTCTTTGCGTCTAACTCTCAGGTGGTCTATAAAAAGCAGATTATCTGTTTAGCAAATTGTTTATAATAATTTTTATTTTTTAAGCATGTAAATGTTTAAATATAAAGAAAATATAACTAGAAAAAAATCCACGCGGATCAGGCAGCAGACGGGACTCGAATCCGCACCCTTTGCCAGTGCATTCGCCCGGATTGCGAAGGCTGCGGGTTCGCGTCCCGTCTGCTGCCTGGTCCGCGTGGTATTATTTCTAGATATATTTTCTTTAAATTGTTTATGTTTAAAATCTGTATATTCATTTGACACACAATAAAACTTATTAATAAAATATAGTTCGAACGTTGAACGAAGCGATGGCTGGTTCATGCGTCATGTTCGTGAACGAGTGCTGCTAGCGGAGATGAGTCTGCCCTTACTTCCTTGATATTGAAGATGTTTAGTTACACTTAATATATATAACACTATTTTTATTTATACTGTATGACACGCAATCAAAATGCAGGGTAAACAATTAATGTATTTAATCACTAGCGGCCGCCCGCGACTTTTACGCGTGGAGATAATATGTAGCCTATATGTTGACCCGACTTTTCAATAATATTCGTGCCTTTGAAGTAAATCCGTGCAGTCTTTTGTATTTGGTATTAAGCAATATTACGATGTTTCTTTACTTATTTTCTTTAAATGACAAGTTTTTGTATTTGCGATCTTGCCAATGGCTTTGAGGAATGGTAGCAGGATTGTTAGCAATGTTTATAGTATAAGTAGCAATCGAAATGCAAGTGGACAATTATTACATTTGAACTAATGTATCTTATTAAATGTATTGGTAGCGGCATAATTGTAAATGTTGCTACTTCTGTAAAATGCCGAGGAGTTTCTTCTCATCAGCTACTAGATATCCCGAATGGGTGGTACGAAAAAATATTAGACGATTCCATAGTGCTTTCAAAAAGTCAATTTAAATAAAGTACCTATAATTTCATTTCATTTCACTTGTGTGCCTAATTATACAGACTTTTTGAGAATATAACGATTTGCTAAATAGACATTCTGCTATACAGAACATCTGAGAGTTGGACGTTTTGATACATGGACATTTTTCTAATTTGGCTTTCTGCTTATTAGACGTTTTGCTATTTAGACCTTCTGACCTTAAACAAATTGTTTAAGTAATAAGGTAAGTGATACAAATAAGGCCTACCTAATTTCAAACACTCATATCATGATAAATTATTCGAAGAAGGTGATAAATAAAAGCAAGGCATTATTCCTTGGTTCATAAATTTTTAGGAATTTAGAAAACATATTACAATCTATTATTAGAAATCACTTAAACAGAGCTAATTCTGGAACCTTAGCCTTAGGCCTTTTAAAAACATAGTGACTTAACAAAGCCTATGTACTTAAATTAAAGGAATATTGTTATTAGAGTATAAATTATATTAAAATATGTATTTCTGAGCCTTTAATCAAGTGTTTACATGGGATCCTTGAACAAGATTATAATTTATTTTATTAAATTATTAATTTAATTGCTAGTCAGATTTGAAGTCGCATATTAATAATAGATAAAGAATTATATAAATTTTTTTTTTTAAGAATCAGCAAATTCTTAACAATATACAATTTAATGAATGTATTTTGATAGATATATTTGATAAAAATTAGGCCTTTTATAAAAGTAGGCTTTATTTAGTACATTGTACTTCATAAAAGTTATAAGTAGTATTTAATTCGCATATTTTACATTGTACTTCATAAAAGTTATAAGTAGTATTTAATTCGCATATTTTAAAAAGTTAAATTTTAAGTCATAGTCAACTTTTTGATTAGTTATATTGTGATCCGTATACGTTACATGAAACAAAACTTCAAAGAATAACGTATTAAAATTCGTTAAAGATTACGACAAATTAATAACGCGCTATGAAAAGCTCGTCCTTCACAAAGTACCGCCACTACTAACGCTATGAGCTCGAGCGGACCGCTCGCGCAGTTTGCCGAGTTGTAGAACTGTCGTCTATGCGTGTGTAAAGTATTTTTGATGTAAAATATTTTAATAGACTTTTCTGAGCTACAGGCCTTATTTCAGCATAGGCCTTATTTGTATCAGTTACCTTATTATCTACACTCATGTCGAAATATTCGAATTACGAATTTATAGATGGTTTTTTAAAGACGTACATTATAAACGCACATACATAAAATTAAATATGATACTCATTATAAAATACGATCAAGATCTTTATGAATGTTGCGATTATTGGAACTAACGCCGCCGTCTTTGTAAACTTCATATTTTGTATGCCAGTTACGGTCATTTACGTAGACAGTGGCGCCCTCCCTTTAACTGTCACTTACATTCATAAAGACCTTGGTCGCACAGTAGCTGTATCGTAAAATAACTATTTAATCATTATACCTAGTACACTTTTATTTTTATTTATTAAATTACTATGTAATAGGCTATGTTATTGGACTGAATCTACAAAATCAAGAGGCGCGCCCATTCTTAGTTTGTACTTAATTTCCCGGGTTTCCCATACAATTTTCTGCCGATCGTGTTTTGTTTTCGGGATTTCAGAAAAATTTTGCATAATTCTTCTTTGTTACAGCTACTTTGTCTAATTACAATTGTTTCTATGAGTGAAGATAAAGTAATGTATGCAACTGTATATAATTTAGGTATTAAAACACTCAAGTTAACCTATTATCGCTAATCGGACTCGAGTTTTAATACCCATTCATATATGACAGTCGCATGAACGAGTATTTTTCATTTCAAAAAAATTATTATTAAGTCAAAAAGTATATCAGTTTAGTTAAATCTACTTTTATATCTCATCAACGATCTAACATAAAATTATGTAATAAAAGATACATTAAATATATTTTGACATGTTTTAAATTTTCACACACACACATCACATGTAACTATCATTTTAGTACAATCGGACACTCTCACTCTCATAAACATACACACATGCACATACAGATAGATACACAGGTAAATACAGACACACACACACACACACACACACACTCATATATACAAACACACACAAATACATAATTTTTATCTTTAAGTAAATGGTAAGATATGAACTGTAATTTTTATTTATGTATTATGGAACACACGTCTCTGTATCTGGAGGTGGGCGCTAATAGCTGTAACACAGTTCTAGAAACTAATATAGTTATTAACGAACCTAATTATACATGTAACCTTAATTAGTTCCAATAAATATATTTTCATTTTCATTTCTCCTTTTGCTTATTCATTAAGCATGTTGGAAGGGAATATCTAATATTTTTAACTGCATGTATTTAAAAGGGGATTATGCTTTAGCTGCATGTAACAGTAACAAACTTAGCAACATGTAATGAATTTTAAATTAATATATTTTTTTATTTAGATTCCTTTAATGTGCAGGTGTTTCTCCTACGAGTCGTCACAGAGAACTACAATGGCTGCATCTCCTCCACATACTTCAGTAGATGTGAAATCATTTGATTGGGAGGAAGGGACGCTTCTTTCCCAGAAATATGTGAGTTGTTGAGTTCCACGTTCTTATAGCCATATAACGTAATTTAAATTTTGTAAAAATCACTGGTCACGCCACAATTTAGCTAAATTACAAGGTAAGGTAGACTGGAATTCCAAATTCACTGACGGACCTAGCAACATTGCGCGTATCTGATTTTGTTGCAGTTTGAAAATGCACTCCACTATATTTTGAAGAATAGTAAGTAATCATACATTACTATTCTTCAAAATATAGTGGGAGGAATTTCAAGCATAGAGAGATACTTATATGGATTGTCGTTTATTTTTTAGCTTCATTACTGCCCGAATGTACTTGATGATCCAGAACTTATTGCTGGCAAACATAGAACTTTGTTGACGTTCACCTCATACATGACTTCTATTATTGATTATGTCCGTCCACAAGACTTGAAGAAAGAATTGAATGATAAGTTCCGCGAGAAGTTCCCGCATATAAAATTAACACTCAGTAAATTAAGAAGGTATTATTTATATACTAATTTTTATCATTCTTAACAATGATCGGGGGTCATCCATTAAATATGTCCACGTAACTCATAAATGTGACCAACTGTGTCAACGACGAGGGAGGGGTAAAAAAATAACGAAATTAGTGTGATGTACTTTATGGATGACCCCCTGTTATAAGCACTGAACTGTACACGGTATTATAACTTATGTTTTTTTTTGCGAATACGCAGCATCAAAAAAGAAATGCGCAAAATAGCGAAACACGATGGTGGTGGCATTGATTTGTTATCAGTCGCTCAAGCGTATGTCTACTTCGAGAAACTTATTCTCGCAAATCTCATAAATAAAGACAACAGGAAACTATGCGCAGGAGCATGTTTGCTTCTGTCAGCAAAACTGAACGATGTCAAAGGCGAAACGTTGAAGGCACTCATAGAGGTGAATATCAACTATCGTTATTTTTTTTTTAAATATCCTGGATTTCGCTCTTCGTTGAGACATTTTTTTTTATAAATGTTACGTTTTGCAGCGCATCGAAACAACATTTAGAGTGAATAGAAAAGATCTCATGAGGTTCGAGTTTGCTGTGTTGGTAGCGCTGGAATTTGGGCTGCACGTTCCACCCTACGAAGTATTCCCGCATTACCAACGATTGTTGCACGACTCGTGACCCTGGCGAAGGCTAGCCTTCGAGCCGTGCATCCGCGTCTGCCATCGGAGGCGAGCAAGTATCGTGGATAATCTGAGAGCCGGTGCTTGGATGTAAGCATTTGGGCAAGTGATAATTCATAAAAGTTACAAGCTTTATTTATATTAGCTCACCGAGTGTTATCTACATCGTACAAGAGGACATGGTGCTTTAATACGATTTAGCTTTTAAGTATTTGAGATAATGACAAGTAAAAATATGTAGTACCTATATTCGTGCAATACCATGATATAATCTAAGTTGATAAAGTACCTAGTTGTTACGAAAATAGTTCCTAGTTAAAACGTGAAGTATTTATAGTTATTTATTTTGAAAATTAGTAGAGAGAAACTATGTAACATGGACGCTAGTTTATTGTCTAATGGTGGTTTGATTTCAATATAAATAAAATGAAATTCGTTTGTAATCGCAGTTATAAAATTAGTAGCAGAAAAAGCAAGTATGAAAGAATAGTGGCGATGAATTGGTACAAAGCAGTTTTATGTTTGAACATTTTTCAATGTGGAACTTTTTCAAGTTTGAGAATTTTGATTATTTTTTTGACTAGTACGAGGGAGCAATCAAGCTCCTCACATTAAGCTCTTTGATAAAGTTTAATTTAAAATACTAAAGCGGCCACATTCGAATATCTATATCAATTTAATTAAATATCATGCTGTCACTTTCTTTGCTAAAGCAGTAAAAGTAACACCTCACTCTGAAAACCATAAAAAATGGATTCTGATGCCTGTTGTGCTGTGTGCATAGATCCAGCACTGAAAAAGTAACTCAACAATTAATCTCAATTTATAGCGTTTAAAAAAATAAATTATTTTCTGCTGTCTAAGTAACAACGCTATTCTTTACCTTATAACCCCTCATTTATACCAAGGTATAATACATGTATTTAACAATGTTTATACAAGTATTTATTTTTCGTTCACACATACAGGGTGTTTCTTCTTGGGTATATGCACTTACTCTCACACTGCACTTATGTACTCGCAAAGTTGCTCGATGATCTGAATAAATCCCGGGCTGTCGTCCTCCTCTGCGTTGTAAATAATCGCGAAACATCCTTGCGGCAAGTGAAGCGTTTCAACGCGCGTACCCGAAGAAATAATGCATTTGCACCTAATCTTGCGATGAAAATTCGTAATCTCGAGGCATGGTATCACTCACAAACAACCTTAATATCAAGCTCAATCGCGAGTCCTCAACGTACGTGTAGACATTTGCTTTTTTAAGCGTAAAATAAAAATACCCGAGGAGGAAGATAACAGGAGTTTCGAGTGATTAGTTATCATAAAATGATTATTTTTATTTTTGAATGAGCTCCACTTAACACTTACACACTTAACCACTAAAATGTATAATAAAACTTAAGATTGCCAAAATATGCAAAGATACTACGAAATTCTAAAATATTAAAATTACTTGATTTCCGATACAACACCTTCAACAACAGATTTCAGCAAATAATGCCCCATTTAGTACATCTTTATTTTGTATTTTAATGAAAGCTTATGTAGTCGGGCAGTTTTTAAAATTAGTCAGAAGTTATAAAACATCTATTTTTTTTTTATTTCAATTGAAAATCTTTTCTGTTTTACTTAATTCATTTTTATTTAGTCTCGATAAAAAAAATATATCTTAGGTTAAAGTTAGGAAGGAAATTATTTTGCTTATAAAACTAAAAGCAATAAGCATTCTGTTAAAAAAAAATCGAAGAAAAATCTACCCAAAAAGAAGTTATACTTTTTTAAAGTTGTCACATCGTTGAACGAAAAAAATAACGAAAAAAATCTAACTCGAAAACTACGAAAAATCGTAGAACATACATGGGGGTTAAATTGATAGGTATGGTACTCCGCTATCAACTGGCACTGGCTTGACACCCTAGAAGAAACAGCCTGTATACATGTATAAAACATGTAGTATACAACACTTGTATCAAACTTGTTGGAGAAACAAAATATGTGAAGTAAATGAGTGATTAATACTTGCCAAAATACTAGTTGTCTATGCAGTGTAAACGAAAAAATGTTTTAAACAGCCGCAATAAGTATTTTACAAGTTTTACACAAAACTAGTTTATGACTTGTTTCTTGGTGAAAACGAGGAGTAAGAAACGTCGCCATATCCTATCATTTTTAAGCAAAGCACCGAGTTATCATTGTCGTATGACTGTGGCACCGGAATGATTGGAGAAATTGCAACGAGTGCTTCATAATTTATAGAATTTACTTTTCACGTGTCCACTCTTATTGGGATATTGACGGCTAGCTTACATAGCAGAGCTGCAGATCAATATTCGCTACTTAGGTCATACGTTATTCGCCTATGCTCATCCTGAAGCAGATGAGTTCTGATAAGCTCTCTGCTCAAGCTGTTGCAGATATTCACTGATTCGAGGCTAGGCACGAAAGAGTCAAAGTCGGCTGGCAATCCACTAGAAGTATTGCCATCTTAGTCTCTTCTACAGGCTGTAAAGAAACCTATGACAAAGACTAAAACTACGCATTATGCATACCCAAAGACGTAATATTACAAAATATTATACGTGGGAATCATTTGTATTTTTAAGTAAAAAAATAAAAAATATAAATCCAGTACGCAATGTATAGCGCGGCGCGCTACTGTTGGGCTACGCAAATAATGTGCCTGTGTGTAAGTTCGTCGATAAAAAAGTTTCTAAATAACGTTTTGAAAATATTAATGTATAAATCTTGAAAAAAAAAAATTGTGACTGACTTTCAATATCTCCATAACAATAAATTTCCCAGGTATGGTCCAGAAGAAAAAAATATCGTCATGATGTGGAAAATACGTGGCCTTCGACTTCGTTAAAGGTTTTTTTACACCCTGTATAATACAGCCAATATTCACTTATTCGTGAGCAAGCAACATGACGCTTTCGATGTAAGCATTCATTATTGCGTGACTGTATTGCGAACAATGAAACTTTCGCAGCAACATTACTCTGCTGTGAAAACTACCATCTTAAAGATGTTCTATTCTGTCTCCTGAGCATTAGAGAAGATGCGATCATAATTGTAATCAATTATACTTTACAGCAAGATAGGTATGTACTAAAGCCTATTTTTCCAACATACGCTTCCGATTTAGAACCACATCTATCTTGGTTTTTGATGAAGAATGCCCGAAGTTCTCCAATGGGTCCACAAGGTCAGGCGCCTTTTTTTCCTTTCCCCTAAGGGGTTCCTCAGTTGCCAAATCCAAGTGGAAAAAAGCATTGTCTCTCTCATATTGTTCCTTACAATCTCGGAACATTAGGTAATTTTCCGATCAGCAGATCAAAGTACTGCTATTGCGTTCAGTACAGTAGTATTGATAAGAAAAATGTGAATAAAAAAACAATAGAAATGTATATATAATAATAATATATTGTATTCAGAAAACTTTTGGAATGCGATTTGATAGTTGACAGTCTCCAATTTCGTGTGCTGGTGCACCGCACCGTCGTTTGATGTCTAGACATTCGATGTCACTACCTTTCCCCGTGGCCTCTCGATCAGTCGTCGAAGCTAATAAAGTTGCGGATGCTATGTCCTCATCACCATGCATTATCATATTTCAATTCCTGTTTGATTTCTTCAGGTAATTTCTCTAGATTGATGGTCCTTGAGTGTTGGAACACACTTTTACATCTTCATTATTTTATTATGAACATTGGAAAGAAATCTGTTTCAGAACTCAGGCCAACAACGTATGTCTGCATTATATTTCAATAGTTTAAGTTCAGATAGTCTACTGATATTTTTTTTATTCAAATAGAACTCAGTCTTCACTTTAATTTCTATTTCTAGAAGTAGTTGCTCTACTTTTTTTGAAATCTTTATTTAAACGCTGTAGTCGCTTGGCGACTATGTCAGCCTATAGTGCAACGCTACGATCCCGATTTAGAACATCTATCGTGATTTGGTGAAGAATGCCTGAGGTTCTCGAATGGATCCACAAGGGCATGCACCTTCCCCCTTCCCCCTTCCCCCCCCCCCCCTCTAAGGGGTTCATCAGTTGCCTTTTCCATGTGGGCAAAAGCATCCACCAGCGTGGGAGGCTTCTGAGGTTTGACTTTGTCATTTATTTTCCCCTGTAAAGATAACAACTCTCGCATATTATTCCTTACCTCCGTGTTCCGTTTGGAGAGACGCTGCTTATCAGCTCGCAGTGTCGCTAGCCGTAATCTTGCAAATCTCCTCGGTGTAGCTAGTTATTTTCTTACGACAGTTTTGAAGCTGGTACTTAGCGGCAGCAGAGCCGTTCTTCCCGGATCCCAGATCCAAATTGAACACCGTGTGTGTCTCGGAACAAAAGGTAATTTTCCGATCAGCACGGCAAAGGACTGCTATTGCGTTCAGCCTAAAAGGCAGGCATACTTTGTGTTTGTTTGTAATCTATTGATAAGAAAAATGTGAATAAAAAAATATATAAATGCATTAATAATAATACAATTTATTCAGAAATCTTTTGGAATGCTATTTGATAGTTGACGTTTTTCCTACCACGTTAAAAATGAAGGAGGAATTAAGAATGCCCTTTTTCAAAACAATATAACCATAAGCTACAAGCTGTATTAGTAATTTTCCCAACATTTCTTGTGACACAGTTCTATTCTCTTATGATTTGATATACTATGTCATTTGTATTAGTGATTGAAATCTGAAGATTGTTAAATTTTCCTTGTATTCTCGATAGTCATTTTCTTCAGACATGTTCGACCTCTGATAAAACAGAGAATTTCTGACAGTATGCGACATATTTCATGCTGCTAACACTTGTCCAAAACTCTTCAGTGGTGTCACTAAACGACGCAATTTTTTTCGCATTCCGAAGCAAACGCCATTCCGTGACAATATTTTGATAACTTTTGCTGTCTAATAAATTAGAAAATTGTCTACATATTGGTACTATTGACGATAGTATACTTTTTTTGACATTTTCCGGAGAAAAAACCCCTAAATCCTGTAAAGGATTATTTTTAATAGGAAATCATGGTATGATTTGATCACAGACTTCAATAAAGAACTGCATACATCTGGTTTGAAACAATTGGATTTGTTCAGAAGTCAAGCTTTTATCTGTAAGCAAAGTGTTGATGGCATTTACTTCGTAATAAACATCTCCAATATTTACAAAGTTACGTGAACTTTTAAAGTAGATGTACTCAAGATTGTTTTTTTCTAAATAGTCTTTTTTTTAAATCAGTCAAACAATGTTTTCAAACTATTACAAAATACAGAACATGTAACCTTGCTGATTCAGAATTCAGATTGCATTTCTCTATTGAATTTATTAAAAATTGGTAAAACAAAATCTAAAAATTGAAGAAAGAGCATCGTTACTGGGTCTTTTATTTGGTTAATATATTTTTAGCTGTTGTAACATCATCATTTAGTGAAGCATCAATGAAAAATAATTTTAATGCTAGATATTGCTCGAAAACTATTGATATACTGACTGAATGTACTGATAGCCACCTCGTTTGACAAGGGTGCAATAATATATGTACTTTATGTTGCAAAATAATTGGAATTCTTTAAATTCCACCGATGTTTTGGGGCTAGCTAGAAGCAAAATAATTCGGTAGACTGGGGGCAAAAGTAATATTTTTTTGTTTGACGGGCTCTGGTTTTAACCTATTGATTTTTAAGATACTTTATTTGTGGAATTACGCATTGAGGTTATTCATCTACATTATTGTCTGCTAATATTATACTTAAAACATAAGATAAACAGAAAAAAATACTTTAATCCGAACGAAGACGAGTGTTACAATTGTACCTATTGTGAGGTCAATTGTAACAAAAGTTTTGCATGAAATAAAACACCAGCAAAGTTGATTAGAAATACTTAAACTATTTATTATTTGCAGTCTCATAGATAAGGAATCAGCCTTAAATCGAATTCACAAGATAACTTCCTAAAATATTAAAACTAAAATTAATAGTTTTAAGAAATAATAATAAGCTTCTCTAGCTTCATAAAACAAAAGGAAATTACTTCTTTGTTTGACAAATGATAATTATAAATTTTACACAAAATTTTCGGTTATTATTAGCGTTATAGCTATTAAAAAATCCAAATAGTTAACAATTTTTGTTTGTATGGTGTTACATTTGTCGATCGTTACAAACATCCTCAGCCTCGTGGCTCGTATTATTTGGCATATCAGCATAATTAAATCATTTAATTTATTTTTTGTTACTAAACTATTTGACGCCTATAACCGAGTAACATTACAAGTTACTGAATGTGACTCAGAAAATGATCTAGTGAATGCCATCAAAGAGTGTGTAAATCCTAAAGTCAAAAAATAAATTAAATGATTTCTGGCTCGTATTATTTGGCATATCAGCATAATTAAATCATTTTATTGTAAGAGCTATACTAGTGGCTGAGTTATTTAAACTAGGGGCCTTTCCAGAGGGATTGCCGACTATAGAACTAATTTCTTCAATTTCTATTTTGGAGAGGGCATCAGCGTTATTGCTGCTTTTGCCTTTCTCATATATGACTGTGAAGTTATATTCGCTGAGCTTAAGCTTCCATCTTGTTAGTCTCGAGTTGGGTTCCTTAAGGCTCATAACCCATTGAAGCTACGTATATCGGTAAGGATTTTATTTTCGAAAGAGATATGGCCGGAAGTACTTAGTGGCCTAAAAACTCCTTTTCGATGGTACCATAGTTAGTTTCGCTCTCGTTTAGAGTGCGAGAGGCATAAGAAATTGGCTTGTCTGATCCTACTGATCCTTGAGATAGGACAGCCCCTATCGCAAAATTGGATGCGTAAGTAATCAGTAAAAATTCTTTGGTAAAGTCAGGATATTGTAGGATCGGGGCATTGGTTAATTTTTTTTCCACTTTTCAAAACAGTCTATTTAGACGTCGTCAAATGTAATTTTCTTATTCTTTTTTAACACATAGTCATGGGTTTGTTAACTCTAGCAAAGTTGGGGATGAATTTTTCGATAGTACCCTAAGAGACCTAGGAACTGTTTAATTTCTTTGGGTGTTTTGGAATGAGGGATACTTCTCAATCGAGGAAATTTTATCTGGATTGGTTTGGGATGAGGGATACTTCTCAATCGAGGAAATTTTATCTGGAATAGGCCTAACGCCCTCACTACCAATGACATGACAGAGATAAGCTGTTTCAAGCTTTAGAAATTCTGATTTGTGCAACTGCATTTTAAATTGTTGAAAGACTTTTTCTTGATTTATCATATGTTCTTGGAGCTGTTGCTTCGCTATACACGATGATATCATCTAAATAGACTAGGCAGATCTTATTCTGCAGGCTTAAAGGACATTATCCATCACACGTTGGAATATAGATGGAGAATTCTTTAAATCCATTGGCATCCTAAGGAATTCAAAATGTCCATGTTCAATATTGAAAGCGGTCTTCTGTATGTCTCTAGGGTTCATCTCGACCTGGTAAAAACCACTAGCAAGGTCTAAAATATTAATATTGACTCTTGCCTAATTTTTCTAACACGTCACTGATGTAGGGAATTGGGTATTTTTCGTCCACGGCCTTTTCATTTAACTTCCGAAGTCAATTACTATACGCCATTTTTGTTTGCCTGAAGGGTCTGCTTTCTTTGGATCCACCCAAATAGGCGATACCCAAATATCGGGGTATAAAATACCCTGTGAAAGCATTTTTTTTTATCTGATTTTTAACTTCTTAGCGGTGAACAAAAGGGTACCTTTAACTTTTCAATATATAAGACATCTGCGTAGCGTGAACAGAGCGATGTTAATTTAGCCTTTTCTTCTTCATTCAAGTGATCTGTCGGCAAACGTGTTATTACATCCTGCGCTTGCACCAGTTGTTTAGTACTTATGTACTCAACGTTAAATATTTCTGCTATAACAAAATAGTCTAAAGAAAGTATCATATCATTATCCGTTAATTTTTGTACTTCTAATATAGCGCGGTTATCGATCACGTATGGAAGACTGGAAGACATTCCGAGATAATGGGGTGGGGGGGGGGGGGGGACTTTAACCAGTTTCGGGCTGTTAGCCGGGATAATATCCTCGTATAGATTGACGTTTCGGGAGTTAAACATTTTTATCATTGACCGTAGATTACATAATCAATGTCTTGTCTTTCAAGTCGATTTTTGCTTCCCATTTATTTAACAAGTCTAGTCCGATAAGTCCGTCAAAGTATTCGTGAAACTTGTAAATGAAAAGTCGTATGTATTTAGTGTCGCCAAACTCAGGAGAGCAAGATAATATTATAGAATTATTAATTTCTGGTGGTGGCGTGAACATTAGTGACCTCAAGGGGTCGTAATTTAAAGGAACATAAGGAAAATATTTTTTTACAGCTTGAGGACTAATAAATTGTTGTATATTATGACGACCTCCGTGGCCGAGTGGTTTGTACGACGGGTTTCGTGGTGTCGCCGACTTGACACGAGTATTTGTACTCCAGTCATGGATGTTTAATATGTATTTCTATAAAAATATACGTATATATGTACAGTATATGTATTCTATCCGTTACCCTAGTATCCCATAACACAAGCCTTACAGTGTGCTTACTTTGGGGCTAGGCTAATTGGTGTGAGTGTTGGAAATATTTATTATTATTATTGTATAGCACCGGTGTCTATCATATAGATAATATAATAGTTTAAGAGGTGGGTTGCTAATCTGAATGTATGGAAATTGCCACTGAGTTTGTACGTTAATTTCTATTTTGACTTTTTTAAAGTCAGGCTTTCCTGAAAATTTCGGTTATCATCGGGTTCACGAGAGTCATCAGCGTCACTAGCGTTTGTATAATGAAGAGAATTGTCATAGCAAGGTAACGAGTCAGATTGATAGTCATAATATGAATAGTAGGGTGGTCCTTATTCTTAAGGAAAATATTTTTTTTCTTTAATTTCGGGGGGCACCACGTAATTTGGTTATATACCTTAAGAAAATATTACAGTAATTTTTTTGAATTTTTTTAATAACATTTAGAGGTCGCTACCAAGGTTTAAATTTTAAATAAAAAGCCAAAATTTGTTTTTCTCAGAATCCTTTATTTTTTTTAACCAGGTCTTAAAAATATTACACAATTTTTGTTGATGCTATGAAATAAAATAATCTGAATGATTTACTTTTAAGATGCAAGGGTTGACTTGTTAGTATTGGGATACTTTTTTCTATACTATTTTACCAACAAAAGCAAATATTGCTTTTGTTCTTCATTTGTGGTAATTAATTTATTGTATTCTTCCATTAAAGCAACACCACGCTCAGCTATATCATTCACTACACGCAATGAATGAACAATATTTTTGGCAGCCATATAATCAGGGTCTTCGTTCCAGGTTTCAACGTCTTTATAAAAAAAATCTGATGAGATACCTAGGACCTGGAAGAATTTTAAAGAATTACTGCTCACAAAGTTTTCTATATTTTTTTCGTGGATGGTCGCCATGTCAAGGTTTATTCGTTTTAAGCAATCATGTGTGCCTTCAATTTTGAGTGCTTCTACCATTTTTTTCTTCTCTTGGACTGAAAGTTCGTCATCGAAAAATGCAAGCGAAACCAGCTCTTCCGACAAATACCACAAGTGATTTAAAATCTTTTTCAGCGCAATAGTAGCTAGATTTTTGTTAACACTTTCAAAAGCTTTAAGGTCTTTTAATAATTGTAAGTCGTTTCTTGGTGCTGACTGACTGGTAGAGGCTTGAAACCAATATTTGATATAAATCATCACCGTGAAAATACATATTTCTCTCACAGCCTTTTCGTCCTTTTTCGTTAGCTTTAACTGATGCTTAAATAAATAAATTTTTAAACAGTACAAGGCTCTTGCCATCCATCTAGCTCGATGTAGACCAGCAGGTCTCCGAAATGAAACGCCTTTTTCAGGAACACCTCCTAAGAATATGATTGTAAGATTTAACATTTCTTTGTAGTCATCTCGAGGTTGATGTACTTGAAGTTGCTTTTTGGCAAAAGAAATCCTGTCTGCGGCCACTTCTGCAAGAATATTTGCCTCAGCGTCATCTGTTATTGTTTTGAAGTCGCTTTGGTCAATAGAGTCCCAACTGTTCTTAAATCTTTTGAATAATTGTATATCAGGACCACTAGATGGGGCAAGCGATTGATCCACTACACCTGACAACATAATTTCCATTATGTGGTGACGACAAGCAAACCAAAGCATATTTTTATCCATTTTGCGCTCCAAGAGAACGCATACTCCACTTCTTAAGCCGGTATTTACAGCAGTAGTGTCAAAACACAAACATTTTACTTTATCGCTCAAATTCCATGAATTTATAGCGTCGTAGACAGCCGACGCACAAGCTTCGCTTGTTCCACGTTCTAATTTTGGGACGGCGAGTAATTGATCGACTCCATGTCCTGATACCAAAATTGGCAGCCGATCTACAGTTTTGTGTCCAGTAATATCTTCTATAAGTTTACCGTCCCAATGAATTGTTAAAGACGAACTAGGTTTAAACTCGCTTTTGAGCGACTCTGCAACAGCTTTGCGATTTTTGACACGCTGCCGACGAATAGAAGATCTATTGACATTAAATTCTGATGGATCACAGCCTGCGCTTTTCAAAGTAGATGTCACGACCATAGTTGCTTTTCTGTCACTCAATTTAGAAACATCAAGACTGGAAGCTAATTGACTGTTAATAATATCTTTTCGAGCTCGTTTTTGAGGTGGTTGCATCTTCGTCAATTTTGATATAAATTCGGGGTCAGATGGAGTTACTTCCCCACTTGTTGTGGCAGACGATGACGAAATAAATGATAATGAAGACAATGAGCATTTTTCTGTTATAGACGAGATATCTTTGTTTTCACGCTCGCGCAATTTATCAAGCCGTTCTTTTTTCTCTTTTATTTTCTTACATTTGTTTAAACTTTTTCTGTCGACTGAACCAATCAAAAATTGGCGTCGATTTTGCCGCACTGCTAACAAAAACTGTTTATCTTCTTCTAAAGTCATAATATTTAAAGCATCACGATGAGCGATGTCAAATAAATCTTCTAACTTTTGTTGCCAGTTTTGTTCTTTTGTTTTCAATGCTTCTGAACGTTTTTTCTTGTTTTCTTTATTTTTTTTAGATTCTGCCATTCTTTGAACAGCTTTTCAATTTTGCTGATGACATGTTTTTTTAATTGAATAGGTATGCCAGCTTTTTCCCACAAATTAATAACCCCACAAGCCGTCAAAGTCGCAGATTCACGAATACTTTTCTTTTCTTCATTTTTGTAGTAGAAAAAATATCGCAACACTTCGCCAATGGATGGTAAGGTTGATTGGCTTAATTCAGATAATAATTGACCGATAAGCCAAATCTCACTTTGATTTCTAGTAGTTATACTGAATCCGCTACTAGTAGACGCCATTGCAAATTGAAACACTTCACTGTAACTTTTACAAAAACAACACGTGCGCTCTTGTTGCTTAACAGAACTGAAGTGCGGGCGATCGTAGTACAAATGAGGGGGTCGAGGAACGGAGAGGGGGGAGGGGGATTAGAAGGTATAGTCTATGCTAGTTTCACTCGCACGTAACATGTTATGTACCTAAATTTTAAATTAATGGAATCACCATTTAAGCTGTATTTGAACACTTTTTGTAAAAAATTGACAGCTGGTAGCGACCTCTAAATCTTAACAAAATCAAAAACAAAAAAACACCTATTTCGTATTTAGAGGTATATAATCAAATAAGAAAGTGCCCGGAGGATAATTCGAAAGTTGAAAAATAAGGACCACCCTAATGAATAGTCTGTACAGTCATAACTTTCTGTATGGTCGCTATAAAATGGCCATGTGTAATCGGAGTCATTATAATAGTCGTTATGGTAAGAGCTCGGATCATAGCATTCATTCATGTTCATTTCGCGTGATTTAAAGTAATTATTTGGGGGCGTGAATGTCATAACCTCTAAGTCCAGAGGGGGGCAAATGTCTGGGAGTCAAATGTTGGATTCCACTCATTGGTTTGGGCGTAAAAGGTTGCCCGGGTTGATTTCTAAGTAGTAAGCGAATCACGTTTCTATTAGGATTTTAATTCGGTGGCCTAGCGCCAAACATCTGCTGAGTTTGCGATGGTCCGGCACGTGCTGTTGCTATGGTGTATCCTAGATTGGGCTGTGGCTGTGCCTCTACAGAGCTGGAGTTAGGAGTTATAATCACCTCCTCCTGCACAAACTCTAAAGCCTTTTCTAGACCATCGGGTCTCATACATCTAATGCGAGAGCCAAGGGGCTCTTGTAATCCTCTAACAAACGCTTGCATTGCTAGTTTTCTATACAAAGTCCTTTTTGCGGAAATAGTAGTCTCAACGTTTTCGGAGCGACTTACATACCTCATTATGGTACTTAATAATGTTTGGCAGTTATCATAAAATTCCTGTGGGGTTCTTTGCCCTTGAGTGGCCAAAGAGAGGTCGTTATAGAGAGCGGTCTCATCTCTCTGATCAGCGAAATTATGAATTAAAATATTTCTAATTTCTAACTAATTATCTGAATTGCCATAAGAGTTAATAATAGTGGCGGCAGGTCCAGTATTTTTTTTAAATGCCGTTTAACAGGCATAAATTAGATAGCTTACTCCCGGGTTATCTGCAAAGTGGCTTCAATTTAGTCACAATTCGAATAAATCTCGTCAATACGTGCGGGTTCCCATTGAACGGGCCGCAAGGCCTAGAAAATAGTGTCCGGATCGTGTCCGTGTGCCATTGTAATATAACTGAAATATTTAAATCTCTATCGTCTATATCTATATTTCTAGTAAGATCTATCTGATTTTGACTGCAAGAGCGCAGACTCGCTGGGTCCCGAAGTAGTTCGGCGGAAAATGATTAAAACAATAGGATTTTAAAATTAAAAGGACACAAGGAAAGCAAGACAAGAAAGATGTGTGATCTGTGCAACTATTGTACTAAGATATTCAGATACTTTTTTCCGTGTGACTGCAGTGCTCGTAGATTCTGGATACTCTTAACTAAACTTTGATAGCCGCCCGGGCGACTCGCCATCCTCGAATTACGATATGAGAAAACTTCCCGCGAATTGACCGCGATTATCCTACCAACTGCGCCAATTACGTTAGCTGCAGCCGAAGGAACTAAATAAAAACTAAAATTTATTTTAACTAATTTAATAAAAATATAAAATTTGACTTCTGCTGAACGAAGTAACTAAAGTGAATGCAGGACGTTCAACAGGATGATACTGTGAGGTCGCGAGCCGACGAACCTAGATATTCAATAAATCATGCAAACCAATCGTTCAAAAAGAGTTTTATTAAGTAACGAAATATAGTTGCCGATCGAAATATATTGCCAAATACAGTTAACAACCAGCACGCTTTTTTGAGTAATGACGTTAAAAAAATATTAATGTTACAAATTAAGCGTTATAGATTTTTAACAATTTCTAAGAATTGGATCATTCAATTGATCAATTGATTTCGATAAGGCTCTATGAATCCCCAACACTAAACTATCTATGGTCAGTCTTACCTACCTGTTTGTTTACTTTTGGTCTAAATTTCTTTGAAACAGACTATATGCAGGAGGGCGCAAATGTGCAGAGGACTAAAGTAATTATTTATTTTACCTTTGAATAAGGAATCCAATCGAACTGCCATACCTACGCAGCTAAACACGGCGGCTTAGTGTTGAATACTACCACGATGGTATTTAACACTAATCGATTGCGCCATTTCTATCGATAAAACTGAATATATTATATTTATATTTTATTTTAAGCAAGATGTTTTTAGCATCTAATTATCTTAAATACAGTCCACTTTCTGTATTGTAGTTCCACACTTTAAGGTTAACAATTATTTTTGAAGTTATACTTCTTTAGGCGCGTTATGAAAAAATGATGAGAGTGAAATTTTAAGATGCGCGCGCATCACTGTAACACAAAATTTTAACAGCATGAAGTTGGTCTTAAACTTCATGCGTTACTTTTGTGTTTACCTACCGCACATTAAGAAAATCTACCAACAAAATAGAAATAGAATATCTATTTAGTGGGTGCTAACGACTGCATTGTGAAGGCCTATCAAAAGTATTTATTAATCTGGAACAACGGAACCAAAGCGCGATTCAGGAGACTACAGCGCCATCTCTTGACCATTGGTGTAGTAGAACCAAAAACCACATCTTTATTTTTTGTAATAAAGTAACAAAAAGTATTTATTAATCTGGAACAACGGAACCAAAGCGCGATTCAGGAGATTACAGCGCCATCTCTTGACCATTGGTGTAGTAGAACCAAAAACCACATCTTTATTTTTTGTAATAAAGTAACAGTTATAGGTATTCATATTTATAATATTTATCCACATGTTTCTAGTTTGTATATTCGGAATACGTGTTTGAGTTTCATACAAGTGCAAATCACATATGTTCTAATAAATTATATTCAGTAGCGATTTTAATTGAATATTTTGACTATTTATTTATTTTTTCAAATTAAAACTGAACTTTATTGTAATTAATTATTTGTATGCAATTAAAAACTAATTTTAAACGATGCCAAAGAAGGATAACTTCTCACGCGCCTACATAAGTACACGCACCCATTTTTTTCTTTATGGAACATTTGATTAACTTACACTTTTCCGACTTTATTGAGACTACTTTCAGTTCAATATTTATTAAAATCACGCTAAAATTTTTAGTAATTTTCATGATTAGGTACTGAAAGTATAAAATATCGTAAGGTCCTCTGCATAATACGAAAAGTAAAATATACCAAGAAAATTAATGAAAAGAATAAAGAGAAATTAATTCGCTTTTAAGTATCGTATTATTTTAATATATTAGCTTTTTATGTGCAGTTCGTTACCTCATTTTTAGTGAAGGAAAAAATTGTAAGAAAAACAGCAAGTACAGAGATTTAAGAAATGAATAAGTATAAAAAATCTGTATTTATTTATTTACATTCATTAGTTTCACATTATTAATTTTTAAAAAGAAAAATTTTGTTTAATTCATTTCTTAACGATATTTCTTCCGTACATTCCTTATCAAAATATTTAAACCTTATATCAATATTTGTTTTATTTACACATTTTATTCATAAATATTTATGATTGGCATCATGATCGCTTGAATCAGTCTCAAAAGCTTGATTATTTTCTCCATAATTTTCGATGAGAAAAGAAAAAAATATACCAATAATATTTCACATTTTTTTTTCTTAAAATTAAATTATTATTTTTTTCTGTCTTTTTACAAAGATCCTCAACATCTTTAGACGGATACACAAGGCCACCTCAATTTTTATATGCTTTCAATTATTTTGCTTTCACATCGCCAAATAACATTGACGCACAAGTTACACATTTTATAGTGCGGGATAATATTCTGGATACAAAGCCTGCGATGAACGTCACAACACTCTGCATATTTTGTGACATTATTATTAAGGCGGTCTAGGTATTCTTCGAATAAACTACTGTCATCCTCCGGTACTTCTATTAAAGACTTTTTATTTGTAAAATCATTAATACTTTCAACAGGATCAGTTCTGCTTGAACACTTAAAAATGTTTACCTGTTGAAGGGGAATGCAATTGCCTACGCCACCATCGCGAATCTCCGCTCTTATCAAGAGACGTTTTAATGCAGCTCTGAACTGAACAGCGTTTGGGTTATTATTATTGAATCCTACCACGGCCTCTAATAGCAGAAAATAATAATTCTACATGATCGTGACTCACTTTATATAGGGTGAAATTCAATGTTTCTATGAAACTTCGTGAGATTGTTGGGTTATGTGTATAGAGTATGCCTGTCTTTTTTCGGATTTTTTTGAAGTATATTTTTTTCATGTATTTATTTATAATTTGTGTATTTTTATGTCCTTTCCTCGTTTTGAGTAGTTATTCATTTTAAACAAACAAACTTACATATCCAGTGAAAAACAACTATTAAATAAGCACTTCTATAAAACGGAAAAACAGTAAAATTCCACCGCGGGTCAACGACCGACCGCGCCCGCCAGCCGTTGAGTGAGTAGGTATAGGTACGTACACAGAGCTCAGCTGACTCGTTTGATTCCACACAATACAATAAAATCGTCTCAGATGCCTTTATTGAAATTGAAATAATAAGCACAAATGTCATCTTCTCTTAAGCAGAGAAAAACTTAAAAAGTTAATAATAATTTTGTCACGATTGGAAATAGGCAAAAGTTAAACAAAAAGAAATACTTATTGCAGTTCAATACTTGGGTCAGAATGAAATTTATTACCAGGTATTCAAAAGTATTTACGAGACCGATGTACCTATTAATTTTTTTCTCTATAACTTCCCAATAAATCACCAAACCTACTTTCGTAAAGCCTTGTGGCTCTGCTGAGTATTCCGTGACACTCGCAATAACAACACACCATATCCAAATTCTTATATTGAGGGCACAGAACAAGAACTAATCAAGGCATTATTTGCAAATCTTGTCTTGTCACAAATTGAAAAGATACGCACGCGCGCTTGAGACTCCGCTCGCTCACTGCGCTGTGCACCGCGCATACCTAGATAGGTAGGCAGGAAGGTATTCAACGGCGGGAGCGGTCATTGCTCCCGGCCGCCCGTCTCCTGTTTTTACGTCTTTTTTAGTAGTGCTTATTACTTGATTTTTACTTACTCTGTATGCATGTTTTAAAAGAATAATTATTTAGTACCCAAAATGAGGAAAGGACTTAAAATATAACAAAAAAAAACAAAATTTTATTTTAAATCATTTTTTAAAAAATCCGAAAAAATTCAGAGATACTCTATATACGTAACCCAACATTCCCACGAAGTTTCATTAAAACATTCAATTTCATCCTGTATACAGGAAAATACATCAGTATTTTTGTTTTTGAGACTAAGTACTGAAAAACATCTAAAGCACTTTTCATATTAATTATGAGCTCAATAAACCCAGTTTTTCGTTTCGACTCCTTAACTAGAAGTCCTGATGGGAACTTTAATTCGTTAATGTAACTGGTGGCCCCTTCAAAAAGAGCATGAATTAATCCAATATTTTTTGGGCACATTGCTTTTTCCCAACCTGGTGGTCTAATGGAGCAGCTGTTCAAAACGTCAAACACGTCGTTTATAAGAACTGTATTGTTCCATCACAGTCTTCAAACCCATCGAGTTTCAATTCCGTGCTGCAAAATTCTAACGCATCTGCTACTGATCTACTGAGGATTTGCGTTGCCAAACGAACTTTCATCTTTTGCTTAGCAAAATATACATGAGCTGTTGTGATTTTCGTACCCATGTGCAAACCCTCGCATTCGTGTAATTTTGGCAGCCGTTCTAAAAAACAAAAATCTGTTTAACGCCCATACATATCGTAAAACAATTTAAGTTCTCCGAAGGTATTTCGAATCAGTTTGACCGCATGACATGGATCGATGAAACAGTAAACATGATCAGCATCGATTTCAAAGTGTGTGCGACCACTGGCTTGCATTAGGTTACATCCGAGGCTGTTAAACATGCTGAAGTTAGCAGCAGGTCCATCATAACACAAGTAACACTAATTTATTCTCACACCAATTTCTTTTCATTTTTGCAAACATATTTGGAGAAGTGCCGCTTTCTGATCACCGTTTAAGCTGGTTATTAAAAAATAAGCGACAGTTAATTTCCACTTCCCGTTAATACAATTTACTAAAAACACTAGACATTGACTCGCCACTTCGACAGAATCACTTTCAATGTCAACTCCCGTATTAACGCGACCATAATATTTTTGTGATCAACCCCAACAAAGAGATTTTCTTATGATCATTTCGTCGAAAATCAGTGCACAAATGACTGGGCCTTATTCGAATTTACTTTGGCTTTAAGAGTGTTAAAAGCCTCTTTACAAAATTCGGGCTCGGCATTAACGTGTTCGTACCATTTACATAAGGTGCGTGGATGAGGTAAACACAAATCGTATGAATTACGCACAAAATCATATGCTTTGGGAGACAAAAATTCAATGTCACAGCAAATATCCTTACTTCTTCTGAATATTACCTTTCTAAGTATAAGCCTTTGGCTTAATTATTTGGCTTCGAATGAATTCTTTTTTCCCGGCACATTGTTCTAAAAGTATGCAGTTTTCATGAGTAATCAGATTATTTTCTTTCAGGTCTTTAATCACTTCTTTAAATGTTGCTATTTTAATCTTTTGCCCACAGGCAGTTTTATTCAAACATGATTTTTTTTCTTTATAGTACATAGTAGGGCTGTACAGTGAAAGATAACACGGCAGTGCATCGCGTAAACCACCCGTATAGTTTAAAACTGCGATTTGTCGGTTTGCTTTGAGGTTCTAGGTCGGTCTCCACGTATCTAGTCATACTATTTTCTATATTCTTTAATACTATTTAAAGACATATAAAGCTTACCAGTGTATTTTCCCGTACCAGATTCATCTAAATTCATGGTGCTCACAGATCGGCTATAACGATGACGATTTCCTTCTTGTAGTCTACGTGGTTAGTGCAGTGGCATGGCATGCGTGGTTGCACCGTGAAGGACAGCAGTCTTGAAATAACGAAGCAATTAATGCCAAATGAATTTGCTAAATTCCAAGAAATGTTTTCTATTCTAAATAAGAGAATGCACTTCGTTATATCTTGTTTTATTAAATTATCAATCAAACCTGTTGTAAAGATATCCATGAATTCAACAGTGTCAGTACTGTAGCTGATAGTGTATAAACGACATGCCTTTGTATTCTATCAACACATAAATAATAATTTATGCATCTCAACATGATTCCAAATCACAAACGACAATGTCGTCCAAATATATCAATTCAGAATAACGTTTAGTTTCACTTAAGTACTACCACTTAATAATGTGTATGCGCATAAAAAATAAAAGGTGCTATAATTGTTAAACTTATTTATAAACATAAATTAATTATATTTATAACCGAAATGATTATTTTATCCATAATGTTAAAAAAGAGGACGATTTTTTTCGAAAACTTGACTGACATTTTATTGTTTGTCGTGAAATAAAACGCATATGTCATGTTTTCGTTCTTCTCCTAACGAAAACAGTCGATACAAATTATTTTAATATTTATTTCGTAGGTATCCGCCGCTTTTACAAAGTAATACTTTAATCGGTACGAGAAAAAAAGTCGTATATATTTTTTCATAAATTTAATATTACTGTATATGGTGGGTCAGAATCTGTCATTGTCATTTTACGTCCTTGTCGATAAAAGTGACTCCATTTCCTCCAACTCTTTAACCTTGTCATTGGGTTTTATTTTAAAAGCCTCGTTATCAATCGGGTTAGGCTCTCCCGATGTAACCACATCTGTATTTTTGGTTTGGGCAATCCAGAAAAATCCGTCTACTACATATTTGCACTTATAAACTTCTTAATTTGTTTTTTTTTTATTATCTGCTAGAACATTTATTTATTGTTTGTGCCATATTAAATTGATTGTCTAAAATGAATGTAACATAATATTTAATCTGATTTCCTTCACTGTTTTTCTGGGTTTGTATCTATATATATATATTTGTCGTTTGAGCTCTAAACTTATTAGGAAGAGGGTCGAATGAAATTGTTACCAGCTCAGAATCATTTATATATTCAGTTCAGCAGTTGCTACTCCTGGTAGTCCAGTCATTATATACATTTGGAAATGCAAATGAACCGAGAAAGCCAAATTTTGAATATTACGTGGGGGGTGGCTAGAAAAGCTTAAGTTCAAATTGTCGACCAAAAAAACCTTGTGGGTTTTCCGCCATCTTAAAAAAGGGTTAAACTCAGTTTTTTTATCATAACTCGGTTCCCCGTCGAGATACGAAAATTTTTATGGAATACTTTTTTGTTGCTCTTTGTACGATCTACAATTAAGGTCCTATACATTTTTCGCGTATCGACCATCGTTATCGAGATATCGATAAAAAAAGCCACAAATTTTGGGAGAATTTTTTTTTTTTCGCTATTTCCTTCTTTCTCGCGAAAAATATCGAAAAATGTTTCGAATAAAACTTGTAGAGCCTGTTCAGACCTACAAATTTGTTTTTTAATTTTTCATTTTCGAGAAAAATTACGACCTCCAGCGCGCCGCAAAGTGAGTAAGACTGTGCCCAGTTTCGATTTAGCCGCTCGCACGGTTGTATCCACAACGTAAAAATTGATGAATTATTGGTTAAGGGATTTATTGCTATACAAAATAAATGAATAATCCTGCCAAATTATAAATCAAACACATGAAATTTATTAATCAAAAAATGTTTATGCAGCAAAAATAATAATCTTACACGTGGTCATTTTTGTCACACGTTTTTCTTCGTTTTGATGGTCCTGGCTGCTGTTGAAGTTCCTCCTCGGTACACTCTTCGAGTCGGGTAAATTCTTCAATCGCAGGAAATGATGCTGTGACGGTCGAAAAATCGTAATCTTCATCATCGTGATCGTCATTGAGTAATATCTCGACTTTGGCGAGATTGTCGCATGTCTGTCCACTACAGTGCAGGCAAATAACCGAGCAACTAATTCCTGCTTTCCTGCACCCACAAGCAGCCCCACACTTACCTTTACATTTGACAAATATCAATTATCTGTCAAATTCAACTTTTAGTTCAAAAGTTTTGTGAATTAGAGTAGGCTTAGAGAATTTAAACGTCAAACTATTTTCGGACGAACGAATTTTCGAAATGAAATAGAAACAGAGTAAGGAACGTGCGATATTTCGATCGAAATTTCGTTTTTCGTTGAAATAGAGTAGGCCTCCTGACCCATGCCGACACTCCAACCGTCGCACGTCCGCCATGGCGCGACGCACATTCCGGCGTCGGGCGCATTGGCGCCGACTTTGCGGCGCGCTGGAGGTCGTAATTTTTCTCGAAAATGAAAAATTAAAAAACCAATTTGTAGGTCTGAACAGGCTCTACAAGTTTTATTCGAAACATTTTTCGGTATTTTTCGTGAGAAAGAAGCAAATAGCGAAAAAAAAAAATTTCTCCCAAAATTTGTGGCTTTTTTTATCAATATCTCGACAACGATGGTCGATACGTGAAAAATGTATAGGACCTTAATTGTAGATCGTACAAAGAGTAACAAAAAAGTATTCTATAAAAATTTTCGTATCTCGACGGGGAACCGAGTTATGATAAAAAAACTGAGTTTAACCCTTTTTTCAAGATGGCGGAAAACCCACAAGGTTTTTTTGGTCGACAATTTGAACTTAAGCTTTTCTAGCCACCCCCCACGTAATATCCAAAATTTGGCTTTCTCGGTTCATTTGCATTTCTAACCCGATTTTTCCGACGTAATGACTGGACTATGGAAGTATCTGTGTGATTGTTGTTACAATCGATTAAGTTGATGATTTCTCTAGTTGATTACATTCTGAAAACAAACGTAAAATACATCAGTATTTTTTTGCTAATTACCATTCGGTCTTGATAATTTGTTTATCTAACAATTAAAATAAAACTGGTAAAAGACCTGCGTGTCTAAGAGAAGGAATAATAATTGTATATTATTATTCGTGTGCAGTTATTATTGGTGGATCTTGTATGCTGCAGTGGAAATGTAGACCCACCTTATCAAGCCGCTTGTCCAAGATTCTGGAAAAAAATGTCAGCGATCAACTCATTCTGTACATTGAGAGCCATGACTTATTGCCACAGCTCCAATCAGGTTTTCGCAAGGGTCGCGGCACAGCAACCGCTTTGGCTGACATAATGGACCATCTCTTGGCAGCTCAGGATCGGGGCATGGTTTGTGCATTATTTGACTGCATTAATACAACACTTTTGTTGTCCAAGTTGACATATTACGGTTTTGACGCAGTGGGATGGTTCTGCAGTTATAGTCGGAGAGCTGGCTACGAAAATGTGAACTGATAAGGTGCAGTAACGAATTATATATATAACCTCTCCTTGGTAGCCTATAAGTACAGAGCGAGGCCCGTCAGAACTCTCTCCCGGGGCGGAAGGCGTGGGTGGGCGGTCAAAGTCGTAAATTTCCAATAAGAAAAAAATAATTAGGTGCAGTCCTGAAATTTGGTAGAGTTATAATTTTTAACTGTAGGAATCTAGGAAAATTGTTGTCAGAAGTCTAGGTTGGGGCTTAAAGACTGTCAGAAGTCGACAAAGTTGTAGAGAAATTGTTTAAATTTAAACCACAAGGTGCAGTTCTGACAAATGCATTTTCATATTATTTGTAGCTTATCGAACCTGTATATAGATTGTCAGAAGTCTTAATTATGGCTAAGTACATAAAAATTGATGATGTAGTCAGAAGTTGCTGAAGCGGCTATCGCGACGGAAAGCAACGTTTCGAATCTAGGTTTGAGTTAAAATAACAAGGTGCAGTTCTGACAATTGCATTTTTATTTATTTATAGCTTACCAAACCTATACATATATTGTCAGAAGGCTAAATAATGGCTAAGTACAGAAAAAATTATGATATGGCCAGAAGTTGCTGAAGCGGCTATCGCGTTGAAAAGGAACGTTTCGAATTTAGATTCAAAATTAAATAACAGGCTGCAGTTTCGGCTATTTATTGTTTTTATTATTTACACTGTTATTTTAATAAATATGCAATGACAAATGGTTAAGCGAGGCAGATAAAAAATAAATATAAAAATTGTGTTGCCGAGGAATCGCTGACTCAAAAAAATTATATAAAGTAAAAGAAATGGAGAAGTTTTGCCGAGAGTTTACAGGTACTAAGGCTTTCAGTCTCGATACATGTTCGAGTCCCGGGCAAAAAAATCGAGACTCGGACCGGTCACGGGATTCCCGGGAAAAACGAGACTTTCCAGACGGTATTTTTTGTAGATTATTTAACTAAGTCTCGAAAGTATCGAATACTGGAGTAGAGGTCTCGAGTCTCGAAAATGCGACAAAATCGTCAAGACTCCCGGAATTTTCGAGACCGAGACTCCCGGGATGAAAGCCCTAACAGGTACTCTATGATAAGAAGTTACTGAAGCATAAAATCCATTTTATTTTTTCAGATAATTTTATGAAAATTTGGCCATTGGTTTTTTTTTAATTTAAATTTTTGTCATTATTACAAAGTCAAAAGTAGATGGAGTAAAAGGTAAGTATATTTATATAAAGGAAGTCTAATTATTTAATTACATATCTAAATCGCGTTTTGTAACAAATAAAAATAAATATTTTAAAAATATAATAAAAATCTAACAAATTGAAAATACAATTTTTAACACTATGCAGTACTTGAATATTTTACCTTCAGTTCCAGATTCTTCGTTTTCATTTTGTCGTATAACATCGTTGACTGTTGAAAGGCATTTGAGGGCCCTCAAACCATTTAAGTTCATACATTGATCCTTGCTCTACCCAGCCGCAATTTTTAGGCTCCAGATCCGTTGGAACGCGGTGGTGTGCATTTCTCCATACGTTTGCAATGTCGCCCTTTTAAATTGCTGACGTATCATCATTTTTTCTGTACTTAGCCATTATTTATCCTTCTGACAATATATGTACAGGTTTGGTAAGCTATAAATAATATAAAAATGCAATTGTCAGAACTGCACCTTGTTATTTTCAAAGACTTTATATAATACCTAGACTGTGCACCATCGCGTTAAAAACGGTCCGGGCGAGAGGGCTTCCAATGGTAGTGTGTTCCTTTCTAATGAAGTGACCATATTCAAGCGTAACGCGGGACAAAATTTGTTATTAGTATTTGATATTTAATATAGCTTGTAAAGAGGATTGTGTTTAGTATCTGCTACTGTCTAAACATGTAAGTAATTTGTGATTATGAGTTAAAATAAAAACTACATGGCGTATTTTTTAACTTGCTAAGTGCATCATACAAAGACTTAGTGTAATAAAAAATTACACTAAGGCTTTGTATGATGACAAATTCCGACGACGCGGCCTGTAAAGGCTGCGAAACGTCAATAAATAAATAAAGTTTCGTGCATTAACCCGTGAAAAACTAGTTTTATTTAATGAGTGATGTGCGTGAAAACCTAAGAAACAATAATGTATCATCAGACTTACCATTAATTTAACATAAATGCCAATACCTGATTTTGGCACCTTTTTTTTGCTGTTACATCGACAAAAACTTATTATTTTACGTAATTTAGACTATGTAGTGTTAATTAATATGAAAAACCTCATCTATGCATATACCTCTAAACGCAGACCAAACGAAGTTATGTAGGTTTTAAAAATAATAATACATAGGTACTATGAACTGTTTCATTCGGTATTTAAACTAACACGCGTAGCTTGGCTTGGACTGAGGTTAGATATAGAGGGTGGAATTTTGTAATCCCAGCCACCTGAATGGAAAATACTCTAATTTGGTGACTCATTTCTTTGTCGTACTATCCGTAAATGGAATGCTCTGCCCGCTCACGTGTTCCCTCCCTCTTACAACCTGGGATCCTTTAAAAGAGGCGTGAAGAAGCAACATGCAGGCCGGCAGGGTGAGGATGGCTGGTGTGGCAGGTAGAACTGCTGTATCAGCTATCTTCGCGTCTGGACTTCACCTCCACTTAACATCAGGTGGGGTGGAGTCATTTGTCGGACCTATCTATAAAAAAAAAGTATGTTTATTAAGGTAAGGGGGACCCACATATTGTGAGGTAGATAAATCGGTCAATGCCAAATCAAATTCAACAAATTCTGGACGGAAAAAAGACAATCATTTGTTTACAATATTTTTATTAAAATTGGTTTTTATACATTGCTAAATAGTTATGCGCAGTGTTTGTCGCAATGTAGCCTTATGTCCTACGTGCTCAAGGGTTAAGGACTTCCCGTAGCTTCTAAGTCTTATTTAAAATGTCTTATTCATATTTAAAATGCGAACTGTAAACAATTGACGACTTAGAAATTTTTCCAGGCACTGCATTTTTCCACATCAATTTCTGCTTTTCGTTCTTCGGAAACCTACACAATACAAGAAAAAAAATTTTTTTTACTATTTTTGTGAGGAGCTCGATGGCGCAGGTGGTTAGCGCGTTTGGCTGCGATGGTTGAAGTTAAGCAACTTTCGCAGTGGTCGGCCATTGGATGGGTGACCAAAAACATCTATCTCGAGTTCCTCCGTGTTTCGGAAGGCACGTTAAGCCGTTGGTCCCGGCTGCATCTGCAGTCGTTAGCACCCGCCAATCCGCACTGGGCCCGCCTGGTGGGTCATGGCCCAATCTCCCTATTCCATCCATAGGGAAGGCCTGTGCCCCAGCAGTGGGGACAATAATAGGCTGATGATAATGATACGAATCTAAAAACGCTCTAAAAAGTACCTACGAAACAAGGAAGTAACCGCGACCGCATAATTGATTCATTAAATTCACACAACTCATGTTAAGAAAAAAAATCTCATCTACCTCCAAAATTCATGGTTCACCTAATGAATATGATTGTAAGTTTTACTTACCCGTGAAAAGAAAAAGGGCTACCGGGATAAGATTCATTGTAGCACCCTGATACACAACACGAGTTCACCATTTTAAAAAAATACACTTTATTAAGCAAATTTACAATATTTCAAATCAAACTGTCATCAAGTGTCATTATTGTCATTGTCATCATGTGAACAAATCACCATCTTACATTCAGTATTACCAGGCTCAACTAATTAAATACTACTTTTACTCTGTATTTAGGTTTATTTTAAAAATATCAATGATTATTTTATTATTTATAGGAACTGTAGAAATGTTTAAATACGTTTCATAGTTTACGAATCGTTCGTATCGATAATCACACTAATATTATAAAAGCGAAAGTTTGTGAGTGTGTATGTTTGTTACTTCTTCACGTCTAAACGGCTGGGGCGATTTTAATAAAATTTGGTAAGAAGTTAGCTGACACCCTGGATTAGCACATAGGTTACGTTTTACTGCAGGAAAATATCCCTAATAAACCGCGGGTAACAGCGCGGGGCACAGCTAGTTAATCAGTAAATTACAAATATAAAAGGATGACATTTTCTACCATTTCTACCAAACCCCATGATAAATTGAGCTGGCAAGACTTTAGAAAGGGACACACTACCGTTGGGTGCTTTCTCACTCAGGACCGTTTTTACTAGCGACCGCTTATCAAGATAATAGCTATCCTATTACTACAGATATAAATCTTACTTCAGATTAATCTAACTAATTTTTTTCGTGCACAGTCTAGGTATTATATAAAGTCTTTGGTTATTTTAACTCAAAACTAGATTCGAAACTTTGCTTTCCGTCGCGATAGCCCCTTCGGCAACTTCTGACTATATCATCAATTTTTATGTACTTAGCCATAATTAAGACTTCTGACAATTTATATACAGGTTCGATAAGCTACAAATAATATGAAAATGCATTTGTCAGAACTGCACCTTGTGGTTTAAATTTAAACAATTTCTCTACAACTTTGTCGACTTCTGACAGTCTTCAGGCCCCAACCTAGACTTCTGACAACAATTTTTCTTGATTCCTACAGTTAAAAATTATAACTCTACCAAATTTCAGAACTGCACCTAATCATTTTTTTCTTATTGAAAATTTACGACTTTGACCGCCCACCCACGCCTTCCGCCCCGGGAGAGAGTTCTGACGGGCCTCGCTCTGTACTTATAGGCTACCAAGGAGAGGTTATATATATAATTCGTTACTGCACCTTATCAGTTCACATTTTCGTAGCCAGCTCTTAGACCATTATCTCACAAACAGGCAATAATTCGTGGAAATATGTGCAGCCAATGGCATTAAATCTCAATAATCTTCTTTGCCAGTCACCCGCGGAGTGCCACCGCTTTTATTTTTTTGTACAGTGCAGATATGGTTGACTGCATACAAGAGGGCAGGTGTCATGTGTATGCCGATGACATACAACTTTTTTACTCCTTTAAGCCATGTGATGTCATATCGGAATGGTGTCGCTCCAATTGCTTAGTGTTGAACCCACATAAAATTAAACTTTTGCTCACAGGTACTAGAAACAACATCAATAAGATCAATACTAGCCTGCTGAATATTAGAATGGATAGAGTGTTTGTAGAGAGGGTAAATGCAGCAAAGAGTCTAGGACTGGATAGTCAACTGAACTTTGAAAACTATATTGTAGAGTGCGCGCGTAACTGCTTCTATAGACTGAAGTTGATGTACAGGATAAGACAATATCTATAAGAAAAACTCAGAATACCACTGTGAGGTATTGGTTCTGTCGAAATTCAATTACGGTGATACAGTCTATAGTCCATGCTTGCTTGCCGGATCAACACTGCTTATTCAGCGTGTTCAAAATGCGTGCGCGCGCTTTTGTTTTGGCACACGCACACATGTCACCTCAATTTTTAATTCAGCTGACATGCTGAAGATGGAAAGCCGTAGGCGAGTGCACCTCACCACCTTAAAGTTTGGCATCATACACACAGGCAAGCCACAATATCTGTCGGCTAAATTGACATGGGCACAACTCGATAATAAGCACCAAAAGAGGCGGTGCATTCGAGTCTTCTCCACCCTCTTAGGCCGCGCTCTTAAGGATCCCGGGGTCGATTCATTAAAAGCAGCCTACAATATTGCTTCCAAGGCCTGTAAGAAGGCATACATCAGAGCGGATGCCCAGCGCGTTGCACGTGTTGGTCACGAACTTATAACGCATCCTACGGGCTCCCGTAGCTATTGGCGTTTGGCCAAGGCCGTGCAAAAGAACTTCTGCCAGCCCTCGCTGCCACCTCTGAGATGTCCAGACGGAACACTAGCTCATAAGCCGCAGGAGAAAGCCGATTCACTGGCAAAACTCTTTGCGGCTAACTCCCGAATCGATGATTGCAATGCACTGCCACCATTATTACCTCATTGTGGCACAACGATGCCTGATATCAAAATCAGGCAGCGTGAGGTTCGTGCCGAATTGCAATCACTCGACGTCCGGAAAGCTAGTGGACCTGATGGCATCCCAGCAGTAGTATTGAAAAAATGTGCAGCGGAGTTGTCTCCAGTGCTCACGCGTTTGTACCAGTGCTCGTATTCTTTGGGGCGTGTGCCGGAGACTTGGAGAAATGCTAACGTGCAACCGGTACCCAAAAAAGGGGATCGCTCAGACCCGGCAAACTACCGGCCAATAGCAGTCACCTCAGTATTATGTAAAGTCCTAGAAAAGGTCCTTAACAACCATCTGACCCGCTACCTAGAGGATCACTCCCTGATTAATGATCGTCAATATGGTTTTAGACCGAAACGATCGACGGGTGATCTTCTAGCGTACTTGACTCATATCTGGGGTGAGGTTATCGACAAGCGGGGCGAGTCGTTGGCTATCAGCCTAGACATTGCCAAGGCATTCGACAGGGTCTGGCACAAAAGCCTTCTCTCCAAGCTTCCGGCATACGGTCTGCCGGCCCAGTTCTGTTCTTGGGTAGCTGACTTCCTGCATGAGCGTAGAATTCGTGTCCTTACGGATGGTAGCAGTTCGCGGTTCATGTCAGTGAATGCCGGTGTTCCTCAGGGCTCCGTCCTATCCCCCACTCTCTTTCTGCTGCATATCAATGACCTAATTCCTCTTGGGAATATTCATTGCTATGCAGACGACAGTACAGTGCACGCGGGGTATCTCGGACAAGCAGCGGCTGGGCAGGCGGTAACCAAGGAGAAACGGGAGAATCTTGTCATTGAACTCAATCAGGCTTTAGACCACATTTCTGAATGGGGTACCAAGAACTTGGTTGAGTTCAATGCTAAGAAAACCCAGGTCTGCGCTTTCACGGCAAAAACGTCGCCATTCCTTTTATGTCCTTCTCTTCAGGGCACAACACTGGAGCTAGAGAGCAGTATCACCATGCTCGGTATGGAGATTCGCTGTGACTTAAATCCAAAAAATTACATCGAAAGTGTGATAAAAACAGCCTCACGCAAACTCGGAGTCCTGAACAAGGTGCGGCGTTTTTTCACGCCCGAGCAACTATGCTTGTTATATAAGACGCAGGTTCGGTCTTGCGTAGAATATTGCTCGCACCTCTGGGATGGCTCCGCCAAGTACTTGCTCGATGCTTTGGATAGGTTACAGCGGCGCGCAATACGCGTCATAGGTGATGAGGAGGTGTCTAAACACCTCGAGCCTCTTCAATTACGCCGTGACATGGCGTCACTAAGCGCGTTCTATCGTCTGTACCACGGCGAGTGTTCTGAGGAGTTATTCTCTCTTATTCCACCTTCCCCTTTCCTTCAGAGGACCACGCGCGCTGGCTTACGTTGTCACCGTCTAACTGTGGCTACAATTCCAACGCGTACAAAGAAATTTGGTGACTCATTTCTTTGTCGTACTATCCGTAAATGGAATGCTCTGCCCGCTCACGTGTTCCCTCCCTCTTACAACCTGGGATCCTTTAAAAGAGGCGTGAAGAAGCAACATGCAGGCCGGCAGGGTGAGGATGGCTGGTGTGGCAGGTAGAACTGCTGTATCAGCTATCTTCGCGTCTGGACTTCACCTTCACTTAACATCAGGTGGGGTGGAGTCATTTGTCGGACCTATCTATAAAAAAAAAAAACCCACACAACACACTGCTTTCCGCGGGTCTTTCTAGTCCAGTCAGTATTGTCGCGAAATCCGTTTTTCCTCAAACAGCTGGAACTATGCTAAAAAGTTTCTTAAGATAGTAAAGAACACTTTACATAGAGAAAAAAATGTTTCCAACCCCGGGCAAGGGTGAAAACCACCCTTAATAATCTATTTTTCCAATTATCTCAAAAAGTATACGAGATACGGAAAAAAACTTCAAATGAAAATTGTAGATCTTTTTGAAATCTACAAAACATTATTCCACCCTCTTGCCCCTATTTTCAATAGGGGAGCCAATAATCGAAGTCAAAGATTCAATACTTAAAAAGTTAAAGTTAGTTAAAAAAGTTATCTTTGACTTCGATTATTGGCTCCCCTATTGAAAATAGGGGCAAGAGGGTGGAATAATGTTTTGTAGATTTCAAAAAGATCTACAATTTTCATTTGAAGTTTTTTTCCGTATCTCGTATACTTTTTGAGATAATTGGAAAAATAGATTATTAAGGGTGGTTTTCACCCTTGCCCGGGGTTGGAAACATTTTTTTCTCTATGTAAAGTGTTCTTTACTATCTTAAGAAACTTTTTAGCATAGTTCCAGCTGTTTGAGGAAAAACGGATTTCGCGACAATACTGACTGGACTATTCGGGTTCGCTGCCTCCAAGTGCTGGAATGATCTTCCTCCTCCGATGCGAGATCTGAAATCCAAACAAGCATTGAAGACTACCTTAAAACGTCATTTGCTGAATTTGCAATGTATGTATTAATTTAAACATACTCACCCAATAGGCTAGTTGACCCTTTTTGGAAAAAGGTTTTAAATGGTTAATAAATGTTCTATTAGACCAAAAAAAAATTAATAGTATTTTTTTGAGACCTAAAAAGCTACAAATCTTTAATTTTAAAATAGATTTTTCATATACATACAAAAACGCTGTCGGCCATTTTAGTCTATAGATTATCTATGCTATGACGTTAACTGCAGTAAACAAAAACTCGTAAGCACGTAGAAAATAACTTAACTGACTTTATAGAAAAAAAACATGATTTCTAATAAATATCACGAAAAATAAAGTAATTATCATTATTGTATTAAAAACACATTTTTGAAGACTCCAGGAAAGTTGTGGATTAAAGTGCCGAAAGAAATTAACCTACGCAACTTTATTACACTTATTCATACGTTGTATCAGTTTTATGTTTATTACTACATTGTGATACTAAATACACTGTACTTACATAGATGCCTTGTCGTTTCTCTGCTCCGCAGGGCAGAAATCGGGGTTTAGTGCAGTAAATTCACCAACCATCAATGCGTTAATTCTTGGCAGATTTGTGTTTTCTGTTTGCACAAAGCCGGCATCCATAATTAGTGTTTTCAAAAAAAAATCAGTAAACGGAATCTTTTCTAAAAGTGTTATAAGATAAATTTAGTCAGACGAAAGAATCCACCCACAGTAACACGCGAATGACATTTAGTTGTTTACCATAGGAGACGTCACAATCATGGCGGATGTGGCAAACAGCGTTTTTAGTGTTAAAAAAACATAGAGTAAAAAATATTTTTTAAAATTAAATTTCTACAGCAATCTTCTGCTTTTATGAAGTGAAATCGATATATTTAGGTTCCTTAGACCAAATACTTTAAGAAATAAACATTTATTTAATACAATTCGACATGAGTCAACTAGCCTATTTCCAATCTCGACAGTAAGTTTTAGGGATGAAATTCAGCACCAGGAGGCAAACTTATTCGTGTTATAGGCGGCCACTTCGCGTGCACGATTCTGACAGGATCATCCACTTCTATTGGTGCACCGAATTGCAATTTTGTTGTTGCTTAGTATATCCTACAATATAACGAATTATCTGCTTCCCTTTTCCATTCAAATTACCTATTTTGTACTTCCAAAATCAATGTTTTTGTGCGGTATGTGTGACGAGAGTAACAAGTGACAACCATAGATTACGGATAGTGTATTCTTTCGCACCTTATGCTGGCGCGTCACATGGCTAGTCGTGTTTGCCATGTGTTGGATGGTAGCAGTGTATCCATATCAAGCTCTACTAGGGGGAGTGAGAGCGAGAGTGAATGGACTGCTGTCGAGTTTGCGGATACGATTGCCCGTGTGAAGCACCGGCATTACAGGCCCTGCCAGAATACCAGCGCTGCTATGACACGTTTTGTGGAGTGTTGCGGCAGCATTATGCTGAGGCAGGGTCCTGATTGACCACAAACCACAAAATGTAGTTAATTCAATTTTTTTTACCTATAAATATTTTCAAATGTTATTTTTTTGTATGTTCCTTTGTAATGTAATATGGTCAATAAAATCTCTCTCTCTCTCTCTCATCAAACTAACGACCTCACGATACTTAAAGGCGGAACAACGGACTTGCCAGAGTGCATTTATTGTCTAATTCTATTGCTGTTATAGTGAAGAAAGCGACAGCATCAAACTTAAAAAATATAGTGTCTCTGATCGTGATTGATTAATTGATTAGTGATGTATATCATGTTGAAAATTAAAAGCAAATAAATTCTAACGGTTTCTTCGTTATGTTTGTTCTGTTGTGCTCCATTACACTGTAATGAATTAATGCCTAATGCCAGATTTACAGGGGGTCAGATACTGTCTCCAAATTTGAGTCAAATCATTGTCAATCAATTCGCTCACATACAGTAGGAACAATTCCGGCCGTTGTCATGGTTGCTGAAGCCATGTAAACACGACGAAACAGTTTTCGGGCGCCAGTACTGACCCTATGTAAATCCAATATTATATGAGATTATTACTTTAAATTTTAAATATTCAAGGCTTCGTCAAACAGAAAGCGTGTTTAGCGCTGCGTAGTAGCATTATAGCGTAGCGTTTTAACGTCGCGCTCTTTTCATGTCACACAAATTGTCTAGATTAGCCCAACGCTCCTTAACGTAACGAAACCATTCGCCAAAGAGTAGTGCTGATCAATAGCAGAGTGGGAAAAGTTTGTTCGTTATGGAGATGTCGAGTGATTCACATGTGGAAGAATTATTACTTTTATATGCTTTATCATGGTCACAGAGAAAAAGAGTTTGGGTGCACGACATCAATAAAAGAGAATATCATCGTTTGTGTCACGTCCTTGCTTCGCATGAAGATCGTTTTTTACATACTTTCGTATGTCACAAGATTTACCCGGAAGAACTACTTGATCTGCTTATCTCAAAAATAAGCAAATGACCACAAACTGGAGGACGCCTATTTCTATAAGAGACTTTATCATGACTGATTTGACTAGGAAAAAAATAGTGCAGTGGTTTCCCGTTGCCTTCTGCACCAGCCTTTTTAGAAGTTATTTAGGCTTCAAGGTCGCCGTCGCCTCTTCCAATTGCTTGGGTATATGGTTATACCGCCATTGCTCGGTCGCCAGAGCCTCGTCAGTTATCTAGCAGGGAGCACCAGAACGAAAGAACCGTCGCCGTCATCGTGACGCGTGCAGGTGAGGTTGACAGTTGGTCCGGATAAGATGTTAACTCCGTTCTACCCTTACTCCCCAATCTATAAGAGAAAGACATGTAATCTGTCTAAGGTAAGATTTTTTTAAATACATATTTATTGTGTTATCATTATGAAAATCAACTGAGGATGTCGATGCTCCAAAATATAGTTTTATGTAGCATATCGATATCGTGTTGTGGTTGACGTAGCTGCTCAGGCTGCTGCAGGTATGATGAAGTACTAATGTTAGATAAATATATAACAGCTACTGCGGATAAATCTTCGGGCCCAGAATTGGTTACTGCATAGGAGTCTTCAGTACTTATAGTGGAATAATGTGGTGAATCCAATATCTGAGCATTTTCTTGCAGTTCCTCTGCATCTATGCTTGCAAATAACTTGGCTAGTTCTACTTTGGCTTTTATCTGTTTGTCTTTGGAAAAACTTTTAAATGTTTGGGCATAACTTTGGAATAGGTCTTCTATGACATCATACTCTTGCTTTTTTTTATTTTGAAGAAAATTTATAACTTTATCCATTTCGCCGTCAGTTTTTTTATTTTTCTTAGCTCGTGAACTGTTTGTGTACTTTGTTTGAGGCGTCCCTAGCGGAGGTGTTTCTGGCGGGGGTGTCTGTAGTGAAGGTGTCTCTGGCTGAGGCGTCTCTGGCGATTGAGTTTCTAACGCTACGCTATAACGGTACTACGCAGCGCTAAGTATGCGTTCTGTTTGACAAAGCCTTTATAGTGTGTACTTGATAAATGTAAGGGTTTTCACACACGAGCGACACGTTGCTTACTGTCGACGCTATGCGTTCGGCTGCTATGCGTCCGCTGAGTGGTGGCAACTAAATCAGCATCGACATGTCAACCATCGCCATCGTCGGAAGTTATTTCTTAACTAACGCTCATGTTCAAATAACCGCGAACGTATAAATAAACAACTGCCGTGTCAGTTGGATGTGGTGGTCAAGTGGCAACAGCTGCAGTAATGCAATGGCAATGCATCACTCGTGGATAGCGAAAGTTTATTAAACGTACCTACTTTCTTATGTTTAAATTATACTTGGGTTTGGTACCATGCTGCAAGAGCCGAAATATTGTAAACTCAAAAAACTAAGTATATACTGACATGGTACCTAACAATCCCCCTAATAATTATAATGTTCGTGACCATGAAAGTTGAAAGCATTTTCCTTTAAGAATTAAACTGCTAAAATTTTATATCTAAAAAATAATAATAGAGATTTCCACGCTGATTGATTGATTGATTTGATTGGATGAGATAATGGAGACGAGGCTGATTCGATTCTAGCCTAAGCAAAAAAAACTAGATTTTTGTTTCATATGATATGTTTTTGCCATGTTAATAAAGATATGATATGCCTTCAACAAAAAACATAGCGTTCTCTAAATACTCGCTCATAACATATTGTGTACCGATGTGCTTTAATCGTATCAAAAATGACATTGTTATTTTAAGTACTCTACTATGTCATTTAAAGAAGTTGGAGGTAGTCAAATCGAGTCGATCATTTGAGCGCGATAAATAACACTACCATAAGTTAAGTAAATGTCTAGATAAGTAAGTAATCGACAACGAAATTCTTTGATAGTAATTGCACGGTAATATTATCTATACAGTATTGTGACTCCGCCCTGTCCTTGAAATAAATGCCTACGGCCGAGCGGTGCGTTAGCACGCGGTAGGGCCTACAATATTTTAATTTCATCTACGTAATTGAGTTTCTTTCTAGTTGTGATTGTAAATATTTTATTTTATATGGAAAGATTCTCCGCAAGCACATATACCCATATCGTAGGAATGCATTAAAAATAACTATTCCGTCATGTTGGATTTAGAATGACGTCACACAGCTAACCGTGCTTTTTAATCAAAACGTGTATGTATATACAAAATTTCAGCTCAACCGGTTGAAGATATCTGCTTCAAAATTAAGTTTCAAGATTCCACACGAACAAACAAAGTTATGTACCTACCTATATTGCAAGTTAATTAAAAACTTGTAAAAAACCCGACTGCTGATTTTTATTCTTACATAAATCAATAAAAGAATATTATTTTAAACATACAAGTTATATTTATTTGTAAGTCATGGCGCAGTCGGATAAGGAAATTACCTACAATGTAGGTAAATCTTACTAGGTAGGTACTGTAGGGATCGTTTCATGCAAACTAATTATTGCCATTGAAACACTTTTATTTTCAAGAAATTACATTATTATTATCAATAAACAAAATATTGTTTTTTAAACTCCGCACAAATATCCCTATTTTTTATTTTCCAGCTATGAATTCCTGGCAACAATCCGTCTCTTTTCCAAATTACCTTATAACCTGCCAGTATACACCAAAAAGATCCGATCACTACAATACCTACCATTTATTACTTACTCTAGTAAATTATTTCATAATGATATTTAATTTAATTCAATAATGTATGTAGTTTAGTTATTCAGTAATGTATGTAGTTAAGTAAGTAGATAGCCTAGTCTAGGAAACTACCTACCTATTATGTAGTTTTGTTTTTAACGCGAGTGTAGGTAGATTACTCGTTTGTCTCTTTTTTCACCCTAACCACTTATTTATATATTATTCCAGATATTTTGCCCAATGGAAAAATCGAAATACCTAAATATTAGAAACAAATTACGTACTAGTAGATAGGTAGGTCTTACCTTTCCAATATTTCAGGTAATTTAAAAAATGATATCTCTGGGTGTGTTATTGAAGAGTACCATACTAAATTATGTAGGTATCTACTTAATTCAATCAAATATTTACAATACAAAACGCACGTTTAAGCACGGCTAACTGCATAAAAAACAATTCACACCGTTCGGTCGTCGTCGCGGCACGGCGGCGTATTCGCGACTGGGTGCCCGCCGAGAGCCCATCGAACTCGAGTGGCGTAGGTGTGACTCGCTTTCCGACCGGTTGTATGAAGATAGAATACTGTATAGATATTATTACCGTGGTAATTGTAAGTATTTCTACCAGGTAGGGGAGGTAAGCGCAGGACGGTTACCTTGACTTTATTTAATACATACATTCTTGTCAACTTTTGTTTTATTATTGACACATATTTTTAATGTCGAAAATGACTTCAAAGAGGTTTTCACATTATTAGTTTTTTTATTTGAATTGTCTGGTTTATCTTTCAAGATGATTAATCGTTTTTTTTGTATTGGACTAATCGAAAAAAGAGAACTATTGCCTACCAATTAATTGTTTTATTTTAAAAGTATAATTCACATTATTCTAAGTCAAAATAAAAGAAAACGCCAGCTTTACCTAAGTTACACTTGTTATATGACCGGTTGATAGGGCTTTTCTATTTATTTATTTATTAGAATTTTCTTTCAATTTTCTAGATTGAGATGTTTAAAACAGTACAGGTTCACCGTGTAAAATAGGATTATTTTCGTCCTTGCTCCCACTTATCTGCTTCAACCGCCCGCCACCGGCTGTCTGATGCGGGACGTTGACTAAGCAGCGGAAAAAATTAAGATGGCCTCTTTGCCACCTAAGGTATGGCCGCTTTGAGCTGACCTCCCCTATTTATTGCCAATAAATAAATTGTATATTTATCCAAGATTGATTAATATCTACTATTTAAGGAAAACGGAATCTGTTTTTACTGGGTCCACATATTTTATTTAACTTTCTGTTACATATGTATTATGTATGTTAAATGTATGTTTAGGACAGGTAGGATAAAGGGAATTTTCCGCCGAATTGTAGTAACCTTTGAGGGAAGTTGATTAACCTTCACTGTATAGAAGACTACAGCGAAATAACACTACTTGTTTCTGTCGGTGAGTATGGCTCGAGACAGACAGAAAAGACGTAAAATGCAGACGCAGGTATAAATATTCCCGCGACCTTTTCATACAAAACGTATAGAAGCGTCGCTTCGCAATATATATACTTATATAGATAAGAAGGGCGCGGACACGACGCTTCTTCATTTTGTATAAAATTGACAAATGTTCGCGCCCCGCCTGCGTCTTACGTCTTTTTTGTGTGCCCCACGCCTGAGGTTCCAGGTTTCACACCTTCCCGGGGTAGGGGAAAGGGTAGGCAACGGCACGGTTAAACGATAACTGTACTTAGTATTATTTTAAAACATACTTGATAGAACTGCATCTTAGCAGTAAGAGTTGGATTCAGTATTAACATTGGATACTGATTTGTTAACTGACATTTGAAAGCTCAAGATTAAAATAGTCTTACCGGCAGCAGTAATTATTTTTATTTATTAGTAACATGTACTTAAAGTAAATACTGTGATGTACCTAGGTATGTTTATGGATTAAATGTAAAGATTTATTTTATAAAATAAGTAGAAAATTGCCATTAGCCACATTATTAAGAAATCATACCAAAGTTAATGCATTTCTTAATTTTTTCTAATCACATGGTTAGATTGTGATGATTAATATTGTTTTGTTTTGTTGTTAATGTTGTTATTAGGCCCCTGGTCAGATAGTAGTTGATGCAAATAGAGTGTGTTAGTACTTATAAGTTATTGGGATTGTTTAGCAAAAGTCTGAACTGAATCAGTTCGTCGTTAATTATTATTGTACTCTACGAAAATACACTAATCAACAAAAATATTTGAATTTTATTTACTGAAAAAGAAAACTTGTTCTTTACTCGTCAGTTTACAAGTGAAAACACCTCTTTACATTGTGTTCTACTAAACCTCAGCTGTTCGTCCGTCTGTCAGCAGCAAAAAAATCTTTGTGTTTCATAGTTTACTATAATACACATTTGGAATGTATAACCTGGTTCGTAGCTGCCTGTATTTCGGGGATATATCCGCAAAAAAAATAATTTGAAATGTTCTTTTCTGATACCGAATTTAATATCAAATCATCAAAAAATCGTAAAACTATTTTTTTTGTTACATGTAAAGATATCATAAACTATCAAACATCCCGGATTCACTACAGCCGCTAATTTCTGGTTTCTGTGGGCAGTACGGTGTATTATAAAGTATAGAAGAAGTAAAAAACACAGAAATAAAAAGGATTCTCCTTTTAAGAAACGAGATGATTTATTGACCTATTGTAAATCTTGAGCAATAGTACCTTCAGGCTTATTGTAACTGCTTTTGACTTTAGATGGAAGTGATAATCACCGAGCTATTTAGTTATGCACTACTGCTTTATTATAACGCCACTATAACACTTGTTCTGAAAAGAATCAATGATATGCAATTTTTTCTTCAGTTACACACTGTTAATGTTAAAAAAGTTAGCGAATAGCCAAGCAGGTCGTATTAAAACATGTGTGCAAGTATTTTTTTTAATTAATACCTACTTGCAGCCGCCCGCGACTTCGTACTAGGGATGCAACATCGTTCTGAAAAACATCGATATTTTAAAACATCGATGTTTGCATGAAAAACATTGATGTTCAAAAATATCGATGATAAGAGCGATATATCGATGTTTTTGTCGATGTTTTTATTAGGATGCTTCATTGAAACAATTAACAATACCGCTCTATTTGGTATAAGTATGCTCGATGCTTAAAGGTTAATACAAATAAGAATTACCTGATGGTAAATTAAATTATAACAAAATGATTCTCATCATTCAATTAGGCAAATAAATAAATTAATATGAACTGTCAGTTCAGAAGCTGCTTTAATCAACAAGCTATTCGTTTTGTCATTTGTTTTAACCTTAAAATTATACGCTCAATTTTCACGTACCCGCCACATAAACCTAAAGAAAAAACAAACCATCAGAACCTAACTACTTTATAAATTAATTCAACGAGTACATTACTCACCCAATCAAGAAATCTAAAATGTGTATAGGTATGTAGTCAAAGAATCAAATTATATTTAATCAACTTCATCTACGCTTTGCGTGTCAGCACCACAATGCAATGCGAGCGAACGTCATCGTCACAGTGATTCCGAAAATCCGAACGGACAAGAACGATGTCGATGTTCGTAAATGTAGTGAACCTCGATGTTTATTTACCTCGATGTTTTACTAACATCGATGTATCGTTTGCATCCCTACTTCGTACGCGTGGAGTTAGTTAGAAATATAGGTTCACTGCTCGTTCCCCGTAGGTGATAGCATGATAAGAAGTCGGTTCAATATATAGGCTTCATAGCCTATAGGGTAATGGTGCCAGTGGTCAGCCTCATAACGACTTTTTGAAGTTTGGAAAGCTGGTATGTTTACAGGATTCGTCGGATAATGAAACGTAGTACATGATTGGATTAATTGTTTATTATAGTTTTTAAAAAACAAATGTTAAAAACAATCTTTCTCTTTATAAAATATATATTTAAATTCAAACAAAAAATGGCAACTTTTGCCAGTGGTCAGCCTCTTAAATCCAATAATCAGCCTCGATGAACCCAGTATTCAGCCCTTATAACTATTAATAAGCATGAGATCAAAATGAGCATTATTTATTTCAAAATCAACGATATTATTTAGTTCTCTCTTATTATTTATAGCTTAATTATCAAAACAAAAAAAATCTCACCTGACCGAAATATTATTGCAAGCAAACAGTCACAGTACTTATTTGTGTTCTTATTTTTTTGGAATTTAGTCATAAATACATCAATATTTATTTATACGAAAATCAACGAATACATTTTTATATATTATGTCAATATTCCTCTCAGGTTTAATACACGTAACACGAAAGAAAAATAAGTCACTAGCAAATCTACTAATAGTACCTTTTGTAAGAACTATTCCTACAATCAAATAATTACAGTCCTAATCTTCCTATTTTTATATATCTCAACTCTCTTATATATCAACAAAAAAATATATATGATATACTCATATTTATCTAATCACCCGAACTGCTTTCGTATGGCTTCCATGGTGGAAGAGAGTTTTTCTGGAAGATATGTTTATCTTGGCGGAATTTTGAGCTGAAAAATATACAGAATTATTTATTAAAAATTATTTACATAGGTACCTTCTCAATTACCGAAATACAAACTACCTAAATACATTTTATAACTATTTCAGGTAAAACTAAAACCTACCTAAATTGGTACAATCGAAGGCACTGTTAACTGTACATTTCCAAACGAACATAAACCTTGTCGCAACGTATTAAAATACATAAAATACATGCAGTACTTTTTGAGTTTATCCCGGACATACATACAGACAAACAGACAAAAATTCTAACTACTTTTTGGCTTCGGTATCGATTGTAGATCACACCCCAAGTATCCTTTAACAATCATATTCAATGTACAGTTTGGACTTTCCTACCTTTATATTATATGTATAAAAGATATCCCGATAGTGTTATTATAAAATAGGAATAATTGCTCGGTTGTAAGCCTAACAGTGTACATTATATGAAGCGTAACACCGGAACTATTTGCAACCGGACGTTGCGGTGTTAAGTGTCATAGCATTTATTATTGCGCTATTCGCAATATAATTCACTACAATTTTAGAAAGTTTTTTTTTCTGTCTATAAAACTTTCATTTTTTTTCAATTATGGCCAATTTTAATGAAAACTTCATACTTATAACTAGCTGTGCCCCGCGGTGTTATCCGCGGTTTAATGCGTATTTTTGGGGTTCCGTACATAAAGGGTAAAAACGGAAGCCTATTGCTAAAACTTCACTGTTAGTCTGTCCGTCTGCCTGTTACCAGGCTGTATCGCAGGAACCGTGATAGCTAGACAATTGTTTTTTTACAGATTATGTATTTCTATTGCCTCTATAACAACAGATACTAAAAATAGAATAAAACGCGATTTAATGAACACAACAAACGTGATTTTTTGCCTTATTTGATTTTCTGTCTTTAAAACGGCTAAATATTCAATACATAATTTGACGACCTCCGTGGCCGAATGGTTTGTACGCCATGGTGTCGCCGGCTCGAGAGGTCCCGGGTTCGAATCCCGGTGGGGGCAGATGTTCGTGTGATGAATACGTGCATTTGTACTCCAGTCATGGATGTTTAATATGTATTTCTATATAAATATACTTATATATGTACAGTATATGTATTCTATCCGTTACCCTAGTATCCCATAACACAAGCCTAATAGTGCTTACATTGGGGCTAGGCTAATAGGTGTGCGTGTTGGAAATATTTATTTATTTATATTTATTATTACAGAATATTTAGTTGTATACATATTTATTAAAAAATAAATGAATAAAATATTTAAGGGGGGCTCCAGATAGAACACATTTGACTTATTGCTGTTTTTTGCTCCATAGTAGTATAGTGTCTAATGTTGTAAAGATGGTACGGCACTCTTCGTGCGCGAGTCCAACTCGCCCTTTGCCGGTTTTTAAAGTGCCTATATTCCTATGTACTGGTACATACCTAAGCTATAAAAGCACTATCATTCACTCTTACTCCTGATTCCATATCCTGTAATTTGGATTGCAAGATGTTCGGAAATTGCCTGGATTCTCCAGAGATATAATCCGATCTCCCGACTCCCGAAAAATAACAAAATCTCCCGACAGAAGAACATTACGATACACCTTTCGCTTACCCTGTTCCACGAGAATTATTTAAAAAGGGAAGGTACATACATGAGACGTGGGCTCGTGCACAGAACGCACTAACCTACCTTATTCACTTTTCGCTTACAGGAGTTGTTCGGCAAGGGGATGGGGTGAATACATTTCACCAGACAATAACCCTATCATCCCATAATTTTTATATTCTTAGAAATAACAGCCGCTACTGTGACGACTGATCACGTGACCTGTCATCGGGTTTGGCGGGAAACTGCTATGAGAGAGGGGCCGTTTGCGCGGGACTTCACTTTTGCTCGATCCTTTATATTCTTAGAAATAACAGCCGCTACTGTGACGACTGATCACGTGACCTGTCATCGGGTTTGGCGGGAAACTGCTATGAGAGAGGGGCCGTTTGCGCGGGACTTCACTTTTGCTCGAGCTCTCGGAGGCGACGGACGTTCTTGGGATCGATACTTAGGGCTATCTATAATTTCAATTATTTAATTTGTAATTAATTAAAATCATATAGTTTGTGCCATTGTCGTGTTCTTTTTTTTTAAAAACCAATTTCACAAGTATGTAACATACGCGGAATATGCACGTAAGTCATTACTGCGTCTAAAAATAGTTACGGGGCTGTCTGATGAATTAAGAACCGCCATTATAGTACGAGGTATTACCGACCCCCAAGTTAAGGCAGCGGCTACGAATGCAAAACTGCAATCAAAAGATTTGGTCGAGTTTTTGTCTGCTTACGTTAAGCCCAAAATTTATAATATTAAGAATGCTCCCAGTAACAATTCTGTTCGCTCGTCTCAAATAAGGCCTTATCCACGTAAGCGCGATATACCTAAGTTTGAGGGTACAGGTTTTACTTGTGGGAGTAAGGAACATAAGAAGTGGAACTGTCCCAAGAAATTTAAAAATGACTCCTTTATAACCTAGACTCCATTCACTAATACCCCCGCTTCTAGCTCCTTACCGAGTAGGTCTAATTTGCAATGCACGTTCTGTAAGCGGAGCGGGCACGATGTAGATGCATGTTTTGCAAAGCAGCGCTAAATTCAAAATAAAAATGCGAGTAGCGTAAATTTTTGCTTAGAGGCGAATCCGGACAAAATAGCTTAATGCCAGCTGTAATTACAGCGTCAGGTACGGCCGAGTCCCGGTAAGGTAGAGGCACTAGTCAAATCCCTAAAACCCACAAGCGTTAAGGATGTCAGGCAGTTTTTGGGACTCGCGGGCTACTTTCGTAGGTATATCGCGGGCTATGCATCTAAGACTGCTTGTATTTCCAAGCTGCTAAAGAAGGGTGAGCCTTTTTTATGGGGTAGTGAACAGGACGCCTCCCGGGATTACATCATTTCATGTCTGACAAACGAACCGGTCTTAGCAATCTTCGACCCCAAGTTGCCAACTGAGCTTCACACCGATGCCAACCAAACCCAATAGCACTGGGTTCGGTGCGATGCTCCTTCAGGAGCATGAGGGGAAGCGGAAACGGGTTGTTGGTTATTATAGTAGAACCACACAGGACGCTGAACCTCGGTACCATAGTTATGAATTGGAGACCTTTGCAAATGTTCGCGCACTGCAGCATTTCCGTCATTATTTAATCGGCATCGATTTTAAAATAGTGACGGACTGCAATTCATTAAAATTAACAGAACGCAAAAAAGATATATTGCCGAGGGTGGCGCGCTGGTGGGTCTACATGCAAGATTTTAATTTTAAATCAGAGTACAGGAAGGGCTGTCTTATGCAACATGCTGATTTTATGAGCCGACAGCCAGTAGCCGATTCTCATATTCGCAACCCCAATAATTGGGCGAAGACTGCTCAGACCGCGGGTACAGAAATACAAGACCTGATTGCTAAATTAAGGGATGGTCAGTTAGATGGGACGCGATACATAATTAAAAATGAGATTTTGTTCTATAAATATATTGCGACTGGTGAGGAACCGCGATTGTTGTGTTTCATACCTAATACCATGTCATAGGCTTAGTCTACTAAGAGTATTTCACGACGATCATGACCACATAGGATAAAACCACGGATTTGATATTACGCCATTTCTGGTTTCCCGGACTGAGACACTTCGTAAGGAAGTACATTTTACACTGCCTAGTTTGCTTAGTGCATAAGAAGGTACCTAGGGCACCATCTCAACCTATCGAGTCGTGGACGAAACCTGATGTTCCGTTCGATGTAGTGCATACGGATGTTCTAGGACCCCTTCCAGATTCTAACGGGTTCAAATATATTTTAATTGTTGTGGATGCGTTTTCAAAGTACTGTTTCCTTTACTCCCTATACCGGCAAGATGCTGAGGAATTGAAACGTGTTTTCTCTAACGTTGTCTCGTTATTTGGAACCCCTCACACGAGTTGTGACCGGGGTAGAATGTTCGAAAGTACAGCTTTCCAAAACTGGGCGCGCGATTTAGGTTCCTCGGTGCATTTTATTACACCTGAAATGCATCGTGAGAATGGGCAGGTAGAAAGATACTGTCGGACGGTACTAAAATGCTGCGTGTTGAAGTGAGGGCCAAGGGTTCCCAGTAGGCGGATGTTTTATGGAAAGTTCAATTGACATTGAATATTACAAAACACGCAACTACTCAAACATCTGCGTTGCAACTTTTGGTGGGTATTGAGGCCGCTACACCTGTTATCAGGTCGTTGATAAGAGACGTGGCATTACAAAACTCTAATCCTAACCGTGACGCCCTTTTAAGCCTGCGAAGGCAGAGAGCTTCTGAATTGTTGACAGCCTATCAGCAGCGCCAGGACGCTTACGTGAACGAGCGTCGAAGGCAGCCACACCAGTATGCTGTCGGCGACTTTGCTTTCGTGAGCAAGACATCGCAAAGTGCTGGAAAGCTGGACTTCGGCATGCGCGGCCCCTACCGGGTTGTGCGGGCTCTGCCACATCACCGATACGAGCTGGAGTTGCTGGCGGGAGCTTATGGCAAGAAGACCCAGGCAGCCGCCGAGCACATGGTCCGATGGCGAGGAGAGTGGACTCCCGAAACATGCGAAGCCTTTTTCGAAGGTGTTGAGTCCAGGCAGACGCTATGGCTACTTTGGGCCTACGCGTAGGTATACGTTCTTGACACGCAAAGATTGCCTCTGTCAGGTTCTGGCTTTGTCCAGGCAGACACAAACCACGCAAAACGTGCTTTTGTGTATGGGCAGCATGCAAATACGGCCTCTGCTATGTTGGGTGGGTTATTTTTTTTTGACTAGTTTGGCTTTGTCCAGGCAGACACAAACCACGCAAAACGTGCTTTTGTGTATGGGTAGCAAGCAAACATGGCTTCTGCAATATTGGGTTTTTGTATAATTTTACGTTTTGACATGCAAATATAGCCTCTGTCAAAGGGTTCTACTATTTTATGAATAATGGAATCCGGAACCATTGTTCATAAAACTTATTTTGTTTAATTTTATTTTAGTGGCCAAGTACATTACTTACCTATATCTTTTTACATTAAGATTAAAATTTTTAAGATAAAGTTTAAAGTTTCCAGTTAAAGTTAAAATTTTAAGATTATTCATTTATCATTACATCTGTTTCCTCGGGTGTGATCACTTGAGTGCACGCTTGTGGTTGTACCAGGGAGACAGTTTCAATTAATTTTCCATTTGCAACATAAAATCTATTTCAAAGTAATAGATCGAACAAGTGAGCTAATGCCTGATGTATGTTTCAGAGGCAAATGAAACCGACCAGGTGTCTGACCAGGCCGGTGAAGACCTACAATCGGGAGACCAGCCCTCAGTAAGCCAGAGCTGCGCAGAGCGGCTTCCAGCTGTCCAAGGCGATGCAGACCAGCCTTCGACGAGCCGGGGCTGCGTGCAGCAGCTTCATGAATACCAAGATGGTGAAGATGAGGCTTCATAGAGCCAGGGCTGTGAGGAGCAGGAGGAGCAGCTTCTGGAGGACGGTGGCACTGCAGAACCAGCGGTCTAGGACGCCGCATCATCAGGAGAGGCCGTGTTAGAAATAACAGCCGCTACGTCACTGTGACGACTGATCACGTGACCTGTCATCGGGTTTTGCGGGAAACTGCTATGAAAGAGGAGCCGTTTGCGCGGGACTTCACTTATGCTCGAGCTCTCGGAGGCGACGGACGTTCTTGGGATACTTAGGGCTATCTATAATTTCAATTATTTAATTTGTAATTAATTAAAATCATATAGTTTGTGCCATTGCCGTGTTCTTTTTTTTAAAAAAAACAATTTCACTTCTGGTTCATTAGAATATATTATCCAGGTAAAACGCGGACATTATTAAAGGTTTTTGTAACTTATTTATCCCGACATTTCGACCGTACCCTTAGTACGAGTTTTGCAATTACGAAAACTATGTTAATTTTCGTGAGCTCGCACTCGTACTAAGGGTACTGATTTTATTGCTTTCGTTTCAATACAAATAAACAGTGTTTAAATTCTATTATTTAATCATTTGCGTCTTCTTAAATTTTAAGTATATTTGGTTAATTTTCACCAAAATGGACATAGAAACATAATTTACAATTACGAAAACTATGATAAGTTTTCGTGAGCTCAAACTCGTACTAAGGGTACAGGTTACACTAGTCATGGTCACGGAATGGGCTACTGATGGATGCATTGCTGTTACGTTTTCGCTCCTGATGATAAATCCTTCCTCCACCAACACATTATTTTTTTAACTACCCTTACACAAAACACCAACACCCATATTCTTAGTCGTTTCCTCGAAATTTTTTCCACTCGACTCAACCTCATTCGAGGAAATTCGTATGCTTAGACAATAAAAATATCCTTCACTTGAGATATTCCTCACTCGAGTGGAGGTCGAGTCGAGGAATAAACTGTCAAACTCAAGGTAGCTCTCGACGTACTTTAAGGCTTCCTCGAGTGGTGTTTAAGGTGTTTTCAAGTTGTTTTTATCGAGAATTATGTCTGATTTTGAGATTATTGATGATGAACCATATAATCCGGCGCGAAGGTATTTACGTGAAAAAATCAAATCCTTTTGAGGTTTACGACAGTGATTCGTTTCAAAGAAGATTTCGGTTTAGAGAGATACAGTCATACAAGTAATATTTCCTGCTAAGCATTACACTAAATTGTAATCTAGTTTTAGTTGAACCTAGATTCAGCAAATTTACTGCAAGGCGGCTAGAGCTAATGTTGTCAGGTCCGATTTGTTTTAAATCGGTACGTGAGGTCAAAACAATCGGGATTTAGGGTTACAGATCGGGATAGTAAACAAAAAACAGTCTGGGTTTAATTAATTGCGTTTTAAACTACTAGTGCAAGTATAGTATTATATTAATTACCTAAATATATTATGATCAGGTACAAATCGGGACGCATCCCCAGACCCCTGAAAATCGGGACATCCCGCGCAAATCGGGACACCTGGCAACACTAGCCAGAGCCCAGAGTTAGAAAAAAACGGGCATGTGCTGTTCACATACGATAGAAATAAAGCCTACAAAAATGTGAACACCAGGTGTGTTCAAATTAAAATTCAACTCTCTATGTCCAAATTGAATATTTTGTACTTAAATTGTTTCGAAAAATGGATAATAGCTTACAATAAAAGAAAGGGCCTTAGTGTTACACAAATTGTTTGAAGGTTTGACTCAGACCGTACATTCGTTCAAGTGTATACAGTAACACCTATCATGGTTTTGATTAAACATGAATCTTATGAACACTCATCGTTCTGTAGTTAAACCATCCTTACATTATTATTATTACAGATTTCTGTTATGATTATAATCACTTCCCTGCTATATTTAGTTCCATTTTTCATTCGTTTCAATTTATTTATGTAGGTATGTAAGTACCTACCTTAATTACAAAGTAGGTATTAGAGTTAACGGGCATCTGAATATATAAACTGTAATATTAAATGATAGAAATTTGCTAAATACAGTTTTACAACACTTGGATATGGTTCACTGAAATTGCTTCAGTACTTAGGTACTTATGAAGTGCGTGTCCTAATATGAAATATCTAGCCATCCGGTCTAATTTTCAAAGTTCATAAAACTGATAGCACAGTATTGTTTCTATTCATTCGTGTATAATTTCAAGCCGGATAATACTTCAACGTTATTGAAGAAATTAAAAAATGAGTGAATTTCGCCATTTTAAGGTAAATTAAAATGAACTAGTGAATAAAGTGTACCTACCTAGTTACTTTGTGCTATTATAACAGTTATGGTTTGTATTTCTAATCAGGTGATAGTGATTTTATCTGTCATTTGCCTAATGCGGGTGAATGGAGAGAATGAAGAAGAAATCCGGCAAGTGCCTTCAAAGAACTCAACGGAAGCGTCTGCTAATTCCGACCTCGATCGGGCTTTCACCGTCTGGCGCCACTGGAAGCCTGAGAGGCTGTTGAAATTAGGTAATTGTTTGTAACTCGTTCTGTTATCTTGACTTAACTCCTTCTGACCTAAAAAAATATTCGTGTAAGTGTTGGTGCAAGTTGGCATTAGTCTACTTTTATTAACCAACGAAAAAAACGTAGGAGGTTCTCAACACGTTCTCAATTCAACGCGTATGATGTGTAACATCTTTCCTCTCGCTTTCCTGCAATTTGAGGGAGTGATTTCGTGAAAAAGGAAGTCGCGAAAGCGCGCGCTATTTGATTTGATTTTAGAACTAGTGTTCAAATGGCTTATTCCTTTTGTAGTAGGTTTTTTTTTAATAATATAAGGTGAGGTACGCGACTTCTGTAAGGCTGGCTGTTTTTTTTAATGAATTTATTTTTTTATTTTATTTATACCTACATATTTATTAAAGTCTCAGTAAAACATCAAAAAAATATTCTATTCGAAATGGCCACCTTTGGCTTTTATATAGGCCTTTAATCTGTTTGGCCACGAATCTATGGATTTACGCACTGTTTCAAAAAATATTTCGAAACTGCTTGCTCCAAAGATTTTTTAAGAGACTCAATGTCACCGTATCGTTTAGAGCAGGCCATGTCCTCTAAAATTGACCATAATTTGAAGTCTAAAGGGTTGAGGTCTGGGCTAGATGAGGGCCAGTCTTCAGCTCTTATAAAGTCCGGAACGTTAGTATCAAGCCAAGCTTGGGTAGTTCGTGCCTTTTGATCAGGTGCAGAATCATGCTGGAAAGGCAACGGTATATTTTTAAAAAGTGTATTGCTGAGAGATTTCACAACATCATCCAAGACTATCTTGATACACTTTGGCGGAAGTTTTCACTCCTTTTTCACAAAAATGTAGTTTTGTGACTCCTTAATAAAACACGCCCCACCAAACCATCACTAACGCAGGATGCTGACCACGTTGTACCTTTACGACCACTTGAGCAACTTCTTTAGAACTGTGAGCGTACACTTTATCATTGTGCTTATTGTAGTGTTCTTCAATCGTGAAATGTTTTCCATCAGTAAAGAGGATATCTCTGTATCGCGACAGAAGGACACCCCATTCCATATTGTAATTTGATAATGGACACCACGATAGACACGAATAAAATATGTAAAACAGCGTAAAATCGAAAGAAGTTTTTAAAATAATTTACGTGTTCCAAATACAAAATAATTAAAAAGTTGAAAAAAAGAAAAGTTTTTATTTAACAGTATTTATGGCCAGACTAGTTATCTAATATATAAAATTCTCGTGTCGCGGTGTTTGTGGTTAAACTCCTCCGAAACGGCTGTCCCGATTATCATGAAATTTTGTGTGCATATTGGGTAGGTCTGAGAATCGGACAACATTTATTTTTCATCCCCCTAAATGTTAAGGGTAATCCACCCCTAAATTTTATTTTTTCAATTTTAGATTTTTTTTTATTTTTTAATGATACATCCTACAAAAATACATCCAATCCTAAATTTTCACCTTTCTACCACCAACCCCTATTTTTTTATGGCGGTACGAAGTTCGCTGGGACAGCTAGTAATGTTATATATTTGTGTGTTTTTTATGTATGACCACGCATAACTTTTTACAGAGTAGTCCGATTTTCATATATTTTTTTTATTAGAAAGGGTATACCCTGAAGCTAGTCCTATCCTATATGAATATGGAAAAAATCTAACCCTAAAGGTATGAAAACAGGGAATTATTGATTACTCACTGATTGTAATCCATGACCACACGTAAATAAATATTTCCAAAACTCACACCAATTTATTAGCCTACCTAGAATTAACACACAAACATCTGCCCCTACCGCGCTTCGAACCCGGGACCTCTCGAGTAAGTAACACCTTGAAACCCGGCGTACAAACCACTCGGCCACGGAGGTCGTCAAACGAGCTATACATCACAGTTGGTCTCACATAAATTTGAAAAAAAATACTACTGTAAGAGTGGGAAAATAGGGTGATTGTTCACTCACAGACTTTGATTCCTAGTTGCATATTACAGAAATTATACCTACTAAAAATGTTAAATAAAACCTTTTTAACAAAAATCTTTAACCGCCAAAGAGTAACAAATAATAAACATGTTTTATCTTTAGTCAAATTAATATTTGGAGGCGGTGCCATGTAGGTCTGATTGATCCGAGTTCCCTTTTGTTACTTGGGTTGGCCTGGCACCGACTCTAAGTATTAATATGACTAAAGTAAAAAAGGTTTATTATATTTTACTTTTCGGTCGTTTAATTTTCGTGTTAAAGTTTTTATTCTGTGCTCTTATTTAGACGAAACCATTATTGCTCACTACAATAGTTCACATCTTGACTCCGAACCAGTTTGCAAAGTTATCAAACTTGATAAAATTATGTTGCTTTCCTACATGTAACATTTTTTTTCTGTTTTAGGTCGACTTCTTAATGAGTTAATACGCCCTTCAGATTCTGACTCACTTGAGAGTGTGATTGATAAGCATCACGCTGTTATTCAAGAGCGCCACAGTCAACAAAGACGTAAACTGAAAAACAAAATTAAAATTCTTTTTAAAGTACACCAATTTGAAACTTAAATGAGTGTTTTCTTTTAGATTTATGTTTATAAGAAAATATGTAAGTAGTAGTTAGCTTTTTCTATCTTTTACCCTGTGCTGTGCGCCGCAACTACTTATGACAATTATTAAAAAATCGATGCTGCTTACCGTTATAGTTTAAAAATCAAATTGATTAACCCTGCGGCCTGCTAAGTTCTATTAACTCATCCGTCCGTTTTTTCGAGTAAAATAGTGATTTAGCGTGCTGTAATCCTGGTTGGTTTAACACTATTTTTTCGATTCACCAAGAAGGTCGTCCTTAAAAATTTGCATTTAATGTTAGTGTTTGAGTCTCTCAACTCAAAGGTATCTTTAAATAATATTTATGCTTTAATTTTCGAATACTTGTCTCATACGTAGGATAGTCTCTTTGATTAATTTGACGTGTTACTCATAGATGAATGATTGGTCTCGCTTCAGTCGATTGAAGCGAGACCAATCATGTATCTATGGTGGTCAAGAAGCTTATGGTGGTACTATTATTTGACATTTGGCAGGCGATTTTGACAATTATTATTTTGAAATGTTTTCTTTAATAGCATCAGCTGTTTAGATTTGCTAGCAGTTAGAGCTATTTAAACCTTGCAGAGGCTTTGATGAGGTGATGTATTACGTTGATTCACAAAGGGCTCTCACAAGACGCGAAAGTTCCCTACTTACATCACGGGGGACAGTCGGTGATGACAAAACCGAGTACGACGTATTATCACTAGCTCCTCCTCAATTGATCTTTCCTCTCGCGAGCGAATCGGTAGTATCAGATGTTGTCCGACCAAAAGGTTCCATTAGGAACGAACTTATTACTATGATGTTTGAGTCTATGTTGGACTGTATTGTGGAATCTTGGACAGTCATCGTACCACCAAAATTAGAAGGAGCCAATCAAATGCAATTTGAGAAAACCCCGAGTGAACTTACTTACACCGGTAGAAAGAAAGAAAGGAAAAGTATTGGTATGAAAAACATTTAATTTACCTATGTATTCGATATTGAATTAATTACTTACCTATGACTTTGTCAAAGTGATACCAACCAATTAATTTTATTTGTACTAATGTTTTTAGTGAAACCTCAGAAATCATCAAGACGATCTAAAGTTGAATCTTCTGACGTGGCTCAGGTAAATAGGTATACTTATATAAATATCTGTTTAAAGCCAATGATCATAACGATTTCCTATTGAAGTCTTATTCAATGAAATTTTAAATAGCAGATTTTCAACGACACCCCAAATGTAAACTACATACATTCATTTTATAGCCATAGAAAAGTTCCAACATCATCAACACCAGTCTACACTGCTAGGGCACAGATCATTCCTACAGATGGGTTAGGGATATTGCCACCCATGCGTGATCTACCACCCAAACCCAATGCCGGTTGGTTGGTGTTAACTTCTGCTGTTGCAACTGAGACCAACTGAAACACGGAGCAGCTCGAGATAATAAGTTTTGGCCCCTATCATATTAACAAATGTTGCAAATATATGAAGTTAAGGAACTATTTTGCTCTGACAGTGCATCTACATTTACATACTTTCAATTTGACTTAAAATGCAAATTAAAAACATTTTTATAATGGCCATAACTTATTAATGGTGGCAGACACAGCAGACACACACACTCTTTTTCAACAACAACCTAATTGTTGTTATATTTTTATTTTTTAATAAATATTGCTCGGCCTCGTTGTCGATGTACCACCCCTCGAATAAAATACTTAAGAATAATGATAAGACTGTAGTTCTCTATAATATGAATTACTAGCGAGTGCGCCGGACTTCGTCATCCTCGTTTTCACCCTCCTACAAAGGATGTTTTTTGGGATAAAAGTTATACAATGTTTCTCAAACTCTCTCTATGTTATTTCATTTTCTCATTTATGGCTAGTTCTCTAAACGGGAAAAAATGCGTGTTTTGTCTTCATGGAGAAACTAGGTTCCTTAAATCTTCATTTACCTTACATATAAAGTAGCAGATATTTATGGCTGAGACATTGGAAGATCTTGGAGATTTCAGTAGTGCTTCCCGAAGAGTGGGTCTTAAGATGAACATGGATAAGACGAAAATCATGGCGAATGCCCATGTAGTCCATTCCAGTTAAAATTGCGAATACTACTACTACACTCGAAGTTGTTGACCACTTCCTGGGTCAAGAAGTCTAGTTAGGTAAGTCCAACTTCAAAAAAGAGATCTCTCGTCAACTCCAGCTCAGATGAGCAGCGTTCGGGAAATAAAAGTGACTCATTTTTTTGCTGCACTATTCGCAAGTGGAATTCTTTGCCAGCGCACGTGTATTCCTACAATCTGGGGTCCTTTAAAAGAGAAGTGAACAAGCATTTCTGCAGGCCCACAAGGTGAGGATGGTTGGTGTGGGAGTTTATAACTGCTGCACCAGCTATCTTAGCGTCTGGACTTTGCCATCACTTAAAATCAAGTGGGATCGAGTCATTTGCCTACCTAGCTAATAAAAATACGTATAATCTCCACGTCCCATCTACTTCAATGTCTCAAGACAAAACCATTTGACCAATATGTGTAACCAGGAATGACCTGTGGAAGCGAAACGTAGCCGTTTACCACGGGTCTCATAAGAATGTTCAAAGTCACGCAGCGAACAGTGGTGAGAACGATACTGGTATCACTACACGATAGAATCAGAACTGATGAAAATCCGTAGGAGAACCAAAATAACCAATATTTCGCTAGCTCAACGGATTGCTTTGCTGAAGTAGCAATAGATGGGACACGTAGATTGCAATTGGGGTAGAAAGATTCTTGAATGGCGACCACGCACCGGACGACGCGACGCTTAGTGGGCAGGCTCCCCGCGAGATGGACCGACGTAGATTGTCGGTAAAGATCGCAGGAAACCGCTGGATGCGAGTGGTGCCGGACTGATCAGTAAGCGTCTTACGATATGATGATGAAGAAAAGCTTCTTACGATATGTTGATGATGAAGAGTAGCATGATGGGGCAGCCTCGCGAACTGGTTAGGAACGTTCGGGCCCTGGACTGTGCCACGGGCGGCCAGTGGGTCAACCGTTTCTACGAGACTCTCTTACCGGCGAGTCGATGCAATCCTCTAGGCATCGATTCGAATGATGCCTCCCCCTAGACTGAGTCTGTCTCGGCAACGCCCACTCGAGTTCTGGTTTTACGCTGGCTCACCCCGAAACCCGCTATATATATATATATATATATAGGGTGAAATTCAATGTTTCTATGAAACTTCGTGAGATTGTTGGGTTATGTGTATAGAGTATGCCTGTCTTTTTTCGGATTTTTTTGAAGTATATTTTTTTCATGTATTTATTTATAATTTGTGTATTTTTATGTCCTTTCCTCGTTTTGAGTAGTTATTCATTTTAAACAAACAAACTTACATATCCAGTGAAAAACAACTAATAAATAAGCACTTCTAAAAAACGGAAAAACATTGAAATTCCACTCGTCAACGACCGACCGCGCCCGCCAGCCGTTGAGTGAGTAGATACCTAACTCTACACAGAGCTCAGCTGACTCGTCAACGACCGACCGCGCCCGCCAGCCGTTGAGTGAGTAGATACCTAACTCTACACAGAGCTCAGCTGACTCGTTTGATTCCACACAATACAATAAAATCGTCTTAGATGCCTTTATTGAAATTGAAATAATAAGCACAAATGTCATCTTCTCTTAAGCAGAGAAAAACTTTAAAAGTTAATAATAATTTTGTCACGTTTGGAAATAGGCAAATGTTAAACAAAAAGAAATACTTATTGCTTAATACTTGGGTCAGAATGAAATTTATAACCAGGTATTCAAAAGTACTTACGAGACCGGCGATGTAGGTAGGTACAACGAGGAACGAGGAACATATTCATTTTTTTCACTAGAACTTTTTATCAAATCAATCACACTGGTAGTACACAATTAGTTGTTTCTAATCAAAAAGTATTTACACTAGCAATAAAAAGAGACTTAAATTATTATCTGCAAAATTGTTGCTCTAAACCACCATTTTGCTGCAAACAAAGGTAGGCATGTTTGCGGACGTGTCTTTTCACCTTTTTTAAAGTGTCCCTATCACTACTCACTGCACAAAATGCAACTTCTATGGTTTGGGGACTCAATCGTAAACCAAACCTACTTCGTCACACTCGCGATAGCAGTACACCATCTCTAAATATTCTTGGTTTGCATACCGAGGCATAATGAAATTATCACAGTGTATGTCACCAAGTCAAAAGATGCGCACGATCACGCGCGATTTATACTTGCGACTGCGTTTTCCATGCAATCAAAGCAAACGTCCGCGTGCGGGGAAGAGGGGAGGTGAGCGGAATTCACATCATCAAAGACGCCGCAACCGGCGCTAGTTGCCAGCGTGCGGCGCACCGCCCGCCCGTGCTTGCCGCAAAACAACATATTATTATGTGTGTGTGTGTATGTGTGACTGTGGCTGTGATTAAATGTGTTCGGAATTTCATGACGTGGGCAAATCAGACACGAAGAGTTCCTTCCTTCACTAAGCTCGTAAGTTATACCGATTTGCTCTTAATTTTAAGATTTAAGATTTATTTTATTGATTAATTACCTGTGCTTTAAATAATATTCAAAGGTATTGTGTATCAGTGAATAAATAATTATAATATAGCATCTAAGACTATTTTATTGTATTGTTTTTAAATAGTGTGGATCAAAGCGGAGAGTAGGTAAGCGCCGAGTCATCTGTGCGTGTAATAGGTACCTACAGGCGGCCGCCGGTCGTCGCCCCGACCGGCGCTGATCTCGACTGGAGGCATAATGAAGGCATTCATTAAGTTTCCGTTTTTTTAGTAGTGCTTATTTTAAGTTGCTTTATAACTTCTATGTAGACGTGTTTAAAATGAATAATTACTCATAAGGAAGAAATGACAAAAAAATAACCAAATAAAAAATTAAAAAACGAAAAAAATTATTTTAAAAAATCCGAAAAAAATCAGACATACTCTATACACGTAACCCATCAATCTCACGAAGTTTCATAGAAACATTCAATTTCACCCTGTATATATATAGCGGGTTTCTAATAATTTTTTCTAGTTCATTTACGGGTATATTTGAATAATAATATTATTTAAATTAATGGTTTTTCTATAATTTATAATAGTATTTGATTCATCATTTCATCATTTATTGATCGCTCTGGTCACCATAATTTCAAACATATATATCTCGTAAACCGTTTGCATAAAATGAGAGACAATAAGAAAAAACACATTCTCACACGATTTCTTATTTGCAAAAATAACTTAATTATTAATAAACAAAAAGCACCAGAGCGATCAACAGAATAACGTTATTTTGGAGTAGAAGCCTTATAATATATTTGATATTTCCTTCAACGGGATGCACTGCTGTATTCTTTTAATCCGTGCCCCTAACCTCACTATGGTAGATAGACCCAATGCAGCAGATATGGTGGTCGTCGCCAGATGAGCGTGCCATAATAAAATTCCGAAATGGTAATATTTATGAAGGATCCATATCAATGAAATGTATGCACGGGCACGGTCGCTTCCAGTGGGCAAATGGGACTGTATATTTGGTAAGCAAAATTATTATTTACCTCTTTGCTTCTCTAACATTTTTTTTGGCCAGCGTTTTACTTTCATTATTAACTAGTAGGTATGTACTGTAACTTGATCAACGTTTGCGGCTGGTTCTATGGTCCTTCTAGTCATCTTTTAGACTGCAGAAAGTTAAAATTTCAGTTTAATTTCAAGGCACTAACTCCAACCGATGTTTAAAGGCACACTTTCTTTGTACTTAGATATTTTGGATGTCTTTTGTGGTGCAATATGCAAGTGCAGGTAAAGCCGTAAGTATATAAAGTCCTTGTGATTTAAATTGATTTAACTATTGTCTCTTTAAAGGGTGATTTTAAGGACAATAAGATTTCTGGAAAAGGTATGATTCAATGGAAAGATGATTCTTGGTATGAAGGTGACTTTGTTGGTAATATCCGACATGGACGGGGGCTCTACGTAGATTCGAGAAATCAACGGTGCTATGCTGGAGGTTGGTTCAATGGTACAAAACATGGAGAAGGAGTCATACATTTTTCTAAATCTTTTAAAAACTCCTACGATGGACATTGGGATCATGTAAGTAGGTTTATAATGCTTAACTAAAAATATGTATAATGGAGCCCTTTGGTATTGTTTGGATCGAAATCAATAACTGGAAATAGTGTAAAATGTTGTCATAGCCCATAAGAGCCGAATCTGGATTGGTTTCTAGGCGCGGTAAAACAGTTAACCCTCCCCTGCTCTCCAAATATTAATTTGGACGGCAACTGAATTACCCATAAAGGTAGATAATGTTGTGCTATGTTTCTGTTATTATTTTTTTTGCATTAAGGTAATGTCATTTCCGCTCCCAGCTCAGGCAAGTTATTACTTATTTCAGAAAAGTTAAATATAAAATACTTACCTGAGGCATAATTGTTTAATTTTTGCCTTCCGCAATCCTGTTTATTTCATGATTGGGAAGCAGCTATTGTTATTTCATATTGACTGTTTTACTTTAGCCTTATAGGTAAAATCGAAATTAAAAGTAAGACATGTAGCCTCCAGGTTCATAATAATAACCTACATTAATTCAATATCTAGAACGTACGTGATGGATTTGGGTCTCGCGAATACTCTCATCAGAGTGGATATAAAGGAGAATGGGATCAATACGTAAGAGAAGGAAATGGCATAATGATTTGGCCAAATCATGACGTAAGTCCTTCTTATCAGTATCGAAATAAGTGATAAATTTCATAAAATATAACATTAACATAGACGCAGGTCTTGTAGAGTGTTCGGATTGTGATCGTGGAAGTTAAGTAACTTTCGCAATGGTCGGTCGATGGATGGCAGATTGTCCTTAGGAAGTCGCGTTACGCCGCTGGTCCCGACTGATCTGCAATCATTAGCACCCAGCAGTCCACCGTGGTGGTCATGTCATGACCCACTCTCCGTATTCCATTAATTGGAAAGGTCTGTGGCCCAATAGTGGGGACATTAATAGGCTGGTGATGATGATTATCATATTTATTTATACCTAACTAGCTGACCCAGCGAACTTCGTACCGCCCTAAAAAAATAGGGGTTGTCCAGCGGACAAAATTGTGAATCTAAACCATTCTCAGATCCCCTTGAACACACACAAAAAATTTCATCAAAATCGGTCCAGTCGTTTAAGAGAAGTTCAGTGACATACACACTCACAGAAGAATTATATATATTAAGATAAGTACCTTGACTTTTTGACTGACTTATTGTAACTTGATTTTATTCAGTTTTACAGCGGTCAATGGAAAAACGGTGTAATGTCCGGGTATGGTATTTACATATGGGATGCCTATTATAATAATTCGCTGGCATTGCCTTCCGTATGTGCATATCGAGGAAACTGGCTGAAAGGTCAACGCAGTGGGTACGGTATTTTAAATTTGGGTTTAGGTATGGGTTCTTACTACAAAGGTGAATTCAAGAATAATAATAAACATGGCGTAGGGCAATTTGTTACTAATAATGGAATGATACTTCAAAATAAGCAATTATTTATCGATGATAACTTCGGAACTATGAAATCGGATGAAGACTTTTGTAATTCTAATGAAAGCAAACAAATATCTTTAGACGATCCATACAAGTTTGATATCTGCGACAATTCCGTAGGATATTATTTCCATGTAGAGGATGCACTAAGAAACATTGACAAACAGATAGAAGTTCGGGAAAATATGATCAGTGATTATATAAAAAATAACAAACTAACTGACGCTGATCTTAATATGGCCATGCGCAAAGATGCCATTCGTCAAGGTGAACCTAGCTCAGTTATGAATATTGATGGTTTAATAGACTTTGAAGAAGATTCGTTACGAAAAGCAATAAGATGTTACGAAATAGACTTGAAAAAAATTTATTATCAGTATGCTACAGTTTGCAATACTGAGGAGATTCAATTTACACCTGTACTCATACGTTTGTTTCTGTGGCAGTTCTATTATGATTGTAACATTCACGAAAAAGGCTTAACGCTTATAGATATCGACAAAATGTTTCATCGCAATCTGGAATGGTTATCAAAATCAGCACACAATCCTTTTGAGAAAATTTACTTTTGGCAATTTCTACATAGTCTTATATCAATAGCAAGCAAACTTTATGCTAAAAGAGAATTACCAGGGCCAAAACCAGACACGATCTTAGCGAGCGGCTTTAGATCTTTTATGGAAAGAGACATATTGCCTAACATTGGTCGACGAAAAGGTAATTCAAAGCGACTAGAAATTCATTTAACTACTAAAAATTTACTGTAAAAAGTGTAGCAAAGAAGCTTATGCCTTGTCTGATGGTAATGGTAAGCGGAAATCATAGCTTATGATCGCTTGCGTTGCCTACCTACCTTAACCCTATTTATTTATTTAAACTTTATTGCAAAATTACACAGCAAATGGCGGACATAATTCCATAAGGCATTCTCTACCAGTCGACCAGTAAGAGCGTAAGAAAAAAACTAATATGACGGGGGCGCAATAAAGACAAATTTAAGATAAACCTATGATACAAATACTTTTAACAGAATACATACATATTATACACACTTATATACATACATATACACACTTACATATTATACACATATATATAAATACATATACACACATACATATATAGAATACATACATAAGTACACGATTATATCAGTCAAACATGAGAACGCTGTTTATTTAATGCTATTGAGATAGTGCTCACGAACCAATCCCTTAAATGCAAGTTTGTTAGGAGCTTTACGTATATTGGAGCGCAAGTCATTCCAGAGACGTACAGCCGTGACAGTGAAAGAGTAGGAGACGAAGCCAGAAGAATGGACGGGAGTATACAGAAGGAGATTGTCCGTTGAACGGAGAACACGGTCATGAGAATCACTCAGAAACCTAAATCTGCTTTTTAGGTAAACCGGTGTATGTGGATCGAAGAGAGGATTAAAAAGGGCACAAACAACTCTGAGGTTCCTACGCTCACGAATAGGAAGCCAGTTGAGCTGATGACGAAAATGTGAAATATGGTCGTATTTACATAAGCCATATATGAAGCGGATGCAGTTATTGAAAAGGCGATCCAACTTATTCAAAAGATTTTCATTAATATCGGGATAACATATATGTCGGCGTAATCGATGATAGGAAGAATGAGAGATTGAACAAGGACAATCTTGGTACGAGTGGGCAGAAAGAACTTAAATCTGTAAAGAGATCTTAGAGAATTGGTCACCCTATGCGAGACGAAATAGACATGGTCTATCCAGGAAAGTATTTCGTCGACCATCAAACCCAAGTCCTTTACTAGAGCCGAGAAAGGAATAGTAACACCGTCAAAGAATATTGAATTAACCTGAGTAAAGTCAATTTGCGACAGTAGACGTGAACTGCCAACAATGATCGCTTGACACTTGTTTGAATTGACTGAGATACCAAAATTAGCCGACCAGTCTCTGATCACACTGAGATTATGATTTAAAACTGCGACAGCCTCATTATAATGAAAGTTATCAGTACTTGCATATAGTTGTAAATCATCAGCATACAAATGGTAAGAGGAAGTAAGAAGTTCTGTAAGAGTATTAATGAAAAGGGAAAAAAGCGAAGGAGAAAGAATTCCGCCTTGTGGAACACCGGCAGTCAGCTCGCGCCAACTAGATAACTCCTGATCGAAGCGAACAGCCTGCCAGCGATCACGAAGATAAGAAGTGAACCACTTCTGCACTGAGGATGAGAATCCTAGTCGAGAAAGGACAGCTATGAGAATATCATGATCAACAGCATTAAAAGCGTTTGAAAAATCAATTAAAATTAACAGTGTCAGATGAGAATTTTTCTGGCCATCCCGGACATCTTCAAGGATTTTGGTGAGAGCAGTAGTAGTACTATGGCCGGGACGAAAACCAGATTGAAAGGGCAAAGAAGTTTATTAGAATTAATGTATGAAGTGAGTTGTTTGTGGACTGCAGCTTCAATGATCTTAGATAAAAATGGAAGAATAGAGATAGGCCTATATTGACTAAGGGAAACGGGACTATTATTTTTAGGTAGTGGGAGAGTTAAGGCCTTATGCCAGAGATCAGGAAAGGAAAAAGATGTTAGTGAGAAATTAAAAATATGAGTCAGAACAGGAAGTACAGAATCTAGTATTGAGATGATCATTGTACGACTTATATTAGCGCAGCCTACAGCGTTAGATTTTATGGATAGAATTATCTTTCGGATTTCATCCTCAGTTATGAAACTAGAACAGAATTGTGAAGTTGTTGAGGGAACCTTGGAAGAAAGAACAGAGATAGTGGAGAGTTTGACATTGGGAAGAACAGGTTTTATAGAAGTGAAGTGTTTATTTAGCTCATTTAACGGAAAAGAAGGCTTATGACGAAGTTGTGATTTTCCAATGCCGAGAGTACGTAGAAACTTCCAGGTATCCGCAGGAGAAGATTCCAGGATATTCTTATGAATGTAATGTAATGCATACTAGGTAATAACCCTATTACCTAGTATGTCCAGATAACTCGATTTACGCGCGCGACTCACACGTGTTTTTAACGTTCATAGATCCGTGTTCTAATGAATTATTCTTGCTTAGCCTTATGATCGCGTCATGAAGTACGGAACGCGTGAAAATCGCGTCATCTGGATCTGGAGAACTTCATTCAAGGACAGCAACACAACACCACCCAAACGAACGTATTATTTCACTGTCTTGTTCTTGTACACATTGTAAGGGGGAGGTAAGGTACTTCCCGAGACTGCCAAATGATTCGCCAATTGATTAGCTTGTATTTAAGTAATTTGGAAAGTTACTAAGCTGTATACGTTGAGAGCGTATTATATATTTAAAGAAGTCCTAGAAAGTACAATTGATAAGCGAGATGAATGAATGTAAGTGTTTTAAATGGGCTAATAGGGCCGTGGTAGCATAATGGTCAGTGCATTCGCCCGGATTGCGAAGGGTGCGGGTTCGAGTCCCGTCCGCTGCCTGGTCCGCGTGGATTTTTTTTTCTAGTAAGCTTTTCTTTAGATTTAAACATCTAGCAGTTAAATGCTTAAAAAATAAATAAAAACATAACTATAATTGCTATTTCTTCTTTCAAATGTTTAATACTTGAAAAAGTAATCATTTGACATTGTGGGTTACCTACAATGCGAAGAGATGGCGCTGCCTTGCAGCTTAAGGCTAGGAAAATTTCGACGCGGCTAATAGGGCCGTGGTAGCATAATGGTCAGTGCATTCGCCCGGATTGCGAAGGGTGCGGGTTCGAGTCCCGTCCGCTGCCTGGTCCGCGTGGATTTTTTTTAGTAAACTTTTCTTAAGATACATTGTTTTAAACTTTCATGGTCACTAACATTATAGCAATTAACGGGATTGTTACCATGTACCTTGTTTTTATGAGCCTCCGATATTTCGGCACTGTTGCAAGCGCCATGATCACGGAGTAACTGAAGTAATTGCGGGTAGATGTTATTGGCAGACATATCGGTCTACCCTCTGACGTCGTCTTTTACTGCGCTCGATACCCCTACCATTGGTCACATTTTCACTATTCACTCGCACCTGTTCCCGACACACAATGCTCACAGTATCAGATCGCGGAACGACACTTTTTTGATTTTTGCGGTTTTTGCACATACGAACCACTGGATTATAGACACTTGACAATTTAAACCCATCCTCACGATTGAAATATTTGTGTTTGGTTATTTCAATCGCTTCCCTGACCAATCTTGGTATGTAGTGGCGTTCTGTCGAGATGATTTGTGGATTATGGAGCTCAATCCAGTGATTAGGACCCGAATCGATTTTCTTAAGATTTAAACATCTAGCAGTTAAATGCTTAAAAAATAAATAAAAACAAAACCGATACTTTTAATATCTCTATTTTAAAATCACGTTCGCTAACGATTCCCGATTCCCCTTCATAAATCTGATTCAAACGAATTTAGACAAAAAGTAAACAATTAGGTAGGTAAGTCTGAACATAGACAGTTTAGTGTTGGGGATTCATAGAGCCTTATCAAAATCAATTGCACAATTGAATGTACATATTCTTAGAAATTGTAAAAATCTATAAGGCTTTATTTGTAACATTAAGATCTTTTATCGGCATTACTCAAAAACGACCTCTGACTAAATCTAAAGAAAATATAACTAGAAAAAATTCCACGCGGACCAGGCAGCAGACGGGACTCGAACCCGCACCCTTCGCAATCCGGGCGAATGCACTGACCAATTATGCTACCGCGGCCCTCACGGACCGCGTCGAAATTCTTTCTAGCTATTCTTAAGCTGCAAGGCAGCGCCATCTCTTCGCTTTATAGGTAAACCCACAATGTCAAATGAATACTTTTACAAGTATTAAACATTTGAAAGAAGAAATAGCAATTATAATTATAATTTTTATTATTTTTTAAAGCATGTAACTGCTTGATGTTTAAATCTAAAGAAAATATAACTAGAAAAAATTCCACGCGGACCAGGCAGCAGACGGGACTCGAACCCGCACCCTTCGCAATCCGGGCGAATGCACTGACCAATTATGCTACCGCGGCCCTCACGGACCGCGTCGAAATTCTTTCTAGCTATTCTTAAGCTGCAAGGCAGCGCCATCTCTTCGCATTATAGGTAAACCCACAATGTCAAATGAATACTTTTACAAGTATTAAACATTTGAAAGAACAAATAGCAATTATAGTTATAATTTTTATTATTTTTTAAAGCATGTAACTGCTTGATGTTTAAATCTAAAGAAAATATAACTAGAAAAAATTCCACACGGACCAGGCAGCAGACGGGACTCGAACCCGCACCCTTCGCAATCCGGGCGAATGCACTGACCAATTATGCTACCGCGGCCCTCACGGACCGCGTCGAAATTCTTTCTAGCTATTCTTAAGCTGCAAGGCAGCGCCATCTCTTCGCATTATAGGTAAACCCACAATGTCAAATGAATACTTTTACAAGTATTAAACATTTGAAAGAAGAAATAGCAATTATAGTTATAATTTTGGTCAGTGCATTCGCCCGGATTGCGAAGGGTGCGGGTTCGAGTCCCGTCTGCTGCCTGGTCCGCGTGGAATTTTTTCTAGTTATATTTTCTTTAGATTTAAACATCAAGCAGTTACATGCTTTAAAAAATAATAAAAATTATAACTATAATTGCTATATCTTCTTTCAAATGTTTAATACTTGTAAAAGTATTCATTTGACATTGTGGGTTTACCTATAATGCGAAGAGATGGCGCTGCCTTGCAGCTTAAGAATAGCTAGAAAGAATTTCGACGCGGTCCGTGAGGGCCGCGGTAGCATAATTGGTCAGTGCATTCGCCCAGATTGCGAAGGGTGCGGGTTCGAGTCCCGTCTGCTGCCTGGTCCGCGTGGAATTTTTTCTAGTTATATTTTCTTTAGATTTAAACATCAAGCAGTTACATGCTTTAAAAAATAATAAAAATTATAACTATAATTGCTATTTCTTCTTTCAAATGTTTAATACTTGTAAAAGTATTCATTTGACATTGTGGGTTTACCTATAATGCGAAGAGATGGCGCTGCCTTGCAGCTTAAGAATAGCTAGAAAGAATTTCGACGCGGTCCGTGAGGGCCGCGGTAGCATAATTGGTCAGTGCATTCGCCCGGATTGCGAAGGGTGCGGGTTCGAGTCCCGTCTGCTGCCTGGTCCGCGTGGAATTTTTTCTAGTTATATTTTCTTTAGATTTAAACATCAAGCAGTTACATGCTTTAAAAAATAATAAAAATTATAACTATAATTGCTATTTCTTCTTTCAAATGTTTAATACTTGTAAAAGTATTCATTTGACATTGTGGGTTTACCTATAATGCGAAGAGATGGCGCTGCCTTGCAGCTTAAGAATAGCTAGAAAGAATTTCGACGCGGTCCGTGAGGGCCGCGGTAGCATAATTGGTCAGTGCATTCGCCCGGATTGCGAAGGGTGCGGGTTCGAGTCCCGTCTGCTGCCTGGTCCGCGTGGAATTTTTTCTAGTTATATTTTCTATAGATTTAAACATCAAGCAGTTACATGCTTTAAAAAATAATAAAAATTATGACCTCTGACTAATTTAAAGATTTATAAATAGTTCGTATAAAACTTGAATCCATATGGTGGTTGAGAGTTCCTATGGGCAGGTATAATCTACGCCATAATCTGTTGAAAGTAAGGTTAGAGTAATTCGATACTCAGTCTTCCGGAAGGTTTTCATCCTCCTGAAAGGCAGAACGCCGAAAGCATGGAAAATAAGTGAGGTAGTCCTGCTCTTCAAAAAGGTGGCAAGACTTTCTTGAGGAACTATCTACTAAATCTTAATTCTGAGCCATTTTTATGCTGTTCTGGAGAGTCAATGCGAATCGTCTCGCGCACAGTTTTGAAGACTTCCAATCCCCGAACAAGCCGGGTTTCAAATTTGCTGCGGGTCTTCATTCCCTAACACACGCACGCACATACGAGTACACATATACATCGACAAGTATTAATAGATGTAAATTTTGATATTTTTAGTGTTTATTGTTAAGTGCTAGTCACCATGTTCGAGATAGGGCGCTAATAACTGCGACACAGTCTAATGACTAATGTAGTTATTAACGTTTCACAATGTTCTGTACCCGTATAACAAGTTTGAGCTCACGAAAACTATCATAGTTTTCGTAATTGTAAATGTAAATTATGTTTCTATGTCCATTTTGGTCAAAAGTAACCAAATATACTTATAATTCAAGAAGAAGCAAATGCTTTAATGATAGAATTGAAATACTGTTTATTTGTATTGAAACGAAAACAATTAAATCAGTACCCTTAGTATGAATGCGAGCTCACGAAAACTATCATAGTTTTCGTAATTGTAAAACTTGTACTAAGGGTACTTTACTAGCTATTTAATTGCAAATAAACATTTTTTTTATTATTATAGATTAGCTTACTTAGGAATAAGTAAGTATATCTTTCTACGTATTTACAAACGCAGGTCGCCTGGTCGATGTGTATGGACAATTCCTACCACTAAAGGGACTGTATGCACTCTACCGCAGTCTTGGCGAGCCTCACTCAGTGCGCGACTTCCTGTGCGCCGTGCGAAGACCGCCGCATGACACTGACAAACCACAACCATCGCTTGTAGACGCTCCTGGCGATAATCTTCCAATCGGACGGAACGCGTACATACTTGGTGATAGGATGATTTTCGTAGCCAGTAAGGATTGTTTATTGTACCCATATAGGAATAAGGACGCGACGCGAAAGGAAATAGCCATAGAGCCTACAACTGTTGTTACTGAAATCGTTCTAGCATTTTTGCGGGGGGAATGTGCACACAAGTGCTGTTCTGCATACTTAGTTAATATATAGGTACTTACAAATAAAACTGTAAAAACAATAAAAAAAACATATTAATAACTACCAAGATTTTGGGATTTACCTGAGCCCTTTATATAAGATCGAACGACTAAGGCACTAAGAGCGAGCGCACCGTTAAGTGGGGCACGGCATGGAATGGGCGCATGGGCGCCCCCCCTCCCCCTAAAAGTTAAGATATCAACACTAATAATATCAAAATAAGGAGAGGCGAGCGGCATAATTTATTTAATTACTAATTATTACACTAATAATGTATTTTGGATTCGTCCTCTACCACCCGCCGCTGCCCGTCGTCATTTATCCTATCGCATTCGGTAACCTTCGTATATTTTCGTTTCGTATCGGCATGGTATTGTTATGTATCCCCATCCACACTATAGAGCGCGAGTGGCTCCCACTTTCGGCAGTGTTACCCGAAAGATGTACGTCTGTTGTCAAATCAGAACTTGAAGTGTGGAAAGCAGTTGTGACTATCACCTCCCCAACTCCATAATCCGCTTTGAAATGCTTATATAAGTGCGATCAAAAATTATATAAAAATATTTACACGTAGCACAAATATTGCCTACCATACCTGTTTCCACTGCTACACCAGAAAGGACGTTTTCAAGCCTAAGAAGACTTAAAAACTACTTGCGGAACACAGCCAGTAAAAACAGACTGAACTGCTTGGCTCTCGATGAATGAATATTTACTATGGGATAGAAATTGATGTAAATGAAGAAGTGGATATATTTAAAAAGAAAAACAGAAGATTAATTCTGCTGTAATCAAATGAACCTTCTGTTTCTTTTTAGGGTTCCGTTCCATAAAAGGAAATAACGGAACCCTTATAGGATCACTTTGTTGTCCGTCCGCCCGTCCGTCCGTCGGTCAAGACCTTTTTTCAAACTGAAATTCATATCTAATACTCATGTCTACTGTCCCTTGGAGCTGTGAAAAAATCAAACTTCTGAGCCAAAGCAATCAAAAGATACAGCCGTTTAAGCCGCAAATTTCTGCAAATTTTCGAATCTCGCACGGGAATCAAAACCTACAGAGTACTTCCCGTGAACTTAGATTCTTGAAATTTGGTACGAAATGTACGTACCAAATTTCAAGAATCTAAGTTACGTCGTACCGGTACGTCTTATAGTACAGATAAAGAAAAAAATGCGAAAACCGTAAATTTTTAGTTACATCATATAATAAAAATATTTTTGAAAATTTTAAAGTTACTACCTCTTTTCTCATGAACGCGTAGAGGTATTAAATTGAGTTTGTACGGAACCCTCGGTGCGCGAGTCCGACTCGCACTTGGCCGGTTTTTTTTTTACACATTTCATATTTTTCATTTACTTAATATAAAGGTAGTGCATGCAATAACCTTAGTAAATTTAACTAAGACCAAGCTGCTCGGGTATTTCTCACAGTGCAAGGTTATGTTATTCTGCAACGCTCGTGTAGGCAAATCCCAAAATCCCTCATTGGGCTCCTCTACTATTATGAAATCGACTTTAGAGCGCCAATTGTATACCACTTAGCAAATAAGTAATATTTGTAAAATTGATTGTATAATCCCTTACTTATGAGGAAAATATGCATAATCATGAACTCCTTTATGGCCGCACTCATAGAAGCCAACAAACTTAAGTTTGACCAAAATTGATGCTGTCACTTTCTTTCTGTTGTTTCAATTTTATTGTTATGTATACAGATAACAATTTACATGCCCCAGAAGTTGAAGAGAATAACAACGACGAATCAGTAGAAGATTTAAAACTATTTAATTTCGGCAATTTGTCAAGCAAGGCCATAATTAATATATTCTCGGGTATATTCCCACAGCTAAGTTTTGCCAACAAAATTATGAACCTTGACATAAGTTTAACGTTCTTTGAATTTTTTGAGGCATTTATAGCTTGTGCTGAAGAGAGTATAAGAGTAACTGATGAAGAACTGCAATGGCAAGATAGATATTCTGCTCGTTGTAACCCAGTAACTACGCCTGTTGGACACACACCTAAGTCTAAATAAACGGTTACCTGCAGTTTTGCATTGGATTTGTTTTATTTTTGGGCAATTTGTCATTTTACATCCATCCATGGCAAGATAAAATAAAAATAATATATTTTGTACGAATTTTTATTAATTTTCTAATGTATACAGAACTACTCGGTATCATCAGAAATTTTGCATGAAATTTCATATGACTCCTGATTTCTCCATGTTGTAACTATGTGTTTAAAATAAACGTGTCTCATTTGGACAGAATTTTCTCCTCTTAGGCACGGCTCTTAGATAAGTACTGGAATGTATCCGATTTTCAAAGTTTACGATTTCAACAAAGTAGTATCCAAAAATCTTGGGTTCCCCCGAGGCGGGGATTTTTCGACTTACTCGAACGCGGTAGGATAATTTATATAGTGGCAACCTTGTACCTTGTGAAGTAGGTACTCCCACACTTGAGCCCTCTAAGAATGTTATTGCTGAACGTCTAGGGCAGCAAAATTTGTTTCAATAAAATGATTTTTGGCCGCATCCAAATCCTTAGTTATTGAATAGAAGGTGCTGGAGGGCTATGTTATTCTGCTGCGCTTGAGTAAATCTAAATACACAGCTTGGGCTTATACACATAGGTATTAATGTGCTAAATTAGGTAGTCATGGTAAATCTAATTATATAAATGAAGAAACTGACTGACTGCCATATCAACACAGACAGACCCGTCTTTCCCGGTGGGCAATTTGGGTAAGTGCCCAGGGCCCCGCGATCAATAGGGGCTTCCCTCAGATCAAATACAAAGTCCTTAGTTCGTAGGGGCCCCATTATCCTAATATGCGCAAGGTCTCAATAGGTCAAAGACGGCTCTGAACACAGACCAAATCGCTGAGTCTTGACACTCCAAATTTGGCACGTAGGTTCGTTATGAGGACTAGGGGTGCACTAAGAAAGGATTTTTCAAATCCATCCCCGTAAGGTTTAATATTTGAAGAGATTATCTATCGATGGATGTAAACATCCGGGAATAATACGTTAGCGTAGGCAGACTCGATAGGTAATGTTTTAATACAGGGTCAGAGCAACAATAGTGGTGGTTTTCCAATTACAGAGCATAATGCGACTCAGTGGCGCACAATGCCGAATTATGCTGATGCTTATTTGGAACGTGAATTAGTTTTCAAATGCACCAGCAGAGTGCGCTAAGTTCAGTATTGAAAAAAAAGTCAATGTTTGTACCTTCATCCATATTTATATTTAATTTTTAACACAGTTTGAATTAACTTTGATTATTTAAAAAATAACTATGACGAAACGATAGTTTTAATAATTTTTCAACAATAAATAATATTACTAACGATAACATATAAATAAAACATTTCGATCAATGCCAACTTAAAGAAAAAACACTTGTTAATTTTCTGTCTCTGAGTTGGTACGATTGCACGCATCACACGAAAGCATTACTTTTGAGAGTGCTCAATTGTGCGAAGTGTTGCTCTAGTTGGAACACTCAACGTTAAGCATTATGCCGTATAATGCGCTATAATGCTGTAATTGGAAAGCTACCAGTAATACCTACATATCTAGCCAATGAACACTTGCGTTTAAAACCATAAGACTCTTGTAATTTAAAAAGCTTTAAAAGGAATTTTCAATATAGTTCATTAAAGTCTTTGTCGAAAATGAATTATTTTATTTCAAAATAATATCTGAAAAATTTAAGCATGTGAGTTGCATCTAAAAAATTGCAACATCTGTTGAGATATTGATTGTTGAGATTTTTAGATTAGGTGGTTGCACCTTGGTTTATGCTCTAAGCTAAATTTGTTCTAATTTTGAAGGAACTAATTACTGTTCTTCATTGCCACTTTAGTGACGAGCACTAAATCATAAAATTCATCGAATCGGTAATTTTAAACCGTAAAATTCAATTTTACAAAATTAGATTATATTAAGGTGTAATTACATAATATGGTTTCGGAAATATTTTCACGTCAAAAACAATTAATCACAATATCATGTTAAGCATACAAACATCGTCAGTTGAAAGAATCTTTAATTTTATTTATTAATATCATCAAAAACTGTTTTTTAGGATAACAACAATTGTGCAATATTGTATGTAATGTAGTAATGCTATTAAATATATTGATGTCATTACACAACCAACAACGTTAACCACCAAAAATATAACACTACAACACAGAGATTATATTATTAAAACACATGTTAAGTTCGTAAAATCTATTTTACTTGCTAATCGATGGTATAATTGAAAAGTTACAGAACCTATTTTTTAAATATTTGGTAAACAATCAGTAATGGCGTTTTTATATTGAGAAAAAGACATTGTAAACAGTCCAAATTGAAACCAGATAGGTTTTCATTAAAAAAGATCATTATTCGATGTAGGAGTGCGCGTTCACCTGCATTCGTTCTGCACTGTTTGGGGAAAAATACATGAGCATAGGTATCTTTGATACTCTTTGAACTACTACGAACTCGAATAAAAATCTGTTTTATGAGGTCATTGCAGTCAAAATATATATAGCACACAAATAATAATATATTTGCAATGTACTTATTAACTACGCAACTCAGCATTATATTTTTATAAATTCGAAATGTAAAACAATTAAATCAACACAGGATTCCTGAGGGTAACTAAACATTAAAATTTTCGTTTTATTCAATATTTTTAATTAGCTGCCACTTGCAATATTGGTTAAATTACCAAAAATATAATTTCTAGATTAGATTCACATACCTGCCCCTCTAGCATGACCACCGAAACGGGATATGATAAAGCGACATATCGACATTAACTGTCAGACTACAGTGAAGTTTGACAGTTGCGATTCGATAAAAAGCTTTATCATATCCCGTTTCGGTGGTCATGCTAGAGGGGCAGGATTACATTTGGTTTTTTTTTCGATGACGTCACAGACCAATAAGGGAACAAGTTTTAACATATTTACATTTCACTTCACTATTCAAATGTGTCAAAACGCCCACCATTATGTAGGTACATATGGCCACAGTTTTTTTCGGTTTGGCCGCTAGTTAATATTTTCCGTGTCTGTGACAAAGTTCATAGATGGTGCCAAACATACAAATAAACCATAGAGCCATCTTAGACTACAGTCATAAGGCAGAAACATATGTAATGGGTGGCGTGTTTCATTGTAGGTCGTGTCGTGTCGACACGACACGACACGTAAATATGCCTCTAACGATATTTTAATTATGAAACCTATGTGCTTCTGGCGCGTCACGACACGCCACGACGCGTTAATATGTTTCTGCCTATGGATTTTTCAGATAAACTCTCAAAATCTTTGAAAAGTTTCCTACGTTTGATGTTGCCATCTATGGTTGCCATGCCAACTTTACAGATATGTTTATCTTAGATGATCATTTACAGTTCAATGACTCATTGCATGTTTAAGTTTATGAATTGTTTCATTATTTTTAATATAATCAGACAATCAGTAAACTATAATGAGGGCTAAGCATCCTACTGCAAAGAAACCTCAGCAAATATTGTTTTCAAAAAATATATACGGGTCTAAAACCAAAGTAGAAAACTGGGATTTCTCAATACACGCAGAGAAGAAAGATAATTACGTTTATCGTGATGGATTAAGTAACCATGTAAGCACCTACGCACGTTGGGGGAACGAAGACCAGGGCGTTCGGACAACCGAGACCCGCCATATGTTGGGTCAAGTGTTTACAAAGACGGATCCAGTTTATTCGTTTAAGCCCCTCGTCAACTTCACATCGTATCCTTGCACTGAGTATGTATTACTGAATCTACTGATGTTGATGGTACTGCTGTGGCACTTTCTTTCCAAATATTATCGATGGAATGGGAAAAGTGGGCATAATCATCATCCACTCGTGCCTGTGCGGATTGTTGGATGCTCTGACCACAGAATAGATCTAGCCAAGATCAATGACTTAACGTGTACCAAGGCACAGAGACACTCGAGATAATATTTTTTTAATAATCCATCTTACGACCAAACCATTGCGAAAGTATTTAAGTACTTCACGATCTAAGAACCCAAACCCAATCTTTTCTACGGTTAATTTCTTTTTCAAACGTGAATCTTCAAAAACAAGTTTTTCAACTTTTTTGAGAATTTTGTGAGGTCGCTTCGAGTAGCCGTTCTGAGCGCTGGTCATCTTTAATCGATCCTCTGCCCTGCATAAATAAGTTAAGCCACTTATAAATCATCTTATTTCTAGGATAAGAGTCCCAGTAAACTTAAGACATCTTTTCTATAATGATCTGTAGTGTTTTTCCTGGCTTGATGAGGAACTTAATAATCGCACTAAACTCGATTTTCTCCATAGTTTATACTCTCTTCCCTATTAGCTTGTTTAAGCTTTTTCTTGGTAATGTGCATTTAAAGATGCGATGTCAAATACAAAAATATTGGGGAGAAAACTATTTACATTGTTTTTTTAATAAAACGTTAGTCACAATACTACAGTTTGTGTAACACAGTATAGACACACTACCAAGTGTATATATTCTCTGACACTACTGGCAACACAGATTTTACAGGTTTAACAGCCAGCATTTTTGTGGTCCCGAAAATTGCGATATGATAAATTAGCTAACATCATGAATCTAAAGAAATTTCAATGGTACTTAGAAAGTTTACATTTAATCGATAATCTTATGACGATGGAGACATACATTATAAGATTGGAGCACTATTGCAAATGGTCCGCGAAAATCATTGAAGAAGTGACAACTTTTAGCGTTGATGAAATGATAATCTACAGTGGCGGCGCTCGTTCGCGAGGCCTATTTTACTTCGCAGTAAAAAACCGTTAAATTAAGTAAACCAAATTATAAAATAACGTATGAGTAAACGAGTTTTATTGTTGATAATCAAATGATGACAAAAATAATTTACAAACATAGAAATTTAATTACAAAAATAGTGTTGCCAGACAGACGATTCTGAATACCCGAAAAGTACTACTCGCTTCCATCACGCACGTGTTCGAAAATAATAAAAGTCATTATCATCTGCTTAGCTTTTTCCCCGAATTGTTCGGGGTCGGCTACCTAAGCCAGGCCAGGAGAAACGAAAATAAATAGGTAACTATTACTTTTTTTTTTTTTCATGATTGAAAAACAAAAAAAAATAAAAAAAATAGTTTTATTTTTATTTTTTTCATGATTGAAAAAAATAAAATAAAAACGTACATTGAAATGTGCACTGCAAATGTGTACTTGAACTGCCCAAAACCGCTCTATTGGATTTTTCATACCTGCGCAATTTATAACTTGAAAACGGTAAGTAATACAAAAAAAAGGTTTATACAAAAGTTGTTGGTAATTATGTACGAAACAACTTTGCCATTTAAAGTTTTCCATTAAAATGATATTTTCAGGGTGAAAAAGTGAAAAAACCCTTTTTTGAGACTTTAGCGCCACCTACAATGCGCATTTTTTGTTGTACGAGATTGCAACAACGACATAAATTGTAGTACTTAACGCCCTCTACAATTATGGTCAAAAAAAGTTTCTAAAATGCATACAAAGCAAGAAAAATGCGTTTCAAAAAATTTTTGACGGTTTTTTTGAGTTTTTCAAAAAACGTCATTTGGCAACAGAAAAAACAAGACTTACCCTTTAGGTTTTTTTTTCACCACTCAACCTACAGATTGACTGTACTAAATCTATCAACGCACAACCCAAACCACTGGACGGATCGGGCTGAAATTTGGCAAGCAGGTAGTAATATTGATATGACGTAGGCATCCGCTAAGAAAGGATAAAATAGGGAATGAAAGTTTGTATGAAACTTTGTCAATTTTAAACCGATCGGGCTGAGACTTTGCATGCAGGTATAAGAAGAATCATAGATGAATGTCATTGTGTATAATACAAGCCTGAGAACAAAAACTGTAGTCTACAATTCAGCTCTACATCGAAGCGAAGCGAGGGCGGGCCGCTAGTGACTTATAAAATGAGCAGTAGGAGCAGTCGAAAGCAATAGGTAAAAAAACGGCCAAGTGCGAGTCGGACTCGCGTACCAAGAGTTCCGTACAAATCTGAATTTTCAAAAATATTTATTATTATATGATTTAACTAAATATTTACGTTTTTCGCAATTTTTCCTTTATACAATACAATACAATACAAAACACTTTATTGTATACCACAGATAACATAACATAACATTTAGTACATAACTATTTAAAACAAGTGTAACAATGGGCGGCCTTATCGCTGAGAGCGATCTCTTCCAGACAACCTATGGATGGAGAGGACTAGAAGGAAGTGGGAGAGACGGCGGCGTAAATCACTTGAGTGATATAGGTAATAATATATACATTCATATATATACATAAATATAAATAAATACATACATACATATAAATAAACAAAGCTAGTTCAGTTGGTAGTAGTCACAAATAAGATTAAAACCAAAAGTTCTATATGGACAGATAATGGGACTTTACAAGGTTGTTAAAAGCGTGAATAGATTCTGCACGTCGTATGGTAACTGGGAGAGAATTCCACAGGTGTACGGCTCGTACTGCAAACAAACGGCTATAAAATGTTGTACCGTGTACAGGAGTCATGAGAGTAAGATTTTCTGATGACCTAAGAGATAACGTGTTAGAGGTGTGAAGGAAATTAAAACATTCTTTAATATAGCGCGGGGTCTTAGGATTAAACAATATGTTGTAAAGGAGAGTGAGAATATGAGCATTCCGGCGAAGACGAATAGGTAGCCACTTGAGTTGCGAACGAAATTGAGAAACATGATCATATTTGCGCAAGCCAAATATGAAGCGGATGCAAAAGTTGAAGTCGCTCAAGCTTATTTAGCTGGTCCTCCGTGAGATCAAGATAGCAGACGTCAGCATAATCAAGAATGGGAATTAATTAGAATGGGAACGATTATAATACAGACATCGTGATAAATTTTTAAGTAGTAAATAATGCTAATTAACTAGATTATTAGTTTTTATGCGATAAAGCCAACAAAAAAATCACTAAATAAATTAAAGGAGAACCTTGCGCTGTGTCCTTATAGATACGTGGGACACTCAGAAAGTTTTGAGAAACTAAAAAAGTAACTTCTATGAAAAAAATATTTTTTATTAAATCTTTTTAAAGAACTCCACCAGCCTCTATACAAAATTTCATGCATCTGAACCAATTTTCAAAACATTTTTTCCAGTCCTCCGCAGGCACCTCTTCCACTGCCTTCTCAAAGCGCTTCTTCCGGCGATGAAAACTGTATACCTTTGAGCTGATTTTTCATTTTAGGAAATAAAAAGAAGTCACACGAAACAAAACAGGACTGTGAGGAGAGTGTCCCAAACTGGTGTGGAGTCCAGGAACTCCTTCGTTTTCATCGCAGAGTGCGCGGGCGCGTTGTCGTGGTGAAGAAGGACCCCGCGGAGCCTGGTGTTAGGTCGCTTGTTGCTCATTGCAGAAAAAAATTCTTTCAGGCATTGTGTGCTATACCATTCGGCGTTGATGCTGCTTTGGTGTCGAAGTGGAATTGAAATTAGGTACCCCGTCAAAGTTAAGAAACTAGCGATCAAAATTTTCCCTGCGCTCCTCGATCGCTTCACTTTCGTAGGTTCATTTTGAAACAGCCAAACTGTCTACTGACGCTTTGTTTCTGGATCGTATTTATAAATCCAGGATTCGTCACCTGTCACAATATCGTAAACGCGCCGTGACGAGCCTGCAGCAAATTTTTGCATCATATCACTGCACCAATCCACACGGGCCTGCTTCGGAGCTTCGGTGAAGTTGTGGGGCACCTAGCGGGAAACTATCCTCCTTACGCAAAGGTGTTCGTGCAAAATCTTGTGAACACTTCCAGAACCAATCTGCAGAGTATGCTGAATCTCATCATACGTAATTCGACTGTTTTCCTGAATTAACTTTTTAGTGCCAGCACATTTTTTTGGTGACAGCCGTCGTAGGACGACCACTTATTTGTTCATCCCTCAAAGTAAGACCACCGTGTTTGAACTCGCTACATCAGCTGTAGATGGTTGCTTTTGAAGGCCGTTCATCCATAAAAGCATTTCGAAATCGATCAAATGACTCATCAGATTTTAAGCCACATTTAAAATCGTAAAAAATCATAGCACGAAAATGTTCTCGATGCAGATTCATTTTTTAATGAGACACGAAAAATTATATGGCTCTAGAAAAAATACGGAGGGAAATTTGAAAATCGAACAGTGGTATTTTTACTTTTAAATAATCGAAGTTTTCAAAATAATTACAAGTGGCCAGTGTCTTACATAAAAACAAAACTTTCTGAGTGGCCTGGTAGTACCTAGAACCCACTATGTCAGTTAGAGTTGGATCATTGGCTTTCTTTCCCGGTCGAATCCTTTAAAAAATTAAATCTTTACTTAAATCTGTAAAAAAGCTTTAATCTACAGTGCGACATTCGTATGGCATTGGGGCAGTTCTAGCTTTCATTGCTTTAACAGCATACTGTGAAGGTAACCAGTTCCTTTTTTTCAATATGCGGCGCTATTTCTGCATCAGTTGTGTTGCCTGCTTAAAAAAATCATTTTTTTATAGTTCCTACTAGTATTATATAAGACGCTTTAGCTTTGTAGAATTTATTTTTGTTAGTTAATTATGATAAATAAAAAGTTTAAACACCGCAGAAGTATTTATTTTGTAAAACTTAAACTGCATAAGTCAAATATATAGTTTCACAGAACTAAATAAACTAATATTATCTCTTGATATCAAAATTAAAGCCAACTCATACCTATTTTTAAATTCATAAGAAATTAACGAAGTGTTTAATAAAAAATAAACACATTTTTGTCTCTGCTGAAAACTTGTCAAATTTTACTTACGCGATATTGTTGTATAAGCGACGATATCTAGTGCCTTTATTTTACGAATTAGATGTCGCTTAAGCGGAAATCACTCGGCCTTTCATACAATCAGTACTATAACTAGTCAAGCAAACATTAAATCATACGGCAAATAGTAGGGGGCGTAAGAGGTCCATTTATGAATCGCCATGGTCTCTCCCGTGTTGGAAGTCAGATAGGAAAGCTAGAATGCACCCGCTACTCGCTTTTCCAACTGGGAGGGATAGTATGTGGAGCCAATTAATCCAAACGAAGGTGATGATTCGCTTCCAGACTGAGCATTATATTATTATTTAAGTATGTAATAACCTAATATCTTATAATTAAAAATTTATAGTACAGCTGGAAGAAATAAACTGATGAAAAACGCTGACTTGGCACAACTGCCAGTTGACTTTGGGGTGATGGATTACCTAACAAGTCAACAGGATGATTATAGAAATCCCTTTCCGTCCGTTGCTAAACCGGTAGTATTTCAAATGATCATTATTTAGGTATTCTTAGCTTAGATTTGTTTCTTAAGATAGTCCTTCGATTAGAGCCACAAACAAGACTGCTTCCTTTTTCATCAAGACAGCTCACTTTTTCATCAAGACGGCTCACTTTTTCATCAAGACGGCTTACTTTTTCATCAAGACGGCTTCCTTTTTCACCAAGACAGGCATAATTTCATGACTTTTAAACATGTTTTTGTAACTACTTGCACATTTTTAGAAATCGTCCACCTTATAGGCACTTTAGTCGCACAATATTACTTATCGTCGTAGAAAACCAAAGCCGAGACAGAATTCAAATATTTAAATTTAAATTCTTGTACCACAAAACGGCGACACGAGAGTAAAAGACGATACTTATATTGTGTAGTGCAAGAAACTTTTGTATCGAATTTGTATCTATTGTTGATGTAGGTATAAATTTTCACTCTTGTTTATTGGTTACAGTTAACAATGGCATCTCCACCATGGTTGCTGAATCGAGTAATTCGATCAGATCTAACTCATAACCATGGGACAGCGCCGCCTCGAGGAGATTATCAATGTTTGGACACCCATACACCCATTCGGCACATCAGAGAAATGAGATTGTTTCGTTATCAATCTTTCAATCCTGCTACATGTCTTCAAGATTTCCCTACATTTGAGAAGTCCTTGGATAATAATACTATAAAATAGATCAAACATTTTATTAGAAAAATTATCAGCCAAATACTATAGTAAAATTAATGTAGAACAGAACGTATAAACAACACAAAAAAAACAATACAATTATTGAAAACTTAAACATTATCATTATCAGCCTGAAAGCCTTGAAACCAATAAAAAGTATCAAACTAAGGTGTACTTATCTCATTAACTAGATACCTATAAGTACCTTATCAAATTAACAAATAACAAGAAATTTAAATTATTAAAATAAACTGTTGGAGTCTTTATAAATACGTCGTTGTTTACCAGTAACTCAACAATGCTTCTTACGAAAAACTGAGAAGGATAATATCAGTCAGATAGGTTCTTGACATAATGACATTGGTTAAAAGTTAAAACCTTTAAACACTTATGTAACACATAAATCTAATCTCGCTCGTCCGATCTAAACGCCTTCCTACCTACCCAGGCCAATTCGCTAACTTTTCTGATGTTTACAATGTGTAACTAAAGAAAAAAAATAATATCCATCGATGCTTTTGAAAAAAGTATCTAAGTGACGTTATAATAAAATAGTAGTAGATCAGTAAATTGCTCCGTGATCATCACTTCTAGCTGTCATAAGCCGTTAGCGAATAGACCTACAGACGTGGATTGCACCTTTTCAAATAATAAAAGTATAATTATGTACTTTGAAAAGGTGCCTGCATTATAATTATATTTATAAAATGCACTCATATTTATTAATTGAAAAAGTTCACTCCACTCCACGGATGCATGGATGTTTAAATGTATCATACATTCCAAACATATCAAGTGGTACACCTAGCCTTCATTATCTTCTGTTATGTCTATTTTGAGGTTTTAGCAACAAGGTTTTAAATTTGACTTGCGCATTTAAAAAAGGCAACCTTACCTATTTCTCCGATTTAAACTTCAATAAATATACAGTGCAACCTTAATATAACATATCTCAATATAACGATTTAAAAATACTTGGTAATCCCCTTGAATTTTACATGAGAGTCAATATAAAATATACCTTTACATTGCGAACATTTTTTGCGAACCACATCTTTTTAACGAATTTTCAACTATCAAAAAAAGTGTAAATACCTCTAATTAACGAATTTTATCAAATCAAAACCTTTAAATAACGTTCCCACCAATATATGACAATTAAAATCCCATAGTACGTGATTTATGTCGCGACAGGAAACTATTTTTTTCCTTTGTATAATAAATTGTAGACCAACCTAACCTCAATATAACAAACCCCAGTATAATGAATTACTTGATATAGAGAATATTTACCTGTTCCCATCCGATATGTTATATCGAGGTTGCACTGTATTAATATCTACCTACTGTCTAGACTCACTTATGTCTACAATAACATTACATTCTCAAAATCTTTCTTTCAAAATATAAAGGCTGTTTCTCCTTTACATTACTGTCTCTTAAATACATTTTTTACCCCATTCATTATAATTTTACCTGCATTATTACGTCATTTCATTTGCATGTATTTTCTTTAGAATATTGAAAAGATCTGAAAATCGTTAAAAACAAGATGCATGTTAGCAATCCCGTTAATAACAAAAAATACTTTAAAGTGTGAGTTTAAAACAATATCACTTTAATCATTACGTCATATGAAAGCAGCAGTCAAAATAATATAATAATTAAGTGATTATGGACTGTTCCCACCTCATATGCATGTTATGAACTTTTTGGCAACATGAGTATAATGGTATTACTTAGTCAATTATTCACATATTTATAAATGAAAGGAAAAATTTTATGAATAAGTGGCCATAAGACGATCTGTCTGCTATATCGATAATGTTGGAAACATAGTTTAAGAAAATGGTGCCTATATGCCAGAATAAGGCCGTTTGTTTTGCTATAAATATTTCACTAGTAGCATAACATTTTTAGTTCGAGTTGGCATATGGCGCGAGAAATTGAGTTGATAATGAATTCCAAGGCACAAGTTCATAGCCGAACTTATTTACGAATTTGGCCAAGACCTATTTCGGCATGAGGAACACATTGATAAAATTGAAGTTATAAAAGCAGTCATAGAATTTAGCCTGTTTTGGCGTAGTGTTGGAGTCAAACCTAGAAGTAGATTCCAGGGCCGTATTGAGGTGAGGGGCCCTTAAATCTATCCCGGGCCACGTGATCCAACGACATTTGTTTTTTAACTCCTTAGATAAAAACAATAAGGGAAGATACGGCACTCGCGGCTCAAGTGATGCGCTTAAATTGTGGTGCAAAGACCACAATTCGCTTTAGTCACAATTGGACATTCAAACGCTGCATGTGCACTTAATATAACAATATTGCGTATATTGTGTTCTAAAGATAAAACAATGTCTTCGATGCTCTTATAAAAACACAAATAGTTCAGAATCTAATAAAAAAAATTCACGCCAACACTTTCATTCGTAAAACTATGAAAACTTTTTTCAAAAATCACGGTTTGTCATGAATCTTATTAACTTAGTCGCCATTTGTTATCAAGAAGAGGGCAACAATACAGCTCAGCCGTTTGTAGAGAGAGAAAAGAAAACACAGTTGCCAAGCCAAGCGACGCGACGCTGCGACGCGGACTCGCCGTTTCGCTCGCGCTGCGTTGAAGCGTACAGTTCTGTCTCGTTCGCTCGATTGAATGTTTATTTACAGAAGTGTGCGTGCGTGAGAGTTGCTCATATAGTTGAACCGGAGCATATTTTATTTGATGCTAGTATGAGTGTAGCGTATCTTCCCTTTTTGTTTAAATCTAAGTTTAACTCTGTTGTGGAGGCAACTGGGCCGCAGGCCCGCCTGTCCGGTATTAAATCCGGCCCTGAATTTACCAGCACAGTAAGCTTGCCTGTTAAGCGCAAATAGTGTACCAAATTATGTTAAACAAAAAGGTTATGAAACATAAATATGAAAACTTCAATTATTTATATCATGCCTAAAATGACCTTCTTTTCATTAGACAGGAATTAAAAAATCTTTTTGTAATCACAACAAATAAACCAACTTTTACCTTTATTTAGCAGTTTTGTTTTGTCAGTTTTTTATTTCAAATTTTCAACATAAATGTATATATTATTGTTAAATTATAAAGAATGAAGCATTCTTACTAGGCCAACTGATGTGCTTCTGACCATTTATGTATAATAATTTATTAATTTCCGTGTACCTATATTCATACACAGAAATTAATAAATTATTATACTATACTTTTGCAAGTATTATGGAAGCTTTTATATGAGAATGCAATATAATAATAATATGATCTATACAACATTAGACACAATATTGTAATATCGACCAAAAAACAGCATAAAATAGTGTGTTGTGTGGGAGTCCCCCTCTAATATATTAATTTATTTAAGATTAATTATTTATTTTTAAAGTGTAGGTGCAACTTAATTATCTGTGAATATTTCAAGCGTATACCAATTGCCATTATTAATATCAAGCAACAATATCACATTTGTTGTATTGGAGCCAAATTGATTATTTATTTTAGTAATTGTTATTATAGTGGTAACAGAAATGCATCACCTGTGAAAACGTCAACTGTCTACCTATCACAGTTCATGAAATACAGCCTATTGGCAGACAGTAAAATTTAAATATGTTTTTGGCAGATTGCTAGCTAGGGGTATTGACAATATTTACACTCACAATTTATAACAATAAAAATAAAAATTAAATAGTGTATTGTGATTCATGACTTATAATGGTCTAATATGTACAATTGAAACAAAAAACTGACTGATATATTACCAAAAAAGACAGTAGCAGAACTGAAAAAATATTTTAATGAGATTTATTAAAATATTGTTTACCCTGCATTTGTCCTTTACCATCTCCCATTAGTTATGGACATTACTAAAAAAGTAAATCATGCAATATATATTTATGTGGATTATTTTACATACACTAACTACATTAGATATTTTATGCGACTGTTGTTTCATTAAAGTGATAAAGTTTATGATTTACATTTAAATATAATAGTACAACATTCATAAATATAATTAGGATGTCCTTGAATCTGTCACTATACTGTGATATACTGTCTCAATGTGACTTACATTATGCATATTTAATTAGTGTTGGTTGCCCAGGTTTTATTTTCAATATATAGCATTATAAGGCCTATGAACTTGAAAATAAGAATAAATAATAAAGAAACTAATCTCAATATCCTGAAGAAGAATGTTCATCATTACAAAAGAGATTTTTAATAGGATATCTTGTTGAAAACCTAATACATATAAAATATGACAAATAAATACAAAAAAAATTAATGTGTGCGCCTTCTTTTAAAGCCTTTACCTTTCTTGGATTTCATTTTGTGTTTACGATTTACAGAACGCCCAGTAACTTCATCTGCTAACATGCCTACTGTTGTGAGCTTCCTCCTTTGGTTTTTCTCAGCTTTTGTTACTGGCAAACGTGTAAGATAGTTCTCCTCATATTCTGTTTTTTCTTGTTCAAATTTTGAAACAGATTGCTTTAAATTGTTTCCAGAACTAACCTCTAGTGGAGCTTCAGAATATTCTTCACGGAGTTCGCGCATAACACTTGAGTTTAAGAATTGTTTCTTTGATCTTTCTTTATTTTTCTTATCAATATCAGTTCGGGATAAGCTATCATCATAATGTACAGCTGCCAACTTTGGAGGTATATAAATGTTTGATTTCTTTACCTTATCATTTATATTACCGTCATCATCAGAATCCTCACTAGATTCATCTTCGGAGCTTTTTACCTTGTTTATCAAGTTAGCAGGATTAGCATGGTATGATTGTGGATCATCTTCGGATACAACACCAACAACCGCAGTTTTAACAAGTTTATCTATTTGATACTTTAGTTTTGAATCAATCGGTCGAATCTTTTCCAATATAGTTCTTATTTCAATTAACCTGTCAATGGACGGATCAGATTCGATTTTTTCCCCTGAGCATTTTCGCAGCACAATATATGTTAGATTTATGAGGTAACTAAGAAGCATTTGATATTTCATTTCCAGAAAACTCAAACCCTTATCTGTTGTTAATTCACCAGTTTTAACTCTGGCTAGCATGTTATCTACAAGCTGAGAAACTTGCTGGATATTTGTGTTCATTTCTTTTAGAAGTCTAACTGCCTGTGGAAGGTCAGGCTGCTCCATTTCTTCACCAGCCTGTAAAACGATAGAATGTACCTTTATAATAACACCGTTGTTATTTTTTCCCGTAAACAATGTGCACGTCTTTTATAGAAATATCACATGTACTAGGGTTAGGTATAAGTTTATTTACCTGAACCATAATGTTGTTTACAATAATATAACAAACCACAAAACTTAATTCAGAATTAATAATAGTTTAGGTAACAATTTTATGACTGTATCGATTTGTAACATAGAAAAAAATTAAATAAAAAGATGCGGTCGATTGGGAACTGACACTCGTTTGCTTTGGCTTTGTGCCAGACAATTTGATATTGACAGTCAGTGCAGCCAACCTGTGTTGCCAAAATTACGATGATCAAATCATTCATTCTGAGTAGAGATGGTAAAAACGGCTTATTTCTTATAAGCGTTTAAATGTTGTACTTTTTAAAATAAGCGCGCTTGAAAAAAAGCTTTTTTGTTTAAACGCTTATTGGCTTAAACGTTCAAAAGCATGCGTAAAAAGCGCGACGTTGTGTTGTGTTTTCGTTTAGGTATATCGTTTAAAAAAGCGTGAAAAGTTATTTGTCGTTTTTAATGTGTTTAAGTGTTTTATTGCGTTTTTTCTTCTTATTAATGAAATTTTTATTAAAAAGTTTTTTTAAACCTAATGAATTGATTGGCATTAAAAACGAAAGATTTTCAATTGACTTTAGATTTTATAATAAACATTTTTATAGTAGTCAATGAACTTTCTTTCGTACTTTACAAACTTAGGACTGTCTGGAGTTAATATACTCGTGATCCAGGCGTACTTAAAAGTTCATTGATTTTATATACATACTTAGCATATTAAACCAATACACGAAACGAATTAACACAAGCAAGCATGCAAACACACCGTACAACACTCACGCGCTCTTACCCCGTCACAGTGACAAGAGTACTGCTTTTCGACTTTGTTTAATTAAACGCTTTTAACGAAAAAAGCGTTGGTTATCTGACCAAATTTTAAAAAAGTGCATTTTTTTACGTCGCATTATAATAATTCGCATGCTGTTAACCGGCTCACGAAAGATGGCACGCCGACGCGGCGCTGTAGTCGCGCGTTCTATGGCTGTGATGCTGTGAAATATTTAGTTCCAAGGAATTCCGCGTACCCATTTTTCGATACTGTAGTGGACTAGAAGGGTCAAAGTATGTAGTTTCCTGGCAAAGACATAGATGGCGGGATTTGCACTTTTTAAGTAAAAAATATACTTGCACTTTTTTAAGTGAAAAGCTTACTCACACTTTTTAAGTGAAAAGCTTATAACGCTTAAACTTAAAAGCGTGCTTACAAGCTTAATATTTTAAGCGCGCTTAATTAAGCGCTTTTCGTTTAAACGCCCACCGCTAATTCTGAGTTCGATTTTTGCGTCTGATTAACAGTATTGCCAACTACTAGCATTGACCAGTTGCTAGACATCTTACAAAATGTTGCTAGATTGTCAGTTTTTATTTAGCTGAATCTACCAGTAGGTAAAAAAAATATTATATTACAAGAAGCGATATCAACACTGACCGTAGACGCATAAAAATGAGTTGAAGACCTTTATTTTAAAAAGAAATACTTGTAAACTAAAATTATCATACTACTTTTTCCCGTCGAAAAAGTCTACTTTCAACAAAACGAGTTTTAAATTCACGTACCTGTTTGGAACTCTACTTTTTTGTCCTAGTCGCTTTGCTTGGATCTCCACTTGCTGCTTTTAACCAACCTGCCTATATTTCTGTGCGTATGTTTTTTTTCTCAAGGGTTAATCCATTTTTACATTAGTTTTATATGAATAAAATAAAAAAACCCTGGGTAGAATACGAGTGGTGCGTACTACTTTGGTTTAGTAAATAAGTACCCACGTTCTGCCATAGTGCATTCTGTCGTAGCACAACATTAAATGGGGAATTCCCGGCTAAGGCCGACCTACGACCGATAACATAGTATCTTTAATATATATAGAGTCGCTTTCAGTTTTTAGCTTTTCATTTAAGATTTGGCACCCTACTCTATGAATCTCTCATGATGAAATGAAAAGTTGCTAGAAAAAATAATTAAATAGTTTAGCTACAAATTTTATTAAATTGTAGCTGTGTGATACTTAATAATAGCTAGATCTAGCTATAAAGTTGCTAAGTTGGCATCACTGCTGATTAATCTTTTTAGTCCGAATCATTCGTTTATCACATCTAGAGCAAATCTGAAGCATTCGGTAATTCCGGTCAGATCATTTTGACCGACGAGAAAGACTAATCCGTTATTTGTAAAGTTTGTTTTTGTCTGAAGATAGACATTAATCTACGGTTGGTCGTAGCCATGAGAAATTTAGCTCTTTGAAAATATACGAACTTTTTACGCAGTTAAGAGCTATATAGCTCTTCTAGCCAGGTTTGGATTTTGTACTATAATTATAGTATTTATACTATAATTTAGCCCTTTGTACTATATACTATCCACATCTCAGGATAGTACGCTTAAATACTATAATTTAAAGTTTGCTCCCGAATGCTTAGTTTTACGTCATATTTTGAATATTTCGACCGTGCGTGTATCCAACCGAATTCTGATCTTGCGATGTTTGCTGTGTTGATGACCGGGGATTCCCCGATTATCCTCCGCAATACACTTATCTCTTTCTACTAATCTCGTCCCTTCCATTCCATTCGAAACTCGAAGTTTGCTCAATGTTTTAACAATCGCTTGCGAGTTTTTATGTAAAATGGTACGTTTTCAGTGTTTTAATTATGGAAAGTGGCATCAAAAGCGGTAGCAAAAGTGGAAATTGTACTGATTTTATTCCTAATGAGGATAAAATATTGATGAGATGAAATGCCAAGGATGAAGATGGAACTAATAGTAATATTCAAGAACTAATAAACTTATAAGAGGAGCAATTTTGCCTTAACGGGTGTCGATTTTATTTACTATTATATGTTAAATAAAAAATAATGAAAGTGTTCTATATTTTTTTTATAAATACTATCCTTTTCAGTTTTTGTGCAAGTTTTTTCAACATACCTAAATCCAACCCTGCTTCTAGCTCAGTAGCTCATTTAGCTCAGTGCAGTTCATTTAGATAGAAGGCTCTCGAGTCGTTTAAATGTACACAGATCAGACTTGCTTGATTGACAAAAGAGTTATACCACAGAATTAAATAAAAAAATAATATTTCCAACACACACCAATTAGCCTAGCCACAAAGTAAGCACTGTAAGGCTTATGTTATGGGATGCTAGGATAAAGGATAGAATACATATACTGTACATATATAAGTATATTTATATAGAAATATATATTAAACATCCATCACAGAAACATCTGCCCCCACCGGTATTCGAACCCGGGACCTTTCGAGTCGGCAACAACACCATGAAACCCGGCGTACAAACCACTCGGCCACGGAGGTCGTCAAATATTAATAGGTAGTTAATAATACCTACTTTCTATTGTAAATTAACTTTTTGAAAATATAGTTATCGAAGCAATTCGCTATTCATTGTTTATTTTCAACAGCTTAGTGCATTTTAACAGTTTTTAAGCTTATTGCGTAGCAGTATAGATAAAATTTTAATGCATACTTACGTAGAGCTAGAGTATCCAATAGGCAGTGTTTCTGTGTTGTGTGTTTGTATATCATTCTGTCACTCATACATACGTCGCAACACAATTCAACAGGCACACAAAAGGCCCTTTTCAGGGCCGCAAAAGATTCTTATATAACCGTTGCACAAAGTTGCTCGATGACGCATTTCACATGGACATAGTATACGTGTACCTCGCATAATAGTTTTACTCGGCGCCGTTCGAAACGCTTAATTGTCTCTATTTGTCTATCGAGTCACTCGATTCCGATGAAACACTGAGCTAAAAGATATGAATGGAACGAGCTAGAATAATCGAGCTACCTTTTTTAAACAACTCGCTCGCGAGCTACTCATCTCTAGTTTCTCTCAATTTGCTCAGGTTAATCTGTGATCAAGTGACCAAAAATCCGTCGCCTCTGCGATGCAAATACCGAACGCAACGGAACGCAACTACTTATCCAGCTGTCACTGCAACTGTCAGTGTCATGACAGCCCAGTTCAGAAGGAAACCGAAGGAAACAGTCGATACATGGAAAATGATAAATCTTACAAATGTTTTTTGTTTTTGATTAAAAGTTGATATACAATTATGTTTACAGTGAGTATTTTAAAAACCCGATAATTTTGATCAAGTTTTGTGTTTTCTTAATATAACTTTTATTTATTTTTTAGGTTCTTTTTCAGTGTTTCCTATTCACCAGCCTAATTCTTTGTAGCCATGGATTTTATGTACCCGGTGTTGCCCCGGTCGAGTTCAAAAAAGGCCAAAGAATTGAACTTAAAGCTGTTAAAATGACGAGTATACATACACAACTTCCATATGAATATTATTCCTTGCCCCTATGCTTACCAAAAAATGGTACATTTGTATACAAATCAGAAAATCTGGGCGAAGTTTTACGGGGTGACCGTATTGTTAATACCCCGTATGAAGTTCATATGGCTGAAAACATTAAATGTAGATTATTATGCCATCAAAAGAACAATCCAATCAACTGGAGTGTAGAAGAATCTGAAAAGGTTGCAAGTCGTATTGAACATGAATATTTTGTGCATTTGTAAGTTAAAATGTTTAACTATTTCAGTTTTTATTTCTACCGACACATATTATCACAGATACTAAGAAGCCGCTTTGGGAAAGTGCTTTTTAGGTGCATTAATTCTCTCTTATGGAGATCTTGGTCAGGGTTATGTTGGTTCGAGTTTTGTTATACCAGTTATACAGTTTCACCAGATATATTTGTTCTTTATTTTTTGTTTTTGCAATGTATGACACATTGTAGATAATAAGTTGGTGTAATAGCAGTAGCCTAACAAAATATCCCCTAAAGTGTAAGATTTTTATACACTTTATTTTGTTTCCATAATCACTGCTTTCTATTAAACTTTTTTATTATTAGGAGTGTCACACACCATCGTCGCCACCATTGTTAGGCTACTGCTACTGCAACCAACCTATTCGATGTGTCATACAATGCATTGACAAAAAATTAAGAATAAATAGGTATGTATGAAACTCATTATGTATGAATTAAATATTGTATAACAGAGCTTCTTCTTATTCACAGAGCTGCTTATTTCATGAAACCATGTTATGGTACAGGTACCTGTATGTTGTTTATTCAATTGATCTTGTTATTTTTAAGGCTGATTGATAATTTACCAGTAGCAACAAGAGTTATAAATGTTGAAACTGGTGAGAGAACTATCGAGCAAGGTTATCGACTTGGATTTATGTCTAAGGGAAAGGCATACATCAATAATCATCTTAAATTATTGTTGAAGTACCATAAACATAGTCAGTAAGTGTAATCTCTTTACAATAGTTTATTATTTGACAAACATGAAGTAACCATTTGCACTTGAGTGAAAAAATATTTTTTTTTTATTATTTTTTTGTGTGAAAAAAAAAATAATCATTTTCAGAGACTCATACAGAGTGGTGGGTTTTGAAGTTGAGACATTTTCTATAGATAGAGATGAACTCACATTCCTAGATGATTTTGGATGTCAGTTTTCATCCAATCTTAAACCTCAATTGGTCAATGAAGATACTGGCACTAAACTTTATTTCACATACTCAGTAGAATGGGGTGAATCTGACATAAGTTGGGCATCCAGATGGGATATATATTTAGGCATGAAAGATGTGCAAATTCATTGGTTCTCCATAGTAAACTCAATTGTTGTCCTATTTTTCCTGTCAGGTAAGAAGATATGTTATTTGTGTTGTTTTTTGACTATCAATAATGATCTAATTATGTATGTAATTGTGTATGTAGGTATCTTGACAATGATTATGGTGAGAACTTTGAGAAGGGATATTGCACGTTATAATTCTGATGAAAGCATTGATGACATGATGGAAGAAACTGGATGGAAATTAGTTCATGGTGATGTCTTCCGCCCACCTCCTAAGAGGATGCTTTTCGCAGCTGTGATTGGAAGTGGAATCCAAGTATTTCTGATGACTCTTATAACGATTTGTGAGTTATGATATTTTGTATTCTATTTTCCAAGTGTTTCAATCCTCAATAACTTTAAATCTGAAATTGACTTTACTTTACTTTTCTGAACATAATTTTTTTTACAAACTTTTAGTAATAATTAGACATGTGCTGACTAGTCTGGAAAGACGACTATGCGGCATCGTGTGTAGTTGGCGATTAGTCGGTGATAATTCGGCAAAAAAATACGATTATAAATGGCAAATAGCAAATGAAATAAAACTAACAATTTATGCTTATTTTTTTATTCTTGCTTTATATTTTTTTTATTTTTTTTTTATCTTAATTAGATTATACAGGCATAGGAAACAAAAGGAACAGTAGAAATAAAAATGTAGGTAAACAAACACGTCACAACATGCTTAGTGGCAATGAATGACTCGTGTCGTGCGTGAGCAACTCGAGAAGTGACGAAATATTTCGAATTCCCCCTAAAATAGGTATATGGCCTGCGCAGGCGAAGGACTTTTGTCCGCAGAGGACAAAAGTCCCTACATCGTGTAAATATGTCCACCGTGGATTTGTCATGGACAGAACGCATGCGATTTGCGAACATTTGCCCCCCAAAATATAGAAACGCGCCTGCTATGGAAGTAATTACGTTGTGTTGTAATTAACATGGAAGTTAAGAGAAAGTGAAGACGTTTTTAAAGTGAATACTGGATCCAGCTCTTTAAATCGGATCGAGTACGGAACGCGGACTTAACTCGTTATTGCGCCTAACGATAAGTTCTATTTTTTTCAGGGACACCCACGATCATTTGTCCTGTTTGATCTCTCGGTGCCCTCCGTTGTTCGGGGGACTTTGTACGCGGTATTTTTAACCCATAGTGTGCGTTGCAGTTGTAAACGATCTATTTTGACGGGCAAAAAGACCGCGAAGATAAAATGATCGGCATTGCCGATTAGTCGGCAATTTGAAAACCGATCAGTCGGCTAGTCGGTTAGTCGGCTAATACCATAGTCGGTCCGTCTCTAGTAATAATATAGTATTATTTATTTATGAAAAAAAAACTATATATTCCATTTTAATAGAGATTTTATTATTATAAAAGATGGGCCGACTATAGTATTTGCCAACGGATCAGTTTGCGATCAGTTGTCCTGTCCCACGTTTTTCATCCTAACATGACAATGATATGCTATTCATAATTATGATTGCTTTGTTCCAGTCGTAGCTATGCTGGGCATGTTATCACCTGCTAGCCGTGGTGCATTAATGACTGCTGCTATATTCTTGTATGTGTTCATGGGCCTTGTCGCTGGCTACTACTCGGCCCGCCTATATACCACAATGAAAGGGAAACAATGGAAGCAAGCTGCATTCCTTACAGCCACAATATATCCTGCGATTGTATTTGGAACTTGCTTCTTTTTAAATTTCTTCATAATGGGAAAACATTCCAGTGGAGCAGTTCCATTTTCAACTATGATGGCTCTATTATGTCTGTGGTTTTGTATATCTTTGCCACTCGTCTATTTAGGGTATTATTTTGGCATTCGAAAACAGCCTTTCCAACATCCAGTTAGGACAAACTTTATCCCCAGAAAAGTCCCTGAGCAAGTTTGGTACATGAATGTATTTATATGGTAAGTGAATCAAAATTTGCTTTGTTATAATTTATTTTTATTTAGTTTTTATTATAATGTTAACTATAAACTGGTCAGGGGGATTAAACTAAATTAAACTATTGATAGGAGGTTGGCTCTACTCGCAAGGGAATTTTCCGCGGCTTCTATCATTTTATATAGATTTTATGGGAAAATTATATTGATTTACGATCGAAACTGTACAACTAAATGGTTTCTAATGTCACACTTAAAATTTGCTCATTATTAAATATATATATTGCAAAATTTTTACTTTAAAGTGCCAAATTCTCAGTCTCATCTCCAATCATCTCTCATGGCCGAAATGAAAGTTTAAAGGCTGCATCATAACTTTATTTTAAATATATACATAAAAAAGCGAAACTTATTAAAAAAGTGCATTACCTATATTTTGTCTCTGGTTTTTACCTCAGTTTGGGGTCATCCATAAATTACGTCACACGAATTTCGTGATTTTTTGGCCCTCCCCCCGTCCTTGTTACAGCTGGTCACATTTGTGAGACTCCCCCACTCCCTAGTGTGATGTCACATATTTTGAAATCATTGAATGAAAACAGCGGTTCTGCAATCAGTTTTATTTCTAATTAAATAGTGTTTAATAATATTAACATCAAATCAAACAATTAACAAAACAAAAAACGATTAATTATATTAATTAATGGAATTAAAGCTATGGAATGGAAATTATTTGGAATGGAAGAACTACCCAGGAATACATTGATAGGATATCATATTATCTTGAACTTCATAGAATTCTTCTACTTTGTTTATAGAGCGCTCTGAATACTTACTTCACTCTACTATTAGCAAAGAATCGAGTTAGTCCAAGCTTTACGTTCATTGGTCTGAATATTGACTGTGTAGTCGGAACTGCAGCCAATGACAGCCCCTTTCTCGTGTGACGCTGTTTCACAACCTTTTGTAAATGTGTGATAAAGAAAGTGCTCCACTAACTGGTTTCCGTAAACAGAGAAGGTATAGAATTAGATGAATCTTCTTATAAGAGAAATACATACAAAAAGTTGGGTGATGGCACCTTTACAAATGGTTTATAGTTTCTCATAGATGCATCTTATCTATTGTTTAATAGTGATTACCTATTTAATGAGAATAGTAATAAACCAACTCGGTCTATATTTTCTGACGACAAAAAAAACGGAAATAATTAATTGTTAACACATTGAATATTCGTGATGTGAGCTGATAAGCGCAGTTACAGTTTTTATATCACTGTTGAACTTATTTTCTAAACTATACCTAACGTATGTAAAAGGTCGGATCGCATTTTAACGGCACTGCGCTGCATGTCATTTCATAGCATCTATAGCACTTTAACTGGAAAAGCTCGCGTCATTGTTTTGCCCATTCGCGGCAAAGCAATATAGAAAGATGACTATGATAGTGATGTGGATTTGGTACTTAGTTATTTCTTTGTTATGTGCAAAAGAAGAACTCATTAATCAGAAATGGATTGCATTCGTCTTGCCCATATAAAGAAGGAGAATACCACTATTTGCTTCATCGCTTACTTAATGACTCTGCATGATTTCATATTTACTTCATTGAGCTCCATTTTAGGAATACGATGCACATGCTTCCACAATGAACACATGATAGATTGACTTGACGCGCCGACTGCTAAATCGCACTGAGTGTCGCTGCACAGCGCGTTACATCACAGCGCGTCAAAATATTCTTCCGGAGGCAACTATACTGTGACGCGCAGCGACGCTCTCTGCAGCGCCGCTGTAATGCGACATACAACATACAAAATGACTAAAGAATATTAGATGCTATGTGCCGCGCAGCGCCACGCCGCTCAAATGCGGACCGATCTTGGGTGTGAAGAAATCCTGTTGCGAATTTAGCTAACTCGATAGACAAATGAGCAGCTCCAGCTACTCATCTACCGGTCTGAAACCATTTTTCTTACTCCTTTGAGTTTTGGCGTGTTACAATAAGTCCTGTTGCGAATTTAGCTATCGCGGCAGACAAATGTGCATTCTCAGCCACTTACCTGACGGTCGGATGCTAATTTTCTTATTCCTTGTGAGTTTTGGCAACCTCACTGAAAGAAACACCACAAAGTTTTTAAAAGTAGAGGTTCCTTTACCAGATCTGAATTCAAATCCTTGCGGGAAATCCGATTTGACCTAACTTTAATCTCTCAAATCTTAAGGTAACCAAGTTTAACTAAATTCTGGTACCTAATTTTTTTTTCAGTATATTGATGGCCGGTATTCTTCCATTTGGAGCTGTTTTCATCGAATTGTTCTTCATATTTAATGCATTATGGGAAAACCAATTCTATTACTTATTTGGATTCCTATTTCTCGTGTTTTGCATTTTGATGATATCAGTCTCACAAATTTCCATTGTGATGGTATATTTTCAACTTTGTGGTGAGGTAATAATTTTTTTATTGTTTTTTTTTCAACATAATCTTTAGTATTACTAAATATGATATCCAGATATAAATGGAGGGGAGGGGGGTTGCACAAGGCAACAAAGGACTCCCTCCCCAATCCTTCATATTTAAAATAATATTCGTAGTATATTACATTACAACTTGATTATAAACATTTCTATTCTTTCTTATTACTCTTATAAAAATTATATGCTTAAACAAATTTTATTTCAGGACTATCACTGGTGGTGGAAAAGCTTTATTGTGTCTGGCGGATCAGCCGTATACATTCTGATATATTCAATATTTTATTTCCTCACTAAGCTGGAAATAACTGAATTTATACCAACTCTTCTCTACATTGGCTACACAGGTAAATATACTCATATATATTAAGTCCTTTCCTCCTTTTGGGTACTAAATAATTATTCTTTTTAAACACGCATACAGAGTAAGTAAAAAACAACTAATAAGCACTACTAAAAAAAACGTAAAAACAGAAGACCAGCGGCCGGGAGCAATGACCGCTCCCGCCGTTGAATTTATTATTAACTTTTAAAGTTTTTCTCTGCTTAAGACAACATGACATTTGTGCTTATTATTTCAATTTCAATAAAGGCATCTAAGACGATTTTATTGTATTGTGTGGAATCAAAGGAGTCAGCTGAGCTCTGTGTAGGTACCTATTCACTCAACGGCTGGCGGGCGCGGTCGGTCGTTGACCCGCGGTGGAATTTTACTGTTTTTCCGTTTTTTAAAAGTGCTTATTTATTAGTTGTTTTTCACTGTATATGTAAGTATGTTTGTTTAAAATGAATAACTACTCAAAAGGAGGAAAGGACATAAAAATACACAAATTATAAATAAATACGTGTACTTCATAAAAATCCGAAAAAAATCAGGCATACTCTATACATGTAACCTAACAATCTCACGAAGTTTCATTAAAACATTCAATTTCACCCTATATACGAAAGTGTGTCTGTCTGTTACCTATTAACACTTAAACCACTGAACCGATTTGTATGGAAGGTATAAAGATAGTTAGAGTCTCGGGTAAGTACATAGGTTAGTTTTTATCTTTGAAATCAACCTATCAGGGGGTGAAAAGGGGATTGGAACATTCTATGGGAAGATTCACACCGGAATGGGGTAGAGCTGGCAGCGACGCAACGTGCACTTCCAAGCTGAAAGCAGTGTGAAATAATATTGAACTTGTGCTTTAATTTTTTAAGCATTTAACTGCTAGATGTTTAAATCTAAAGAAAAGTTTCCTACAAAAAATGGTTAGGGTAGGTTACCTACAATGCGAAGAGATGGCGCTTCCTTGCAGCCTAAGGCTACAGAAATTTCGACACTGCCGTCAGGGCACCTCATGTAGTTCTGTCCTACAAGAGGGAGCGGCGGGAGGAACTGCGATGAGCACGCCCAGGCAGTCCCCCCGCAGAGGACGGGGAGCAGTGTGGTGGGCACTAGGCCGCACTCTTAGCTGCCAGCGCCTACCCGCGCACGTCTGCGGGGTCCCCGCGATACCCCAGGAGACCCCTGCCGTGAAGTCCCGGCTAGTCCGGGAGGCTGCTAGACTGCTAGGTGCGGAAACACGGAAGAATCCCTAAACGGGGATCCCGTGGCTTCGCACTAAGCAGCTTAGAGGGTATTCGCAGGGGTTTTTAGCGGATATTATGCCGTAAAGGGGTCCTCAGTGGGCAGCCACTGCCCGTAAAGCTTGCGGGAGCCAGGTGTGAGGTCCGTTCGGGGGTTTGCCTATTAAAGGCGCCGTCGTATGTAAACAGATGTTTTGCCTGCGTTAAATTAAAAGAAAAAAAGGCCGCGGTAGCATAATGGTTAGTGAATTCGCCCGGATAGCGAAGGGTGCTGGTTCGAGTCCCGCCTGCTGCCTGGTCCGCTTGGTATGTTTTTTAGTTAACTTTTCTTTAGATTTAAATATTAAACTTTATCTACATTCCTAAAGGACCTATATCGCTTGAAAAGCTCTAATAAGTCACGGTGCCGCCCGCTCTTGCAACTCCGAGAAACTTTAATCAGCGACCAGTGACCAGTAGGTCTTCTAAGTAGGTAGATACATTTTTAAATTATTTCACACTGCTTTCAGCGTGAAAGTGCTCGCTGCTAGGGGTGGTCGTTTTTAGAAAAACGATGCGCAATAACGATACCAGGTTTGGATGCGCGAATCCGATGCCACTTGTTACCGTTATCGGATGCCGATGCCATCTAGTTTTTGTCAACGTTACTATAACTACAGTGCCTCAAACTTATCTGTGCTGGTGGAGATGTCGCTAGCGGTGAACAAATATGTCAAAATGCTATGGATAAATTGTAGTTCAAATTTTTGCCACTGGCACATAAAAGTTTGTGAGACTGGTCTGCGTTCAAAACCAACGCTCTGAGTGCAACTTTTCAGGTAATAATTTTGCCAACATTCAATATTTTGAGTTACTATGCCGAAAATAAACATATGGTTTCGTTTGCATTTTCAAGTCATGATTCATTAATCTAAGGGAAACACCCACACAAAACATGCATCTAATGCGAATCCGCATTTCACGAGGTGGGCGTTTTTAGAATAATGATGCGCATCGATATCAGAAATATCTAAAAACGCCCATCTCTACTCGCTGAGTCGCCGCCGGCCACTGCCATTCCGTTGTGAATCGGCTATATGGGAAATCATTTTTTTCCCACCAACCAGTTGTTTTATAAATCTAGAAAAAAATGTTAACATTTTTTTTAATATGTTTGCTTTGTTAAATGTTTAATTTTAGCGGGTACCCGCGACTTAGTCTGCGGTGTGGTTTAATTGGTTTCCAATGCAAATTTCCACACTCTTTTCATCCCTTTAATAAATTATTTCTAGGATTAAAACTATTCCATGTCCATCCCCGGGACTCAAAATATCTGTGTACCAAATGTCATCTAAATCGGTTCAGCGGTTTAAGAGTGAAGGAGTTACAGACTTTTTATGTGAAAAGGGTCGCGCACAAGCGTATGGCCTGCTCGATGGTAAGCAACCACCATAGAGTATAGATAGAACCTTGCGATACCAAAAATATCACTCGTACTGTTGCCTACACTGACCCAATCCCACTGAAACTGAAACACAGCATCACCAAAAAGGTAGTGTTATTTTAAAGGTAGTCTTCTGGTAAGGTGGAAGTTACTTCCCCAGACGGGCGCTCCAATTCGAGCGGTAAATCCGCTTTATACCACTCTTAACATAAATTATAATATTAGTATAGATTTTACATATCATTCTTATTAATGTACTGACCAGATGATCATGTCTAATCCTATTATCCTACAAATATTATGAAGGTGAAAGTTTTGTATGTTTGTGTGTTTGTAAAGTCTGGTCTCCAGCAAAAGTTTTTTAACAACATTCAACAAATCACATACACGATACTGTTTCTGAAACATGTTTCTCTACACACGCCGTCTACTGCTCACGTGGCTGTCGTACACAAAATACACGGGGACGCCTTCCAAACCTCAATCGTAAATAGAACAAATGTCAATTTCGATGACTTTTATCCGATTTATGTCAAAATTGAAACGTCAGAGTGAAAAGTTGCATTCTGAGCGTAGGTTTGGGACGCAGCCCTCGCTAGCGAGTTTTCAAAAAAATGCCCGATGAAACAATACCTCGACCCACGCCACGCTGGGATGATTTCTGTACATGTTTTCCATTGGGCTCGGCAAGCAAAAATTTTGTTGATGCAAACAAACATGTGTAGTGAAACAAAGTTACGTGTAGACGATTTTGTGAAATGTTAATATGTTTTTGTTGTGTAGGGTAAAACACGCGCTGGAGGCCGGCTTTACTTAATCATGCAGAACTAGTGAACGGATTTGGATGAAATTTAGTACGCATATAGTTTATGACTTGGATTGAAGCATTTTAATTCCCGGAATAATGACAATTTTACTGTGGGATTTCTAAAAAAACTAAAGTTAACGCGGATAAAGTCGCGGGCGGCCCCTAGTTCTTTATAATTTCTATCGATTTGTGCTCTTCAAAGTATGAATGTGACCAAAATGAAAAAAAATAAATAAATAATAATATGTGACCTTTTCAGTCCTGTCTACTTCGAGAAATTAATTTTGCTTAATTTTCACTATTATTATTGTTATTAGCGCTATTAATTTGCTTAAAAGCTAATCATAAAATATGATAAAATTTGGAAGTGGGAACTAATACCACACAGTAGTGATTATGATGACGCTTATAATAACAGTTGATTTTATAGAACGTAGAGTTTCAGTTCCTTGAGAAACTTAAAAATCGTGTGCATAAAAATAGTACGAACAAGTTATAAACAGTAAAATACAACAGCCCCGTACAAAAATATTAATTACTTAATATCGTTTACGAAATATACATTAAACAATGAAATAGGCTAGTTGACCCTTTTTGGAAAAAGGTTTTAAATGGTTAAAAAATGTTCTATTAGACCTAAAAAAATGTATTGTATTTTTTTGAGACCTAGAAAGCTACAAATCTTTAATTTTAAAATAGGTAGACTTTTCATGGACATACAAAAACGCTGTCGGCCATTTTAGTCTATAGATTATCTATGCTATGACGTCAACCGGTAGTAAACAAAAACTCGTAAGCACGTAGAAAATAACCTATTTGATTTTATAATAAAAAAAACATGATTTTTAATAAATTCTTCTTCTTCTTCTTCCTCGTAACCTCATGACTGAGGTTCGCGACAGCATGAGGGCACCTGGTGTACCAGCTCCCTCCACGTATTGCGGTTTTCGGCCAACCGGATAGTCTAAATTAGTGTTGCCCAAATGCAAGAACAAGACGAGACTTAGCCAGTCTTGGTCTTGGTCTTGCGCCAATACAGCTGGTCTTGGTCTTGCGCTCCCAGTCTTGGTCTTGGTCTTGCAGCAAGAGTCTTGCAAGTCTTGCAATTACCTATTAGACTATTGCTATTTATTAAAGTTACTTTAGATCTTAGAAAAACGAATTAAAATTGGAACATTGTGAGCTTGAATTAACATAGCCAAAGTAACGACCAATCAGATAAATAAATGTCTGAAGATTTGATAAGAAATTCGAAAAATCAACTGCCACATGGTTATCAACTGAGCTACATGCCGTTTTCCATTGGAGGAACTGTTTCTTAATATTTTTTCCGACATTCAAACTATTTTTGTGCTGCAGAAGAGAGCTATTCGATCAATTTATAATCTTAAAGTTAAGGATTCCTTAAGAGACAGGTTTAAAGAATTTGGTATAATGGCGGTCGCATCACAATACATTTACGAAAATTTATTACTAGTAAGAAAAAATATTAATTTGTTTCTTAAAAACAGTGATGTTCACACACTTAATACAAGAAACAAAAATAAACTAACTTTATCTGCTACTAGACTTCACAAAATCAATAATTCATTTAAAGGTCTTTGTGTTCGCTTATACAATAAAGTCCCAAGCAATATCCAAGAGTTAAGCATAAATAAATTCAAAGATAGTATAAAAAAAAACACTTATTAAAAAAGCTTATTACAAAGTGTCTGATTATATTACAGACAAAAATGCTTGGGTTTGAACTGTTCCAATCATTCCAACAGGTTTTCTATATTAAATAAATCATGATTGTATTGACGTTGTAACAACATAATGATTTGTAAATGTTACATTATGCTTTTAATTTTTTCGCTCGCTTTTCTCCGCAGCTAAAAAATATGTTCTATAACGAGTGGTAGGGAAAAAAATGTTTGGACGATTCAAAAGTGTTGTACTATACATCCAATTTGAATAAAGATATATTGATTTGATTTGATAAACATTTACGCTTTATATGCTTACATGAGCTAAAACATGTAAAAAACAAATTAATTACAATAACTTGACTGCATTTTAAAGAACAATATCTGTCTAGAAAGAGATTGAACCCTCAACTTATATGAGATTTAATAAAAAATCTTATCGCAGACTTTTTATTGAAGTTATACTTCTTTAGGCGCGTTATGAAAAAATGATGAGAGTGATAGCGCGCATCACTGTAACACAAACCGCACATTAAGAAAATCTACCAACAAAATAGAATCTCTATTTTGTGGGTGCTAACGACTGCATTGTGAAGGCCTATCAAAAGTATTTATTAATCTGGAACAACGGAACCAAAGCGCGATTCAGGAGACTACAGCGCCATCTCTTGACCATTGGTGTAGTAGAACCAAAAACCACATCTTTATTTTTTGTAATAAAGTAACAAAAAGTATTTATTAATCTGGAACAACGGAACCAAAGCGCGATTCAGGAGACTACAGCGCCATCTCTTGACCATTGGTGTAGTAGAACCAAAAACCACATCTTTATTTTTTGTAATAAAGTAACAGTTATAGGTATTCATATTTATAATATTTATCCACATGTTTCTAGTTTGTATATTCGGAATACGTGTTTGAGTTTCATACAAGTGCAAATCACATATGTTCTAATAAATTATATTCAGTAGCGATTTTAATTGAATATTTTGATTATTTATTTATTTTTTCAAATTAAAACTGAACTTTATTGACTGTGTCCTTTTCCAGACTTTTTATTAATTTATTGTAATTAATTATTTGCATGCAATTAAAACTAATTTTAAACGATGCCAAAGAAGGATAACTTCTCACGCGCCTACATAAGTACACGCACCCATTTTTTTTTATAAATAGGTAGGTACGCTTTTTATATTATTTTATTAGTTTTGTAGAATTTTTTTACACGTTTCAAGTATATTTAAAAGTGGCTACAATATTTATCAAACGTATAAGTATTTGACCACTTTTTTGCTATTTTTTCTTGTAAAAACTTAAGAAATTTACGAAATATTTTGACTAAATGTACAATAATAGTACCTAAGTTTAAACCCATATAATCATTATTATAATATATACTTACTAGTTTAAATTATTATGACATCTACTACTTATCCTTACCATTATCTAATCATAATACTACTTGCGTGATCAGTATAATGTATTCGTTTCCATTCTAAGCACTCTGAAACTTATTTATTCTTTGGAACACCTGTACTCTAAAATTCGAAAATCGAAGTTCGTGTCGTACCGTCTCGCTCGCTCATTAAATAGTATTAGCGTGAGTGGGACGGCACGACACGAAATTAGAATTTTGCATGAGTATACCTAGGTCCTGTGGCGGCAATCAAATAGTGTCAAATGTTGTGATTACGGCGCGGCGGCAACGATTATTGTATGTGATTTCAATAGAAGCCGCCGGCGCGTGTATCATCACCATGTACTTCCGAAAAGCGGCAAATTTCTTTGAGAAATCGGTACAAAACCTTTGATGCCGCATTATCAAAGTGCCGATGGTTAAAACAAAACTATGCATGCACTCTGTTTGATTTTAATGGATATTTTTTTATTCGCTATGTATGTTTATGGTATTGGTCGTAATGCGCATAGGTCCAGTTTTTCATATTCTTTGATACAGTTTTTTGCGTCTCACAGAATTCCTAAGCATACCTATACACCGAACTGTTATACCTAACTATTCCGTGAAATAGCGCTAAGTCCTAGCTGCAAGACGCAAGAGTCTTGCACGGTTAGTCTTGGTCTTGGTCTTGCTAAAAATACGCGGTCTTGTTCTTGGTCTTGGTCTTGCAAAAATGCAAGAACAAGACCAAGACTGCAAGACCAAGACTGAATTTGGGCAACACTAGTCTGTTTGGCAGACTTTTTTGACCACATCAGTCCATCGGGCATCGGGAAGATCACCCATCTTCCGCGGATCCTTTTTCCTTTCACATGACCTACGACGATGAGCTTTTCAAGATTGTCTGGTTCTCGTCGGGCCACGTGTCCGAAGTACTGAAGAAGTCGCTGCATACATACAATAGACAGGCGGGATGTTATGCCTAGTTCGGAGAGAACAGAAATGTTGGTGCGGTGCTCTGTCCAAAAAACCCCTAGCATTTTCCGCCAGCACCACATTTCAAACGCGTCGATCTTGGTTCGAATGCGTGCCTTTAGCGTCCAGGTCTCTGAAGCGTACAGAAATATAGAAAAGATAAGCCTCCAAACCTTTTCTAACCGCTTTACAGCCGATTTTGAAATCTGAGCTCGCCTTACAACCTCCTTTTCGCAGTCGCCGTCACTGGTAATCATAGAACCAAGGTAAAAAATTCCTTTACGGTTTCCAGATCCTGCAGCTCCCAGGTTATTTGTAGTGTGCCCGCTCCATCTACAAACATCAGCTTAGTTTTGGCACGATTTATTTTGAGACTGTAATCAGCACTTATTGTCTCTACTCTTTGCAAAAGCTCAGCAAGATCACTTTCGTTGGTTCCAATTATGGTAGTATCATCTGCAAAGCGTAGGTTATTAATAAGGTGTCCGCCAATTTTTATACCAGCATCCCACCCCTCCAGCACTCTTCGCATAATGTGTTCGCCGACGAGATTAAAAAGTTGTGGCGAAAGGATGCAACCGTGTCTTACTCCGCGGTTAGTTCGGAAAAAAGTCGATTCAGAATCCTCTATACGTACTTTGGACCTTCCGTCAAGGTACAGTTTCCGAATTAGATAGGTCAAGTGTTCCGGAACACTCATCTCGCTCATTACGCTAAACATTTTGTTCTAGCTGATTCAGTCAAAGGATTTCGCGTAATCAATGAAACACAGAGCCATTGGAACATTGAACACGCGGCACTTCTCTACCATGCGTCTCATGTTTGAAATTTGCTCCCGTGCTCCCCTGACTTTAACAAACCCTGCCTGTTCCTTTGAGATTTGTCCGCCAATGTAGTTTTCTAGACGTTTATTGATGATGTGCAGGAGCACCTTGCTTGCATGGGATGTAATCGAGATAGTGCGGTAGTTCTCACATTTGCGCGTCGACCCTTTCTTGTGCAGCGGGACCACCACCGACTCCGTCCAGTCCTCAGGCCAAACTCCAGTTTTCCAGACTTTTTGGCAGATGGAATGCATGAGCCCAGTTCCCTCTGTGCCCATTGACTTGAGCATCTGCGCGGACAAACCATCGCCACCGCATGCTTTTGGCTTAAGATGCGCGAGTGCAGCTTCTACTTCATGAAGAAAGATGTATGGTTCTTCCTCGTTGTATTGCACTAGTTAGTCGGCAGCGTCACTGCTCTCTTTATACAGTTGTTGACATTACTGTCGCCATCTCTCAAGCACAAGATTTTTATCAATCAGAGGGGAGCCCTTTTCGTCCACAATCGTCCAGTTCTTCGGTTTGAAGTCCCTAGCCAGAAGTTTCACCTTTGCAAACATGTCCTTAGTGTGTGCACGACTCGCAGATTGTTCCATCTCCTGACATACGGCGTCGATTGAGGCGTTTTTATCTCGTCTGCATAGTCTTTGCACTGTGCTATGAAGTTCACAATATCGTGCCCTCGCAGCTTCGGAACTCAAACCGTTTCCTTTCACGCATCTCATTTCTTCTATAGCAGAACATGCCTCAGCGCTTATCCACTCAGCCTTTGGCTTCAAGGAGTTAGGGCTTGTTGCGATTACCTCTTTAGCTGTCTCCAAAATTACTGATTTTAGCTTTATCCATGAAGCGTTTGGTGATTCGGAGGGAAGTGTGTCTAGGTCTTTTAAACGAGATTCAACTCGTTTTCCGTACTCGCCTTGCAGTTCTGCGGAAAGGTTCAACGTCTTTTTGGGTACGTTGCGCTTTGGTGTCCTTAGTCGGATTTTTAGGGATGCTGTTAGCAGCAGGTCTTGTTTTGGTGGAAAGAATAGAGGAATTCCAACTTCTACTTATCGTGATGTAATCGATATGGTTTCTGTGCTTTCCGTCAGGGGATACCCATGTATAAAGTCTACGCGGATGCTGTTTAAACCAAGTATTCATTATGCTTAAATCATTTTCGGCACAGAAGTCTAGAAGCATTTGTCCCCGATCATTGCGCTCCCCAAGCCCATGAAGCTGTTACTGCATGACCCCGAGTTGATGACGGTGACCCCTTTATTTGAGTAATAGTGACCACTTTCTTTTAGGTGCGTTTCGCTTAGAACTAATGCTTCTAGCCCACATCGGACCATCTCCCGCTCCACTGTTTCCATTTTACCCGCCTTGTTTAGGCCCCGCACGTTCCATATGCCTGTCATGAGAGTTTCATGTTTTATAATGGTTTGCTCGTTAATTTCCGCAACAGTAGTCCAGTTTCTGCAAGTAGCCTGCTGCGTCTTGCGTCTTGCAGCCGGTAGCCATTTTCATGGGACCCGGAACCACCGGGGGTCAGCCGGGTGGCATGACAAACCATTCCTTTTTAAGTGCCTCATGTTGTTTACAAGGGATATTAGTAACGGTAATTTCCCATTGCTTTCCGTACCAGAATTTTTGGGGTGATTTAGACCCCAAGGCAGCTGAGACCTCTTCCAGCTAGTTGCCCAGTTGGGTGTGTGGTTATACCGCTTTGCTCGGTCGCCAGAGCCTCGTTCGTTATCTAACAGGGAGGACCACGAGTAGGTGAGGATGACAATTGGGGCCAGCAAGATGTTTAACACTGTTCTCCCCCTTCCCCCCCTTAAATAAATACCACGAAAAATGTAGTAATTATCATTATTGTAGTGTACGAAAATGTAAAAACACATCCTTGAAGACTCCAGGAAAGTTGTGGATTAAAATGCCAAAAGAAATCTCCCTATTTATTTCTTAAAGTATTTGGTCTAAGGAACCTAAATATATCGATTTCACTTCATAAAAGCAGAATATTGCTGTAGAAATTTAATTTTTAAAAATAATTTATAGTCTATGCTTTTTAATCACTAAAAACGCTGTTCGCCACATCCGCTATGATTGTGAATTTGTCTTTGGTAGTAAACAACTAAAAGTCATACATACATAACCTTAAAACTTGTATTATTAAAACTGATAATAAATGAAGACTTAAAATATTATTCAATGAGTACTTACATCAAAGTGATCTTCGCAAAATTAAATTTTACTATATGTCAATAAAGTTGCAGGATCCCTTTTAGCAAGTTCTAACCAGGTATTGCGTAGGTTAGGTTATATAATTTGTCCCCGCTGTTAAAGTAGCTTTGGTCCTTACTTAACAGAATTATAGACTACTGGACTTGTTTTTTTATTTTCAGTTTTAATTTGAAGTAATATTTTAGCTGCCGGGTTTTTTTTTAAATACGAATGATAACCGCCGATTTTTTTTGTTTCCTCCCAAGCGAGGGAGTGGATGTGAAATCCTCATGAATACCCTACAGCCGGCTGCAAGGGTATGTCAGACTCTTACTGACTAACTAACTAACTGACTAACTCCAGTACAGTAGTTCATGCTTATGGCTAGAAGAGCCTTACAAGCTTCATCTGAGCGATCATCCCCAGAGACGGGGATGATGCGGTATAACCGCTGATCTTTTCAAGTGCTTATATACTTCTTATAAAAACGTAACGTTAGCACGACTCAGAACCCGTTGCCGTTGGTACTCGCGGTAGCGTTGTGGAACTAATGATATTTTATTGTGGATGTTAAATAGTTTTTTTTGGTTTGTTACAAGGCAAGGTTCTACGCTCTAATTACTTCATCTATGTCACTATTAATGATTTCTTCTAAGAAATTTTCAATAGCTATGATTTTTTTCACCAAAGTTGAACGACTATTATTTTTAAACAATCAATGTCGAAATTTTAACAATAGGGATGATGACTATTTTTTTGACGTGACAACGTCTTAAATTAGGTTGCGGCTGGGAGTCACTTATGAAAAAGTGTAACGCTCGGTAACGTTACGATGAGTCTCTCGTGTTAAGTTTAAGTTTACATGTACAATGTTTTAGTAAACAAAATATATTTCTATAGTTAAAATTTGTGCAATTCTTATTTTCATTCAATTCCTTGTTCCTATTGTGCAATTTAATTATATTCATATCAATAAATATTCTACCGAGAAAAAGACGTTGTCACGTAAAATCTTCGCCCGTAAAACCGACTTTACAGGCAACCATTTTTTTTTTCTTCGTTTAACAGGTAGATTATCAAAAAGTAATGGACACGTATTTTTTCTTTTTTCACATAATATAAACATTGCAGAGATATATTGATTTGAAAAGTCGCATGACGTCACGTTTGAGTACACTTATAAGGGAAAATTCACTCAAAAGTGACGTCACGAGCCCCTACTCCCAAACTTTGACGCGCTATAATTTTGTCATTTTTTGGTTGATTGCCCAAAGAAAAAATACGTGTCCATTATTTTTTATATTGTACCCCGTCATCATCCCTATTGAACGAGTCGCCAATTTGCCTTCGGCACATTTTAAAACAGCGAGTGTTTTAAACAGGCGATTCCGTTTGTAAAATGCGGAATCATACAAATTGCCTGCGACATATATAATTCTTTACTTGTAAAATGAAATGGATTTTGATCACTGTTTTTTATTTTAGGACTCATGGTGTTAACCTTTTGGCTTTTAACTGGCACAATGGGATTCTTTGCGGCATACACGTTTATAAGAAAAATTTATGGCGCAGTTAAAATTGATTAGATTTACACTTACTCAACTTGGAGAATCAACACATCATATTTATTTTGGTTGTTTTTCAGACTAACGGACAATGTACCTACACGAATGGTGTTTATCAATATAGTGTGTAAATAAGTTTATCACATAATGCATTTTATGATAATTAATATTGTAATTATTAAGTTTAGCCTTTAAATATTTTTCATGAGCGCATCGCAAAGAGCGATGATTAATATTGTAATTATTAAGTTAAGCCTTTTAATATTTTTCATGAGCGTATCGCAAAGATCTCGTCCTGGAATTAGAATAGACAATAAAGCAGGAAGTGTGATTATTATTTGTTTTAATTTCACAGACTCCGTTTAATATCACTGGATAAAAGTAACATAGCAGCTTCGGTAGTAACTTGTCGAATGACGTCACTCCGCGCCGCTTATGGTAAAGTTATACTAGCGCAGTCATTCAGAAATGTAACATAGCAAATTCACCCTTATCTTTGCAACAAAATGCACATATTGCTTCTTCATGTCTTACTTTTGCGGACTAGACGCGCGAATTCGGTCGTATGTGTGCGAGTTCGAGCGTCTTCTTTATCTCGCAAGGAATTTGTGCATAACGCCGCGGAGATAAGGGTGAATTTGCATTGTTACGTTTTTGATTAACGCTTTGATACGTTTCGACTCTTTATGAATTGTCCATTAGCAAGTTTTATAGTTCTAATCATAATTTTTGGGTATTTGACAAGTTTTAGAAAACACTTTTTTATTTACTTTAGATTTAAACATCAAGCAGTTACATGCTTAAAAAATAAAAAAATATAAACACTTTATTTACTAATATTTATGGAGTGCCTGGTACATTCATCATTGTGTATTTCTGTTAAAAAACTAAATCAAAAATCTCAGTTTTATGTTGCCTCGCAAAAACTCACTATACTGCCGTCCTCAAACTAAAGTGCGGCTAAGTGACATGTGGTCGATTTTTCATACTAAATTGCATCTTTATTTATAGTTTTTAATACTCTATCGACCTGTCTTTAACAAGTATTTGTATCGTTTATAGTTTAAGTCTAAAAATCTGTCAGGTGCTGAATGGTTATAAAATAGCAATAATTTTTAGTTTACGAGCCGTTTTTTTTTGTATCTCAAAAATTGGTTGTTAAAAGGTGAAACTATAGAATGTTATGTCACTACGATGGCTTCGACCGGAAGTTTACGACGTTATTTTTGAAGTCGTAAATACGCTAAACCTGAAAACGCCTGGGATTGGCGCAGACTAAAAATCCCAGGCGTTTTCAGTCACGTGACCAGCTAACAGAACAAACCATTTCTATTTATTATTTGTTCTCCTAGAAAGGTAAAGTCGCTGCTTATATTAATATTAAATACAGATGCTAACAATTGGATCTTTATCTCTCATACAAATTAGTAAAAAAAAAACAGTTTACCGACTTAATAAAGTTTTATTAACTAAAACTATAGTTAAAATTGTTAAAATTTTGCAGTATTATTGTAGAATTTCCTGCAATGCGTTCTGGTAAGCTGTATTAAAAAACAATGCCTGTTTGTATTGAGGTGAATCGACGATAAGCTAGAATGTTTACCCTCAGTCTTATGAAAAGAACTTAAAATAAGGCTGTATTGACTTTGTTTCCTTTGCTTTCTCAAAAGAAAAATTTAGAAATATAAGACGCGCTTTTTGTTTCATGAGGACTTGAGCCATGATATTGGTGTCGACTCTGACATGATTCTGTAAACCTAAACTTAAATTTGATAGCAGAGTATCCTTGTCATTCTCTATACAGAATGAAAAGAAGAGACCGATGTTTTGACGTGACAACGTCTTAAATTAGGTTGCGGCTGGGAGTCACTTATGAAAAAGTGTAACGCTCGGTAACGTTACGATGAGTCTCTCGTGTTAAGTTTAAGTTTACATGTACAATGTTTTAGTAAACAAAATATATTTCTATAGTTAAAATTTGTGCAATTCTTATTTTCATTCAATTCCTTGTTCCTATTGTGCAATTTAATTATATTCATATCAATAAATATTCTACCGAGAAAAAGACGTTGTCACGTAAAATCTTCGCCCGTAAAACCGACTTTACAGGCAACCATTTTTTTAATTTTAAGTTTAGAGAATTTTGCTAGAATCATCAACAACACCATTGTAGCGTTGTCTAGGTACCTTATAGAAGCTTATCGAGAAAGTTAACTCTTTAAACTTCGTGTCAAAGACTAAAAACGTTAGAATACGTTACACACACAGTGTAATGTAAAAAAAATGAGACAATGGCTGCATGGCTTTGCCTTTACCTTCCCTAATAGCGAAGAAAAAAACAAAAACAAGCAAGTGTCACTGTCATCATATCACCGAACAGGTACACCGAATGTACAAAGTACAAGTAGATTTTGTTTGGTTTAAATTAAAAATTTAATGTATTTGTTTATTTTTACATGTTAGTATTTTCTACATAATATTGAACAAATTTATATGTATAAAATGGAAACCAAAGTAGCAGTAGTAACTGGAGCAAACAAAGGTATTGGATTCGAAATTGTGAAAGGATTATGTCAAAAGTTTAATGGAACTGTGTTCCTCACAGCTAGGAACGAAGAAAGAGGTTTACAAGCCGTAAAAAAATTAGAGGAGCTGGATCTGCATCCAAAATTTCACCAGTTAGATGTTACAAGTGAAGAGAGCCTGGAAAAATTTGCTACCCACATTTCAAGAAATTATTCTGGAATAAATGTTCTTATCAATAACGCCGGCTCTCTTGATTACGATAAGTCTGTTTCAACCTACGATGAAGCTAAAAAATTGATTGATACGAATTTTATGAGCTTGTTGAGTGTATCCAAGATTTTGTATCCATTACTGAGAGATGATGCTCGTATTATTAACCTTAGCAGTGATTGGGGGTTGTTATCAAATATACGAAAACAAGTATGGCTTGACACATTAGTGAAAGATAACCTCACAGTTGATGAAATCAAAGATTTTGTGAATGATTTTTTACAAGCAGCTAAAAATGGCAAGAATGCATTTGTTTCATTTGCTGGTCATTATGGAGATTACAAAGTGTCTAAAGTGGCTTTGTCAGCATTAACTTTTGTGCAACAGAGACAGTTTAATGAGCAAGGAAAAAATATTTCTATAAATTGTGTTCATCCTGGATTTGTTAAGACTGACATGACAAATGGGATGGGTGATTTCTCTCCGGAACGTGGTGCCCGTGCACCTTTATATTTAGCATTGGAAGCACCACAAAGCTTGAAAGGTACATTTGTATGGCACGATTGCCACCAAGTCAACTGGGATGACTAGGATGTAATGGTGTATTATTGTTGCTGTTACAACCATGTTACTCTTGTGATAACAGTGTCACACACTTTAAAATGTAATATATTGATTCTTTTAGTTTGAAATGTTTTATTCCAATCCTTTTAAGTGTAAACAACATAGAATTATTACTGGACCTAATATATTATTTGAATCACATGATTCATACCAAAACATGTTCCTGGATTAGATATTTATTTATGTGTATAACTTTTGATCATTAGACTAAGGTATAAATTTTATTTAAAAAACATTTCTATTCATGTCCTCACTGCTGGAACACTCGGGCTTAGGTGAGACCAGCAGGCCAATTATGCTTGCTAATTGTGATATTGTATTGATGTCAATTTCACATTACATATATTATGCCCTCCGAAAAATGCTATATCAAAATGACATGAACTTATGCATATTATGATCAACTCTTTAAAATGATATATAGCAATACTCTTAAGGTGAGCTGGTACAATAGTAACCAAGCTGGAAATTTTATTTAAATTCAATTGCTCCAAGATCATGCAAATAGTAGCCACTCTGCATTCTCTATTACAGCTATACTCTAAGTGTGTTCCGCGGAACCCTAGGGTTCCGTGATACCTCTGTCGGGGTTCCGCAAGAATTTAGAAATAAAAAAATCAAAACACCTCTCTCTGGTCGCTCCGCGGCTGTGCGGACTCCGCGGCCGCGCGGAGACAAAACGCTATGAATGTTATTTATTTATTTATTTGTATTTGTATAAGCTTGTGTTACATTAGCTGGTACAATATCTCATAAGTTTGGTCTCAACAATTTTATACTTGTACAACGCGTTCGCTCTAAGTTTGCCGGTCTGTGGAATGCGCGTACCCTCCCCCACGTGACAACAAAACTTATAATGTGTCATAGTTTTACCCAAATATCTAACGTACACAATTTTTATTGTTACAATTAAATAAAAAATTTCGAACGTCATACACTCATACCTATCGCCAGCGGCAAACTTAAAACGAGCGGGTAGTATACTTGTAAGCGCTCAGTCTCTTTGATAAAAGCCGCCTCTGAATTAGACGCTATAGTTGTCAACTAGCGACTTTCGTCTCTAACTTCAAAGGATAAAGTCGATATTGTTTACAACGCTATTTTTAAATTTCTGTTTTTATTTTTGCTTTTTGTTTATCAAAGGTGCCGACTCGAGTATTTTCGAGAATATTTGAGATCGAGTCTAGGACTAAGTATAAAAGCGGCGATCGCGCGTTGGCGTCGTCAGTTGATGATTAGCGTTCGGAGCGATAAGTTACTACCTACTTACAAGCTCGCTAGCGAGAAACTGGTGTTCATTGTTTTACTGCCTGCTGTATTCTGTTGTCTCAGTTTTATACATTTCTTCCCTGTAGGTTCTAAATTTAGTCTCTTATACGCAGTAACGATTGTGCATTATTTAAACCCCACTATCCTGACTTGTAACATTATAAATAAAGAAGAATGGAACGTTGGCTTAAAGGTGTTAAACGTGTTCCAACAACATCTTCTAATGACGCTGAATGTTCAAAAGCAATGCGCGCGGAGAATTTAGCAATCACCGATCCAGAAGATGATGCCACGAGTGCCACGACGTCAAGCTCGACGGTTTCAAAGACGAAAAAAAGGAAGTATGATGAATCTTATATCAGTTTCGGATTTGTTGATTCCAACGGCTCACCTCTCTGCATGCTCTGTAGTAAACTGCTTCCTAATAGTTCCATGGCACCTGCCAAATTGCGTCGACATTTAGAAACCGTACACCCCGAGACTAAAGACAAGAATAAAGAATTTTTTGTTCGCAAAAAAGATCAGTTATTAGAAAGTCAAAAAAATATGATGCATGTAACACAAACTACCAACGAAAAGGCCACGGAGGCATCATACTTAGTTAGCTATCGCATTGCACAAGCAGGTGAAGCGCACACTATCGCTGAGAAATTAATAAAACCATGTGTATTAGACATAACAAAATGTATGCTTGATGAAAAATCTGCAAAGCATCTTTCTACTGTTCCGCTATCAAACGATACTGTTTCACGACGAATCCATGATCTGGCAAGCTACGTCAAACAAGAACTAGTTACACGTCTACAAAATACACGATTCGCTTTGCAAATGGACGAGTCGACTGATGTCGCTGGTTTGGCTATCCTGCTGGTTATTGTGAGATATCCATATAAAAGTTCTTTTGAAGAAGACATGCTTATGTGTTCATCGCTGCTTACAAACACTACCGGGGAAGAAATTTTTAATAAAATAAATATATTTTTTGAAGAACATAATCTCAGTTGGAACAATTGCATTGACATTTGTACAGATGGGGCCAAGGCGATGACAGGTAAAACAGCAGGAGCAGTGTCACGAATGAAAAATAAAGCGCCTAATTGTAGTTCCAGTCATTGTATTCTGCATAGACAAGCACTTGCGATGAAGCAAATGCCGTCTAATCTAAAATTAGTTATGGATGAAGCGGTAAAAATAATTAATTTTATCAAATCACGACCACTACAATCCCGATTGTTCTCATTATTGTGTGAAGATTATGGCAGCAAACATAAAACACTGCTGCTCCATACAGAAGTGCGATGGCTGTCTCGGGGAAAAACTTTAACAAGGCTATTTGAACTTAGAGCCGAGTTACAAATGTTTCTTTCAGCAGATACTTCTTTTAATTTGAAGGACCGTTTGTATGATAAAACTTGGTTGTTCCGATTGTCTTTTATGGCGGATATCTTTCAAAAACTTAACGAATTAAATTTATCATTGCAAGGTAAACAGACAACAGTGTTTCAGGCCTATAATAAAATAACTACTTTTAAAAGAAAATTAGATTTTTGGATCATTTGCATTGGTAAGAAAGAAATAGAAAGTTTTACGTTACTCACTGAGTTTGTTAGCGAAAACGACTCAGAAATGTTTGAAGATAATGTGTTTGAAGAATTGGTCCAATATCTCAGTTCGATGCGCGCATCTTTTGAAAAGTATTTTCCCGAAGAACACAATACAAAAATTAAAGTGAACTCCTGGATTCATAATCCTTTTTTACCCAACTTGGAAAAGCCTGAAAACATGTCAAATGAGATATATGAATCTCTTTTAGAAATGTCATCAGACACAAGTATGGAGTCATTGTTCAAAACGACGCCTCTTAATGATTTTTGGTGCAGAATCCAAGATGAATATGCAATGCTTGGCCAAATGGCTCTGGATATTCTTCTCCCGTTCCCAACTACATATTTGTGCGAAACAGGATTCTCTACCTACGCAGCCACGAAAACAAAATATCGCAATAGACTGGACGCCGAAGCTGATATGAGACTCCAACTTTCTTCCATCAAACCTGATATCAAGCAATTGATGAAAAATAAAAAACAGTTTCATACCTCCCACTAGTTAGATTTTTTCTTTTTTAATGTTTTCTATTATTGTCCTTACCAAGTGGTGAAGTAAATAATAATTAGTAACGGATACATTGTACTTTTATTATGCTGATTAATATAGAATACACTTATAAAAATAATTGTTTTATTGTAGGGTTCCATCAAGTATTTTGCTTCCCAAAAGGGTTCCGTCATTTAAAAAGTTTGAGAACCACTGCTCTATTAGACAGTAAGAGGATTGTAGCATAAAAATTTGGGCAAAGAAAACTGTTTTATATAAAATTATACCTATTATATGTAGGTAGTTACGACAGCCACTTACTTATTCAAGTTACGGCAATCTGTCAAATTCCGCAATAAATTGTGAATCCTTTAAGAAGGAAAATAAAGCTCAGGCTGTCTGTACATAATAAAATAGTACCTACGTAAAATAATATGAATGAATATAAGTGACAAATGGATGAAACTGCCATAAAGTAAAACTCTAATATTTCGTTTGCTAGACGAGTAGAGAATGATGAACGGCTTAATTTCCTCTATTATTAATTCTAACCATAAATTGAATTTATGTAAAACTACGTTTGTAACGCAATCACGAATAACACCCAACAAATTTGAATGCAATTTGATGCGCATGGATAACTAGTTTATAACTCGGAATAACGGGTGATCAAAGTTTAGTTTTTAAATGAACTTATAATAAATTTTACCAAATCTCCTTTATGTGCGTGCCCTCCAACGGCCACTGTGGATAACGTAGGTTTCGTACATTAAGGTTTAGCAGGACCTTAAAAAAATTGTAGCCAGAAGGATATATTTTTTGCTGTTGTAAGACGAACGCTACGACACTCTCAGAGTCTCAGACGAAACGCTTAATTTTCATATTAGTATCTGACCAATTTAAATAAATTTGATGAATGGTGGAAAATTGTTTGACTAATACTTCTGGTAAAATTTAAAGCTTGCCAAAGAAACTTTGTTTGAGTTAATTTTGAACACGTAAGAACGTAGGGCCAACTAACTGATAGGATTTCATTTATTTGCAATCACTCACTGAGCAAAGATCAAATTTCTGTATGTAGTCCTACAAATTACCTTCTAAATTGACCAATTTAAATTGATCCATTGATAAAATATATTTAAATTGGTCAGATACACCAATATGGTCGTTGAGGCGCTTCATCTGATGGCACATATTAGGCGAGTCGCAGTGTTCAATTTACAAAAGCTACAAAATTAACCTTCTGACTACATTTTTTTTATAGCTCCTACTAAATCTTTACGTAAGTATCTGAAACCTACGTTTTCCACAGTGGTCTTCTGAAGCTTACGCGCATAAAATATCATGGGTGAAAACCGTTCTCAAAAGGATGAAAATTTTTATTTTGGTCAAAAGAAAATACGAACGAGTAGACAGCAAATAACACTCGTTATCACGATTTTATAATTTGTATCTTTTTAATTGAATATAACAAAAATACTCTTTTCGCCGACTATTTTCTATTGTTTAGACGTGTAAATGACTGCAAATATCTAAAAAACAAATGCGAAAATTCAATCTACGCATTATTATTTTACAAATTATAAATATAAGGGCTACGTGAAAAAACTTTATTTAATTAACTGTATCGGCCTAATAATGTAAATTACCTTAGTTGTACCTTTTTACAAAGCTATAATTCTTTGCAAAAAAGTGCACCTAAGGAAATTTACATTCTTAGGCCGATATAGTTAATAAAATAAATACCTCAATCAAATTGCAATTTAAATAGCTTTCAATGGGATCACGCTCTAATTTTTTTAAATATAATTATTTAATAAGCTAAACTCTGACGTTGCACCAACATGTCCTATATTTCCTATATTCGACTACCTCAAGTATCCTAAAGGCTTACACGCCCCTCCCAACTAGAAATCTCATTATGGATTTACCAATGCATGCGTTGGTTGTTCTTTCTATGGATTCTGATGTCATTTCACTTAATTGTATTAAAAAATCGCAATGGTGGGAGGTAAAGAGGTAGGGTTCAAACAGCTTAATACTAAATACGTTACACGATAGAAGCCCTCGTGTGTTTCATGCAATGCTTATATTGTAAGTAAATGCGTATTAGTGTCAAGAGGTTAAACCTTTTCAATATATTCCCTCAAGCCTGATACATTTTACAGATTTTTATAAATAACTAGCAAACCAGGCGAACTCCGTTTCGCCATCAGATGGCTTCGTTTTATGTAACATTTCGTTTGGTGATTAAAAGAAGATTTTTTTTTGATGTTTTTTTCTGAATTTTCTTTGCTATAAACCTCACGGAGCTCGAGACCTTTCCAACGAATGCAAAACCGTGGAAATCGGTTCGTGCGTTCTGGAGTTATAGCGTCAGGAAGGAAAACCCGACTTATTTTTATATAGTAGATTTATTTATATCATCGAAAAAATTATTGGTCAAGTTCCTGAAAATAGGGTGAGGCCGAGAATTTTACCACATTTCATCTCCTCCATAGAAACTTTCTTGTTTTTATAGAAAGTTAACGCACTAAATAGGGATTTCCTGGATTTTTTTGTTAAACTGTATTGTCATTATCCAGTAAGGCTAACTGTCAAAGTTTCAATATTGTGATACACAACCGTATAAATTAAATATACTTTATGCTTTTTAGTACTTTGAGGTTAATTTAAAAAAAAGACATTGGTGCCGATTCTGGCGTGATTCTCTAAACTTAAAACTAAATTTAACATCAGTCTGTCCTTTTCATTCTGTATAGAGAATGACAAGGATATACTGCTGTCAAATTTAAGTTTAGGTTTAGAGAATCATGCTAGAATCGACACCATTGCTTATTACTGGTCAAATATTTACTCCTATAATAAAAGAATATAAATCAACGCAGAATAAGAGTATTGCTTGTAAAGTAAGGCTTTCTAATATTGATATTTTAGTAATTGTTTAATGTTAAGCGATATCATACCATTGCGCAAACAATATTTAATTACAGTTTGTCAGTCTCATTTTGTAAACTTATGTTCTTTCGTAATAGCAACCCAATGCGTCTTGTCCATGGAAGTTAACGTGGAGTCACATTGAAGGAAATATGATATCAAACTTATGGTGAAGTGAAGTGGTCACTGTTTTCGTGAGCAAGTTAAGGAAACACATTTTTTAAGGAAAGCTTGAGATATTTTCTATGATTTTAACTGCGCATGATTCTTGAAAACGCGGGAGATCTTATAGTGTTTATTTGGCATACTTCAACCTTTATAATTTTGTACTACTATTTTGTGATACTTTTACGTCACCATAGTGTTAATTATTGCGCTACTTTTACGTCACCGTCGCGCAATATATAGTCACTAGTGCCAAAATTCGCCTCACCCAACAGGCAAAAATTGCAGACTTCACTGCTTCGTCGTCGACGTTCGTTTCGTCCTCGGTAAAATTTTTCCTCGAAGCTCTTCTTCAGTTTTAGGAAACAAATAATAATCGTAAGGAGTTAAATCTAGGCTATAAAGAGGGTGGTTAAGTATTTCAAACCACGCTTATTTAGGGCAGCCATGGCAACATGGCTCCTGTCGACGGGTGCATTGTCGTGTAAGAGGAGCACATCTCGAGTTCATTTCCGCTTTTTCTTCATAGGATTAGGTCTTTCAGTTTTTGTCAGTGTAGCGTAATATTATTCCATTATACTGACAATTTTTTTTATAATCAACCGATAAAATTCAGTCTGAATCCCAAAAACTCGTGGCAACCATCTTCCTAACCAATTGTGTCACCTTAAACTTCTTAGGCGGTGCTGCACCTTTTTTATTCCGCTGCATGGAGTTTTTTTGGACTCAGCTTTAAAGTGATACCCCAAGTTTCATCTTCAGTAACAATCTGGTCCATTTCTGTTCTAGCTGGTTCAAAAACACGCGGTAACACGACGCGCTGTTGCTTTTGAAGCGGTGTGAGAATTCTCGACAGCCAACTTGCACTGACATGCCAAAATGGTTATGAAGAATGTTTAAAATCATTGTGAATGATTACCCAATAATTTCTATGATTAATCCCTAAAAATGCGCATCTTCAAGAACAAGTTTATCAACTTTTTATAGAAATTCTGAGAAGGTCGCTTCGATTGGCTGTTCTGTGTGCTGGTAATCCTTAATCGATCCTCTGCCGTATTTAAATAAACTATTCCACTTATAAATCATCGTATTACCAGGCCAAGAGTCCCCGTAAACAGATGACATCTCTTCTAATTATAGAATTGGCAGATCATTAGATCTGCAGTGTTATCCTTGGCTTGGTGAGGAACGTAATCATCGCACGAAACTCGATTTACTCCATAGTTGATGCTCTCTTCCCGATGGGCTTGTTTGTTCAGTGATATCTCAAAGGTAAATGAACAGTTTGGACTGAAACTGGGTATTTATAAGTGTATTGAGATGACAAGTACTACTAGGTAAAAAAAAACTTCCCGCGACCCCTCTCCATCCCCTTCATTCCACGAACTTTTGAAAAAAAAGTTCGAGGGACTTAGAATGAGTAGTAGTATTAAAAATAATTTAATTGTATTATCATTCCTATAATTAAAAGACTCGAATGACACTTTACTTGTATTTTTGTAATCGTATCAAACAGCTGAATCAAATGTAATGAACTGGGAATATGTTAATAGGGTATCACTTAGTCTTTATTTCATTAAAATCAGTTAACTCTTTCAAAAATTATTACAATTTAAAGCCCGTAACATAGAAGTTACCGTAGATTCACACAAAATGTATCTACTAATACTGGTAATAATAGATGACACGCTTAAGTGTTTTAGGACGTTTCTTGAGAAGGTGGTTAAGCACCTTAAAACACTATGTTCCTTTGGTTCTTTAAGCAAGACTCGGCACCGGGACATAAAGCTCGATCCATCCAAGCGTGGTTGGAAACGAACTTTTCAGATTTTTTCAGTAGTGCTATTCTGTAAAATTGTCATTGCGCATCGGATCGCGCGTTTCCCATACAGGTTCGGGCGGATCAAGATCGGATCCGCGCGTGAAATTTTTACAGAATAGCACTGCTGGGCGTTATCCAATCTCGATATTTATTTTTACACAGTATGCCATAATAGTTCGGAGTCCTTTAAAACAATCCTTAAATAAGATTGGCAGGGAAGAATTTTCCCATGTAGAAAGTGTGTGTTTCTATTGATAACGGGCTTCAACGTTTAAAGGGCTGTATTAAAGCCAAGGAGTACCTTTTGAATGAGCTTCATATATTTTTTATGTTATTATGTATAGACTAACACATATTACAATAATGAATGACATATACAATTGAAAAAAAACCTTGTAAGTAACAATATGTATGTTAACTTAGCAAGACTGGTATATTAAATACTCCAAACAACAGTATTCTAGAAAAAAAAATAACCAGTAACATGATCCAAACTAATAATACTATAAAATAAGCTGTAAATAGATCGTTGGACAGTCATGGCAAAACTGTAAATTCCTTGTTCACTACGGAAGTCTTCAAGATTAAGTGCGTACGTTTTAACATTGCGATATAAAAAGTAAAGTACGAATAGATATGGAATTGCTTAATTCTTGTAGAACGATGTAGATAAAATGTAGGAAACAATGGAATTGACAGACGACACGCGAGGGCCGTTATTTTGATTTCCTCAGTAATATTACTCCTTGAAACGAAATGAAAACGTCATAACACGTACCATTAATGTGAGTGGTGGCGATGCCTGTCTGCAATATCGTTTACGTTACATCGGGTAATTGTTTGTTTACACACTGCCATACAAACGACCAGTGGCGTTGTGTGCATTTTGCTGTTGGCGTCAAATATTAGTAGAATATGTCGCAACTCAAGCGGTCCTTGATTACAGGATAGGGATCGAATTTGCTCTTGAATAAATTACTTTTATGGAACGTGATTGCACGGCGTGTGGATAGCGATTGATTGCTATAATTTGTAAGTTGCTGACAACCTAACATTGGTAAAACTTAGTACCATACCTATGATCTTAATCTATTATTGAAGCTTTTTTAAAACGTTGTCCGTCACTGCTATAAATTAGTTCATTCCACATAAAGGTTTCCTATTATGCAATGCGCAGGGTTGCAAAATTAGTCATGCATTAACGTTAACTTTATGTAGATCTTCCTCCGTATCGATGCGAATGGGAGCTTTTCCCTGTTTTGTACGGAGATACACCTTTCCGAATGTGGTCCAGCAACTGTCGCAACTGCTGTTTTTAGCATATTCTCTGGCCAAATAGAATAAACGTCTTGTTTTTGCTGTGAGCGATTCTGCCACATACACTTGCTTTGTTGGTCCTATTACATTCAAATGCTGAGTATCCAGGCGATTTTCTTTGTTTGTTTTATTAAATTGTCTCACAGACTTCAAAAATCGATCCTTAATAGAAGAGGAAAAGAACTCCACAATAATAATTCCGTCTCCAGTTTTCTTGCCAGGTTTGGTACGGAAAATCTCCTTAATGTGTGTTTCTTCTAATTGCATATTTATTATTTTACCGATTTCCCGTACCAAATCGATAAGGGCGTTCTTATTTTCCTTGTCTGAGGTTGGAATATTTTTTATTTCAATTTTCGAAGCTTTTAAATTTTTCTCCATATTTTCCAAAGTATACTCCAGGGAATTGACTATTTTATCTCTTCTGCTGCATTCTTTTTTGAGTCTATCAATTTCCAATAATGCATCATCATATTTTTGTGAAAGAAATTCCATTGACTTATGAATCTCCTCATTCTGTGATCTAATCTCGGCGTTCTGAGTGCTGATCGATTGATTTTGTAGTCGTATATCATCAATAGATGTTTTTAATAAGTCAATTTTAGTGTTTTGTTGCGATTGTTGAGAAACTAACTCGGAAAACATTGACTTCATTTCTAACATCATTTCCTCTAGACGACTGATGTCTGCCTCGTCCCGTTTTCTTTTCCTTTGGTTAACGTTTAAAATATCAGATTGTGCATCAGAATGCGATAACAAGTTCGGATCTGAATTATATAGTACGGCAGACGGGGTATTGGGAGGTGTTCTTTTCAACATTTTTATAAAAAATACTCAATATAAATAAATGTAGAAACTATTCTTGCTTTCACATACACACACTGTATCGTTTGATCCGTTTATCTTTGTGAAATACACACAATAAATAGGTAGTTGTTATGATTGATTCACTTTGCGAACGATCGTTATTTAGGCAGCACTTTTTTTAAGTAGGTAGGTAGTCAATAATAGTGATAATAACTCACGCGCATCGCCTTACGCTTCGAAGATATTTATCAATCTGTATTTACGGTAAATACTTTTCACAGGTTTTAGATATCGAAAAACTGTTTACACCACAAGCTTATCAATACTTTTAGCTTTAAGAATGTGTAATAGATACACTAAACAATAATGATTTATTGGTCAAAAAAGATTAATTTAACGGAGCAACAACAAAAACACTGTTTACTTGACGAACGTCGCGAGCGGGGGGGGGGGGAACATTAATTTACTACTGCGAATTAGTAGAAAGGAAGAACATATTTAATTTATTCAGTCTGTTCCGTAGCCTATTGTTATTGGTTTTGGCCACTCTGTTAACTAAAACGTAAGAAACTTTGTCAAAGGTACGGTAAAGGGGCACTACCAGCGCAAGCGTACTTTCAAAGGGCGCTTTGCAGACGACGGGGCGGGGCGGGCTTTTTGTCCGCGAAGCAATAAAAACCGCGTCTGCCAGTCGATGTCTGCGGCTGCCCTCGCCGCGTACACAAAGTACACGACGGGCAGAGGCAGTCAGTTCAGGACGTTCGTTCTAGTGAATATTCCATCACTAAAAAGCGCGTGGCGCTGACTGAGCTAGCCGCCCCGCGCCGCCGTCTGCGTTACTGCATATAAACTGGTTTGTATGATCCAAGGCGGGCAGCCGCGGACATGCCGGTCTTCTTGCCCTCTGTGTACTTTTGTAGTATAGGATTCACTTTGTGCTATCGTTCGCGGCGAAATTGACCGGCCCGCTCCGCCCCGCCGTCTGCAAAGCGCCTTAACAGTGATTCACCGTTGCTATTATACTTTACCTTCATCATAATCAGTATTTATACTTATCATATTTCTTACAAATAAATCATTATCTGCCGATGGACGTTCACTGCTGGCCATAGGTCTCCTGTAGGAACGTGTCACAACGGTCTTGCGCTTACCGCTTCCAGTGGGTCTCCCCGACTCGCTTAATGCCATCCTTCCATCTGGTGAGGGGTCTTCGTACACTACACTTTCCAGTGCGAGGGTCAATTGTAGCACCTTGGTACTCTTTTTATTTAGTTTTTAATGCCTTTATATACCTGAGACACGACACTACGATGCACATCGAATTTTGACTTTTAAGTGTAGTGTCAGGAGCGAAGCGAGAACTTGGTTTCGTTCATAAGTTTTCCTAACTTTTCATGTTTGCGATTACAATGCATATATCAGTCTAGGTTCGCTCATTTTGTAACCTGGATTTAATCCCTTTGGGAAATGCCCCGCGTACAGGGACAACACAGTTAACCAATCCACAAACCAGAATAATTTCCATTTATTCTCTAATATTTGTTGATTTTGGTTAATTTTGTATAAGGGAAAATTGTATTTTCTTAAGAATATTTAAACATAAGTTTATAAAGGGATAAAAAAAAACACCAGTGTCCATAAATATTTATGAATATTATTTTAAGACTGGCCTAAATAAATTACAAACTTAAAATAGAACTTATAGAAATGACTCGACAGAGACTGTGTCGCGATGTATAAATAAAACGGTCTCACCGATCATCACGCACTGTATAATTAAGTTCTGTCCGCGGTATGGAGCATAAATGTGCCATTACGAGACGGGGTGCAGACCGCAAACTAAAGCGACACCATTTGTTTCTATGAAATTGATTCCGTATGCGGCGACACTGCGGCCTGTAGCCGCAGCTCGTAGCGACCACAGCGCAGACTGCAGTGACTAAGGCATTGTTCTAAGCATCGCAAAGCAACCACGAGTGCCGCAGGCGGCACTGCGATCGACCACAGTCGCTAGCCACAGAGTCCCCTGCGGTTGCAGTCTACCGTCCGTCTTGGAATTGTATCTTAAAGATTTTACGAGTATTGTTATCGTAACGTAAATATTATTATCGTATTAAATTGGTTTATATTATAAACGACACGGGCTCGTAAGATCTTAACGAAGCACATACTAGCTTCATTCACATCTGCTTCTAAGATATACAGCTTGGTAAGTGGTCCACACGATTATTTAAGCTCGATCACAATCCTAAGGCATTAATGGTACGTTTTAGGAGATAAACAATAGTTGTACTCTTTGGTGTTCTAGCCGTCAAGACATCACGTGTAGTCACTAAGCGTAATTAATACATATTGATAGACCTTCGATTCAAAAAACGTTCATACAATGCTATCTTATATTTAACAATTTATTAATTGTAAAATTAGGTATTACATTACACAAATATTCACATTCAAATCTACAAAAATAAGTACATAAGTAGAAATATATTTTAGGTGCAGTCTCATGCATATATCGTAGCCTCCAATCTATTTATTATCGACAATATGTATTATAGTTTGATTCGTAAAACTTAGAGCTAAGTACCACTTAATACTACGGGTGGGTCTTAGAATTACATAAATTGCAACATTACTACGCAGCTACACCGTAGCGCCGTAGTTATGAATGATGCTTCCTCGTAGCGTAAAATCTAATGCTATGACATTTACATAATAATCCCGTGGTACGTGTAAACGGTGGATTTCTGCCATGCAATATTATATAACAATATTTAGGTATAGAATAGCTAAATAGAAATTGATGCAGAAAATATTGAATATTGATTTAAGACATAAATGAAGACAATAGGTTCAGTAGAACTCGAAATGTAACAGAGGCTTTTGACGGCCATTTAGTTTACACAGACCACGGGTAAATTGTGTTCTCTCCAAATTTCGGTTTTTTTTTAAACAAACGTACTGGTTTCTGATAATGGTAAGATTCGTTGTCAATCATGGTAACATATTTTTATACAACTTCGGTAACAAGAAATCTGGTATACAAGGTGCTTTTAAATTAACACAAACATTTTAAAATATTCATAATTTTCCCTATTTATCATCAGAAAAACAAGCTTTCCCAGTTTTATAAAATGTATTATTATTTGTTGAATAATGCAACGTTGGTAATTAAGAACAAAATGATGGTGTACACATATTCCAAAATAAATTAAGTACCTAAAGTAGTGACAGGTAAAATTAGTTAAATCGTAACTATATTCTACATCTTATTCTAAATAAATAAAGCGTTTGACACTGGACTAATAGACACTTCACTTTGGTTTGTTAGACTATACTTAACCACTATTGTATGTCTATAAAATAGACAATTAATGTATGTATAATTACAATGTATCACTGAATTGGACGGATGGTTATATAACAACATTATTATATGGCCGGTACACAACGTTAAGGTAATCCTCTTGTAATTAAGTCTAAGTATACTAGGTGCGAAACTTTTCACAGACAAATTTTATAAGGCACTAGTTAATGGGTAACAAGCTTTTTTAATATTATTTACATCGATAAAAATATTTTACACTATTACTCAATGGTAAAAACAATGCCTACTTATTATTCAAGTGGTGACTGTGGTCAAAGCATTTATTTTTATTGACAATTGTGTCAGTTAATAACAATTAAGTACTAAAGTACCTAATCATCATCATAAATTAGGTTTTTTTGTGAATAATAAATTCAAAGTTAAACTTAAGTAAATTCTCGTGACATTTTAAAATAGAAAAAAATAAATACGGTAAAATATTACCTTGACATTGATAAATTTTCTTTTCTTTTCATAATTTATCGTTTCCTTAATATATAATTCCGTGCGTGTTACGGGCCTAATTTTATACATAAAGGTGTTTGGGTAAAAGATATATATTTTTTCTATAAAGGGTTTTATTCATAGGTACACTTAAGTAATTGGTTAATCGTAAAATCAACCGTTTGGTGCATTTTGAACATTTTCAAAGTATGTAATCTATGATGATTTAAGCTATTTGAGATGACGATTTAAAATTTTAAACGCGGTCAAAGTTTTTCTTTGGTAAGTAAGTACCTAGATAAATCATAGATCACAGTTGTTTCACTGTATAAGTATAGATTACATAATGCACGTTCTGTACTAACCTAGTGTTTTACGGCCAGTTTAAATGATCAAACTCGAGTAAGAGGAAGGCTATTAGAGTTTTCTTGCTTATATAGCCTTTTACCTTTACTAAGAAACGGAACAAGATTATCCTTACCTTCGCTGGAGGTTGATATTTGGAACTAGCAGTTGGGCTTTGTAGCTCATTTACTCCTTAGGAGTTTAATGTGTGTTTCAGTTAGTGATAAGTGGTGTTAAGGGGGTAGTGTCGTCGTTGTAGAACCTATAACGGGGTGGCGCGGGGGTATTTTGATCAGCGTCGGCATGCTGCGAGTCGCGGTGACGGCGGAGGTCCACTTTCCTCTGGAAGGCTTTTTCACAGAGTCCGCACGAGAAGGGCTTGTAGCCGGTGTGCTTGCGCATGTGTGTGATCAGATTCGAGCTCTGGCTGAACGCTTTTGAACACACAACGCATTTGTGAGGCTTCTCCCCTGCAACAATTGAAATAACAATGTTAGAATAGCTCGATGGCGCAAGTGGTAAGCGCGTTCGGCTGCGATCGTTGAAGTTAAGCAACTTTCGCAGTGGTCGGTCATTGGATGGGTGTCCAAAACTTTACTATCTCGAGCTCCTCCGTGCTTCGGAAGCCGTTGGTCCCGGCTGCATCTGCAGTCGTTAGCACCCGACAATCCGCACTGGGCCCGCGTGGTGAGTCATTGCCCAATCTCCCTATTCCATCGATAGGGAAGGCTTGCGCCCCAGCAGTAGGGACATTAATAGGCTGATGATGATGTTAATAGAAATACTTATAAAGAAATAAGTTCCAGTTCCTGATTTTGATAAGTTGACAAAGCGGTGGGTTTAGAGTTAGATTAGTGGCATTCCTTTTATTATTATTCATTTGAACGACGCTAACTTTTAAAGTTAAAAATAATAAATAAATATTGTGGATGGAACAGAAAATTCATGCGAAAATTTATAATTAAAACAAAATGCTTTTTACCGCCTGTGAGGCACAAGCAGAAGGAGACTTTTAAACATAACAGATAACTATGTTATATTATAGTGTTCACATGTATTCCAACTTTAAGAAGAAACCAAATTCCCAGATTAGTCTTATGCAATATTAAACTTGCATTCCGTACTGGATAGAGTAAATCGCTACGCAACATGAGTGATATATCGATTGAGTGGTGTATTGGTTTCTTTGGTTTGTGTTATATTGCCCGTATATTTCAATGTCTTATTGTGTTAATGGATTGGTTATGGTCTTAAATAGTTCACTAAATACATAAATAGACTTGGATAATACTAAAGCAGCTAGTCACTTGAATTGTTACATACAAGATGTTTAAAAATCATATACAGATCCGTAAAACAGACCTTCATGCTTTGTCAAAATATCTGAAGTAACTCCTGTATTTTTCACAGTTTCGAAGCTACAATATCAATTTTAAGTCACGATACAGATGCCCTTGTACTGACAGAGTGTAGGTGGACAAAATAAACCAATTCCTCATATTCTTAATTATACTTCGTTACAATCAATTTATAATTTAAACCTGAAGGATGGAGTTGTGATTTCTCTTAAAACTGATCTAAAACTCGTTCTTTAAGAAATTAATTTAAAGCATACTTCTTGTATACAGTTAAGGATTCTTGATGTGACAATAATAGGCATTTACCGTACAAAACGCAACCGAATTTATTAAATCTTACTTAAATAATATAAAGTCACATCGAAATATAGTTATCACTGATAATATAAATATCGACCTCATTCAATCTGCCACTGAAAAATCATATGAACGAAATAATAGAGTCGAATATCTAAACATGCTAGCTATGTACGGTATATTAGCTGAACGGATTTTAATAAAACTTTATAATAATGTTAAGTAATATAATATAATAATTGACGACCTCCGTGGTCGACTGGTTTGTACGCCGGGTTTCATAGTGTCGCCGACTCGAGAAGTCCCGGGTTCGAATCCCGGTGGGGGCACATGTTTGTGTGATGAATACGAGCATTTGTACTCCAGTCATGAATGTTTAATATGTATTTCTATATGAATATTATTTATGTACAGAATATGTATTCTATCGAATTTCAATAAGAGATTAAAAATTTAGAAAATAATTTTACATCTACAACCGATTTTATTTGCGCAGAACAGAACACACTAAAGTCCTTGGTGTCCGAGAATAGAGAAAAAATTAAAATTTTGGAGAATGAAAATAACAAATTGAAATCTGAACTTTCTTTATTAAATAATAAAATTTCTAGCATTGAGAACCTATCTCGTAATCATAATTTAGAATTGCAAGCGGTTCCTGAGAGTCGTTCAGAAAATGTGGTGACTATATTTAGAAACCTTTGTAGCACAATAGGTATGGCAATCGAAGATTCTCAAATAACTGCCTGTAGAAGGGTTGCTAAAATGGACCAAAAGTCAAGTCGCCCCAGAAATATTCTTGTGACTCTGTCTTCGCCTCGTTTGCGGGACACTGTCTTGTCTTTGGTAAGACGTTACAATAAAGCAGCTAAAGAACCTATCAACGCACTCAATGCCTCACACCTTGGATTCACAGACAACAAAACAAGAGTTTTTGTTACTGAACACATCTCTCCGAATTGCAAATTGTTATATGCCGAGACAAGAAGGGTTGCGAAAGACAGAAAATACACTTTTGTTTGGATTAAATTTGGTCGTATATTTGTTAGAAAGGATGATGAATCAAGTTCTATTCACATTAAAACCTTGGACTGTCTCAACAAACTTAAGTAATTAATCTTAATCTGTCTAAATAAGTTCTATTTTTTTTTTCTATTTATTTTGTTCAATTCATCTGCATTTTTGTTTGTTCCACAATGTTAGTATACTATCAAAATGTCAACCGGATTAGAAGTAACCTTGACGATGTTTATCTAAACATTCTTAACTGCAATTATGACGTGATCTGTTTTACAGAAACGAACCTAGATTCGAGTGTCGGCGATGCTGAGTTTTTTGACTCTAGATATGTAGTTTTTCGCCGAGATCGTGATAGTACTTGTATAAGAAAGAGAGAGGGGGGTGGTGTAGCTTTAGCGGTCAAAAAAACTTTAAATGCTCGTCGATTACTTGAATGGCAATCTGAGGTTGAGAATGTTTGGATTAAAATTAGTACGCATTCTAATAAGTTTTTGATTGTTTGCTTATGCTATTTGCCGCCTGATCTTGAGCTAGACAAACTAAAAACCTTTTTTATTCTAACTGTCAGGGAAAAATGATCCATATGAGGCATAATACTGACTTCTTGTGCATTGGCCACTTTAATACGCCTACTATAAACTGGACTAAATGTACTACAAGCTCATATATGTGTCCAGGCCCTATATCTGTGGGAGTTAAATCTGAGCTTCTCTTGGAGACTCTGGATATCTGTAACCTCAAACAGTTTAATAACATCTCTAATAAAAATGACCGTTGCTTAGACTTAATTTTATACACATCTAATTCTTTAAGCGTTCATGAGGCACACTCATTGAGTCGCATTGATGACCATCATCCACCTTTGCTCATAGATATTACTTGCCAAATTTCTACTTCTAATGTGATCTCGCGAGCCCGCAGTAAGAGACCTAATTTCTACAAATGCAATCTTGTTAATATTCGTGATGAACTGAACTCTGTAAACTGGAATGAGTACTTGGCTTGTTCAAATATTGATGACTCTGTCAGTAAGTTCTACGAGATATTGAATCAAATCATTTTTAAACATACATCCTTAGCGAGTAATACCTAGATCCAATAAATTTCCTTTCTGGTTTAGTCCTGCACTGATTCGTTGTATGAATGAAAAACTTAAATATCATAGGCGGTACAAAAAATATGGTAACCCTCGTGATTATGACTCTTTTGATTTGCTTCGTGCTCGTTGTAAGTTACTTTTGAACAAATGTTGTTGTGCTGTTGAAAGTTCTGTCAAACTTAATGTTAAAAACTTCTTTAGATATGTAAACGACAAAAGAAAATCCACTGGGATACCCCGAACCATGACACACGGTGACGTCACATCTTCAAATGTGGAGGAGATATGTGAAATGTTTTCGAAATACTTTAGTTCCGTCTATGAAAAAAATGATTGCTATCTCTACTCGCCTAACAAAACAGTTAATCGTGGTTTGTTTTTGTCAGACGCAAGGATAAACTATGATAGCATTAAAGCAGAAATACGGTCTCTTGATATTGGTAAAAGAGCTGGCCCAGATCAAATCCCTCCTCACTTTATAAAGAGCTGCTGCGATGAGCTTAGCGTTCCTCTGTTCATACTTTTTAATAAGTCATTAGAGTGTGGTATTTTTCCTAGTCTTTGGAAGACTGCATATGTTATTCCCATATATAAATCTAGTGACAGAGAGCAAATCAGCAACTACAGACCTATCAGTATTTTGTCTTGTTTTGCCAAGCTATTTGAATCTCTAATATATGAGACACTTTACTCACATTTCAAGCCATTTTTATCACCTCATCAGCATGGTTTCCTGGCTAATAGATCAACAGTAAGCAATCTCTTAGAATATAAATCTTATTTGTGTTCTGCTTTTGCCAAAACGTGTCAAGTGGATTCCATATACACTGACTTTTCGAAGGCTTTTGATAAGGTTTGCCACGGGTTACTTTGTCAGAAGTTAGAGAGCTATGAAGTGCATGACAACCTGTTAAGATGGCTGACATCTTATCTGGATAAAAGGAGTCAGCTTGTAAGTATGCAGGGACATCTCTCGTCTTGTACTTCAGTTACTTCGGGCTTTCCACAGGGCTCCCACTTAGCGCCTTTGCTTTTCGTGGTTTTTATCAATGATTTAGCGGAAAGTCTTACTTGTCTCTGCTTGTTATATGCTGATGACTTCAAAATATTTTATGCCATACACGATATCCAAGATTGCCTTAAGCTGCCGCACAATCTAGTAAATAGGTGGTGCTCCGATAACCATATGTTTATCAACTCTAGCAAGTGTTATGTTGTATCCTTTGGTTCTATTAAAAATAAACTCATTTTTGATTACCGTATCAGTGGTTCTACACTACAACGTACACCTGTTATAAGGGATCTTGGTGTGTATTTCGATGAGGGTCTTACGTTTCGTCCACACTACGACTATTTGATTTCCCATTGCCATCAACTCCTTGGTTTTATTTCACGTTGCACTGAGGAATTCACCAATCAGTCAACTCTGCTATACCTATACTTCTCATTAGTGAGAAGCAAATTCGAATATGCCTCAGTCATTTGGTCTCCTCATTACAATGTACACGCTGAGCGTATTGAAGGAGTTCAAGGAAAGATTGTCAATATTCTCAGTTTCAGGCTTAATTTAGGTCGAAAATATAAATCTTACGAGATGAAATTAGAAAGGTTCAAAATATCTTCCCTAGAATCCCGGCCCAAATATTTACCTATATAAAATTGTACAATCACTCCTCGACTCTTACCTCAACGCTTAGTTTTAATATTAGATTTAGATCGCGTAATCCCACCCATAGGGTATTTGCTCTGCAAGTTTATAAAAACAACACGTCCTTTTATAATCCAGTCACAAATATGTGTCGTCAATACGATAACCTGCATAGGGATCATTCTTCCTTAGACATTTTTTGTAGTCGGCTTCTTGAATTTTGGAAAGAAATCCAACGATTAATAATACTTCGTTAAAGAAAAATCGGTTAATTTTAATTTTAATTTTATTTAAGTGACTTTTTTTTGTTTGATAATTGTTGAAATTCAATTTATATATTTTTCTTTCTTTAGTGTGAACTTCGGCCCATAAAAATTTAATCATGTTATGCCCACATATTTAGAGTTACAGTTTGGTTTTCTATTATTGTAATTGCTTTGGTTTTTTTTTTATAATTGTATAATTGTTTTGTGAGCTAATAAATAAATAAAAAAAAATCTACCCGTTACTCTAGTATCCCCCATAACATAAGCCTACAGTGCTTACTTTTAGGCTAGGCTAATTGGTGTGTGTTGACAAAGAATAAAATATATAATAATAACATGTTCTTGCAAAGAGTCTCTACTTTGTTGTTATAATCTTGCACTGAAATACAGAAACAGACATGTAAGGCTTCTAATACCATTGTCTGCCATTTTGCTCGACAAAACACGTAATGTGCATCAATTAGTGCGCATACGATATTAATGTTCAAAAAACACGAAACCAATTAGATTAACCAGTTAATTATCAGGTTTATTCATAAGACTATTACTATGAGTGAGTTTATTAAAGTAATAGCGTTAACTAATCGGTCGATTGAAATTAAAATAGGTACCTTTATGGATAGATAAATATGAAAACTTATGTACAATGATTTGGAAATCTTTATCACATATAGTTTAATCGTCTGTAGAATCTATCAAACCAGCACCTTAAATGAAAAAAATACTGAGAGCTGGTTAGCATTTGTTCAAAGACTTGAGGTGTCACCCGCATTAATTTAGGAGAAAAGATTGAGTCACCCTCAAAATATAGATATACGCTGACGCTATTTTTATAGAACTTTTAACCAAACCATTCCATCGCATATGATTTTTGTATAACTATTACCGTTTACGCAGCGTACGCAACGCTCGCTCTTTTTCCCGTTTTTGCAACCTCTTTCATTGGTGCTTCGTTCTTATTAGTGGTAGCGTTATGTTATACAGCCTTCCTCGATATATACACTATCCAACAATATTTTTTACAAATTGGAGCAGTTGCTCCTGAGATTAGCTTGTTTAACCAAACAAATAAACAACCAGACAAATGTTTCAGGTTTATAATATGAGTATTTAATTCATAGCTTTTAATTTTATTTGTAATTAAAGCTGATTTGCCCTATTCGTTTCATCGTAATTGGTAGTAATTGGCCGTAAACGGAATGTCGTAACAGCACTGTTGCTTCGATTTTATTTCTAATTAATTCATAAATTCGTTTGTGATAGTTATCGCATCGTTAAGTAATTAAAGCTTGTATAAGCGGACCACCGTACTTGTCATATCATCGCCTATTTATTATTTATTATGCGGTCTCCGAAGTGATTTAATATTCAATGTCGTTACATTGGACGGTACACCAACTTCTTTGTGATAATTACGTTTGTCATTCTTCTTGTAACGTTACTTGAAGTTATCGCGAAAGTATGTGTATTATTTATAATATTTTTCTTTTAAGCGGTATACTTACTGCTTGATTCATAAATCTAAACAAAATTGAACTAGAAAAGAAATCCAGCTTGTCACCTAGGTCGAGTGAATTATTTTATTGTATGTATTTCAGCTAAAATAAAATGAAAACTTACATTTAGAAAACAAGTTATTTCTGGGCTTGGCTCTAGCAAAAAACTTATAGCATAAAGTACCGTATAAAAGCAACAAAATGGTAAGATTTTAAGTATGTTTTTTGTTTGCACTACGACTGGCGTGCACGTGAAGCCTTGTGAAGGCTGCAGCTAATTGCAGCCGCGCCGCATTTTGGAATATTGATGATGAGGCATTTATCGAGAGGACGAGCTCCATGTAAGGCCGCTGTAAATCATTCGATACAGTGCTCGAACGTGACGAGATGTCTCCGACCAAGACAAATATGAACGCCACAATTTTTAGCTGCTTAATGCCTCGTTGAGCAAGCTGACTGGAAATAAGCGCCATTGAAATAGTCGATTACTTTTGTTTTATTTATTGGTTCTGAGGTTTCTACAATAAATTGAAAACATTTTTTATTTCAAATATAGAATAATAAATACTGTTCCATTGTTTTCATAAGAGGTAAATATTCACGTAAAAAAAAACAACATGTTCAAATCTTTGCAGCGAAAGGGTATGAGAAAAAAACACCAAATTTACTTGATCACCGTAAAAATTAATCGCGACCTCAGACAAGATATAGCGAAACGGCTCTGGCTGTGCGGGCGTACACAGCGGACCACTTTTTGCTCATCGGAAATTCATTAACGCGCGGACCGGCTGCGATTTGCCGTCGAAAAGGTAATTGCACAGCATTTAAATGTTTAATTCCCAAGACAGCTTCGTCCGCGATGTGTCACACGGCTCTTTATGGGCCCGCCTTGTTTTAATGAACTTGTCTGCGGTGAAGTTATTCACTCGAGCGGAAAAAATGAATGTTTATTAAAAAAATGTGTCGACGCTTAGGCAGCTTTACTGTTACTTGATATACAACTATTGGAACTTTTTTCAATTCAGAACTCCAATCAAATCTTTGAGAGTAGGTACCATACGTCCAACACATGTAATTTATAAAGTTTGGACACAAATTATGTTGTGTAACATTTTTCAAGTTTCACACCCACCGATATAAATGACACATAATTGCTTTGGAACAAATGATAATATTTCGAAGGCAAATTGCTGCTTTTAGTATTTCTATGAATGAATGAAACTTATGAATTCAGGTAAGTATTTTCTAATTCTATCTTTATTTTGTAATACACGCAGGTATTATGCGAGTTAAAAATATTATTATATTCTTTTCATAGGAAATATATCTTGAAAATATAAGAGTTATGTGTAGTTTTTCTACATTAGAGTAGCTGGTTTGCGAAAAGAAGTGAAAGCTCATTATTAATTTTATCAACTTGAGAGTGGAAAACCCTTGTTAGGTGGAGCCACACGTTTTATATTCGTTGGATCTAAGTTATTGTTTGGAAATAATGATCATTCTACAACAGTGTTCGCAGGGCCGGATTTAGGATTGTTGAGGCCCCGGGCCACTTAGGATTTGTATTCTTGTTAACCCATCGAAATGTTGTTATTTCTTAAGCTGTTGTGGAGGCCCCTGGGCCGGAGCCCCACCTGCCCTGCCTTAAATTCTTCCCTGCGGGCAAGTACCACCACACTCAGCCATCAAGCGATTGGGGTACTCCCTCAAGATGGGTAGTGAATTGGAAGTGCTTATCAGGGCCATTTGAGATTTTAATATTTCACTGATTGCCTGATTGGAGTAAACAAATATAGATCAATGATTTCTGTTATTTAAGATTAAAATAATCATGTATGTTAGATGTACAAAGTACTGTAGGCTGTAGGTAAAGGTAAAAGAGCAAAAAAAAAACAAAGGGAAAGATGTTTACTAGTTGGAATTTGAAAGATTTTTTTCCCAAGTCTCTATTGTGGGGGCCCCCGTTTGTGGAGGACCCGGGGCTTTCGCCCCGGTTGCCCTCCCCTAAATCCGGCAGTGAGTGTTCGAGAATCGAACATTAGTTTCTATGAAAATTGCGGCCATATTATAAAAATAATATCTACAATAGAGGTACTACATCCATAGATCGTCTCTTTGAAGTTGTTTAATAAAGCAATTGTGTTTTTATGTAGCTCACATCACAGTTCAGTTCAAAACACTTCAATGGAAAAAAAAGACCATTTACTAATGTACGTTACATTAGTAAATGGTGATAACACAATCAGCCTATTCAGTTTCAACACAGTAGACCGAAAAAAGGAAATCTTATAAAAGTTGACTCCATACACAATCCTATAGTAGCCTTAAGGTAACTCACATAAGGTCGCCGAAGTCTTAATTTAGTGTTTAATTGAAGCGTTTTAAATAGCTGCAATTAATTGTCAATAATTTTATTACTCTCGCAAAACGCAATTGGATGGACATAATGGGGACATTTAACCTATTTGGTTCTTAGTGTATAACGTGCGATATTCTAGAGGTATGCATACAGGTTCATACAGGATTGTTGAAAAACCAAGGATTACTATAAGCATGAAAATTTAAGTATTTATAGGTAAGTTAACGTATACTGTACTTTATCAAAATATCATTTCTTATGACACGCAGTTCAGTAGGCTTAAGATTTTTTGAGCAGTTTCTTATGTTCTTTCATACGTACTATCGAGAAAAGTTTTTAACAATTGTGCTAGTTTTTAATAATGAAAATAATAATTTGAAAAAAGAAAGCATAACAAATATTTGCCTTTTAAAAGTTTAGATTATTTAAAAAATGCTTTCTGTGTTTAGGTAAATGTTTACAGAATGTTTATTTCCCTAGTTTCTGTTACACAAATAATAAAAAAAATGGATTTTGAATAACATATAGAACATTTGAAATACATAAAAGGCATTGTTGAAATTCAAATGTGAGATCTTTTACAATGGCAGGAACTTTTCGTTAAAAATTCTTACAAATGAAACTAACCTGTATGTATGTAGGTGTGCTTCTTCATGTCTGATTTCTGATGGAACCGCTTCCCGCAGTACTGGCAGGGGTAGGGCCTGGTGTCCGAATGGATCAGTAGGTGTGTGGAGAGAGTGCTCGACCGTTTGAAGCACTTGCCGCATTGCTTGCACTGCAACAAACCAATATCCAAATGTAGATACATATTTTATGAGAAGTAATATAGCTAACATAGGGGATTCCCCAAACTAAATAAAACACGTGAAAAAGTTACTTGTAGCTTCCATACAAAAAATATACCACCAAAAGGTTGTGATTTTCACTGCCTTATTGAAAATCACTACCTTTTGGTGGTATATTTTTTTATGTGGGTAGTTAAGCTTTCTAAGGTTCCGCGAGATAGGGGATTGAGTTCAGGCCGGCAAAGAAAGGATGAGGATGGTTGGAGCGGCACATTTTTTTACTCAGCAAATTAGATACGTTGGGGTTCGTAAAAAAATTGGAGAATATATAGGTGTCTGACGCACTTGTTGTGGAAATCAGAGTTAACGGTTGTAGGTGCTATAAAAACCCAGGTTCGTGTCACAACGAAAAGTAAGTTCGATTCTCGGTCGTTGTAAAAGTTGTAAACTTTTACAACGACCGAGAATCGAACCCTCTGAAAACTGTTATGCAAACTACTCGACCACGGAGTTGTGTAATTAAATAAGTTTTTATTGTACCAAAAAATTCTCTATTTAGACCTTTCGCTGAAAGCAGTTGTAGTGGAAATGGTTATTAGCTAGTTGTATATAACCGTTACAATTCCACCTAAAGCTCAGCCCTGCAAAGAGCCTCATATTCAGTAAAATTCAATAAAATGGATGGTTAATAGGTACAACTCTTTTGAATCGTCCAAAAAATTCCAGAGGATTCATAGGGTAGCTAACTGCAATAGTATGCGAATAAAGCTGTTCACTATAATAATACTGTAGCTTTAATTTTAGTACGAATCGAGGCACTTCAGATTGTGTTGTAGCATTAGAAAATACGAATAGCGTACATAGACAACGTGCTCCCTAACCTATAAACATATAAATTATTGATAATAGAAAAGTTACGGAGAAAATCTTAATAACGTACTTAGAAGGAATTCTTAAGGGTTTGATTGCTGGTGGTTGAAAGAATAATTAGATATGGAGAATACCGCGTCGACGTCCATCACCTTCCGCGGTGACAACCGGTAATAAAGTAATAACAGGCTACCTCCTTCAGCACATTTCTTTGATTTCCTCCAAGATACGTGACAGCAATGATTTTTTTTCGTTACCCTGTAATTAGTATCGTGAAAGGGTTATTACTCGTATTTTACGATGAAACTAGCACCAATAAGTGTACAATCAACGCGCCACGTATACAAATTAAAAATTGTTAGAAGTAATTACGACGAATACGTTTAAGGGACATGAAAACCAAGGGATATTTAAAATGTTGAAAGATAGATGTAGATACATAATACAACCAAACACATGTCTCCAAAGAAGACAATTTACATTCATTATTCTATTGAACGCATACCTACGTGTTTGGAAAATGATTCTTAGTTATTCCAGCTTTGGTTTCGTAGATTTATTTGTTCAGTTGTTTCAAAAATGCAAGGTAACATTAATTTTCTATAGAATGTTTACTTATGGTAACTAAGATTTACAAACTGTTATGGTGCCAACTTACTCAATGTTAGCATGTTATTGGAATGGGAATGAATCAGTTTTATAATACTTTCTATATAGGTACTATAATCCCCTAATGTTACTTAAAACATCAATTTCTTTTATTTAAATATTTGACTGAAATGTAAACATCAAAACACTATTTTGTTATTGGTAATATATATTATTTGCGGAAGGCGAGTATGATTCGATTTTCTTTATATTTTTGTAGCTATTATAAAGAAAGCTCAGGTATTTGCGATCTGGCGACCCATCGGGATCCTCCGATAACTCTGTGACGAAAAATTTATGTTAAATGGGCTCTCCGAGCAAACAGTCTTTTGGCTTTCACGGAAAGGGGAATCGTAATTAAGAGAGTTGAAATTAAAATTTTGCGGGAAGCGGTACATTGGCGACTTCAGCGGGTCGTGGACTCGTGGTGCGGGTTATCCCTAGCGGCTCGGGCCAAGTGACAGTTGGTCGAGCAGCTGCGCGTGCGCCTACTCGCGCCTCACAAAAACACCCACTTTTTTGATCGTCTTTTTATTCGATGCACTCTCTTTTAAACAACACAGGTGCTGGGCATGACTGTCCACATATGGTTATCGGCTCAACCTCATAGGGAGGTAATTTTTTGTGATAGCTGCTTTAATCGTAAACGGTTAAGTCTTGGCGTTTTTATAAGAAGTTTGCTGTAGATTGTTTTTACTGTTAAGTTAATGATAAAGTCAGGTCATAAAGTAAGTAAGTCATAAAGTCAGGTGTAAGTATTTGAAAATCTTTGGGATTTCGAGGAATTCAATGAAATGAAATGAATCTATGTCTCTGTTATTAAGATAGACAACATAGCTCAAAAACAAGAAGAAAAACAAGGAAAGGAGAGGGAAAATCTTGTCTACAATGTAGAGAATATTTTTTTATGGCAAAGATATAATGAAGGAAATAAAATATAGTGACAAATATAATATACGCATGGGCATAGGATTTCGCTATGGTTATAGTGCCTCCCAGGTATAAAAAAAAATATTGAATGATGTTGTGGCGTTTTCTTTCTAGTAGCTACCTACTACGACATCAATCAATTATTCGAGCAATTTAAAAACACCGCACCGTGATATTAAAAGTTGGTATTTTGATCAAAAACGATACGGATTTTTACATTGGCGTCTTATTGTAAAAATAAGATAAAAATGGCAAGCAGACAAGTACGCCGGGCGCATGCCTGCCGCGTGGCCTGGCGAGCAGCCGTGCGCCTCGCGACCCGTTCCGATATGCGAGTACTTATTAAGACAGGAGCAGTTTTTGCAATTTGATTTGCTAAAGAGGCTAAAACAGATACATGTTTGCTATTTTAAAGCATTTTGAACGGAAACTGTACAGTTACACGGGATGTCGTCGCCCGCTGGCTCGTAGATTTCTCTCGCGATTAATACCTATTTATAGCGAAATAAAACTAAAAGTGTTCCCCTACCTGGAACGTTTTCTCGGTTTTATTTTCATGTTTGATAAGTAACGAGAAATTAATGTCTTGAGCCGGAGGCAGGGCGTATGTCTGATGGACGGGCGCGGAGGGGCATCGCCGTGGTTCCGTGCTTGATTCATTCTGATCTGCATCAGGGGTGCTGCGGCATCTCTTCACCAATTCAAGTGGCGCCTCTGAATCTTCCAAGTCCCACCTGGACGTGGGCGAGTAGGCCTCTTGTTCACGCTCGCACGCGCTTCCCGGTGACCATATTTGTCTATTTTTCATAGACAAGTTTAAGGGTAACTCCTCTTCGTCATCTGAAAATAAAGTATAACGTTCTTCATACTATAAAGCAAAGTCGAACCGAAAACAGCTCAAAGAGGTTGTCTGGATTTGAAAACTTGTTTAGACTACGAGCAATCATTTGATTAGGGTTTTATATAAATATTGTGATTTTTATAGTAATAATTACTTGTATAGTATTATATTTGTTATTGGTATTACTGTAGTCTATGCTACGTTTGCTGAAAAATTTATTTCCCATGTTATTTAACATTTTATCATAATATAACCGCATACACAGAATTAGCTGTAAGGATAGTCGACTAAAGCATATTTAAGCTCTATGGGCCTTCATAAGTCGTGTGGAGTAGTAGGTAGTTAGTGAATTAGTAACAGCAAACGACTAGTGCTCATCGAAACGGACGCATTAACTTTATTTTATTTCAAACATTCTTCCAAAGAAACTCCACCATGACAATACTGGCACAAAGTACGAATTTAAACCAAATCATTAAGGTTAAATCAAGCGACAAACGTTTGAAGTTTGAATTCCTTTGGCTGTTATCATGCGAGTTTGTTCGTAACCGGAACGAGCGAGGATAAGGGCAATTTGAATACCTACTTGAAGAATTTGAATATGTCGACAAGCCGAGCTTGTGGTGTAACGTAACACGAACGTGTCCGTATAGTTTCGCGAAGGAGGTAAACGACATGGTAAACCGACGAGCTATCAACGCCGCCAGTTATTAATCGGTACTTAGGAACTGATAGCTATTCTAATGAGCAGCATTCAGGAGCTGTAAGGAGGACGAGGCGAACCGAACTTTTACATCGACGACGAAGCAATTACCATACACTGGATTCTTAAGCGGTTCAGTAATTGCATTTTCATTTTTTTTTGCTTTCACATACCGATTGTAAGTTCTATCCTTATCTTTTACAGTTTCTGGGAATTTTACTATCATCTTTGAAAAATACACACACTCATTCTATGTATCGTAACTAAGGGATTCAGTTTTTGCCCTATATTTGCTGTCAATGTTTAACAAACTCGCTGCAATAAATCTATGTTTTTAATGCCACTCAGTGATTATCTGAACTGTGCTGGCATATAATCTAATTATTTTATGTAAATATTTGATTGAATAACTTTTTGTAATATGATTTCCATACCATGATTGATAGAAAGGAAAGAACGCTCTAGTCGTTCAGTTACATAATTGTGTAAAAATCTATTTTATTGTTAACAGATAAGGCAGTTCCCGATGTGTTCAGTATATTGTAGTAGCACACCTGAAATTCTACAACTATTTGTTTACGAATAATACCTACTTAAGACTTTACCAGCAGTCAAAATATATTTCTGATGTAATAATTAATTTTATATCGTATGTGTTGAATGGTTAATAAATGTTATGTATTATTTAATATCAGCCTGTTTGTCTAGTGGTTAGTAATGTTGCTGTGTGAATCTAGCGGTTGCGGACTCGGATCCCGGAGGGGCAAATATTGGAGGCAAATATTTGTATATAATACCTATCTTGGAGGATATATGAAGATACGTTTTATTTAAAACCTCATTTTTCCGAGAAAAAGTATTTCATGTCTCATTCTAGATTATCAAATACATAAGTGTGCCAAATGTCATGTTAATGCGTTTAGCCGTTTTTGAGTGAAACATCCAAACATATACCTTTGACATCTTTATATATATAATTCTTCTGTGAGTGTGTATGTCACTGAACTTCTCTTAAACGACTGGACCGATTTTGATGAAATTTTTTGTGTGTGTTCAAGGGGATCTGAGAATGGTTTAGATTCACAATTTTGTCCGCTGGACAACCCCTATTTTTTTAGGGTTCGCTGGGTCAGCTAGTATAGTAATAAAATTGTTAAGCTACTTTTGCAAAGGCCGGTCAAAGGATAGTTAACCAAAACTTTTTATGCCGAGCTCCTCTTTGTTTCGAAAGTCTTAATTTAATATAGGTAATATATTTCAAGTCCATGACTGTATTGTAGTGTTTACCGTCTCTAGGCGGCGTGTGGCGTGCAGGGTCGAGAGGTGCGGGTGCGAAAGTTCGCTGGGTCAGCTAGTATAGTAATAAAATTGTTAAGCTACTTTTGCAAAGGCCGGTCAAAGGATAGTTAACCAAAACTTTTTATGCCGAGCTCCTCTTTGTTTCGAAAGTCTTAATTTAATATAGGTAATATATTTCAAGTCCATGACTGTATTGTAGTGTTTACCGTCTCTAGGCGGCGTGTGGCGTGCAGGGTCGAGAGGTGCGGGTGCGAAATGTGGTGTGGCCCTTGGCAGCAGGAGAGGCCAGACGCCTGCGCCGCTGTACAGCGCTCCCAGGCCGCTGCAGTACATTAGCGCACTAAGTTCTGGATAAAGAAACGACATTATTATTATTGACTTGTGATACGTAGCACCCGTCTTGGGAAATAATCTCCATCTTACAGAAGATTACAGTAAAATACGATTTCATCACATTTGCTAAAAAATGCATTTACGGAGTTTGTGTACAGTGTTTGAAAGTTAAAACAAAATGCCCAAGTGCGTGTCGTGCCACGAAGGGTTCCGTAATTGCCTGTAGTTACCACAATATATTTGAGCATACATTATTTTTCTTTTAATTAGCTATAGTTTATTTTTCAATACCTGAATAGTTAAATATTAAACGTTTGGTAGGCCTAAGTTGTTTATAAGTAATAAGTTTTGACGCTCTTTTTTTACTATTGGATAACACGTGAGTGGGTCACGTGGAAGTGGTGACTCTGGCAGAATTTATATTTTCTTTCTCCTATGACCGTATCCACTTCACATCACACATCGAAAGCATCTTTTTTTTCATTCAGCAAAGTTCTTGCATGGCAACGTGGCATGACAACGTGACAATGTATTATCCTACTACTAAATTATGTTTAACTATATTCTAAAACAATATCCATACCAGCAAATATAGCGAATTTATTTTTTATATTCAATACCTACCTAACGTCAAGAATGTGTTAACAGTTGGTGAAATATCTACATATTGTATTTTAAGCACTTTTTAATTCAAATTTCGAATCTAAATAAGACTCGTGATAATTTAAAATTAACTAACCTGTGGCACGCGCGTACTGTTTGAGCGTTCTGCCTGCGATCTCGATGTCTCCCAGCTGCAGCAGGTCCAGGCGGTGGTGGGAGAGAGAGTCCGGTGAATGTGGTGGGGAGTGCTCTGAGGGGGGAGAGTGGGGGGACACGCTTCCGTCCGGCGAGGGGAAACGGTGCGCGGGCGGCGGCGACGACGGCCCGAACTGTTCCGCCAGACGTGACAGTAGCACGTGCCGGGACATACTGTACAAACAAATTATTTGACATTATGACATTAGGTTATGGAGGCTCAGAATAAGAAGTAATGCAATGACGTTTGAGTGTACACTTAGTAGCACTACCTACTATAAGACTAGATGCATATGTACATACGGTTTCCTGATTCGGTTTTTTGATCAGGAATTCATATTCGTAATTCCGTGAGCCCAGCACAGACATTTTGGTTTTTTTATTAGTTTAGAGTCCGACGCGAATGTTAGGTTTTTTCCCATTCTGAAAAAATAAGAATGTGTGCGCCCCGTTAAACATTTTATATGCAGAGCCGTCTTTGACCTATGAGCCCTATGGTGCTCCTATGACCCCTGTTTGGTGATTTAACAGGAACTAGGGGCTTTGTATTTGATCTAAGGGGGGCCTCTATCGATCGCAGGGCCCTGGGCACTTGCCCAAAGTGCCCACTGGGAAAGAGGGGTCTGTTTGTATGTAGGACGTGTATGCATGTTTCTGAATCGGATTTGTAGATCAGGAAACCGTACTTATGCGCCCAGCCTTAGTGGCAGATTGCATTTCATTTTTAATTGCCTTTGATTCGGTATCGCAAAGGTAACCATCAAGGCGTACAAAGTACGCACGCACGCCGTTCTTAACAACATATATTTATCTCTCATCTGGTCTATATGTAAAAATAAGATAACTATATGAGTCGACTTTATCAGTTGAATTTAAACTATTATTATGTTTAGTTCTTAACGGCAAACTTCTTGAGCTACACCACGTACTAATAAACTTGAGCAATAGATGTGTTTGTATGTAAAATTGCTACTGTGCAGGGTCATGTCTGTGGAAAGCTCCGTTGTCTGTGCTTCGGCTTATGAACTTTGCCGCTACCTTTAAAGATATATACGAGTGAGGAGTGACGTTAGGCCCGCATGTGATTGTGGATAAGCAACAACAGCTGATTATAAGATGGGTGACTAAAAATTAATTGTCTTTAGCTCCTCCGTTCTTTTAAACGTAAGCCCCCAGTTGCATTTTTTTTAATTTTAAAAGGTTGTAAACTAGCTTATGGGCCGCCTGATGCTAAGCGGCCACCATAGCATATAGACGAATCACCATCATCATCATCATCAGCCTATTAATGTCCCCACTGCTGGGGCACCGGCCTTCCCTATGGATGGAATAGGGAGATTGGGCCATGACCTACCACGTGGGCCCAGTGCGGATTGGTGGGTGCTAACGACTGCAGATGCAGCCGGGACCAACGGCTTAACGTGCCTTCCGAAGCACGGAGGAGCTCGAGATAGTAATTTTTGGTCACCCATCCAATGACCGACATCTGCGAAAGTTGCTTAAGTTCAACGATCTCAGCCGAACGCGCTAACCACTTGCGCCATCGGGCTCTTCCAATATTATAGACGAATGCGATACCAAAAATATCACTCGCACCGTTGCCTACCCTGACCCAATCCCCTACCCCGTGGAGCTCTGGAACCTTACTCACCCACAGAAATAGAACACTACCAAAAGTTAGTTATTTTACTGTGACCTCCTGTAAAGTGGAGGTTACCTCCCTAGACGGGCGCTCCAATTCGAGCGGGAAATCCGCTACGCCCTACCTTTCTTTACAGTCTGCAGTCTTTATAGTAAAAAAAAGTAGTAAAAGCCATATATATATATATTATATACCGTTTACTTTAGCTCGGGCGGGTAACTTTGTCCCAAATCAGAAAAAATATTGAACTTTGCCCCCCATCAGTATCTTTTGGGTGACCGTAATAGTTCCAGTTCAAAATCACAGATAGCCATATAGGCGCGCAATGTGGTGTTGTTTTACCGACATCGTTCCTGTATCAAGTTGTCATTGTAACGCGGGATTTTTTGTAACTGAAATAGTTCGCAAGTTCATGCGCAAACTTTCTTTTTATTTAACTTAATTATTTTTGGCAAAAACATCCGTTTGTGTATTCAGTATGCTAATGGTGATCTGTTATAAGGGTTAAAATGAGTTTTTTTCACAGAGAAACTCAACGAGCTAAAGTAACTAAGGCCAACTTTGTCCCAAAATTAAAAAAAAATATATTAACCCTTAAATATTCTTTTTTCCTATTTTCGTATGATAACTTTGTAACTTATACTTTAAAGTTCACAATGGCAAGATATAAACGTGACATATTCATCACAAAGAGAAGCTACAATTTTATTTGAAAAAAAAGTGCACATTTTAGGTCAAAGTAACACGCAGTTACTCGGTATGGCATTTTTATCTATTCCGTCCTTAAGAAAGACCCTAGCTGTGAGAATATTAATACGCTAGTGATGATAACTTAAGGTCATGTACGATTGTCGGGTTGCGATTTAAGTTTAAATAAGTTAGGTTGAAACTTATTTGGTGTTTGGTGCTTTGTGATATTGTTACCAAAGCCTACTGCTTTGAAAAGTTTTGATAGGTTCTTATACATTTTAAGCATTTTACTGTTCGATTTAAAAAAGCTAAAGAACAATTTGACTTCCTTTTTGATTTGAATCCTGTCTGAATGCTGGAGCCTGTGGATGTTTTTAGTGAAAATTTTGCTTTACCTCTGTTTTGAGTTCAACTTTGATTTAAAATCCATTGCAATATTTACATAGTTGCAATGTTAATCGAGTTTAAAATGTAGAGACAGACACTGGTCAAGTTGCCCGAAACTATAAATTTTCTCCAAATTCAGCTTCAGAGCTTTTTAATGCTTGTTAAAAGGTTGAGAAAATTTGACAGTAGTAAATTAATGGCATTCTAAAAATAGGCAGGTAACTAGTTGTAGAGAGATTTATTTCCAGCAAACAGTATGGTATTTCAAAAAAAAAACGCAAAAATAATTTAGTTTGCTCGTTAATTTGTTTAAATTATAAATAGTAAATCTAAGTATAGATTTATTAATTACCAGTTGAATGGAAGTATACATTTTTCAATTAAAATAAAGTGATATCCGATATAAAATATGTTTAAGGGAAGGGAATTTTAATATTTTTATAACTATTACTACTGTAAGTGCCTGCTGATAAAATAATAGTTATTTAGTTATGGAAATGAATAGCTGGTATTTTTCTTCAGCTGTTTCAATAAGATTTTAGCGTCTAAAGTAGTGCTGTTGAATATATTTTTCAACCATTACACTAATAAAAAAAATATGGGTGCGTGTACTTAAGTACGCGCGTGAGAAGTTATACTTCTTTTTGGAATTATTAAAAAATAGTTTTTAATTGAATGCAGATAATTAATTACAATAAGATAATAAAAGGATTGGAAAAGGATAGTCAACGCAGTCAATAAAGTTCAGTTTTAATTTGAAAAATTTAATAAATAATCAAAATATTCAATTTAAATCACTACTGAATTTAAGTTATTAGTCCATATGTAATTAGCACTTGTAAGTAACTAAAACACGTTGTGTCTATATAGAAACTAGAAACATGTGGATAAATATTATAAATATGAAAACAGTGATCAGAGGCGACGAGCGTGCCAACATTGTTTTTGACAACGCGATCATCTTATGGAGCTCCGTGGATCGTTCAAAGTACCTTTTGAACAGATGTCTAATAATGGTGGATTATTAACCACTTAGTGGTTAATAATCCACCATTATTAGACACTAACATTCATAACGCGCCCGCGGCCAACTTCATGGTGTTACTATTGTGTTACAGTGATGCGCGCGCATCTCGAAATTTCACTCACATGATTTTTTCATAACGCGCCCGCAGCTAACTTCATTATGTTACTTTTGTGTTACAGTGATGCGCGCGCATCTTAAAATTTCACTCTCATATTTTTTTCATAACGCGGCTAAAGAAGTATAACTTCAAAAATTAACACACATATTTGATAAATATTTTCAACCATGTCGAATAAAACAATGGAAGTATACATTTTTCAATTAAAATAAAGTGATATCCGATATAAAATATGTTTAAGGGAAGGGAATTTTAATATTTTTATAACTATTACTACTGTAAGTGCCTGCTGATAAAATAATAGTTATTTAGTTATGGAAATGAATAGCTGGTATTTTTCTTCAGCTGTTTCAATAAGATTTTAGCGTCTAAAGTAGTGCTGTTGAATATATTTTTCAACCATTACACTAATAAAAAAAATATGGGTGCGTGTACTTAAGTACGCGCGTGAGAAGTTATACTTCTTTTTGGAATTATTAAAAAATAGTTTTTAATTGAATGCAGATAATTAATTACAATAAGATAATAAAAGGATTGGAAAAGGATAGTCAACGCAGTCAATAAAGTTCAGTTTTAATTTGAAAAATTTAATAAATAATCAAAATATTCAATTTAAATCACTACTGAATTTAAGTTATTAGTCCATATGTAATTAGCACTTGTAAGTAACTAAAACACGTTGTGTCTATATAGAAACTAGAAACATGTGGATAAATATTATAAATATGAAAACAGTGATCAGAGGCGACGAGCGTGCCAACATTGTTTTTGACAACGCGATCATCTTATGGAGCTCCGTGGATCGTTCAAAGTACCTTTCGAACAGATGTCTAATAATGGTGGATTATTAACCACTTAGTGGTTAATAATCCACCATTATTAGACACTAACATTCATAACGCGCCCGCGGCCAACTTCATGGTGTTACTATTGTGTTACAGTGATGCGCGCGCATCTCGAAATTTCACTCACATGATTTTTTCATAACGCGCCCGCAGCTAACTTCATTATGTTACTTTTGTGTTACAGTGATGCGCGCGCATCTTAAAATTTCACTCTCATATTTTTTTCATAACGCGGCTAAAGAAGTATAACTTCAAAAATTAACACACATATTTGATAAATATTTTCAACCATGTCGAATAAAAATATTCATTCAATTTATATTGATTTTAACGTTTAACGCGAGGGTAATATTAATCCATGATTTGATGATTATGTACCTCACCTAGTTTGTTTTGATAATTTGTTTGAATGCCTGAATTTCCGTGCAACAGAAGTGACTTAATTTCTTTTTGTTATTAAAGTGGCGGTTGGTAAATATCGTAGAAAACAAACTTTGTCCTATAAGGGTTTGAATAAACTGAAGGGTTTGAATTTACTGCTGTTTTCAACCATTAAAACTATCAGATATTTTTATTCAACCATTTACTTTTAACTATTTTTTTTAACCAATAACGCCATCTCCAGTCTACAGGTAGGGTGGGTAATTCGGCTGTTGCATTATTTTTTTCACGTGACCGATGTCATTAATGTTCGTTGAGCTATTTGTTGACAGGTCACTGATTAATCCAGTCGGCTGGCCGCTGAAAGCGAATCGTATTAAAAGCTCAATCAAGCAAATGAAGAATCAGAATAATGGAAGTGGTGTTGCGCAGGAGCATTAATAATGCACGGCCCGCTAAAACAATCTTCATTACATTAACACATTAGTTATTAACGTGTGATGACGCTCACACAAATAGTTGTCAATCCAATTTAAGTGGATTTGATAAGGATAGATTGTGTGTTCTTGTAACATTTTAGTAGGATTAATATCGGTTATTAATCTAATATCGTGGTTTGCGATTGCTAAATCATGATTCCTACATTTAAGAGATTAATATCCTTAATTTCATATGATAATAATGGGTTGATCTCAGATTGTATAGTCGCAGTGTGACTAACCCCTATTAATGACTATAACACAAAATGACTACAAATCATTTCGTCTAGATCTTTAATTAACTACATCGCATAATGCCTAAGATCGCAAAATGACTAGATCTTTATTTGATGACATGAAATAATGATTAGATCGTAAAATGAGTATATCTTTATTTGACCACATCTTACAATGATTGAGTCACAAAATGACTACATAGGTTTATTGGCTACATATACTCATACAGCTAATTTAGTCAAATTGCGACTAGACAATCTGAGATCAACCCATAATAATTCTGTGCTAATGGAACCTCGGATGAGTTGAATATTCTCTCTTCTATTTTCTTTCGGTCAATTTAGCAATTAAATGATTCAATGAAACTTTTTTTTTCTAAAATGCTCATGCATTAGTATTTAATGAAGCTTAATTTTAGTTTTAAATTTTTGAAGGGTAAACTTCTTTTGCGGCGTTGTACATTTTTTTTGTAATGGGTAAAAAATGTTAAACTGGCGTCAGGACACGTGACCTAATCGAAAATTCGTAAGACGAAAACAATAAAATTGGATAGGTTATTGACTTTCAATATATTGGACGAAACATAGTAATATTTTATTTTATCGTATTATAATAATAAGTCTCTATCTAGGACGTTCAGTTGGCAGCTTTATTGCGAAGAAAATGCATTTTTTTTACAAAGATGTCGCTAGGTGCGCTTAAATGTGATTCATATAAGTTGATTTTTCTGAGAGATAAACTTTTTAATGTAATATAAATTGTCATGTTTGTGTACGATAGCGCAATAAATAAATATTGTATGATATAATATAACATAACTGATAGTACTTTTATACTGATAATTAAAGCAATTCGTGCAAAATTATTCCCTAACCATTCCAAAATATCAAAAATGCACAACGTTAATATTCAAGTTTTCACTTCTGCCGGCACTCCCTTAGTGCAACCCGTAGTTTTTTTTAGGCAATTCACTCAGTCATGACATGACTTACCGCAATCTGGACTTTAATCAAACAAGAAAGCGATAGCGAATGTTTCGCAATAAAAAACTAAAAACATTAAATAACAAACAAAAAAAACTAAGGTTTTAAATTGTAAAAAAAACATCATTTAATAATAGATCACAATGAAAGTAAACAAAAACTAATTGTCACGAAAACGATATGCATCCAGTAAGCACTTAATGAAGTAGGTACTTTGGATAGTTTAGATTTCTCAAGCGATTGTCGGCAATTTTTCATTCTTGATGAAGTAATTAGAACGTTAAATAAATTTTTAAATACCCATCGTGCTTATATTTTTTTACAGAAGTATTGTGATAGTTTTTAAGAATTTTAAAAAATGAATCTTAATATGTGAACCATTTGCAATAATGATGACTAACATTCTAAAGACATTAACATAAATCAATAAGCTATAATTAAATTGATGAATCAAGTCGTAATGAGTTGCGAAAAAACTTAATTACGGTTATGTTGTGCTAGGTGAGGGGGAGGTTGGTAGACCTATACCTACTAAACATATTACATCTAATGACTATGTTAATATAACCAGATTGATCAAACTGATTTGTTAATCAAGATGAGTTGTGATTTCTCGGGCATTAACTTTCATTTTCTTCTTTATCTGTGTGGGTAAGTAGTTTTTATATTTTATTATATTTTTATTTTAAACATTAATCTGCTCGATTTATAAACGTTAAGAAAAAAATAACTAGAAAAAAAGTCAGACCTGCCTCAATATATCTAGTAAAAAAACTCGAGACATATACTCTACTTACTTTAAAATATTATACATTTCATGACTCATCATCATCAGCCTATTAATGTCTCCACTGCTGGGGCACAGGCCTTCCCCATGGATGGTATAGGGAGATTGGTCCATGACCCACCACGTGGGCCCAGTGCGGATTGTCGGGTGCTAACGATTGCAGATGCAGCCGGAGCCAACGGCTTAACGTGTCTTCCGAAGCACGGAGGAACTCGATATAGAAGAGTCTTGGTCACCCATCCAATGACCGACCACTGCGAAAGTTGCTTAACTTCAACGATTGCAGCCGAATGCGCTAACCACCCGCGCCATCGAGCTCCTCATTTCATGATTATTAAATCATAAAAAAATATCCATTACAGTCATTTAGTAATGTGAAACGTTGCTGTGAAATATGGGATTTAGTGTTGTATTACTTTTTATTTCTGGCGCATGAGAAACCGGTTTTTATTTATGTATGAAAAACATACGATAAAATTTAATTTACGATGCTGACTGAACATAGTAACCCGCTAACAGGCACAGTAATATCGTATTATAAATATAACAAATAGAAAGGTATTTAATTTTATTAGTAGGTATTTATTTAATTTACATAATTTTTAAATAAAAAAGAAACACATTGTTTAAACAGTGTTTAAAATAATATGTTCATATCGTATCTAACAATGTGAACAGATGTAGGGTATTAGCAACTGTAAAACACTTTACCTGCCATTTATCTAATAAGCGGCGACGAGTCACTTGCGCGAGGGCCTTGTGTCGCAATTTCTTGTTCCAATAAAACAGCCCCTAGATTCACACTGGTAGTTATGGGAGCTCGGATGCCTACCTATTTTTTTTTAACACGCTATGGGAACTTGAGCAAGTGTCGATAAAATCAATCACCACGGAAATTATTGCCGTTATAAGTATTGAAATTACTGTAATTTCGTTTGATTTAAATTGAACTTATCAGCCTTAGGACATGAAAAAAAATCATAACGTTTGAATAGAAAAAAAGTATAATTAAAAATTAAACGCAACCATTGACTTTAACGAACTGAAAAGAAAAAAAAATATGTAGGTATACCTCCGGACACATCCATCGGCCCACTAAGTGTTATAAGTTTCAACGGTCTGTAGCAAAAATATAATTATTTTTATGGTTGAGCAATAATTTAAAAAAACACACGAAAAGATCGTTAATATATCAACTTCAAAACTGCGTACCTAATAACTTTTTGCTCAATGTTTACATTTATTTTTAGCTAGGGACCATCAAAACTTAAAATACTAGGTGGGCTGATAGATTTGTCCGATAATTATTTTGAACAAAAAAAAATAAAAAACTGACTTCAAAATCGAGAATTGTACTAAAAACAATATCCGGTTCACATGAAATCGGGCCAATCCTAGCACGATTTGGAAGTCGGACCAAGATTGAAACATGGAATAGATTTTCATTACTACCACCCGACTTACAAATCATCATTATACTAGATAACATAATATTTCATTCAGTTAACCTAACCTAACCGGATTGCTTTGGCATACGCTATCGCTTACGATTTCATTTTATTATTTCTAGCCACCTGAGGTTTTCAAATGCCTCGCGCTCTTTTTTTTCTTTTGCATTGTTAATAACAATGTTAAAGAAAATCAGCGTGAGGTATTTAAAAACCTTCGGCGGTCAGAAATAACAAAATGAAATCGTAAGCGATAGCGTTTTCCAAAGCAATCTGGTTAGGCGATTAGCCCACTGGTAAGTCAAGCTAGATAGTAATTTTAGTGCATGAGATAAGTAGGCACCTCAGGAAAAGCCCTTTTATACATTTCTCACCAACAGAAACATTACACCATTAAAAGTAGTTTATAAAGTGGAGGTAACTTCCCCAGACAGGCGTTCAAATTCGAGCAAACAATCCGCCTCTCTTAAATTTTTAAGTTGATCATCACAATCATCCAAGTACAGAAGCCGGAGTGTGAGATGCGCCTCGATTTAAACTTACTATCGCGTTTGGGTTTAAAAAATGTATAACGCTGTCTAATGGTACGTGAACGAAGTAATTCTTTTTTTATACTAATTTCGACGTAAACGCCATAGTAAAATTAAACCGAAGCGAAACTCGCACTCCACTCTTGGGACTTCCCTATTAACGGGATAAGACAGGGAGAATTGGCAATAATAAAGTGGTTCTAGTTTAAATTAGTGGATTATTTGACCACCGTTTTGTTAGTTTTTTTGGTTCTGGAACTTCAAAAATACTGATCTCCTTAATTGTTCTTTTTTATTTACGAAATCGAGGAAAAATAATTAATTACGTATTTACTGTCATACTTAGACTTTGATGTACTTCGTGAGATTGACTCATTCAGTGAAGGCTCCATGAATGAAATGAATGATTACATATTATATTTAGTATAATGTGTCAAGCCTTTGATTCACTCACGATTTATTTTACAGTTAAGCTACAGATTAATTTTATAGTTGTTCTTTTTCGAGTATTTTTGTAATATCTCATGTCGGGTGGCATATCATCAAAAAACACAAAATCATACCAAATGTTGTGACTTCAGTTAAACTATGTAAATTATGAATTTGTAAAGAGACTGTGAAAACATCTGTTCACACAATATCTGCTTGTCGGCTGCATGTACACAGCGACAAGGCAATTGTTTTCTAGAAACTTTAAACGACCATTTTTTATATGAATGTTTACTATTTGATTTATCCGTAGCGTAAAATATTTTATCACTTGCGAACTTACATAACTGATGTTGATATCCATAGAACACTCATATATTTTTTTATAACAGGCTTCATTTCAGGCTTATTGCTATATTTACGTACATATTGTTATTATAAATTATCTATTTTTTAAAATCTTTTCCAAATAAATAAAGCGGGTTCTTTAAAAATTTTAAGAAAAAAAATGTTGCCACTTTTAAAAATGTAATTTCATTAAAATTATATGTAGTAAATCACACTAGTAATAGTATCTATCTGAAATCAAAAAGAACTAAAAGTATACTCAAGCACAAGAGCTACGAGTATGAATAGGGGTTGGTTCCAATGTCTTTGCAATTTTTCTATGCTGTAATTTGAATTAAATTATAATATTAGAATTTATGAGGATAGCTGGAGCAGCTTAGTTTTTTGCTTCATCAGCTATCTTCGCAACTGCAGTGCTATTCTATAAGATCAAACTCACATTTCGACGCAGAATTCGCGGGATTTGAAATTTGTGTTCTAATTTTAAATCACAATGTGAATTCCGAGGCGAAAAGTGAGTTTGTTCTTACAGAGAGGCACTGCTGGACTCTATACCACTTGGGTACAATTAAAATGATAATTTGTAGCGCCTCGATAAAGAAAAACCCGCGCAAATGTAGATTAATTATTTTTGGAAAGGCAAAGCATTTGTAAATGTTAATTTGGCAATATTGAGTAAAACACAATTTATATATTTTACACCTACTCTTATGCTAATAAAGTCACATAGATACACACATATATATAGAAAACCAAATTACAACCGCATAAAAACTACTTAATGTATCAATTTTTATTCCAAATTATTGAATAAAATATAATTATTATATACTTATGTCATGCATGCTGTTTGTGAAATTTGAATGTGCTAATACTTTTTTCTTTACTTTGCATCGGTAGATATATATTTATACTATTACCACTCAAATTAGTGAAGCACTGCAGAAAGTAGATTCAATTTCATTGTAAGGATTAAACAAAATATAACTTTCTTCTATATATATAAAATATGAAATAAATAATACGCAAAAATCGGAGAACAATAAAATACATAAAAAATGGCAAATGAAGATCTACCATTCCTAATGGATTAATGAATGTATTTATTCCTTTGCAGCAATGCTATTCCGTAAAGACTCACAAATATTTCACGCGCGAATGCATAGCGGTTCCACTATGAATCCGCGCAAGAGCTTTGCAGGCAGGTTACATTTCCTATTTAGTTTTATTATAAAAATATAATTGTAAAAATAAAACTAGTTTTAACGGGTTAATGCACGAACTTTATTTATTTATTGACGTTTCGCAGCCTTTTCAGGTCTGCATCGTCAGAATAATAGTAAGTAGTTTTATTTAATGAATGATGTGCGTGAAAACCTAAGAAACAAATATATAGTTGTAAAAGTTTTTGCATAACAAGTACCGAATAAAAGGATCTGAATACTGCCAATATATCTGCGATCGCAAGATTGTTGTTAGAGCTCTAAAGTATCTCGGAAAAAAAATACCTAAGTAGAAGTTTAAAATGAATCTCGTAATATCTTAAAAAACTAAACTGAAAAGAAATCACAATGAAACAAAACTAATAAAAAAACATTATATAACGTTAATGTTTACTCACCTTGGGCGGGAAAACTAGGACCTCTCAGTTGCTCACTCACTTTTTGAAATACCACTAGCAGCGAAAAAGAAGTCCAATTTTCTTCAAAAAAATCAATTCATATATCACTCAATGTCATTGTAAAATAGAAGAAAACTTTTTCAGCAGACAGTGAACGAGGACTCGCGAAGCGTCGGTGATAAAAGGCTTTAGGGGAGCGATCGATTGCTCGCGTGCGTTGCGATCGGCACCAGCCACCTGACTGAGGCTCTAGCGCGCCCCGACCTACCCGACTCATCCATAAAAACGTACTTTTTTCAAAACTCTGCAAACAAAAAAGGGCAGGTCGGACTTCGGACGGAGGCTGTGCAATAAAGAAATGATTTGATGAAACGGCCACTTGACAGGTGATTCGCGTCGCATCCTCGCATGCATCCTTTAATTGTTGGTTGCACTTACGTCGACGGCACAGAGGATGCACTGAAAAATGGCTTTAAAGTATTAATGCCCACAAATAAGCGGTTGCTAGCCGTGTGACATTAAGTTCGTATTATTATGCATAGCGAAGCGACTGTTACTCGTGGCTAGACCGGTCCGCGGCTGGGGGATTGCGTTAGTTACAATCATTATGAAATGTGTGTGAGATTTGGATATGTATTTTTGGCCGGCGTGGAAATCAGAGCCGGGTACATAAGTTTACGTTTGTAACGGCGCGGCCCCGCCCCCGTGCGCTATTGGTCGCGCGCCGCGGGGCGGAGCGCGCTTAGATATTAGAAGCGATTTGATGAAACTTCATTAATATCTTTAGTTTAAATAAGTATAAAATAAAATTGATAACGGAAGTATTGCAACTGTGAACCTAACTACTTACCTACCTAACTAATTTACTTTTGTCATTACTAATATTTACATATATTATTTTAAGCTATCTTAAAACAGGTGAGTATTTCAAATATGTTACTATTGGTTTGAATCGGTTTCTTTGCATACTCAAGTATTATTATTATACATCGAAAAAACTTCGAAGAGCCGAGCGCAATCTTTACCGCATCTCCATCTCTAGGTCCTGTGTACGATTCCGGTAAAGTTAATGGACTTTTTGGTGGTTTTTCGAGATTATTTTGATAGTAGTGGCAGGTGTGGATAGGATGGTTCTGATTTACCAATTATTAATGTTTAATTCTAATTTATAAATAGAAGTTTTTGTAGCAACTTTATAACAGCCCAATGTTTGTATCCAATTATGTAGTTGCAGAAAAGAATGTTCAATGTTCACCTTTTTTAGAAATTCTTTTTATTCTATTAAATTTTAAGTTATACTTAACTGCTATATTTTCATATGTAAGTTTGGAAAGAAACTTAGCTAGAAACAATTTATTTAGGAAACATTTTCAAAATAATGTCGTAAGCTTGGAAATTATAATATGACCAAAATAAGCGAAGATACAATGTCTAATAAAGCTCCACTATAAAATACAATCGGGTCATTTGTCGTTCGTTAGCAGGTGCTTGTAAGTAAATATGTGTTGAAAGGGAAACCGTACAAATGAGCTAAGATTTCTCGAAAACCAGATATATACTCGTAGCATTAGATTAAATAGTAAGACGATTACTTAATGGCCGTGAGACCGGACGATTAATTTTCTTTCAAAATATAAATGTAATATAACTTATTGACAACAATCAAGATTTTAGACTTACCGATACATGTAGGTGTAAATAACAAACTACTTTAACTATCTACTAAATAATCTCCACTCAAGTGATCGGTACCATTTACATTGACTGATGACGATTTTACGTCTATTCAAAAGACGATTAATGTTAAAAACATTAATACTGTAATAACAATACAATTTGTCTTCGACCAAAACTAAAGCGATCCGGACTAATACAGGACAACTGACACGAGAATATTGGAACATACGGTGTTAGGGCGCTTTTTAAAAAACCGATTTCGATCCTATATTAAACGGTTTAAAACTATGCCTACACCCAGGCACGGTTTTAAACCGTGTTTATGTCAGGTCGTCAGTTAAGTATGGGACACTTTGGAAGTATGTTAACGGCACCGACGCTAGCGACGGCTTAGGGTCCATACAAATGCACAAACCATGCTCGTGAACAAACTTTGCCGGCACCGGCACGGGTAGAAACCGTGCCTAGATCCGGCGGAAAACCGGTAGCTAACTAGCGCCCAGTTGTCAAATCATCATCAGCTTATTAATGTCCCCACTGCTGGGGCCATGGCCCACCATGCTGGCCCAGTGCGGATTGGCGGGTGCTAACGACTGCAGAGGCAGCGGGACCAATGGCTTAACGTGCCTTCCGAAGCACGGAGGAGCTCGAGATAGAAGATTTTTGGTCCCCCATCCAAAGACCGACCACTGCGAACTTCAACGATCGCAGCCGTGAGCGCTAACCCCCAGCGCCATCGAGCTCCCCTTTTGTGGATGTTGGATTTGCATCACAAAACCCGCACTCTTTACCAAGCGTTTGCACCATTTCCTTCTTCTGACAGCGCGTGTTTTTCACTCTGAGTTACCTATAGCATTTGCTAAGGATAGATTTCTTCCGGTTAATATGAAGATTTATTTTAAAGCACATAAGGGTCGAGCACACAAGAGCAATTTTTGAGCGCAAATATCTCATGTTTAAACAAATAATTTTGAATAAAGCTCATCAAATAACTTTCATTTGGGCATAATTTCGTATCTTAAGCAGTGTTCAACAAAATTTTATATACTGGGTAATTTCCATTGTCTTTAAAATAATTTCAATGGTTGACAAATTTTATTTTTTTGGCAATCTATACATTCCCTATGTGGCCAATTTGGTAATGTTGTTTGCATAAGATTACGAAATATTTTAGTAATTTACTTAAATATTTAGAGATTCCAAAATTGCCATGAAAATTACATGGAAAACACATTTCAAGATTTCACCCATAAGTGAATGCAAGAAGTTTTTTTTTTAACCATTGCTTCGCTTTTAAAACTGTCTGTAAAAGGGACAAATGGGCACTTAAAAAATTTACCACTTCTTTCTCGTATTATAGATATGGGAATTTACAAGCTCAATGATTATTACCAAAACAAAACATCGAACAACAAGTAAACGCTAAGGTTCCTCGACACCAAGCATGGCCGCATTGTGGGGTAGTTTTACATTATAATATTTTTATCAGGATCTTCTATTATCGTAAATCTGTTTTACATTTTTTATGTTGTCAGTAAGTTATGACGAAATATGAAAGAGGTTAAGTACTAAACAATTTATCAAGTTATCTTTATATTTGAAAAAGCTTCTTTTTATGGAGAATTTAATGTTTTTTTATGAAAATAACGAATAGTTTCAATCTTAATTTAAACTAAACCTGCAAATAAACTAACATACGAACTGAAAGCAACTTTCAATTTCTAGCAAAGAACTGCTGAGGATTTTAGTGTTTGTTGATAATATTCAAGGATTTTAAGTAGTTTTTGAATATATTTAAAGTAATAGTGGTAATAGTGAATGTAGAGTTATAAATAAGTATGTACAATTTTAAAGGCCTTGATAAAATTGTACATAACACTCTAATTTATTTATTTAAGGGATAGTACACAGCTTATCTATATATTGGATTTACAATCAATTATATACAATTTGAAAGCCAAATACGATTATCGACGTATTTCAGTAAGGTTTAAAAACGAAAAGACGTGATAACAAACGAAAATATGAGATGCTGATTATTGCTGACACAGTGAAACAAAACCAAAAAAATAAAAACAGACCTTATCTGTTCTCAGGGGAATATATAATTACTTTGGTTTGACCATTTAATAAAAAAAACTTAAATGCTGAAGTTTCGAGTATAGTTATATATTCACAGATACTTTCCTTACTTCGTGATTCATATACAGGATGGTTATGGTAAATAATCACCTTTGCCACCAATCTTGTAGATATAGCCGGTGTAGGTGTGCCTTAATCACGTTTGTCGCTTGATTAACCCATTGTAATAACAATCTCGGGAAATTTAATTAGGCGGCTAATCTGCTTTGCTTACAGCGTGTTCTGTTACGTACGGAGAAATGTGTATGGTTTCAGGGGGCTGCGACTGAGCGCTTCATAGGCGCAGGGTGCGTATGGCGCGATGCATGGTGGACATGCGTAGTTGCGGATCGTAATAAATAGTTCCAGGAACTATGTCCGACAGTGGAACGATATTGTTAATTCATAGTTTCGCGCAGATTCATGGTTAAGGTTACATAATTATGTAGGCGCGAAAGTTGTTGGTATATAAATTTACTAAATAGATTTTCATTTGATATAATTAAAACTATTTTTGATTAAATGGGTGACGCAGTCCTAGGCCTTATAAGTTCATTAATATTTTTTTTGGTTTCTGTATTTACGAAACACATGCCTGTCACAATGCATTGTGGAGCTGTTTATAATAATATAAATATAAAACTATGGAAATTTTAGTAATCATGTATTTTTTAAGTGTTTCTTATTTAAATGTAAATATATGTAAATATACAATAAATATTAAAAAAAACGAGCGAGCCTTACTGTAGTCGCGTATGATGTGTAACATTTGAAACCTCACCTTATATTAGTAAAAAAAGAAATAAAACCTACTACAAAGGAAATAAGCCATTTGAACATTATGTTCTAAAATCAAATCAAATAGCGCGCGCTTTTGCGACTTCCTGTTACACACTTCCGTCCCATTTTACGAAATCACTCCCACAAATTGCAGGAAAGCGAGAGGAAAGATGTTACACATCAAAATAAACTATGGAACTAAAACCGCTTTCGGGAAATGTGTGCGTTACTTGGTTTCTGGAACTACATGGTACCTACCTAGTTCCACGCACAAGATAACGGAACTATTTGCGAAATGTTAAGGAACTACCATACCAATAGATGACATGATTTGCGCATGTCTCGCGCAAGAGGGCTGCGCGGGCGCGGGGCCGACGTAACGGCGAGCGCGTGGCGCGAGGGTGGCGGGGTGGCGGCGGCGGGGCGCGGGCGTCACGGCCCGTTAGCGCGGATCCTCGGCGCGTGCACATGTCGCCCCGGCACGCGCCCGCGCCACTTTTTGTCATACTTTTTTTTCTGTTTTCGTTTAAGTTCTTTCCCTTTGTTCAAAATTTGAATTAAAGCCTCCTTTCCGATTTCGGAGGGATTTAATGAAACCGTACCCTAAAGATAACGCAAGATAACGCACGCATGTGATTCCGATATTTTCTCTCTACCTATTTAAATAAAAACAGGACGGCTTACGTAACGGTTGAAATATAATGCGGCTTCGAAATCTCGATGCTTATTATGTTTCTGCGAAACGGCGAAGAAAATTGCTGTCATTTTCATGAGTGCGGTTACTAGCGGCGTGTATGCCTTAAAAGTCGGTGATCAGTGATTACTGTGTCTAATAAAAACGCGAAACCTGCTTGATAGATAAGTAAATCAAAATAAAACAGTGGAAGGATAGGCGGACAGTGGGTTTCAGCTGCGCCAGAACCGGTACCAACGCAGGCTGCTGTCGCCGTTCGCCATTCCTCGCAGTCAACTTTTATTAATTGGGCAGATGAGAGCCATGGTTTCCACGATGAATGCTTAATCCTTATACGGGCAACAGTTTGCGAAACCTTTTATAGATTCTCAATTAAAAGTGTCTATTATAGTTAATAGGATGATCAGACTTTGTAGCTTTTATAGAAACAGGAATATTTGCTTTAAGTAGGGATAAAAACAGGTAATATAACGGAAAGGACGATTAAGTGGAATAAAATATAGTGTGGGGGTGCGGGCGGCAGGTGGCTCTGTCGTAGGGATGCAACAGAATATCGATGTCGATTTAGGTAGCTCTTAGGGGACTTTCACTTGATGCCCATGCAAAAAGGTACAAAAAGATTTTTATTGATAGTTGCATACGTATGCGTATTATAATGAGCTAATACGGTCAATTTAAAAATAATAATTGTTGTTGTACCTACTAATAAATATGTAATACGTGGGTAATAAAATGATAAATATGTATAATAATAAGTGTATCCTAATAAGATTTTCAATAAATGAGTTTAAATTTTAACAAGGACACATATTTTATTTAAGAAAGGTAATCTGCAATTACCTGATTAATTGGGAATTTGAATCTTGAAGGATTTTAAGATTTTAATTATCATGCAAGTATAAATTCTTAAACATGTGAGGTTAAAGTTAAATAGAAACAAAAAACTAAACCTCTAAAATTTTAAAATAATTGTCGATAAAAGTAATCGATAGAGTTCAGGTATCTATAAGAAGACTTCGTTAAAGATTCTCCACGAGTCACCCACGTCGCGGCATCTGCACCCCTAACCGATTTATTCGAAGGATTCCGCGCGACTCCTGCTCAATGCACGCTGTTCGCGCCTTTCACTCTTTGTACTAACTTTTCTGGAGGACTAAGAAATAACATAAATGATTAATTTTAAATCTTTTTAAATTTTTTAAGATCTAACAAAAAGGATTTTTTTGCAATCTACATAATTAGATACCTATACAAGTATACACCGTAAATTTTGCTATTATTAAGAAATTACGAGACTTACAATTTTCAATTTTAACTGTTATAAATTGATTCAAATACAGCTACTTTTAGGATCTGTGTACTTTTAAACGAATAATAACTCAATAACAGGTATTGTGGCGTTTTATGATATTTTGTAAACGATATAAATCAATATTTTTGTATGGGTGTGTAGTACGGTTACTGTTTATAACTATTCGCACTTTGTTTATCTACACGATTTTTAAGTTTCTCGGGTAACTCAAAATTCACGGTGTATAAGTAGAAGATAGATTCAACTGGTCTGTCTGATGCACGGAAATCTGGTTTACTACAAAAGAGTATGAATTCTGTTTAAGGGTGTTTGTCCTGGTTGTATTGTATTCGTACTAATACATAGTTCCTTCAGCTATTTACAATTATTATTTACTAAAGCGGCATTTGCACATATAACCGATTTATTCGAATGATTACGCGCGGCACGCCCGCGACAGACGCGTGCGCAACGTACTTCCCTCGTGCCTTCCATGCTTTGTATTCATTTGTCTCGAGGGCTAAGAAGTAACTTTAAGGATTCAGTTGCAATTTAATAAGGTGCTTACATAATATAAAAAAGTATTTAACCGTTCCGGCCGATGCAACAGCTGAAATTTGTTCTGCTACAAAATTGTGAATTTGAATTCTGCGATAGGGTTGTTTGACATCATGATTGTTTGTATCCATACTCACATACCTAAAAGTAGTTCCTTCAGCAATGTATAATTTATTATTTATTTTATTAGAATACAACTATTTTGTTTTCTGATTGAGATCTATTGTCCGGTCAAATTAGACATAAAATAAGAGTGGAGGTGCATAAATACACATCAAGCTGAAAATTATTACAATTGTTGATAACATCAAAATTCGCCATCGTTCCGGTACATGGAAAATAAATACTCGAGCTCAATGGTAAAAAGAATGGGTTTTCGCTATTTTCATCAATAAATTTATCTTAGACAAGAAATACAGATCATAAAATTATGTATAAAAATGATATTAATATTTTTTCCTAAGAGCCACCGCTCCGTACGTACGTCACGTATATATATACTCGTACATCTCTGTAGCTGTAATATTAGTTAATATATTTTTCTATCGGTGATTGTAATTTACATTAAAATATACATAGGTATAATAAAAATGAGAATAAAATGCTGAAATAAGAAAAAAAAGTAATAAAAATAAAATAATATTTCCGACACTCATACCAATTAGTCTAGCCCCAAATTAAGCACTGTAGTGCTTGTGTTATGGGATACTAGAGTAACGGATAGAATACATATACTGTACATATATATGTATATTTATATAGAACTACGTATTAAACATCTATGACTGGAGTACAAATGCTCGTATTCATCTCACAAACATCTGCTTCCACCGGGATTCGAACCCGGGACCTCTCGAGTCGGCTACACCATAAAACCCGGCGTACAAACCACTCGGCCATGGAGGTCGTCGAATTCAACTCCACAAGAAATTATCAGCAACGGAATTCGCTTTTTTCTTTTTATGGACGGAACCTCCTAAGGACAGTACCAGCTTAGATAAGGGATCGATATGCATGTTTTGTTAAAAACACTCGAAATAAAAAAACAAGTGCAAGTAGCAACCTCAGTTGCTGTTCATCAACGTCTTTTTCGAGTATGTATATTACCAAGTCCATGTGTAGCTTGGTTATCAGATAGACTTTGGGTCTACTGACTACTAACTGGGGTTCGAAGTAGGTCGACTATACATTAGAACCAATTCAGACTTCACTCCTATCTGCGCCGGAAAAACAGCTAAACACAATTTTTTGCAACTGTAAAAAGGGATGCAGTGCCAAATGTGGTTGCAAAAAAGTTGGACTGTTTTGTTCTCTGGCATATACGAATTTCCAACCCAATGTTGGGACGAAAAGGGTCTGGAATGGCGACCACGCACCGGACGACGCTCAGTGGGCAGGCCCCCTACAAGATGGACCGACGATCTTATGAAGGTTGCGGGAAGCCGACTGATGTGAGTGGCGCAGGACCGATCGGTGTGGAGATCCTTCGGGCAGGCCTATGCTCAGAAGTAAGCGTTGGCACTAAAGAGCTGTAATTTTGTGGAGGTATATATAACAATCACGCCGACAAAGTGGTAGATTTTTGGAAATCTACCTACATGTTAAGTGGGGATGATTTTTGACGTGACAACGTCTTAAATTAGGTTGCGGCTGGGAGTCACTTATGAAAAAGTGTAACGCTCGGTAACGTTACGATGAGTCTCTCGTGTTAAGTTTAAGTTTACATGTACAATGTTTTAGTAAACAAAATATATTTCTATAGTTAAAATTTGTGCAATTCTTATTTTCATTCAATTCCTTGTTCCTATTGTGCAATTTAATTATATTCATATCAATAAATATTCTACCGAGAAAAAGACGTTGTCACGTAAAATCTTCGCCCGTAAAACCGACTTTACAGGCAACCATTTTTTTTTCAGTATTTACTCCATCGTGTCGGGAATCGTTGTATAGTAATAATTTAGCATTTGTTTTCGATTTAAGGATCCATTTGCAAAATATTAAACTTTAAAGAGATAATTTTTGTTCGAGTAGAGCACTCCCCCTCTAATTGCTAAACAATTAGCTAGAAAAATCTGAAACAAAAATCATGCTAATAGTGCGTTTCATGAACTTTCAAGGAAAATTATAACGGTTAAGATAAATAAGTTAGTTTAAAAGTAGCATTTCAACTTATACATTAGAAAACTTCTTACCTAATAAAAAATCCTTAGAACACAATTAAAAGTGACTTAGATGAAATATTTGCTTGTTAATAATGCATAAAACCTTACATTGAAAAACAAAATCTAAAAAAGATACTATTTAAACCATGGTTTTTAAACCATAATAAAAATTTCTACCACTTTGTCGGCGTGATTGACACACGTATCTCGCTTTGAAGTGGTATAACTTTCCTCCTGTAGTCATCGACATACGAGCAATCACATCATATTACTCACAATTACAATTTATCATAGCAGCAAACAAGGAATTCACAAAACCATGGCATTGAAATGTAGGGCTGTTTCAGGGCTGCTGCCTATGACCATAAGCATTTAATATACATAATTATAAATATACTTAAAGACTAAATAAATAAATGTACAGAGTCCATATTAGCTTTTGCAGACGACCTCGTAATACTGACGCGTAATACTAAACGATGAGTACTGTGCATGGACTGATCTATGCCTGGGTAGACGAGAAACCAAATATACCTCTTACGATCCCGAAGTCTCCATAGGAGAACAATGTGTTACGACAATTGCCGAAGTTGCGCCTCTCAAATTTCTAGGTAGAAAGATTGATCACAAAGGACATTCTCCATCCATAGAGGCAGTTGTCAATAATTTTCTAAATGACTTAAATGAGATAGATCAACAACCATTAAGCAATATTAAAAAAGTTTGGATATACGACAACTATCTTCCATCACGTCTGACTTGGCCTTTCCTTGTATATGACTTTGGATGGATGGAAATTGGATGCAAATATCATAAAGATATTGAAGTTATGGCTTGGTTTATTAACCTGTGCAACTTCCATAAATTGTTTGTGGAATTGAAGTCTTGCCTCTAGTTCTGTAACACGTTTGTCTTTTGGAACTGATGAGACTATTTCATCCTGGGTTTGTCCCAAGACATGCATCTTGGTGACTCTGAGATGTTTATAGAGTTCCGATGGCTTCTTTCACTTCATCCCAAAACTATTCTGAACTTTAAATACAGTTGAGGGATCAGCTGAATGGGCTAGTCTAAGCCATAACTTTAATATCTTTATGATATTTGCATCCAATTTTGCCAAGCAAGTTTTACCAAAGTCAGGTAAAATATAAATAAGGAAAGGCCAAGTCAGACGTGACGTAAAATAGTTGTCGTATATCCAAACTTTTTTAATATTCCTTAATGGTTGTTGATCTACCTTATTTAAGTCATTTAGAAAATTATTGACAAATGCCTGCTTAAACCTACATCTGGGTCGCAAGTCCCGGGAAGTGCTCAGAGTTTCTCTCCTAAACGATGGACCCGGTACCCGCACGGTGAATCCATGGATTGCTTAGAAGTTCGTTTCTCTACGAATCCTTACACTGCGCATGACATGACACGCATTTGGCCAATTTTTATTGATGTTGTTTTTAATTCAAAATTATTCCTTCACTTGTGCAAAACAAGACAGACTTGTCAACTTCATGGGTTTATTTTTTTCTAGTCTATTACATCTCTGGTAGTTACTAACTTCTATCATAGAATATTGTCTTGTCGTTTTTAGGGTTACCAAATGGCAAAAAACGGTACCCTTATGGATTCGTCATGTCTGTCTATCCATCCCTATGTCACAGCCACTTTTTTCCCAAACTATAAGAACAATACTGTTGAAACTTGGTAACTAGATGTATTCTGTGAACCGCATTTAGATTATTACACAAAAATAGAAAAAAAACAGTAAATTTTGGGGGTTTCCCATACTTAGAAAGGAAACTCAAATTTTTTTTTTCATTAATCCCATACGTGGGTAACTCTGGTTAGGTCGTCAAAAATGATATTGAGGTTTTTAATATAATTTTTTTCTAAACTGAATAGTTTGCGCAAAAGACACTTCGAAAGTGGTAAAATGTGTGTCCCCTCCCCCCTGTAACTTCTAAAATAAGAGTATGATAAAACGGAAAAAAATATATGATGTACATTACCATGCAAACTTCCACCGAAAATTGTTGTGAACGAGATCTAGTTAGTAGTTTTTTTAATACGTCATAAATAGTTAACCCCAATTTACCTTTCATCCAATCAACTCAAACATAAAAAAAACATTTAATTTCATAATCATAAACCTTATGCATATACCGTGAACCATTATTATCTAACCATAACAAGAACTTTTGCTGCTACGGAACCCTTCATGGGAGAGTCCGCCTCACACTTGGCCGCTTTTTAAAATTTAAAATATCAATGAAATAAACGAAATTGTTGTTCTTTAAGGACCTCTGTCTTGCTTAAACTTAAATGAGCAGCTTATCGCATCTAAATTATGGACGCAGCCTCAGATAAACAGATTCACAATTGAGCCAAGAATTATGACGAAAAAAAGATAAAGCAATCATAATTCAAACTTAACCGATGATAAAAATCTCAATGAAATAAATCAAACCAGCAGTTAGTATTATTTTCTTTCGTGATACTTACTCAACTTACTTTTAATGTACTTAACCATTGCGTTTTGTCCGGCTATTAATTTGCGCTTGGTATGAATCTGTGTGAATAACATTGAATGGCAAATCTATTTGGAACTAGCAACTCGCTTTATATGGGTCTTATCGAAGAAAGTTAAGGTTGTAAACAAATTTTTGTGCACTATCATGATATGGGTATTTAATGAAAGGGTTTACTGAGAATACGGAAAACGTCTATCTTCAGTTGTCTTATAAGGAAAAGTATGTCTTTTGATTATAGAAAATTATGGATAAGTTAGTTTTGGATAAAATTTAGCTACGGAATGAAACCTGATTGCAAAATATTCACAGCGAATATCAAAACTATATCGTCCAATAAATCTGTTCCTTTTTTTTACATAAGCTGCCTTTCTACCATTTTCCTAACTGCTTGTAGACCTGTACATATTCCTGGTGGCATCTTGAGTTGAGGGAAAGAAAATTGTAACAACAACACGATAAAAAGGAAGAAAGAACACAAAGCACTCTATTATTTTGCTTACTTGAAGAAAACATTAAAACACCGAGTATAGAGATCATAAAGATTACTCGGTGTTTTTTTTATGTCTTGTGATGCCTAGGTACATACATAATTATATTTGATTAAATATCGAATAAGTAGATATTTATCTAGTATAATATTAAACTGGATTTATTAGGTACAGTCGAGATTCCCGTATAGCCTGCATCGTAACCACAAAATATGTAAATGCCGCGTCGCTGCGCCGCCCGCCGCGTTTAAGCAGAGTTAGCTCAGAACAATTTGGAAGCGTAATTTCTGTCACGCGCATATTGACAATGTTTATATAGGTATAAATCACTATTTAATTCAAATATTTTGTGTATCCAACAAATATGATACAAATATTGTATACTACATGTTTTATACGTGAACAAAAATTTTAGCAATCAGCGTCTTTCTATGTGAATAACGACACCTACTGTCAAGTTTTTCGAGGATGGCAGGAGGTATTTTGTGTCGTAACTTTGCGTTTACCGATGTTGCTGGCAATAAGTTGTCGCCAGAAACCATAATCAGCGCACTGTTATATCTTTTGATTGCTGGCGCTGCTTATCAAAAACTTACTCCACACTTACTCTGAGAAAAAGTCACAATTACAGTGATATTTTTTGTTCAACTGATAGTACAGACACAAACCGGTATCAAGACGAAAACCAATGGAACGAAAAGACTGCAAGTCTTGAACATAAAATTAGCTTTTAAAAGTGGGTGCTTATCTTGGCAATTATGAAGCTTAAACATGGTTCTTGAGTTAAGATTCTTGATTCAAATGCGTTTCAAATTTCATATAAAATATATATACCTAGTTTTTCTTCACCAGACTAGCCTATACTTTGATTTGACTTCATACATTTTTTGGAACACATCACCAAAGGTGCTTCTGATGGGTAGTGACGTCAGACTATAGTCATATGGTGAGTAACAGAAACCGTAAAAGTACCATTTAGGTAGCGCAGTTACGCTTGCGCTCTTTTTGTAACACGGTAATTATAATTTAGTTACTTTTAGGGTTCCGTACCTCAAAAGGCTTAATCCCAATAAGGCAATCCCTTATAGGATCACTTTGTTCGTGCGTCCGTCCGCTCGTCTGTCAAGACCGTTTTTTCATCTTCATATCTAATACTCAGGTCTACTGTCCCTTGGAGCTGTGAAAAAATTAAACTTCTAAGCCAAAGCAATACAGATACAGCCGTTTATGCCGCTAATTTTCGAAACACACGGGATCAAAACCTACAGGGTACTTCCCACGAACTTAGAATCTTGAAATTTGGTACGAAGTAACGTCTTATAGTACAGATAAAGGAAAAATTGCGAAAACCGTAAATTTTTAGTTACATTATATAATAAAAAATATTTTTTAATAATTATTAAAATGTATCTACAGGTTTGTACGGAACCCTCGGTGCGCAAATCCGACTCGCACTTACAGTAAAATAAAGAAAGGTACTATCAGTAAAATTTAATCAACCGGCTACTTTTCCTTCATTGATGTTCAAGCGAAGTCTTACGTAAATGAAACGCAGCATGGGTAAAGAAAAAATCGCTTACTTAAAAAAACGAAATTTTTAAAAGGGACACCGTAACAATAAGTGCGTACCACAAAGGCGCATGCGCATTGTCTGTGGCCCACCCGCTCATTACAGCGAGAGAGCCAACTCACGCGCTAATTGTGATCCCATGGGCACCCATATTGAGCACATGTTCCACCGAGGCCACAGACTGCTGCCTTGCGGTTTCCCGATCACTGCATCTGTAATTGTGTAATGACTACGCACGTTCCCGGCAAAACCTTTCGTTAACTCTATTCACGTCTTATTCTTAAAGCTTTTAATTAAGAATTAAGCACACAACACTTATGGTTTTGCGGTGGCAACTCAACGGGCTGCGCCTGCACATACGGTCGCTCGAGATATTGAAACAGCTTAAGGGTTTACTTGACTGTGGATCATTGGAATGGAAGCTATCGGAGGCAGACACTGGCTCGCGTATATGTATACTTTGACAATTTAATAGCATATGTCTGTGCACCTGCCATTGCAAAAAGTGAGCGCACGCTTCAGGCTGTGAAGCGCGGAATTCGTCGCCAGAGTCGCGTCCTAGCCTATCTTATACGCTATTTATTGGTAATTGATTGGAAAGGTGCATTAAGCCGTTCCTGATGCGTTTTTATAACGTTAACCATAAATGGATTTTTTCTTCTACAAAACATGAAATATTCTGTGCTTTGTTATAAGTAGGTAACCACCAACGGCATTCGAATCTAGTAATTTTTATAGATCGGAGTAATATCTTGAGTTCAGTTCAGACTGATGAAAGACCATTTGGGGTGGTATTGAATTAAAAGAAATGAAATCAAAATGAAATGAAAAACATATTTATTGGAACTAATAAAAGTTACATGTATTATATAGGTTCGTTATTAACCTTATTAGTTTTTAGACCTGTGAACCAACTCCAGACACAGAGACTTGTGTTCCATAATATATATAAATCAATAAAAATTATAATCCTTATCTTACTAACTATATACTCACGAAAAAAAAAGTATGTGTGTCTGAGTGTGTGTGTGTGCGTGTCTGAATATTTGCGTGTGTGTCTGTATGTGCATGTGTGTGTATATGCGTGTGTAAGAAAGGTAACTTTACTAGAATGTTTTAAACCATAAGTAATAAATCGTTCGTTTACGTATGGACTCGACTATTATAATGCACTTTATTTACATCGGTTCGAAGGATGCCTCCCCCGAACCGTGTCTGTCGCGGCAAGGTCCACTCGAGCACTTCACAAGTTTTACACCATGCACACGTTGGTATCTAACTAGGCGCGTGTTAAGCACCCTTTAACCAATAGAGCAGCTGGAAGCTCCGAGTTCTCTTAGTCGCTTCTTACGACACCCACGGGAAAATGAAAGGGGTAGTGAACAGTATTTATTATTCCTCCGTCACTGCACGACTCACATTAATATTATAAAAGCGAAAGTTTGTGAGTGTATGAGTGTGTATGTTTGTTACTTCTTCCCGTCCATACGGCTGGAGCGAATTTAATAATATTTGGTATGGAGTTAGCTGACACCCTGGATTAACATATAGGCTACGTTTTACTGCGGGAAAATATCCCTAATAAACCGCGGGTAACACCGCGGGGCATAGCTAGTATAATATATTTTAACTAATATATGTATATATACAATATGCCAGTTTATTTCATAATCATCATCATCAGCCTATTAATGTCCTCACTGCTGGGGCACAGGCCTTCTCTATAGAAGGAATAGGGAGATTGGGCCATGACCCACCACGCGGGCCCAGTGCGGATTGGCGGATGCTAACGATTGCAGATGCAGCTGGGACCAACGGCTTAACGTGCCTTCCGAAGCACGGAGGAGATAGAAGATGTTTGGAGACCCATCCAATGACCGACCACTGCGAAAGTTGCTTAACTTCAATGATCGCAGCCGAATGCGCTAACTACCAGCGCCATGGAGCTATTTTATTTACAAGTATATTTTATTTAAATTAATTGTTTTTCTTTCTAATATGTATAATCTCGTGTCACAATGTTAGTTACCATACTCCGACGAAACAGCTTGACCGATTTTTATGAATTTTTATATGCATACTAGCTGACCCAGCGAACTTCGTACCGCCCTAAAAAATAGGGGTTGTCCAGCGGACAAAATTGTGAATCTAAACCATTCTCAGATCCCCTTGAACACACACAAAAAATTTCATCAAAATCGGTCCAGTCGTTTAAGAGAAGTTCAGTGACATACACACTCACAGAAGAATTATATATATAAGATTTACTAGCTCTGAGAATCGGCTACTATCTGATTTTCATACCCCTAGGGTTATCCACCCCTAACATTTTTTTTGAGAAGTAGCCAGCTACACGATTTCTTTCTTTCTTTCTAAACTGACCTATTGAACTGGGCAATTTCTATTTCTTTGAAAATTAAGTCGAGAGTTTAAAATAGAGGATTGCATCGACCCGCCGCCTGGTCTGGGAAACCCGTAGAAGCGGGTTAACCCGCTGGCCGCCCATGGCTCAGTCCAGGGCCCATGCATTCTTAACCAGTTCGCGAGGCTGCCCAATCATGTTACGCATAATGTCGGGGATCTAACGCTGTCCACCACCATCTCGAGACAGCACGGCCTGCATTGTTGTTTCTGACGTAGACACAAATACTTTCATCTGCTGCCACAGGCTGCCTAAATTATCCTGGCTGCATGCTTGAAGAGTAATTCAAAGCGAAAGCCGGTGTAGGCCTGTATGTTCAGGCGGAACATCCCTCCTTTTCCATGTAAGAGGTTCACGTGGATTCTGTTCCTTTGGCTAGTCTACATGTGCGTCTACAGATCCCATACCGGTGACGTTGAGGCATCTCGCCTTTGCGAAGGTGTTAGTCGGAGAACAAATGACCCGCAGGAGCAATTTCCAAATACAGAATTGGTGTTTTCGGGGATTTAAATGCTCACCACAGTTTGTAGTGAGGTTCCTCCAAAAATGACCATGCTGGGATCTCTGCTCACACATTCGCTCTCCTGCATGATTATAAGCAACTGGTTGATCAGCCTACCAGGTTCCCAGATATTCCAAAACAAGCACCATCCTTGTTGGACCTTTTGCTGACGACTCATCCACAGGGCTATCAGGTTGTGATTAGAGACCCACGAAGCTCGTCAGATCATTGCCTGATAACTGTTCAAGCGAGACAGACCAAGCCTCCGCGTCTAGCGGTGGTCAAATCAAACGTCGGATCTAGCACTATGGGTTGTTGTTGGGACGAGATGCGTGACTACTTTGCATCCGTCCCTTGGAAGAAGCGCGCTCAGTGACAGGGGCCTATCGGCCAGTGCCATTGCCATTACTGAGGAGATTGTAATGGGTATGGAATACTATATTCCTCATTCTGATCATATCAGTAAGGGCACACGTAACCACTGGTTCATCGCGATTGTGCTGTAGCTGTTTCGCGTAACCAGGCGGCATATCGTGCTTGGATCAGAGGCCGCACTTTTAAATAGTCCGGTTCGATTCACTAAAAATAGCCTGCAATAGTGCGTCCTGCAAGAGGGTTTACATCAAAGCGGACGCCTAGCGCGTTGCACATTATGGCCACAAACTGAGAACACATCATATGGGCTTCTGTAGTTATTGGCGTTTGCCCTAGGTTGTGCAGAATAACTTTTGCCAGCCATCGCTGCTACCTTTGAGGTGTCCAGACGGCTCAGAAGCTCATAAGCCGCATGAGAAAGCCGATTTACTAGCAAATCTATTTGATTCACTGATTACAATGTAGTGCCACCGTCTCATCATTGTGACACTATTATTGATCGCTATGGCCACTCAGTTTTACTTTTTTGACTTGATTGCTCAGAATCAATGCCATTGCAGTCAAAAAAGTAACATTTTCATAAATTCTTGCAAAGGTTTATAGTACTAGGAGTTCCATAGTTTTACATTATTTCAACATTCTCAATACTAACATATTGATCAAACAATTCACATGCCAACTTAGTTTATAAATTATAAAAATCTACCATAGCATACAATAATTTTGAAAACCAAAATCAGAGTGATCAACTTCTTACCTTTGTAGATCGAAAACGCAGGAACGCATCGCATACCGAACCCCATAGGCTGTTGAAACACGACTAAGAGAACAGCTAGCAAAGGATGAGAGCGGAGCTGCGTTATTAACTGGGGCTGGGAAAACGATTTCATATCGTTCCAGAGTAATCCACAATAAACGTGGGACACTTCTTTTTTTTTAATATTGACGCAAATTAAAACAACCTTGTTTATAAAATTTATAAACAGTTTTCCATTTGAATTTAGGTAATAGAAAAAAGTTATTTAACGTTAATTTGCCAAAACTGGTGTCAGGACACACCAGAGTGATAATTTTATGGTGGTTCGGATTTTTTCAATGTTCTTTTAATAAAGTTAGGCACCATTATGTATATTTTCATGGTATGATGCATACCAAACTACAATAAACAATATTTTAAATTCCAAAACTTATTTTAAGAAACCTAGTTTCTCCAAGCAGAAGCATTTTTTTTCGTTTGGAGATGTAGCCAGCTATTCTTAAGCAAATGCCGTGTAAGTAAGCGTGGATAATGGCATACAATGCAGGCCTCGTGGCCATCAAGGCCAGTGGCAGAGCTTATGATGGCCTGAATTAAAAACATCTTATTTCGTCTTCTTCGGAGCAATTGCGGAGAAACCTGGAGCCCGGAGGCTGCGGTCGGCCCTTGTCCGTTTAATGAGAGTTTTAACTACTGTTTGTAAATCATCCGCCGCTTCTATTCGCGCGGCCTGATACTACTTCAGTGTGGCTTAAAGCGCATTTAGTTGTTTTGTTCTTATTTATTAAGAATCTGTGTTTATTTATTACTGTAGCTACTGGCCTAGAGTGATTCACAACCTGTTTGGTTTAAAGTCTACAATTTTACTTATAACTCCGTCCTTGGTTTAACGCGCGAAATAGATTTTTATGGTTATTATCGTATTATACCAAAATTTGCTCGACTAGACAATGTAGAAAATAACGATGTCCACGCTGACCCTACCTTAATCAGAACTAAGAACCTCAGAGATAGGTACCTACGAAGATTATGTCTGAAGATATTAACGATTTGGGAAAACATCTAATATATAAAATTCTCGTGTCACGGTGAACGTAATTGAACTACTCCGAAACGGCTGGACCGATTTTCGTGAAATTATATGCATATTCAGTAGGTCTGAGAATCGGACATTCAAAAATACATACAACCCTAAATTTTCACCCTTCTACCAACAACCCCTATTTTATTATTATGGCGGCACGGAGTCCACTGGGACAGCTAGTATCTTTATATTTTAGTGTAAATCCATGAGAGCCAACATTAGTACAGGCCCCCTTCCTCAGGTATTATGTCAATGTGAATGGATTTATTCTTGTAATGAATGATCACAGGTACAGCTCATTCATGGTTTCAATGTCAATAGATTTTTAGTGAATGTAGTAACGTTAATTAAAATGTCATGTTATTTCTATGATAATATAAAACAATAAGTACATATTTACATTAACATAACTATAACATATTTGTTTTCGTTTCATAGTGATGTTTTTGTTATTCTCCATGTACAGTTAATTACCTGTTACTCTTACATTCTAATTATCAAAAATACAAGAAACAAATCTATAATTTATTGTCAATAGCTTCGTGTAACTTAAAAGTGCTTTATTTCAATTTCAAAAGCAAAAATGACAGTCTACATTATTATCATTTCAAAGTAATTAAAAAAAGTGCGTTGCCTGTTTAAAATAGTCAATACGAAAACAAAAAGACTATTTGGCCATGGATTAATGGGAACAATAAAATCGATTCTGTTCGGCCATGAAAAGCTTGAATCGCTGCATTTAAGGACCAATCATACAGTTCCCTTGCGGTTGCTGCTTTATATGTTGGACTGCTTTTATTTTGACTATTAACAGGAATTGAGTCGTTATTTGAAGAACTGTACTAATGCATAGTTAGTAGTGTAGTGTGTGCTAATGGAATGGAATGGTATAGGAACCATTATAGATAGTACTTCGAATAGTAGGTATGGACGTACACCTGGAGAAACTATTGGCTATAAACAACAAAAATATTAATTAACCAGAGCCAGCGAGAAATGTTGGCCTTCAAAATCCTCAATTTTGTACAGTACTCATACAGACTCAACGTAAATTCTCGTTTATACATATACTAGAAGTGCCTTGCGGTTTCACCCACATTAATTTGAGGATATACGCTGTCCCGAACTCTTTTATAAAACCTTTAAAGGGAAACATTCCGACAGACATGATTTTTGTGTAACTTTTACCGTTTACGCGGCGCACGCAATGGATTTTTTCCGTTTTTATAACACTCATTAGTGCTCCGTTTCTATTGGTCGTAGCGTTATATTATATAACCTTTAACCTTCCTCCATATATATATTATTACTCCATATATATATACTTTTTTTTCAAATCGGACCAATAGTTCCCGAGATTAGGCGTTCAAACAAACAAACAAATAAACTCTTCAGTTTTTAATTATTACTAAAGATATAGATTTTCTTACATGAGCAGTTACTTTTTTTACTTATAAATTTAAAATTGTTGACATATTTATATATTGAAAATATCATATACTAGATACTTGATCAGATTCGTGATGGACACGTTAGAATTTACTTGTTAACTTAATTCATTAACTTACAGCGCATACCATATTAGTTAATGTGTACCAATTATTAATTATTATCATTAATAAAGTGTTGTTAGGTTAAATGAGATTCGAAGGGACGTTGTCCAAGTTAAAGAGACTTTGCACTTGTTAAGCTCTGTCTCCCCCTAAACAATAATACTTATAAGGGAACCTGTGTCCATGTTACGATACCGATTAAAATATATCCTTCGTTCACATAACTAAAGCAAATTATCCTTCATTTATAAAGTATATTGTTTCGTTTATGGATACAAAATATAAAGAAAATCATTGCCGAGTAAACACCGTTATCCTCAGACCGTTCATAATTACCGAAGAGCGAGAGTGGTCGTACCCGTACTTAAGAGTGAATTATCGAGGGCCTCGTCTCAGATTGGAATCAATTAAGAAGCGCACTGCTCCCGCGGCCTTCGCGCCACCTGCTTGCGCCTGCGCCTGCGTCGGCTCACTAACCACTAACGTAAGACCTCCCACATCCCTCCCTCCTCCCACAACTACAGACCGTCCAGACGTAATCCCACACCAACGCAGGACCCTTAATAACTTGCCAACCATCCCTAAGGATTGAAAGCGCGTGATTACCCATTATCTGAGTGTAGAATCACGGCACCTCCATTCTCAAAAGCCGACTGCATCCATCCAAATATTTTTTGCGGCTTATTTTGTTAATGAAGCAGCCACGCAAAAGTTTAATTTGAGGACAGCAAAAGCTATAATTATAATGAACACGGTCCCTTTAAATTTTATTATATGGTTAAGATATAAGGTAAGCCGAAATTTATATAAATTATGAAAAATGCGACAGAAATGTATTTGAATTCTTCTATTATACTAGCGGCCACCCGTGACTGCGTCCGCATTAACTTTAGTTTTTTTTAGAATCCCACAGGAACCTAAAATGTTTTCGGGATAAAAAGTATCCTTTGTCTCAATCCAGATCATAAGATATATTCGTACTAAATTTTATCCGAATACATTCTGTAGTTTTTGCGTGATTGAGTAACAAACAAAAAAACTCACATTTATAATATTAGTACGATATTTTGTTATAAGAAGCTAAAACAAACCGATAAAAAGAAAAAAGATTGTGTGTGTCAGCTCCGACGCACGACTGGAGTTTACTCCTTAAGTTCGATAAACGTAAACTGGTGCCGGCGACTGTGTCTATGTGGAAGAATTGATTTCCCAAACAAACTTCCACTCACATTTTTGGAATAAAAACTCTATATCCTTCTCCGGGACTCGAACTATGTATCTCGATAGCGGGTTCAGCGGTTTAATTGCGAAGAGGTAATATTGCAGACAGACACACCAAGTTTCGTATTTATATATTAAGTATGGATTTGTTTCTGTGGTCACGAAACTGAAATGTCCGGAACTCCTAGACACTTTTGACAATAAAACTAAATTTGATCAAATTCTTGTGCCTCGTAGAATTATCGTAGAACAGACATCGTAAGCGTGGATATAGTCTTTAGCTTCGTACGTGGGCGACAAGCCACGCTGAAAGTTTTAACGTCATCTACTACGATTAAGCGTTGTAATCGCTGGCGCTCAATCTATGTAGGTAGTAAAAAAAGTTTCCTCGAACTATTAAAATGAAAGTTGAAAACCGTCAACTGTTTCCCATTGTATCTATAATGTTATAAAGCTGAAGAGTGAGTTTGATTATTTGTTTGGTTGCCCGCGCTAAAATCAGGAACTACTGATCTGATTAAGTACAAGTATTAAACATTTAAAATAAGAAATAGCAATTATAATAATTTTTATTTATGGAGCATGTGGAGGATGTTTAAATCTACATGATTTAAACATCCAACAGTTACATGCTTAAAAAATAAATATTATAACTATAATTGCTATTTCTTCTTTCAAATGTTTAATACTTGTAGAGGTATTCATGAGACATTGTGGGGGACCTACAATGCAAAGAGATCGCTGCCTTGCAGCTTAATAAAAGCTAGAAAGAATCCGACACGGCCGTCACGGCCGCGGTAGCATAATGGTCATTGCATTCGCCCGGATAGCGAAGGGTGCGGGTTCGAGTCCCGTCTGCTGCCTGGTCCGTGTGGATTTTTTTCTAGTAATATGTTCTTTCATTACTTTTATCCATAAGATGATCGCGTTGTCAAAAACAATGTTGGCACGCTCGTCGCCTCTGATCACTGTTTTCATATTTATAATATTTATCCACATGTTTCTAGTTTCTATATAGACACAACGTGTTTTAGTTACTTACAAGTGCTAATTACATATGGACTAATAACTTAAATTCAGTAGTGATTTTAATTGAATATTTTGAATATTTATTTAATTTTTCAAATTAAAACTGAACTTAATTGACTGTGTTAACTATCCTTTTCCAGTCCTTTTATTATTTTATTGTAATTATTAATTATTTGCATGCAATTAAAAAATATTTTAATGATGCTAAAGAAGTATAACTTCTCACGCGCGTACATAAGTTACACGCATCCATTTTTTTTTAATAGTTTAGCAGTAAATATAAAATTCATTTACTTTTATTCGTCGACTATTTAAAATTGGCAGTGGCTGCACTGTCATGTCAACGTCCGGCTCTAAGATTGTGATATACACAAATGCAGCGTCATATCCTAGTCTCATAATTTGATATACCTACATAATTCACAGAAACCCAATATGTAGATGCCAGAAGTTAACTTCAAATGTTTTAATTACCCTATATACAATACCAATCAATGACGTTTATGTCGCAGGTTGAAGAAAGCAGTAATCCCCGTCTGTTGTTTTGGACAATGGTGGCAACTGCCTTAGATCACTAAATTAAATAATTATGCAATCACCAAAGCAAAGTTTATAATATTTGATTAAACTAAAGGCGCATAATAAAATTTTCATAACGTTAGGTAGACCACCATAGCAATCTCATTTATTATCAATTTATAGTTCTCTTTGTAGTTTTCTTTTAAAGCTTTCACATTTAACAGGTCAAAGACTTTGTGTTCGACCCTTTTTTATTGGTAGTGTAAAGCTCGAATGAAGAGTACTCCCAGTAGTGCAATCATGGCAATTAATTTCCAAAATTTGTTTTTTGTTTAAAAAAATACCGAATAACGTATCACTGTTAAGCACAAATGCTAAGTAACTTTTACAAATATAATCAAATAAACCTATTACTTACTTTATTTTTAAATCTTTTTCATCAATTAAATACTTATCTCATCCTAACTATCTATACTATTATTATTATTATTTTTCTTCTTTCTGTGGCGTTCACCGTTTTACACAGAAATTTCGCCAATGTCCAGTAGGTAGCGCGAGAGACACGAGAAAGACTGCTCGGTAGAAACAGATTAAGGTGATTTAAATAACCGATTATACGTTCTTCCTTGAGTATTTCACTTTTCTGAAAGCACAACACAACAAACAAACACAAAGACGTCACAGGTTAAACAATATTAATTTAAATGACATGGGTAGAGCCGACATTTATATCCAAATAAAAATAGAAAGGTTAATAAAAGTTAAAGTTTAATATTGTATTTTTTATGAATTTACATAAACACAAAAAGCCAGGTTTGTCGGTCAATGTTAGAATTGTATTAATGTTAACGGGACGTACAGTTTTGGATGGAAGTAGAGAATATAGAGATGGGTGTTTTTGACGGTTGAAAAAAATGTGGTCTACAGTGCCTTCCTCGAGTCCGCACTCACAAATGGAGCTGTCTAGTATTCGTAATTTGGAAAGAAAGACTAAAGAGGCAAGATTTGTATGTTTGTAACAAATAATCTGTTAAAATACTGAACCGGTTTCAAATATTAATTCATCATAAGGTAGCTACATTATTTATTATAACATTTTTCTTTATTTAAATACATTTTGTCCGAATGACATAGACTATATTTTATCCCGATAAATAAATTTCGCCCGTACAATGCCCGGGTGGATCACTAGTAAGTATAATATAATATTATAGATGTGAAAGTGAGTTTATTTGTTGCGCTTCCGTGCCCTAATAGCTAAATCGAATATAATGAATTCCCATATAGAAGTAGATGGGAACTTGGTTCTTAGGTACAACATCGCAATACTTATAGGCGTAGGGTGATAAAAGGGGTGATTTACCTATAAAAATGTACATTATTTACTTTGAATTTTGCAGAATTATTACAAAACAAATATTATCGCGAGCTAATTAATAAATACAGGGATTCCAATAAGTATGTACTTACTAGCGAAAAATGGGTTATTTCTCATTATATTAAGTAAACCTTGTTTGTACCATTAAGAAATATCGTTAAAAAAATGAAAAACAGTAAAATTCTGAGTTTTTCATTAAAATTCAATAATCATAAATACCTATTATAATAATATGTTTTTCATCATTTAATAAGAAGGAACTGTAACACCGCGCTATCACTTTGTCATCGTTGTAACTTTTTAAATATTTGTTGAAATGACATAGTGTAAAAATCTAAGTTTATCGTCTTTAAATATCAAAAGCGATAAAAGTAGTAGATATAAGAAAAATGCTTTGTTTATACAAAATGTGCATTTTGGAAATAGATATCAAATAATATTTTAGTTTTGATTCACTATTTTAGCGGTAATGACTTACACATTAAAAATAGATATATGGTGTCACGGAATTTTTTTAGAACTATTTAAGAGATACATTTTCACTGTTTATTACATTCATGTAACTTTTATTGTTTTTGCAGTGTAGGCCAAAATGGCTCGCAGATGGGAGATTTTTTTCCGTCTTACTTATTGTTATATATTGGCCAATTCACTCAATAAGTACATAAATTATTATATATATATGTAATTATCATTTATGAGCTATATTACTGTTAAGTTTCATTAAAATCCATTTAGTATTTTTTAGGTGAAAGAGTAACAAAGATCCATACAAACGTAAGATTGAAATTAAAAGCGTAAGTGGTTAATATACAACTTTAAAGCGTTGTGGATCCTAAACAATCATATAAAATGAAAAATGGTGTTAGGAACCTAAATATGATTTTTGATTATCTAGACAGTGATACCCCACTCGACATATTTTGTCAACTTATTTTTTTAACTTCGTCACAATATGGCGCCTAATTTTGCCCATATTGAATTTTGATTACTATCATATCTTTAGTAGCACTCTCATGATTGAGACGAATCGATTGATGTATGAATCATCAAAATCGGTCCAGGCATTTGGTCTCTAGTGTGCCACAAAGGAACAAACATACATATATAGACTGTTAAACACATAACAAACACATAATAAAAAAATAAAAAAAAAGTACATAGTTGCATGAAATAAAAGAAATTAGTAATGAATTCGTTTCCATTCTTATTCGTTTTAATCATAATATTCAATTCTGGATTACTTTACTAGCACAATAATCAATACTTATTTCAAATGCCAAAATGTATAAAATCTTTCCGATGTCTACTACTCTGTAGTTTTGATCTGGAGTTCAGCTTCTTCCAGCAACAATAATACAGTTGATTTCGAAAGAAGAAAACTCAAATATTAGGGATCGGTTTCTAAACAATTTGTGTCACTTGTGACAATCTTTCATCATTATCGGCAAATAAAACTGCAGTCTTAAAATTCATGACAAAAAACACAGCACTGGACGAAAAATATTATATACTTTTGGAAATATTCTCGCCAAACTGTCAAAATGAAACTTCAATCGGCCTGGTGACAGTTCGTAATCGCGATTAGCGTCACTTCAGCCCCACTGCACAAGTTAAGCTTAATTAAGTTTAATCGTGATTAGTAGTTGGTGAAACCTTGTTTGAGACTTAAACATATTTTCATGTTTAAATAAGATTTTAATTGCGGTTAGGGAGTTGGTGAAAGTCGCCCTAAGGTTAAATACTAAAACCATCATATTGTTAATGAAAATTCAATATTTTTATTTGAAGTAATCATCGAGTAGAACAAAGCCTCTCGCTGTCTCGAGCGAGCCATGCCTGTTTATCTCAATTACAATGGAAGGGACAATCGGAGCTCAGTAAATCTATATAAAACTAATTGAATGCTTTCTTAAGAAACTTAATTTGTGGTCTCACTGGGCGCTGTTTTTCCAGAAATTCTATGTTATTTAATATAAGGTTAAAAAGAAGACAAAGACAGCAAAAGTTTTAAACCAAAACTAAGCTTAGTCCTCGTTTTGTAGTAACTGTAATAGTGTTTGCTAAAAGTGTTAAAATCATTATTAGCGTTGGCAACGTTGTAAGGCAACCATAGTTTTTATGTTTAAAGGGTGACGACCACCATTACCTTATTAGGCGAGGTGCCACCAATCCTGAAAGCTCCGTGATCACGGATTCTAATATTTTTAATAAAAAATAAAAGTTAACGTTAGACGAACAATATTTGCTTGGTCGGCGTGGATTTGATTGGCCGGAAATATTTTAATTAAATTATTTATTATTTCCATAAATTTTTTCCATCATCACGGATTTTGATCAATCTTATATAGAATTTTGTGTGAAATATTATGTTCAACAAGAAAACATCCGGCCGACCAATGATTTAAGCCGGAAAGGTCACGCATACTTATTTGAATGGTGTGATAAGGGGTAAAATTTATCCATTATCACAAAAACCTTTATTTTTGTTTTTTTTTATTTACGCGTTTTAATATCACATTTATAATTATCTTGGTATGCGTGCTTACAAACTGCCTATAAATATATATCATTAGGAATGTTGATAAATTATGTAATTATTATTATCAGACTATTATCATTTTTTTAAATAATAATTAAATCAACATTGTCTGCATTATTAATTACTGTGACAAGTGGTTTATGGTAACTAAAATAAGACGCATGGACGTTCTTAGATACGTGGTTCACGAATCTTGAAAATACCGCATCAATGGTTGTACCATACCTCGTTGTCCCCATTGCTCTATCAGAAACAATATCTAAATTCAGTTCAGATTTTTAAAAAAATATTAATGTTTATCCGTCATCTTTGTTTGTCAATGCTGCGCGACATAAGATGCGCACCAAAAACGTAACGAGGTCATTCATCGATAGATTTTACTCCTCACATTTTTCTCATACCGGACCCGGTCGATATATATGCAAATCGATTCTTAAGGAGTAAACTCCAAAAGTTCTTAAAATAACTCTTAGAGATCGTGAGGATGTGTTCAAATACATTTATTGTCTGAACAAATGCAGCTTCCTTTTCTTGAAGGTCCACTTACAGCTGACTAAATCTCGATTCAACTAAAACTACATATATCCCACAGAAAAATATTAAAACGTCAATGTCAATATGACATAATTGCATGGGATAAATCTAGTTGTAGTTAAATTGAGAATCACCAAAACTGTAGCAAGTGGACTTAAAAGTCAAATTCATATTTTCATTGTCTCAAAAATACCGTTACTAATTAATGACACAATAAAAATAGAACGGAATGCTTCATGGTATCGCGTATTTTAAGCGCTATTAATAGTCCGATTAAAATCAAACGCAAAAAATGCTAATCAAAGGGCGAGTGTGTGGTAAATAGTACTTTCCATATCTGTAACGCCAGTAACAACAGCCGACGTGAGCTGCGATACGCTGGTCTAGTACCAATAACCGCTTTTCAGTTGAAATACTATATTGGTGATAAGACATAATATTATTATGCATAGAAAATGTAACAAACAATCCATTATATATTTTTAAAGTGTTCCTATATCGACACTTGTAATTTCAATTGAGGTAAAGCACATAACCCGATTTTACAGGAGAGCCAAAATAAGTTTATTTTTTAATTACTTATATTGATACTTGTGTTTTTAAATTTATTAAAAAGTGATGTAGACAAACTTTACCTTGAGATACAGACGATGAAATATTTAGATTTTAGTCGAATTTGTTATTTTAGAAAATATATGTGCCTTCCTTACATCAAAAAAAATGTTCTTTACGTCGACTTTTATTATGATGTTCAGATACACATTGGGCGTAAAGCTCAATTGAGAAAAATTGGCTCGAAAATAAATGTTGAAAAGTTTATATGGCATAGTACGCAGTTGTAAAGCTAATAGAAAAAAAATATAAAATCTTATGTTTTGAATTAAAGAACTAAGTTTATTTGTTGTTTGGTGGTGAAATATACATAGCCTAAAAGTAATTTTAAATAACCTTTGGTATCTAGGGCTTAAAATGGATATCTAACAAGTTATAATCTAAGAATAAATCGGCATTTTTAGTTTTTAAAGTCGAAAACATAGTAGAATAGGCAATCATCATCGTAGCACTGGGTTTGATCATATCGCCCGGGGAAAGCCTGATAATATAGACAATAGGGTTGCTATGGGAAAAGAAGTTAGTAAAAGACGAATAGGCCGTGCACCTGTACGTTGGTTAGACCAAAAAAAGACAACTGAATTCAGTCTATCGACTTCCCAAAGACAAGCCGAAGATAAAGTGGATAGAAAGACCTTGTCACCAACTCGGTAAAGTCATTTCAGGAAAGGCATTACCTTCAGGTCTTTCCTTAAGAAGCCTTCAATGAAGAAGAAGTCAAAACAAATCAAAATAATAAGGTTTCTTATGTTCAAATACCTATACTGATTAAGGGTATTGAGGAGAGAGGGGACTGAGGAGCTGTCTCTATGTTCTAGGCAACCAACAGAATTTATCTAAATAAAGGTTCAAAAATTTTTTTTTGTCATACGAGTCTGAAATGTACTGCTTTCAGTAAAATAATGTTACTGTAAGACTAAGATCCCAAGAGACTCATATTTTGCTTCCTAGACGAAAAGAAAGTTTATCAAGTATTTGTCAAAGAAAACAAATCGCAATTTCATTGCCTATTACCATTGTTTAAGATATTTTTAATTAAAAATAAATAAATATTTCCTACACTCACACCAATTAGCCTAGCCCCAAAGTAAGCACTGTAAGGCTTGTGTTATGGGAGACTAGGGTAACGGATAGAATACATATACTGTACATATATAAGTATATTTATATATAAAACATCCATAACTAGAGTACCAATGCTCGTATTCATCAAACAAACATCTACCACGCCGGGATTCGAACCCGGGATCTCTCGAGTAGGCGACACCATGAAACCCGACGTACAAACCTCAAGGCCACGGTGGTCGTTAAAACTTAGTAAAACATTATTTAAACAATTAATTGTGTTCTCAAGTCAACGCGTATATTTATTTAATTTTTATGTGTGATCACGTATATTTTTTTGCAGAGTAGTCCGATTTTGATAATTATTTTTTTATCGGAAAGAGTATTCCGAAGAGTACGAGTACTCCGAAGTTAGTCCCATATAAATTTGGAAAAAAATAACATCCCTAAGGTGAGTGAAAACAGGGGATGATTGATTGTTCACTCACTGATTGTAATGTATGCAAACACATAACTTTTTACAGAGTTGTCTGATTCTGATATTTTTTTCCTTATTGGAAAGGGATTAGGAAACAGAGGATGATTGATTGTTCACTTACAGATTTTGATGCGGAGTTGTATATTGCAAAAATTATAGACATAAAAAATTGTAAAATAAAAACTTTTTACCAAAAAAAATTAAACCGCCGAAAAGTAAAAAAATAAAAAACCTTTTTTGAGTAAAGATAAAAACGGTTTAATACTTTTGAAGTTTTCGGCGGTTTAATTTTTTTGGTAAAAAGTTTTAGTTTATATACTTATATCCTTTATCCTAATTAATACAATTACATTCTTATTTCTAAGTCAGTAACGAATGTTAACGATAAAGAGGGAAAGCATGTTGAAATTGTAATTAATATACATGTGCTTTTAGACTTACCTAATCTTTATAAAGTAACAAATTTTAATTCTTTTTCCACGAAAAAAAAAAGCGTTTACCATTACATTAATGTCATATGGAAGCGTGCCTACTGCGTGCTTCGCTTGCGCACAACACTCGACGCACGCGCCTGTAATTACGCGCAAAAGGTCGCGCGTGCACATTGCGCCACTTGCGCCTGCAACCACTGTGCTACCGCTACGCCCCGGGCACTGAAACTGAAATCATAAGTATTAGTAAATAAATGAAGATTTTTAACACACCTTCTGATATCTTTTCGACAAATAAATTCCAGACAACTAAATCTAGTATAATCTAGTCTTGAGTTCTCAGTCTCAAATCTTTTATAAGGTTCACAGACTCTATTCTCGTCTTTCCAAAATTCAACTTAATCCTTCTATCTCTATTATTCACTTTAAACAATTAACAAAAATGAAAACACGATTAAGTAAGCCTCAATTGCAATTAAGAAGGCGCAAGTTGGGCTAAGTACAAGATTAACAGACATAATAAGAAATTTCGTTCGTTCATATATTATTGAACGAACGAAAAGGACATATATATATATATATATATTTAATGATCTTTTTACACAAAGGAAAAAGAGATGATTTTTATACTTATTTATGTGATGGATAAGTACGAATATTAGTTTCGGAAACCTATTAGCTCAAGTAACCATATTTTTTATTTTTTCTTTGTGTAAAAAGATACTTTAATCTAAATATGTACTTATTTTAATATTTTTTATAATACATCTGTTTTTATCTTAACCATTGCAATAACAGCTTACAACACTTGAATGTCAACATTTTGTAAAGATTATTTTCCTTTATGTAAATCTATCATGAAAATGGAAAACACATATTAATACATACTACCCGTACTTTGTTTTTGCGCTCGTACCTGCCGTTGATAGTAATGATGGGTAATAGGACGTCCCGTCAACGAAACAATAAAGATGTTTTTCGATAAATTGTCCGATCCGGTTAATTGTAGGGCCGATTATTGCCGTTACGTGTCGAGCCCGATACGCGGGTTCGCAAAGTTTGCGATAGACCGACAAACGGCTGGGAATTCTATAGTATGTTCATGGCAATACTGCCAATACTAGTGGTGGATATGACCGTCAGCAGCCTAATAATGTCCTAGAGCCGGATCCCCCTCTCTGGTTAGTGACCTAATGACATATTTTTTAAATTATCTCTGTTGTAGCCCCCTATATTGTGGGGGGCACCTGGGCCACAGCCCCGCATGCCCTGAATCCGGCCCTGTAATGTCCCCACTGCTGGGATACAGGCATTCCCTATAGATAGAATAGAGTTGCTGGGTAGGTAAGTACATAACGTATAGGAAAAAAGCACTACAAATATGATAGTTCAAATAAAAAACTTCCCCTTAAATCCTTTTATTTATTTAAACAAAACAAAAGCCAGCACTTTATATATCTTCTTTATATGTTTGTGAAATATTGTTAGTACGACGAAATATTTTCAATATCAGTTGTTTAATGTTTCTTATTAATTTATTATAAAAAGTATAGCATATAAAGTATGTTATTATCATAATTGAACAATAAAATATCAGACTGCTAGTCTTATAAATAATACACTATTAGCGCAGCACACAAGTAAGACTTGTGTCTACATCTCTATATAAGCAGCATAGATGACACATCTGCTCCACATCAAGTCAATAATAAACTTAATTATCAACTAATCTAGACGTTTGTAGAGAACATTTCTTACAGCGTCTGCAAAAACTCTTGTCTTGTTGCGTATAACACACTGACCGCAGTAATTAGCTAAGGCTACGGACATACAGTCTCATAAACGCTTATTTATTTGTATAAAAATTAAAATAAGCCGCTCCACCGGGATTTAAGTAATTTATTCAATGTCACGAGACGGCTGCGGCGGGCGGTGCGTCGCTGTGAAGCTAGCTTATCAATCAACATTATCTTCGTCAATAATATATTTTTGAGAGGCAATTTTATAAGTTTATCTTTTTAGAATTTGGCAAAATTATGATGTTATTAGTTTGAGTTAGCATCTAGATTCAATGTGTGATGTGTGTGTGTGTATGTGTGTAGATTCTTAATCTACTTTGCATTCTAAATTTCGAATAACGATCCAGGTGAGTTTCTTACAAAAAACGAACTTGATAGATATAGAAATTACAAATGCTATAAATTACGATATACATTTTCAAGTATATAAAAATAAATATAAATACTGTTCATGTTTCTGAAAATCATAAAGAATTTCAAAAGCATAAATATGTCCTAAATAAGGCATATTGTTAAATTATGACGTACCTACCTATTTGTATTGTATGAGCTACTAGCTACTGTGATTGAAACAAGTGAAAAAAATATTTTTTATGATACTTGTATAAACGTAAATTTAAACAACTTTTTATTTACACTTTCTTTTCGGCATTCGAAATAGGTAATAAGTCTTTAAGCGTGTTTTCCAAGTTATTTGTAGTAATTTGTATACGATAATGCCTTGTTTTCGTTGCAGCATTCACATAGCTAATAAATATAGCCCTGCCAATTCATGTTTTTTACGAGTTGGAATAAAAAAAAATACCCATGAAGCAATGCTTACAATCGCACAAGCGAACTCCGCGTAAATATTTTTACCAAATTACAAGCTTTTGTGACGTGTAATCGGTGCATCGCACAAGCATAAATAAAAACTTTCCCGGCGCAAGCGCGTTAAATCGAATCCGAGGACCGTCAGAACTCGTCTTCATGCACCTGCGACAATTTTTATAGTATAAATTTGCATTAATTCATTTAGTCCTGTATTAAAGGCGGCATAAAATGGGTTAGCTGGCAAGCAGTGGCTAGCCAGTCAGCCTAGGTCTGGATAATTGACGGCCAACGCAGTGCTGACTGACGACAGGTTCCGAGACATCTTGACTATCTATTGCGTATGGATGCCCTATAAACAAGTCTCACCATTACAGTTCACTAGATGCCAGCGGGACAATAATACGCACCCGCCTTAAGTATATAATTCAAATATTTTTACGCGCTTTAAATAAAAGATTTATAATAAATTTCAATTTGGTGTTTGCGTTTTATTTTTTCGTACAAAGGGTATTCTGAAGTGGTCCTCCGTAAAGGCGTGTCTTCATGTTTTAATAATATTGTTAAGCTAGATATCTATAACGGACGTGAACATTAACAAATATGTAGAATAGTTAAAGTTTTTATTTATTTTATTGAGTTACCATGTAACGTAAGAAATTAAGGGTGGCTTTTTACTTTAACGTCATGTTATTAAAATAGCCTTAATGTTTATGCTATCATTAGAGGAAACGCACGTGTCTTGTGACATGTGAAAACACTTAAAATGCAGGACCCCATATGAATCATCAATCGGGTGTAGCCGTTAAGCACCGTCTTCGCAGGATCCGGGCTAACCGTTTCAACCGACTGGACGCTTGTGTCCGTTGTTTCCCACGTACGTATACTTACGTATTATATATATTCCTGTTGATATATTGTCGGTATTTCTTTCAAACAGGTTTTGTGGAGCTTATTTATTATAAACGTCCACTTTCTTTCGATGCGATTGCGGCGAAGCTCCCCGCAGTTTTATTCTGTGTAAGAATTAATCACAGCATATTTTTTTTAATTAAAAACAGTTACGTTCATAGTGAACTCATCAACTTCTTTAAAGCTTGTTATTCATACTTTTGGTATTATGAGTAATTTTCAGATATGCTAAGCTGAGCAGGTGAAGTGACCGCGCGAGCAAACTTACACAATTCATAATAATTTATAATAATGATCACGAAGCACCTGGCTTCGGATTTCTACGATTTTATTAATTAATATTCAACTTGATGCTTATAGGTATGCCATACTTCCATACTTCGTGGATCTTAAAAATATCAACAAACACCTAACCTGAGTAGTACTTACATTATTAAATTAAATTTAAATTTTTATTTATGAATTTAAAGGTTTATTGTTATGAATATATCATAAAAGATTCACTCAATATTTTTGCAGGTTTAAAAAAGTTACCAAAATGCCGCAGCGAAAGACATTTAATACACACTTTTTTATAAATTTCAAATCCACATAGTCACACCCCAACGATGACATATTTGGCACTGGTTGGAAAATAGTTCAAATACAAACAGTGTCATTGCTAGTCTGCTTCAGCGGTTTAGGACGCAGTATTTGAAACATAAGGTGTGCGAGTCACAGCTGAACAAGAGAGTAGCAGGCGAACCGTACGTCGCGTCGGTCGGGGCATCGCACCGCGACCCGTGCGCCTCTAGACGCCATAAGACGTCATGGCAGGCAAAGATTAATAATGAAGTAAAAACAGACTATAAACTGACCTAGCCGCCCATGCTGCAATAGTATTCAAGTTGAATGTCAAAACAGCACATTAATTTTGACTTTAATACATTAAGCAATATACGTACTTGGAAATGAGGTGTCAACCATTGCCACGGTGCATCTTATGCGCAATTATTGCAATCGTACTCATATCTGCAATACTCAATAGTTTTGCTTAAGCCAGATAACACCGCTATCGCATCTTATGTTTTTCTTTCGCTCTTATTCCAGTATATGTGATATATAAAATAAATTTCCCTTCTTATAAATAAAATATGGTAAACTACTTGGCCATACAAAAAACAGGTAGCTAATATTACTCTTTTAAATAAACACTGGACTAGACTTCAGTACTGCATATAAGCATATCAAAATCATCTATAAGGCAAATCAAAAAAAGCAAAGCAAAATTCGATAGAAAAGTATAGTGCAGTAAAGAAATTTATTTATCAAATAAGAAATAAGCGAATACCCAGTACATATGTACACAGTGTGTACATATACGCATGCAGCGAGCACTTGTTTTTAAATCAAGAAGAAGAATGCAAGTTTTTAGTGGTGAAGTCTTAAAGTTTGTGCCATCGTCGCCTGTCACTCAGTTCGGACATAGTTTGCGGCACCTTGGGTATCGTATAAAAACACTCAAAGCACGCCGACGTACAATGTACTTTACTCTAGTTTTGCAAACAGATTCATGACTCCTTTTACTTGGCTGGTGTCATTTTGCATACTCGCTGAACCAGCTTGAAATGCATCGAATAATTTCTTGCTCCATCACATTAATAAACACATTTATGTAGTAGAAGATTTTACAAGGACTTTACGAGAAACTTTAACTAAATATCCATTAGTATCAAGTATCTAAGTATGAACAACAGCTCTCATATAAAAGACATCAACGACATTTGTTGTGCATCATTTGGTTTGAAACATCAAAAAACTTTCTCCTCACATGAAGGCATGTGTAAAATAAAACCGCGACATTTTTTATAAGATACCTTTTAAATGTTCTAAAAAATTCAAAGAACCTTTTCTTGTGGGGTAACAAACTCGACGTAGCTCATTATAGTTTCTGGAAATGACATGCTCTTATTTAACTATTTGTGAAACAAATACTGCCAAAACGTATTAACGATTGGGTAGGTATGCATTAAGCACATGAAATATTTAATCGAATTTTATTCTATTAGTACTTACAACGAAATACTCATTAATTTTTATTTGCTCTTTATTTCTCCAGACATTCAAAGGTTTCAACTCTACGGATATTATAAATGCAAAATAGTTTAAATATGTTTGGATGTTTTTACTCAATCTGATAAGTTGGATGAATTTTGGTACATAGTTTATTACCTGAATAAAGACAGGATACTTTTGATCCTAGAAAAATGTTGGGTTCCTGCGGGATTCTCAAAGCTAACTAGGTATAACGGGGACGTAGTTGCCAGCAGAAGCTGGTAGTAATTATTGCTATACTTCCTCGGCGACGGGGATGGTAAAACCTGTGTTCCTGTCGAACGGATAGCTTTCATTTCTTTCAAATTATTGTAAGCAGTGCAGACTTCGCCGGGTCAATTCGTAGAAAATAAATCTTTTTGTCATATCGTTTCCAGTATGTGAGGTCTCACTTACCGTTGGTTCGGTAGTGATCGCTGGTCGCCATATGGCGGGTGACGGCAGGCTGCGCGCCCACCGTGCCGCTGCGCGGGCCCGCGTGTGCCATCCAAATTACAGGTTGCCCCGATTGGCCTCATTCAATTAAAACGGGGAACAGCTAACGTTACTTACATACTAAAACATTTCATTGTTGATACCGTATTTGGTGGGGAACGGGGGTCTTCGGTACTCCTTTGGTTAATAAATCGTTTATTTATCTTTTACACTGCTTTATTCGTATAAGTTACAAATTTAAATAAAAATCTTTAAAAATGCGTGCCGTTTCGTATTGTAGTTGAAATATGTGTGTGACGTTTATGTTTCTCCACTCGGTTCTTCGCGTTCGTCCGCAGATGTCTCACTAGATGGCGCTAGTGGTCGGTAACATACCGTTTTAAATCATCTTCACAAGTGTTTATTTTTATTGCTTTTGTATACCAACGAATTCTTATACACGTAATTAATTGAACAGTTAGTAACGAAGATGAAAATAAGAGTACCTGCCTACCTATTTCAAACCTACATTATAAGTTTAGTAATCGTAACCATTATGCAATGCAGTTTATAGAATGACTAGGTACATAAAGGTACTTTTAGCTTTATTAAATTTACCTACTTCAATATTTTTAGGGTTCCGTGCCTCAAAAGGAAAAACGGAATCCATATAGGATCACTTTGTTGCCCGTCTGTCTGACCTTTATCTCAGGAACGCGTGGAGGTATCGGATTGAAATATAGACCATAAAGGTACTCAGATCTACTACGGTCCCATTAAGCTGTAAAAAATTAAAGGATAAAATAAGGTAAACATACCTATATCATTTGGAATCTTATTTTACGAAATAAAGTGAACAGATATTTTTTATTTATTTATCTCCGATTAATTTTAAATCGTCTTTGAAAATTGAACAATTTCGTAAGGATTCTGGCACACTAGTCATATGTCTCGTCATATTTTTAGCCTGAGGCAGCTTATAATATCAAGTCAATCACCATGTTAAATGTCAATCAGTCCAGTCATGATATTCGTGAAATCGTGGTGAACTTACTATAGCAATTTATAATTGATTATTCTTGACATAAAATGCCCACAAAATACCTAATAATGTAATGAAAACAGAATGATTATTCTCTTATTCTTGCTTTACTTACCTATTGAATAGAATATATTTGCAACAAAAAGTAGATAAATAAACTTGCCATTTGCCAATCAATAATTCTATAATGTTATATAATAATTATTATTTAAAAATAACGAGGAATAAATAAATTCTAGTTTTTTGTCAAACGATTAAGAAGAATGTGTGAACCAGTTGCCAGACCGTACCGCTTTCCCACTTTTTCTCCTGCCTTTTTGACAATGGATACGTTTCGCTTTTAACCTATGTTTGCGCGTTCCGTTTTTTAAGAATTTACTAGACCAACCTCTATTTTCCTCATTTATGGGAACCATGCAGTCCTTATTAGGTTGTAATTTATGAAATAAAAAATTTGATTTCTAGAGGTTGAAGAGGGGTGGAAATCGTAAGTACCTCTTTTTTCTTTGAAAAAACCCGCGTTTTTGCTTTCCTCACCTGGCAACACTGTACGGAACCCTCTGTGGACAAGTCCGATTCGCTCTTCTCCGTTTTTTAATGATTATTCATTTATTTATATTATTATAGCAATTGACGGGATCGGTACTAAATACTTACATTGTTTTAGTAGAACTCCGATATTTCGGCACTGTTGTGTTGTAAATAGCATGAATACGTAATAACTCCATTCATGTAGGCGATCAAAAGGCACAATATATCCTTAGTATAAATTACAATGCCTTCTTTTTAATAAAACTCGTAACGGAATATTTTTTCCACATTTCATAGCATAACAGATTTCTTTCTTTTCTATGTGAAAAGAAATAAATAAAAACCGATGGTTCCGCGGCAATTAATGGCACTAATTTGATAGATAGACGGAAGGCCATATTAAAATGTCAAGAGTGTTTTGTGAACTTCAGTGAAACCTTCAATTGTTTTTGTATTTATAGTGCTTGTAATATGTTGATTAAAATGCCTTGGTATTAAAAGTACTGCCCGAGAAATGATTATAAGGATCAACAGAATCGCCGCGCTTCCCTAGAACTTTATTGCAAAAAGCACTCTCGATTTAGCAACTTCTCAAGCTTTTTTTTGTTTTGTCATGTTTTAATGTAAGCAAATGATACCTACATCCTACTCTAAAATCTAATATAAATAATGTTGCAAGTAGTACTTTTAACTCGGTAACTAAAAGTATATGAAGGGCTAAGGGAAAAATCTGGCTAAGTCACATTAATAAAATTTTACAGTACAAGCAATAAAAGTTACGACAGCATGACTGAGTCAGGAAATCTGATCAAATACAATCAGTTGATTTTAAACGTAAATTTTGTATATTAAAAATATCTACGTGTAATAATTTATAGATATGATATAGCCCAATGACACGAAATAACTGATATTTTATTAAAACACGCTAAGGGTCCAAAAAAGAAGTAGGTAAGTCCAGGACTTAGCCTATTCTTCCCATGAATTTTCATGATTGAGGTCTAAGTTGTAGATAAATGATATCAAATATCAGCTTAATAAACAATTTATTTTTCATACTTATACGTACTTATATTTTTAGTACCTAATTAAAAGTTGCAAATTTTTATATCTTGAATTCCTTCACTGGCTCCTTTTATTAAGCAGTTTTTTTATCAAACTAGCTTCCCCCCGCGACTTCGTCCGCTTTATAATTAGTTTTTTAAGAAACCCACAGGAACTTATTTTTTATCCGGGACGAAAAGTATCTCATTTATCGCTCTAGATAATAAAATTATATATATGCAAATTTAATCTAAATCTGTTCAGCCGTTTTAGTGTGAAAGAGTAACAAACTGCCACACATACATGAAAAACATAAAAAAATGTAATATATTATGATTATTTTCATATTATAATTAAAAAAAAAGTATAAAACAAATTTGAGACACAACAAATTTTACTCTTTTTTGTGATAGCCATAAGATGAAATGTGTATTTTTGTACCCCAGATGCCAAAAAACAATTTAAGAAAAAATGGACTATTTCTGTTTTTCCGATTAGCCTTTCATATCATGTACTTTTTTTTATTTTTGTCATTTGATATTGGATTATTGAAACTTAAAGGAAGATATTTATACAGCAACTACAATACGTTGTAAACTTAATAATATAATAGTGGGGAGAGCACTGTCCTCTGGTCCTCATGATAACTTTTTCCAGCGGGGAGGGTTTCAGATTGTCAGGTACCAAAATGTAAAGTGCTGGTTCCATTAAATAAATAATATTTTTTTAAAAAAATATCTATAAATCATGATTACTATAATTATAAAAAAAAGTTGACAGAAAAGCCACATGGTTCTCATATACGTCAGCACGTTTTTAGTGAATTGATTAATATTTGCCAATTTTAATTCCAACGAAATTCACACAAAAACTCCCCTTCGTAGCCGCCATAAATAACATCTAACACGCATCTCATCGAAAAGTGTAACAAATCGGTGTGGAGTGGAGATGCGTCGACGTATTAAAAGTAACGCATTGTTTCAGTGAAATCTATGGGCCGTTATCTGATGACTGATGTCCGTTATGATTGGCAAACAAACAGTATGGCGCGGCGCCATATGTCGCGGCACGTGCGCTGCGCCCGCGCATCGCTGCTCACTCACGGATGAAACTACAGACTATTGTAGTACGCGACATGACCTAATTAAGAGAATTAGAATTTTCTAACTAAGCACTTTTATTATATGTATTGTCGGAGATTTAAATATATAGGAAAGTCTAACACCTATTTACCTATTTATGAAGCAATAACAAGTAGCTTATAATGGCATCATGCAGAACTTATTATGGTCTATTAAGCTACATTATGGACTTTATTCAAACATTATACAGGGTATTTGTAACAGCCTGTATAATTCCACATTTATGATTTTTCATTATACTTACTTAAAACTAAACACATTAAGACATATTTGCTCAAAAGTGTCTCGGTGTCATTATGAACTACGCTAAAATTATCTATACTTATAATAAATCTGTAGAGAGGTCAATTCTGTACATGAAATATATTTTCAAAATAACTATCAGGGGGCATAAGTGATCGATACTGATGCCAAAAATGCAATCAGTAAAATTTTTGTCTGTCTGTCTGTCTGTGTGTATGTTCCTTATAGAAACAAAAACTACTCGACGGATTTTAACGAAACTTGGTACAATTATTCTTCATACTCCTGGGCAGGTTATAGTATACTTTTTATCACGCTACAATCAATAGGAGCAGAGTAGTGAAGGGAAATGCTGGGAAAACGGGAGAAGTTACTCCATTTTTTAAGCTTCCGTCGCGTGTGCAGCCTTAATGGTTAAAGTTACATAGAAATCATGTATGACGGAAATATTCCACATAAAATTGTCTAAAAAATATCCCGCAACAGCATATGTCTATCTTTTATGGTTGACTCACAATAACACGTGTAACTCCTGATAGCTTAGCAGTTCGGAGCTTCTGATTATATTTGTTTACTCTTACGTTTATAATACTCTCACTCATCCCTAATTTAAAAAAGTTAACATTATTACCTATTCAATAAAAAAAGAATCATAGAAATCGGTATATAAACACCAAACTTATACATGAAATAAGCCATCGCGCTGTCGCACGTGAATACTGAATCATGCTATAAGGATTATTTTTGTGTAACGGTTGGAAACACTGATAATTTTAGAGGTTTTTAATGTAAGGTCGTAAATAAACACAGTTTTTTCCGCTTACATTGCAAACGCTGGCTGAACCTTACGAGATCGATCAAAATATTGTACTACAGTATCTGGTATCTCATGGTCATGGTATCTGTCTATCTCTTAGGGATAACCCACAATAACCATTTTATATCCTATACTTTTTACGAGAAATAATAGATTATTTACGAAGCGATTTTCAGCAATATAACATTCTTCCTTATCCAATTCAGTACCTTAAATACATTGTGCATTTAATATAGACCAATTTGGCTATTTAACGCATGTAATTTAAATGAATATTTTCGAAGATATTACAGATTTAAAATGCAGGGATATAGCGGTTTCGACGCTACCGGGTGGGGCGCCTGGTGGCGCATGCCTATTGTAATTAGGTATTAGAAGAATGTCATTGTGTATAATACAAGCCTGAGAACAAAAACTATAGTCTACACTACAGCTCTACACCGAAGCGAAGCGCGGGCGGGCCACTAGTATTAAATAAATTTGAGCTTATACGGATTTTCAGGAGACACACACATTGGAGTTTGACCTTTAGTCTATTTTCTTAACTGTTTTTAACCATCTACAAAAGATGATTATAGTTGGTTAGAATAAGCAAAACAGAATCACTTTGACCTAACCGGTTATAAAATAAGATTTTATTTTCCATTTTAATAACTCTTCATTAAAAAGGTTCTAGTTTATAAGTTGAGAAATAAAACTAAATTATATAACTACGAACATGGATTCGATTCGACAATTATGTAAATGAATAAAATGGATTCTTATTTAATAACCAGTTAGGAAAAAGTGATTCTGTTTTCGTAAATGGTTAAAAATACGGTTAAGAAAATGGACAAGAAGGAGTTTGGTACCATTGTACAAAGTTAATAATATTTGCAACACAGCCATTTAAGTCACAAAAGAATGATGAGAAACTTATTCATTTATACTGAATGTGTCAGTTACGCTAGAGTTGTTACTCTATGGCTAGGGAAGCCACTGCGCGCGCGCCGCCCATCCGTCAGTGTAATCGCTTGTTAATCATTTTTCGGTTGATGGGGTTCATTGTGCTGCTACCACGGATTAAAATAAATGTAAGGCATGCAAAATTTTACTTCCTCTCCGTATGCGTTACCTTGCACTAATATCATTTACAAATTATTTTGTCTACCTACACAATAGTATAAAATAATACATCACAACATCCATACGAAAGGTTGAGCAAAGTGGATTTCCCGCTCCTGAAATTGGAGCGCCTGTCTGGCCTGTCCTCCAGCTCCATCTCACAGTAGGTTTTAACCCGTCACAATGAAATAACACTACCTTTGGGTAATGCTTAAATTAAAACAAAAAGGGTAGATACGGTACGCTCATACTTGCATCGAACAAAAACTGATCCCACGGCAGCGCGAACGGGACGGCGAGATCCGCGTCACTGCACTACCGACCAATCACGCGACCAGTACTCGACGTCACTACCGAATAAGATTCAAAACAAACAGCAATTTTTATGAAATAATATATTTTATAATACTAACGAATGAAAAGTGATGGTGGTGGTGGGTGTTATTTTTAGATCTTGAGCAATTTGAGCACTTTTTAAAAACACACTTAGGCATTGTTTTATCTTATAAACACAAAATATTAGCAATATTTCTTTTTGGCGTTCACATGTACGTCGTTTGCATGTCAAGTTGTGACTAAAGCGATTAGGGTCGTGGACCACAATTCATGCGGATCACTTTTGTGAGGTTAGTGCCGTATCTACCCTTTTTGTTTTAATCTAAGGGGTAATGTTGGGTTTCTGTCAGTGAAAGGCTCCATGGGGTTGGAAATGGGATTAAGTTAAGCCAAAGGATAGTGATAACGTATGGATAGCAAGTGTCTACAGGCTTTAGAGGTCGCTTATAATCAGGCGGGTACACGCGTATTCGCTCGTGGAGTAAAAGTACCCACTTTAACTAGATTCAATTTAGTTGACGTTTCCGAGAACGGCTGCAAAAATGTTTCTGATTTTATAAACTACAACATACATACACTTTGGTAAGTGTGACAGGATAAAAGAACGAAAAAGAAAATAAAAAATATGCTTATTTGTACATAGTACGTATACTTACCATAGTTAAGTACTTACTTGTAATAAAATCGCGTCGAGCCCGTATTGAAAACCACGGCAGCGACCCTATCATTGACATTGAACTCGTGTAATGGTTTTGTAAAGAGTAAACAGGACCAAATTAATATATCATAATCTCACTATGAACAAATATTGGTTATGATTTTATTTATTTTTTAAGCATTTAACTGCTAGATGTTTAAATGTAACGAAAAGTTTACTAGAAAAAAATCCACGCGGACCAGGCAGCGGACGGGACACGGGAAATATTGGTTACTTTGAATTAAACTTTTCTGCAATACGGTATCTTTCAATCATGAGATTATAAAGTTTTTGACTTTGTTCCTAGATACCTACTGCAACTGCATTTTTGCTTAGATAAGCTACTCCTTTGTAATTATTCTGCTTCGTTTTAATCGTGTATCTATGGTTACAGTCGACTTAAATATTATGTAAATACTTTAAGACTAAGGTTCTGCCCCAGTAGTCCATAGCATTAGTACTGCGACATGCTATTTGTATTAGCACGATTTTATCCTGCTCTATTGTCAAAGTGGGTACTATGATGTTTGTCAATTAGATGTGATGATAACATGATATTTTATCTTATCGAGAAGCTTATAACTAAACTTAACTGAAATATTTAACATGTCCTCTTTCAAATTAGTCGTCACAATAGGTACTACGCTGCACCATAATTCTGACAAGTTCTCTAAGCTTATTGATCTAAACTGCTATCCTTAAAAATTTCATTTGTACCATCTTACCTGAGTTCCCCCAAGCGGCGCCCGCATGCGTCCCGTACCGCGGTGATTTGCATGCTCCTCCGACCAGCAGATAGCATCGGCCATTACTCTACGTTTCACCGCGCTTTAACTTCCAAAAATAAAACCATGACTTATGTAGCCACTGGCATTTATTTTAGTACAATGTAACCTTTTAGTTCATGACAATGGCGCGGGCTATCCACAAGCCACCAATATATTTAACCATTTTTTAAGCTTTTTTTTATTTTTTAGCTTAAACTTCGCTGTGATCAATGAACAGGTGGGTCTTCTAAAACCACTTTTCTCTACATTGTTTAGTTTGGTTTGAATTTTTTCTGATTCATTAACATAATTTATTTTAGGAGGTAGGTAGTTATATCATTGGCAAACGCTCTTAACAAAACTTCAAGTACATTATCAGGGTGCTAACATAAAAAACCGGATAAGTGTAAGTCGGACTCGCCCATCGAGGGATCTGTACCAATTTGTAGGTACGGAATATCTTTTTTACGTTAACTTAGATGTTTTGTTTTTTACAGCTTCAAGGAACCGTAAACTCGAGTATATAGTTAAAAATTATAAACTCGGTACCAAGCGTTCCCGAGATAAAGGGTCTTGGCAGACAGACAGATAAACGGCCGTTTCCTTTTTTTCCACGTTAATTTAGAAGTTTGTTTTTTTCACAGCTTCAAGGAACCGCACTCGCAGATCTGAGTATAGGTACGGTTTCAATTTCAACTCGATACCTCCACGCGTTCCCTAGATAAAGGGTCTTGACAGACGGACCGACGGATAATATAAATACATATAAGGATTACATTTTTTTCTTTGGGCCTTAGATAAAAAGGGACGATACGACACTCGCGGCTCCAAAGTGATCCGCTTAAACGATGATTCATGACCACAATTCGCTTTAGGCAGAATTGGACATACAAAAGTACTGCATGTGTACTCAATCTATCCCTAGAAGATATTTTCGTTTTAGTAGAAAATCTATCTATCAGCATTTTAAAACTGATGCTATTTACGACTTGAGTAGATAATTGAATTGAAAACTGATTCAAATATGCAAGCAAATGTCGATTAAAAAATAAATAATAAAGATAATCTTGTGTTTTGAAAATTGTTGCCGAAGACATTAAAAACTTAATAAACTGTGCTGTTGATATTAACCATGTTTTCTTCAACATAAATATATGCGAGGCTTAATACTAAAAAAATAGTATGGTACATACTTATATAAAAATATTTACAGAAATCGATTGACTGACAAACACTTCGATGATATAATAAGAATAGTATGTAGCAAAGAGAAACCTGATATAAACAACATAATTATGAATACTGCCTAATGTCACGCACGTACATACATATGTCATTGTTTTTTTAAAATTTGTTCTTATTTTAAATAAGAAAATTAATTAAGTTTATTTATTTTGAATATCTGTTGTGATACTTTTTCTTAACTAGGTAATGGCGGTGGTGGCGTCACATGATAAGGCCTAGTGGGCCGCAATTCGAGTAGGCACCGCTGTGCTAACAGAACCTTAATGAATTATTATCAATATTAGATTAATGTTTGTCATTAAGAAACACTCAGAAAGTTTTGTGAAACTAAAAAAACTAACTTCTATGAAACAAATATTTTTATTAAATCATTTCAATGAACTCTCCACCAGCCTCTATACAAAGTTTCATGCGTCTGAACCAATTTGAAAACATTTTTTCCAGTCCTCCGCAGACACCTCTTAGACGGCCTTCTCAAGCGCTGCTAGCGCTTCTTCCGGCGATGAAAACTGTATCCCTTTAAGTTGATTTTTTATTTTAGGGAATAAAAGAAAGTCACACGGAGCTAAATCAGGGCTGTAAAGAGGGTGTCCCAAGACTCTAGACTGGTGTGGAGTTTAGGAAGTCCTACATTTTGATCGCAGAGTGCGCGTTATCGTGGTGAAGAAGGACACCGCGGAGCCCAGTGTTAGGTCGCTTGATGCTCATTGCAGAAAAAACTTCTGGCAGGCATTTTGTGCTATACCATTCGGTGTTGATGCTGCTTTGGTCTTAAAGTGGAATTGAATTTAGGTAGCCCGTCAAAGTGAAGAAACTAGCGATCAAAATTTTCCCTGCGCTCCTTGATCGCTTCACTTTCGTAGGCGTTGGATTATTTTGAAACAGAAAACTGTCGACTGACACTTTGTTTCTGGATCGTATTGATAAATCCAGAATTCGTCACCTGTCAGAATATCGTAAACGCGCCGTGACGAGCCTGCATCAAATTTTTGTATCGTATAACTGCACCAATCCACACGGGCCTGCTTCTGAGCTTTGGTGAGGTTGTGCGGCAACCTGCAGAGTATGCTGAATCTCTTTGTAGGTAATTCGTCTGTTTTTGAATTAAAATTTTTACTGACAGCAAACTTTCTTCGGTGCCAGCCGTCGTAGAACGTCCACTCCTTTGTCCATCCCCCAAAGTAAGAGGAACGCGTTTGAACTCGCTACACCAGCGGTACCTAGATGGTTACTTTTAAAGGTCCTTCATTCATAAAAGCAGTTCAAAATCGATCAAATGACTTATCAGATTTTAAGCCACATTTAAGATCGTAAAAGATCATAGCACGAAAATGTTCTCGATGCAGATCCATTTTTTAATGATACAAGAACAATTTAATTGGCTCTCGAAAAAATGCGGAGGGAAATTTGAAAATCGAACAGTGTTATTTTTACATTTAAATAATCGAAGTTTTCAAAATAATTACAAGTGGCAAGTGTCTTACACATAAAATCTTTTTTTCGCAAAACTTTCTGAGTGGCCAGTTACACCTACCCTTAACATAATAGTTGTAAATTGATTCGTAATATTCAAGGCATTGGAACAACTATATTAAATTAAAAAATAAATTCCCACATGAAACCAATTTACCCCAACAGCGGTAAGCAATAAATAAAGATAAGATTGCAAATGTCTCTTTTCACACAGTTAATACTCCCAATATGTACCAATAAAAGCACTTCAGTATCGATTAAGATAAAAAGTAGGCTGATACATTATATGAAAACGATAATATTCGCGAGAAATGAGGCAATTTATCTTAGTTTTGAGCGGATAGAAGAAGGGAAGGAGTGCGATAAAGATAATAAAACAAGTAATTTGTGAGGTGTATCTATTATAAAGAGAATGATATTAATTGCGCGCACGCACCTGGCCGCAGGTGACCGCTGTAATTTGGGGTCAGCGGGGTTTAGCTGCGCGTCCCGTAGGCGTCCGCCTGTGGGAAACGCACCGACATTAGAGCCAATTGCAATATTAGATTCGGCGGTATTTATTGATGATAAACACGCAAATTGTTTTATGCCTCAATACAACGGGACATAAATATTTTGGTAGTTTTGTTCGTCACTATTGAATAGGCAGCCTTAAAGCGAAATTCAACACCGATCATTAATACTTCATCCACGTTCAGTGCCGTCTTTGACCTATTGGAGGCCCTGGGCATATTAGTATAATGGGGCCCCTATGACCCCCGTTTGGTGATCTAACAGGAACTAGGGACTTTGTATTTGATCTGAGGCGGGCCCCTATCAATCGCGGGGCCCTGGGCACTTGCCCAAAGTGCCCACTGGGAAAGATGGGTCTGTCCACGTTAGCTTTTATTCTTTGAGAATCCCACAGGTTCCAAACATTTTTTCCGGGATATAAAGTATCCTATATGTCTTAATACAGGTCATAAACTATATCCGTACAAAATTTCATCCAAATCCGTACATTAGTTTTGCGTGATTGAATATCAAACATGCAAAGTGACACATTTATAATATTTTATAATATTAGTAGAAGAGTAAGAATTTTTATATATACTATAGGGTGGGGTAGAATAATTAAAAGACAATTTAAACATTTCCCCTTTATTTAGAATAAGTACGATAGTATTTTATCACAATGTCGGTAAGATTTGTAAAGCGTGCCAAGCATTCTCTTCGCTAACTAGGGTTAACGAGATACCTACCTACCTACATTCCGCACTTAATAATTCTACGAACTGGGACGAACTAGGTTTGGATACAAAAACAAATAAACACCAGTTGTAATAGGTAATTACAAAATATTAAATCCATTCCATTTTCGCCTCGATTTACTGTTATTATTATCACATACTCACATTGTATTCGTAATTTACTATAACAATGTAGATAAGACTAACAGAACACTCGCACTTGGTCAGAATTCAAATTAATTAACACCTTTAAATACTTAATCTGTCCTTACTAATCTTACTCTTGTACAAAATAAATAACGTTAAGGTACAATGTAAAGGTGCCTTTCGCGATATAAATAAGTTTAATGTCAATGCAGCCACATTTCGTCTTCGAATGTTTATAAATGTGATAGGTTTCGATTGTAGATAGCCTGCAAGGTTGACTTATTAAATATTATCAAAACGTACAGACTGACCACGACTGCTACAAGCAGCTGCATCGCACACCTATTGATCATGAATGAATGGCATATTTTCTTCTTGCATTCGTTTGGAGAAATATCCAGTCGAAAACTATGAAAAAGAAAAAAGGTTAATCAAAGTTTTGTAGCGCTCAGAAGCTAATAATAAACATTAATACCCCCCCGAAGTAGGATTATCTGCACGTATAAATACGTGACATGATCGGGCCTGTACATAATGGCATCGTAAAATATTAAAGCGAAAATTAAAGTAACGACCTGCCTTTTGTATGTTCGTATAATACACGGCCGTTAAATAATAAAGTAATTAAGGTTTTGATTTAAATTGAAATTAACTTTTCAGTGCGAATTTGAATGAATACGAAAATGACTTTGTAATATGAAAACTGCGCTGCATTTTTATCCTAATTAAATTAACCTGTATTAGAAGAAATGTTGAACAATTCTGCCAACACACGTTAATGTATACTATACTTGCGTAAGTATACTTGACGTGTGTGGCTGCAATAACGGCAAATCGAAAATGTGCATTATAGTGTTGAGAAAATTCTGTTTCGCACCCTGTGTTTAAATAAAGAATCGTAAGAAAAAGTGAGAAATAAATCTAATTAAAGATTAAATGTTATTAATTGAACACTAGCATACTAGAGTAACATAAGTAGGAAATGAATTCGGAATTGTGACTTAAACATTAACAAAAAAGAGATCGTAAAGAATTCAACTATATATACAGACAGGAACATTTTAACTGAAGGGTGATGTACAAGTGCATTATTTTTAAGTGAAAACAATGTTTAATAATGAATCAGCGATGATGAAAGTTTTATATCAACAAAAAAGGTACCTATTTATAAATATCGATTAAGGAAATTCTTTTAATAGTATAATGCTTAACTTTTTGTACGAATAAATAGTGCCATGATAACATACTTGTTATGTAATCCAACTAATATCAAGCATAATTTAAAGTTTGGAAATTTACACGAAATCGTCACCTCTATTACGATATTATGTTAAAACTAAAAAATACCACAATTAGTATTGCTGTAAATATTGCTTTTTTTTAAGTTTGATCCATGGCAAAATCCTTCCACTCTCTGTTGATAAACTAATATATGACATGTTGTTAATTTATCTGCCAGTAAAACAAAAAAAAACATATTATAAATGTCGTCCTTTATCTACTATATAGATAGTGTTAAATGGAAGATTACTATCTGAAACAGCAACCTGTAAAACTGACCCTAAGTGCGACAAAGCATCTATTTTTTAATTTAACCAATTATATAGTCATAGTACCTAAAAGTCATCAATAGAAACTAAAAACTAGAGCGGAAGGTGCGGGATCGAGTCCCGTCTGCTGCCTGTACCGCGTGGAATTTTTTCTAGTAAAATTTCTTTAGATTTAACCATGTAGTAGTTTAATTCTTAAAATAAAATCAACTAAAAATTAAATAAAGTAAAGTACAATATTTATACGTTTCCACAAAAATGCTGTAGTACATAAGATGGACGTTAGATAAATTTGAAGCAAAACCCATTTTCTCTTTGGCGGGTTTTTGATAGTTCTGCACTCAATCAGTGCGGTTTTTTCATGTTCAAAAGTAATTTTTTTTTAAATAGGGAAGATGCAATATTTTTATTTTTGTTTTCATTTTAAAGAATTCCATGTAGAATAAACCACAGATATATTAAAAAATTAAAACATTGTGATTTATCGGAAAAAATGCGGTTTTAAATTGACAATTTAAATTTTCGCGCGAAAACGAACCTATGGTTGCGATGGCGTCATTCCTGTCTGTCACTGGTCGTAATTGTTCGTTGCTGGCTTTAAATTTTCATACTTTTGCATAGTTTTTCGACTTTCAAAATATTTTTGTGAAAACTTTAAAATGGACTATCCATCAACATCATGTGATCATAACAATACCACTAGTATTCCGAAAAAAAGCCGTGTTGACTCATGTTTTGTGCCAATCTACTTCAACAAAGTTCCCAAATAAATTGTTTTTGACTGGAACTTCTGACCCAAAACTGAAAGAAAAGTGGTTTCAAGCTGCGAAGAGAAATGACAATTATTCTCCAAAGACCATTATTCGATGCTGAGAAGATCACTTTGACGTAAGTTGGCGAATATACTTGTTATATGCTTAATTAATCTGCTTGTACGTAAAAACGCATTAGTAACCTACCTAATACTTACAAAACCTGTCTATAACATATTTTTAATTTGACGTCGAAAATTAGATAAAGTTTAAAATGTGTGGCACAATCTTCTCATTTGCAGGACTGAACCAAGCTTTGCGTTTCATTTAAAATAACTGTAACACGATAACCTTCTTTACGTAGCTTATGCTCCGGAGAACTCGACCTTTTACTGTACATAATTTTCCATCTCTTTTAATTTGGACATAGCCGATTGCATTATCGCCGTAAGATTTGTTGAAGCCGCTGAATAAAATACGAATAAACTACGATTTTTACATACCGTAGTAATATAGTCCCTTTCATTTCTACACTTAAAAACTCTGCACTTTGGACAAAAAAAGTTATAACCATGTCAACGCTAACTCTTGGTAAATTCCTGGAGTCTGCTTTGATAAACGCAACTTCCATTTTTATTAAATGTAAAGAAACGCAATAAATATTCCCATAAAATAATATTTACTTTTACAAACATAACCTCAAAGAAGTTGTCATAACAGGACTGAAGTCACTAAACGCTGATTGGTGTTTTAAAATACGTTCCGTTTCAAGTATTTTTAATTCGTAATAATTGTTAAAAAACAACATTATGTAAAATAAAAACGTTGCAGTGGCATTTCTTTTATATTTTTTTAACATTTTAATCATAAAATTTTCATAAATATTATATATGCATCTTCCCTACACGGTATCTTTAAGAGAGGTCACAGATAAGTAATAGTGAAACCTTAGATTAAATAAAAAAGGGAAGATATGCTCTTACGTGCACAAGAAACAACCATTTGGCTTATTAAAAAAATTTTGCAAGCTAAAAATGTAATCATTCATAATTATATTGGTATGAAAAGTAAGATAATGGTCTCGATTCTGGCATGATTCTCCAAGCTTAAAACTAAATTTAACATCAGTCTCTCCATCTCATTCTCTACACAGAATGAGGAGATACACTGTTGTCAAATATAATTTTAGGTTTGGAGAATCATGCCAGAGTCGATACCAATATATATATATGTTACGGCTTATAGCCGAAGTGCGGCTACACCCAGTTTTAGCCGGCTACAACTAGGTGCAGCCCGCCACATGCGGTAAACTTAGGTGTATCCTACTTATCTTCGGATACAACTAGGTTTAGCCTTCATTATAGCGACTAGAACTAACAGCCGCACACTGGTGGTTAAACTTAGGTGCATCCTATTTATTATCGGCTAGAACTAGATTTCAGTTCACTTAAGAATTGTGGTTTTATTTTGAGATTCGTATCTTGCGTTTCCTGATCGATTCGATTTTGTATCATCACCCCGGTAGACAAGATATCTTATCCTAGACAAGCCATAAACCATGCTAGTCCGAAACAAGATTTATACTCGTAATTGTGTTGAATTATATTATGAACTGAAATGAAATTTCGCCTTTTAATGTGGAGAGTCCCTCTGTAGTAAAAACTACAGTAAGTAGGCACTAAAGAGTTCGTCAAGTTAGCAGCGCGGTATAGACGCGGGGAAGGAGTTGGCATCGCGACGGGCCCGCGCGCAGTCCTCCGCCCGCCGCGCGTCCTTGGACTTGTGTAACTCCAAATGCCATTCAAAATTATCTTGTTCAAATAAGTGATAGACATTCTTGCAACATACTATCACATATGAGAGTTTGTTGATTTTTGTATAATTAAAACTGAGTTGAAAAGTGGATAACTTTTCAACTCAGTTTTAATTATACAAAAATATATTTGTTTTAACATAAAAATATGAGAGAAGAGAACAAAGACTTAGTTGATTTTTTCATAGTTAAGAAGTAAAACTTTATTTTTTATGTTTATTTTGTTATGTCTAGTTCTGTTAGTTTATGTAGAGAAGATTTATAATATTTTCTGTTTTAATTACTTATGATAACGCCTTTTTTGTTAAAAGATATTTACCTGTCAAATAATAAATAATAAATGTCACTTAAACATCCCTGGCTTTTATTTATTCCATGTAATCGAATCAATCGGGAAACGCAAAATTAGAATCTCAAAACAACTGAACTGAAAACCTAGTTCTAGCCGATGATAAATAGGGTACACCTAAGTTTAACCACCGGTGTGTGGCTGCACCTAGTTTTAGCCGCTATAATAAAGGCTAAATCTAAATGTAACCGAAGATAAGTAGGATACACCTAAGTTTAACCGCATGTGGCGGGCAGCTCCTAGTTGTAGCCGTACTTCGGCTATTAGCCGTAATATATATAAACTTACAGAATAAGAATGTATGCAACTACGCAACACAAAATCAGTAATATTTACAAGATAATTATAATTAAAAAGAGGACAACTGCATGGTGTATAATCTTATGTGACACAGATCTATGATTTTTTGCATGCTTAGTTGCTTTGGCTGTACTTTAAGTTTTATTACTTGAATACTGATATGAAGAATAAAGTAAGACAAAAAATAATTAGAAAATAGTCTAAGGGCCGGCCTGTGATGCACGAAGCGGACGTTCGCCCCGCGTGCTGTTTCATGTCATTTTTAACCGACTTCAAAAAAGGAGGAGGTTCTATGTTCGACTGTATATTTTTTTTAATGTATGTTCACCGATTTCCCCGTCAATTGTGGACCGATTTCCAAAATTTTTTTTTTTGACGTGACAACGTCTTAAATTAGGTTGCGGCTGGGAGTCACTTATGAAAAAGTGTAACGCTCGGTAACGTTACGATGAGTCTCTCGTGTTAAGTTTAAGTTTACATGTACAATGTTTTAGTAAACAAAATATATTTCTATAGTTAAAATTTGTGCAATTCTTATTTTCATTCAATTCCTTGTTCCTATTGTGCAATTTAATTATATTCATATCAATAAATATTCTACCGAGAAAAAGACGTTGTCACGTAAAATCTTCGCCCGTAAAACCGACTTTACAGGCAACCATTTTTTTCGAAAGAGTGCACTTCTGGGTGGTTCTTTTGGAACTAAGTCAGGATCTGATGGTGGAATCCGGGGAAACCGAAGGAAACCTTCAAATTTCAAAGGTACGCGCGATGTTTTTTTTTTGCATGTTCACCGATTTCTCCGTCAATTGTGTTATTGTTTACTTGGACGATGTAATTTTCACTAAAATGGATGAAATAAGAAAATTTTAAACAAAAAATAAAACCGACTTCAATATCGAATTTGATTTTGAAGTCGGTTTTATTTTTGGTTATTTAGTTATATAACAGCGCTGCGTGCGACGGGAGCCTACCGCGAGCGATGGGGCACGTTCGGTTGGCAATCATCTGTGCTCTTATCTGCGTTGTCTTTTCACTAGTTAGTATTAGATATCAACAAAAAGAATTCATTAAAGACTTTTACCCACGCGATCGAAATTGTACTGGCGGCGCTGCGAGAGGCGGGAGTCCGTTGAGGATCCTGAGACGGGTTAAAATTGTCCTCGACGACGAACGGAGCGGGTTTCCGCGACGGACACCGCTTAAGGCAACGCAGGCCCTAAAGTGTGAAACCAGTTTGCGGCTATTCGTTCAAATGAATAGAAATAATGATTAGATGTCAGTAGCGTTCGTGTCGCCACGACAGACAATGTATTTACCATACAAATAGCATCTCCAGGGTATCTTTAACTGATTATATAACTAAAAAATATTAGACCTCTACCAAAGAATGTACTTGATCAGTACTGTTAGTTACAGACCAAGTTAACAAATAATATCAAATTTTCTCAATCGATTATGAATCGTAAATGAAGCGACATAAATCTCAAATTCAGTTGGAGTAACAGTTTTGGGAAAACTTGACCTGTGACTGTCTGTACAAAGATAAAACTCATATCCAGATATCCACTGTCGAGATACAGTCCTCGTAGCATGAGCACCACAATCAAAATTATATAAGGTTTTTAACGCGTTTAACTGTCAAACTTCATAGTAATTTGACAATTATAAGTGATAAAAACGAGCAAGGGAAGTATTAGATAATGCAACTTGGGTTAAAAAAACACTCTGTCTGAGGTTCGGAACGACCAAGTTACGACAACCATCTGTCAAATCAACTGTCACTCCATGTTTCTGAACGGCCTTTGGGTAAAAAGTTGCGCTCAGAACGTAGTTCCTGAACGCAGCCCTGTATAGCATACCCCGATGCTCGTACGCTAGGGGGGGCAGATAAGTGTCAAAGAATAGAATTGAAGGTGGCGGCGTTCCTATTTACCCCTCATTAGCATATTATTTATGTACGAACCAGTGCTCTGTTTTTCTCTGTTTAGAAAATGGACTGAGCGTTTTTCTATCTGGCAGCAGGTAAACGTACTTAAAATAAGGGATGTGAAAGAAACGATACAGGTATTTGGCAACTTTTTAAAATGATCTTACTTTATTTATTAGTGTTTATAGACTCCATAAAAATGGGTTATTATCATCCTGTTGTGTATTAAAAAGCGAAATCAAAAATACTACTTTCAGATATGCTTCTGAAGCGTTTCGGCGGGTTATACCACTACGTTATAACACGCCAGTGTTTACCTGTGTGAGGTGTCACGCGGTTGTCATTAAGTTTACCTATTTGTGACGTCATTTTAGCCTCCGCCAATCCCAGGTATTAGCGTTCACGTGACAATAATATAGATGAAAGTCAATTTATATTTTGTGGTCTTTTCAGTAAAATTACCAATAATATTTTTGAAAAATTGTAAAACCTGTAGTCAGTAATAATAAGCTGCTAAAGACAGATGCCAACAATTCGCAGCGCCTTGTGGCCAGTAGTTGGCCGCGCAAGCGCTTTCTCTCTTTCTAGACCGCGGTTAATTTCTATGTATTGCCGCCATTTTCAATCCCATTCTTTAATTGATTCACTGATATTGATACCGAAATGTCAGTTTATAACTCTTAAAAAAAAAGAGTTTTTATTTTAATAAGATCAAAAGTACATTTATTACTTTATTTGAATGTTTGACTAAACTCGTTTAATTTTAGTTTCTATTCAGAGAACAGATTCGCCTGCAGTAATATTACGTTTGCTCAATAAAATTGAGTAGTACTCGCATATTTAAATGTATACGACAAGGTTGAATAATATAAGTGTGTTATACAATTTGCAATAATTTACCGTCAGACTCACAGAACAGAAAAAAGAGTAGAAGTAGCATCATATTGTTTTAGTACCAGAACCAATGTAACCAAAACACACACATTCAAAATTAAAGCTACACCTCTAACTGAATAGTACACATAACACAACCAAAGGTTAAGATTGCTCAAAAAAGACAATCCATAGAAGCAAATAAGCATAAGTCACATTTTTTGACGATTCAAATTCAACCTTACTTCTCGAACAATTTAACACTAAAACGAAAACTAATATAAAGTTCGCCATCTAGCGTCGAGTAGAAACACTGGAATAACTTTAAAACTAATTTATTCTAGTGTTTCTACACGACGCTAGATGTTCTTCATCATGCAAATGGCAACGAAATTTTTGAATTACAGTAAAAAATATTAAAATAATACGTATCGGCGGTATTTTATGCCTCCATTGGATACATTATGCTTGTGGCTGAGGTTTTTGCTCTGAAGTATAGAACAATTAGGCTTATTTCTATTTTGTTTCGCTATACGTTCGTCTCAGTATCTCAATAGGGTACCTATTTGACAGTATTAAAAATAAAGTGCCAATTGTTAGCATTTGTTTAGAATGAATATTCGCAGGGGTTTTTACTATTTTTACAAAAAAATATTCATAATTTTACTAAAAACCCACGAAAAAGATAATAGTTTTCTTATCTATTGCCACGTGACCCAAAACGCTTGGGATTGGCGGAGCGGAGGACTAGTAAGACGCCATATTGTCCAGAAATACGTTTTCGCGGCAACTTGAAAATGGTGTTTTTGATTTGGTTATTTTTACTGAAATATACAACAGAATGATGAATATCCACTTTTTACGGACTCCATAAACATCAGTCAATAACGTGAGATCGTTATCTAAAACTTGTCAAATACCCTATTGCAACTGCCGCGTAAGTACTAGCTAAGCTATATGCTAAGCTTCGCATATCCGAGGTTATGCGGGTGACTACCTACCATACTTTTACTTCTACTCTTTGTTTTTTGTTCTGTGGTCAGACTGTTCCTTTAATTTATTCACCACATCAAGATTTATTTTTCCGAGAATATTTTATAATAACGAGCTTTTTCTTTAAGTGACTATAAAAACAAAGACTTTGATTATGTCAGTTAAAACCTTAAAGGTGATATTTGAAGCAAATCTCCTTCTGGATGGTAATTCGGAGATTAGCTGCATTCGACTATCGCTGACGTTTCTGAATACGGCTGTTAGAATTTTAAACACGCAACTATCGCTTTTATGTCTAAAAAGTTTAAGTTTTTTAAAGTAGGTAGTCAGTTGTTTTTAAGCACGTAATACACAAAAATTTGCCTATTTTACTTGACAAATGTTTACAACCTCACTACTTATATTATAAATAACAATGAGCACTATATAATGAAAAAATATCTGTTTTTCTAATCTGTGAATGATCACAAAATGTTTTAATATTTCTAGGTGGGCTAGTAACTATTTGAAGCGGACATTATACATGTGAATATATTTTCCAAAATGAATACAAAGTTATGCGTAGATGTTAGGTATATTATATATGTATACAATATACCTAACATCTACGTATAACATTATAGTATAGACAGATAATTAAGACGGAATTTATAGTTTAGTACATATTATGAAGTAGGAGAGATCTTATGTACTTATAAGATATAGTAAAAACATTAAATTACAAATTTATCTGCTCGAATATAAGTATTCTCTGTAAGTTTCAGTAAAAGATTCAAAATATCTAGGTAAACAATGCACCGTTTTACGCATAATTGATGCATCGCGTCCAAAACGCAACATATATTGTTATAAGGCATAAATTTGCTTATCTTTGATTGTCTATACATATTTAACAATAACTTCAGTTGATTAACATACGAAGTATATTATGTTCAAAAATGATATACACTTTGAATCCCTTCTACTGTGTACATTTTTCAATATATTTTACACATATTTGCCGCTTTTAATGTACTATAGAACATGAACAAGTGTAGCAGCAAATATTTACGTCAGAATCACAGTGCAAAGAAAGACAATTATCCTCGGGTGTTATTCCTCGTCTACTTAGAAAAATTAAGAGAACTATTATGTATTACGACGTTAAAGAAGGACATTCTTTAAAAAAAAATTCAAGAGGCATCTGAGTACGAAAGTTGGTCAGCAAAACGTCCTTCTAGTTAGGAATTTCAAGATTTCGCGTTCATTCTAAGTTTAATGGTCTTTGTACTTTCATCACAAGCCTTTTGCATTGTTGCCATCCCACTGCTGACTAATAGACGCATAAGGCAGGATTCAAACCTGCACCTTCCGGCATGGTCATAACTTAAGGTTTCGGTAGCATAGTTAGTAAGTGCGACTGCCCGGATGCTGGAAGACGCAGGTCCGAATCCTGTCTGATTCCCGGATCAATAGTTTTTTTTTAGTAAAATTTCTTCTTTTATAAATCGTTGTAACTGTTCACGGAACACTGTCTTTCATCGCATCACTGTAACTCATCAACAATAATCACGTCTACACTTTTATTAGCTAATATTAAATATATTGTAATTATAGTCTAACGGCGTGCACCTTATTTGTGCACCAATGAGGTGAACCTTCTCACTCCTGACTTTGTAGTGCCTTTGGTCTTCTTTGTCTGCTCTTTGACGCCTCTGTAAATAAAGAAATTATATTTTATATATATAAAAAGCAATTGCTGTTCCTTAGTCTCGCTAAAACTCGAGAACGGCTGAACGGATTTATCTTATCTTTGTCTTGAAATCTTCGTGGAGGTCGAATTCTGCACTACAGCTCTACACCGAAGCGAAGCGAGGGCGGGCCACTAGTTATATTATTAAATATTTGCAATCGTTTACATCTACGAACTAGGTATGTTTACGACACACAAAATTATTTAACTTCGGTTTTAAAATTTTATGAAACTTTAGGTACATGGAACTATGGATACTTACTGGCTTTTTACCTCTAACTGAACTATAATGGTAACTAAATCAACTAAATATTATATTAACAGTTAATGGTGTTTAAAAGATATATGACAGACATAATTTAGGTAATTTGATCACTAGATCATAACACGGTAATAATTAACACAATTAAATAAATTGGTTAATGTTTACGACATTCATCTATGTATGATATGCAGAGGCGGCTTTACCTATAATGCAGGGTGTGCGGTGCACACGGGCGCCGGGTCTAAGGGGTCCGAGCGCCCTCTACTCTAATACGACACCTCACGACTCACAGGTAGCGCGTGAGGTCCTCGATGTCGACGAGCATGGAGTCCTGCCCCATGTGCAGCCCGTCGTGCGCCATCAGTAGTGCTATAAGGGACTCGTTCTGCCCTCGAGCTGCGTTAATGAGTGTGTGACTCACAGGTAGAGCGTGAAGTCCTCGAAGTCGACGAGCATGAAGTCCTGCCCCGTGTACAGCCCGTCGTGCGCCATCAGTAGTGCTATAAGGGACTCGTTCTGCCCTCGAGCTGCGTTAATGAGTGTGTGACTCGCAGGTAGCGCGTGAGGTCCGCGAAGTCGACGAGCATGAAGTTCTGCCCCATGTGCATCCCGGCGTGCGCTATCAGTAGTGCTATAAGGGACTCGTTTTGCCCTCGAGCTGCGTTAATGAGTGTGTGACTCACAGGTAGAGCGTGAAGTCCTCGAAGTCGACGAGCATGAAGTCCCGCCCCGTGTGCAGCCCGTCGTGTGCCATCAGTAGTGCTATAAGAGACTCGTTCTGCCCGCGAGCTGCGTTAATGAGTGTGTGACTCACAGGTAGAGCGTGAGGTCCTCGAAGTCAACGAGCATGGAGTCCTGCCCCGTGTGCAGCCTGTCGTGCGCCATCGGTAGTGCTATAAGGGACTCGTTCTGCCCTGGAGCTGCGTTAATAAGTGTGTGACTCACCGGTAGCGCGTGAGGTTTTCGAAGTCAACGAGCATGGAGTCCTGCCCCGTGTGCAGGCCCGTCGTGCGCCATCAGTAGTGCTATAAGGGACTCGTTCTGCCCTCGAGCTGCGTAAATGAATGTGTGACTCACAGGTAGCGTGTGAGGTTCTCGAAGTCGACGAGAATGTAGTCCTGCCCCGAGTGCAGCCTGTCGTGCGCCATCAGTAGTGCTATAAGGAACTCGTTCTGCCCTGGAACTGCGTTAATGAGTGTGTGACTCACCGGTAGCGCGTGAGGTTCTCGAAGTCGACGAGCATGGAGTCCTGCCCCGTGTGCAGTCCGTCATGCGCCATCAGTAGTGCTATAAGGGACTCGTTCTGCCCTCGAGCTGCGTTAATGAGTGTGTGACTCACAGGTAGCGCGTGAGGTTCTCGAAGTCGACGAGCATGGAGTCCTGCCCCGAGTGCAGCCCGGCGTGCGCCATCAGTAGTGCTATAAGAGACTCGTTCTACCTTCGAGCTGCGTTAATGTGTGTAACTCACAGGTAGCGCGTGAGGTTCTCGAAGTCGACGAGCATGGAGTCCCGCCCCGTGTGCAACCTGTCGTGCGCCATCAATAGTGCTATAAGGGACTCGTTCTGCCCTCGAGCTGCGTTAATGAATGCGTGACTCACAGGTAGCGCGTAAGGTTCTCGAAGTCGGCGAGCATGGAGTCCCGCCCCGTGTGCAGCCCATCGTGCGCCATCAATAGTGCTATAAGGGACTCGTTCTGCCCTCGAGCTGCGTTAATGAGTGTGTGACTCACAGGTAGCGCGTGAGGTCCTCGATGTCTACGAGCATGGAGTCCTGCCCCATGTGCAGCTCGTCGTGCGCCATCAGTAGTGCTATAAGGGACTCGTTCTGCCCTCGGGCTGCGTTAATGAGTGTATGACTCACAGGTAGCGCATGAGGTTCTCGAAGTCGACGAGCATGGAGTCTTGCCCCGTGTGCAGCCCGGCGTGCGCCATCAGTAGTGCTATAAGAGACTCGTTCTGCCTTCGAGCTGCGTTAATGAGTGTGTAACTCACAGGTAGCGCGTGAGGTTCTCGAAGTCGACGAGCATGGAGTCCCGCCCCGTGTGCAGCCCGTCGTGCGCCATCAGTAGTGCTATAAGGGACTCGTTCTGCCCTCGAGCTGTGTTAATGAGTGTGTGACTCACAGGTAGAGCGTGAGGTCCTCGAACTCAACGAGCATGGAGTCCTGCCCCGTGTGCAGCCTGTCGTGCGCCATCGGTAGTGCTATAAGGGACTCGCTCTGCCCGCGAGCTGCATTAATGAGTGTGTGACTCACAGGTAGAGCGTGAGGTCCTCGAACTCAACGAGCATGGAGTCCTGCCCCGTGTGCAGCCTGTCGTGCGCCATCGGTAGTGCTATAAGGGACTCGCTCTGCCCTGGAGCTGCGTTAATGAGTGTGTGACTCACCGGTAGCGCGTGAGGTTCTCGAAGTCGACGAGCATGGAGTCCCGCCCCGTGTGCAACCTGTCGTGCGCCATCAATAGTGCTATAAGGGACTCGTTCTGCCCTCGAGCTGCGTTAATGAATGCGTGACTCACAGGTAGCGCGTAAGGTTCTCGAAGTCGGCGAGCATGGAGTCCCGCCCCGTGTGCAGCCCGTCGTGCGCCATCAATAGTGCTATAAGGGACTCGTTCTGCCCTCGAGCTGCGTTAATGATTGTGTGACTCACAGGTAGCGTGTGAGGTTCTCGAAGTCGACGAGCATGTAGTCCTGCCCCGAGTGCAGCCTGTCGTGCGCCATCAGTAGTGCTATAAGGGACTCGTTCTGCCCTGGAACTGCGTTAATGAGTGTGTGACTCACCGGTAGCGCGTGAGGTTCTCGAAGTCGACGAGCATGGAGTCCTGCCCCGTGTGCAGCCCGTCGTGCGCCATCAGTAGTGCTATAAGGGACTCGTTCTGCTTTGGGCTGCGTTAATGAGTGTGTGACTCACAGGTAGCGCGTGAGGTTCTCGAAGTCGACGAGCATGGAGTCCCGCCCCGAGTGCAGCCCGGCGTGCGCCATCAGTAGTGCTATAAGAGACTCGTTCTACCTTCGAGCTGCGTTAATGTGTGTAACTCACAGGTAGCGCGTGAGGTTCTCGAAGTCGACGAGCATGGAGTCCCGCCCCGTGTGCAACCTGTCGTGCGCCATCAATAGTGCTATAAGGGACTCGTTCTGCCCTCGAGCTGCGTTAATGAATGCGTGACTCACAGGTAGCGCGTAAGGTTCTCGAAGTCGGCGAGCATGGAGTCCCGCCCCGTGTGCAGCCCGTCGTGCGCCATCAATAGTGCTATAAGGGACTCGTTCTGCCCTCGAGCTGCGTTAATGAGTGTGTGACTCACAGGTAGCGCGTGAGGTTCTCGAAGTCGACGAGCATGGAGTCCTGCCCCGTGTGCAGCCCGTCGTGCGCCATCAGTAGTGCTATAAGGGACTCGTTCTGCTTTGGGCTGCGTTAATGAGTGTGTGACTCACAGGTAGCGCGTGAGGTTCTCGAAGTCGACGAGCATGGAGTCCCGCCCCGTGTGCAGCCCGTCGTGCGCCATCAGTAGTGCTATAAGGGACTCGTTCTGCCCTCGAGCTGCGTAAATGAGTGTATGACTCACAGGTAGCGTGTGAGGTTCTCGAAGTCGACGAGCATGGAGTGCTGCCACGAGTGCAGCCTGTCGTGCGCGATCAGTAGGGCTATAAGGGACTCGTTCTGCCCTGGAGCTGCGTTAATGAGTGTGTGACTCACCGGTAGCGCGTAAGGTTCTCGAAGTCGGCGAGCATGGAGTCCCGCCCCGTGTGCAGCCCGTCGTGCGCCATCAATAGTGCTATAAGGGACTCGTTCTGCCCTCGAGCTGCGTTAATGAGTGTGTGACTCACAGGTAGCGTGTGAGGTTCTCGAAGTCGACGAGCATGTAGTCCTGCCCCGAGTGCAGCCTGTCGTGCGCCATCAGTAGTGCTATAAGGGACTCGTTCTGCCCTGGACCTGCGTTAATGAGTGTGTGACTCACCGGTAGCGCGTGAGGTTCTCGAAGTCGACGAGCATGGAGTCCTGCCCCGTGTGCAGCCCGTCGTGCGCCATCAGTAGTGCTATAAGGGACTCGTTCTGCTTTGGGCTGCGTTAATGAGTGTGTGACTCACAGGTAGCGCGTGAGGTTCTCGAAGTCGACGAGCATGGAGTCCTGCCCCGAGTGCAGCCCGGCGTGCGCCATCAGTAGTGCTATAAGAGACTCGTTCTACCTTCGAGCTGCGTTAATGTGTGTAACTCACAGGTAGCGCGTGAGGTTCTCGAAGTCGACGAGCATGGAGTCCCGCCCCGTGTGCAACCTGTCGTGCGCCATCAATAGTGCTATAAGGGACTCGTTCTGCCCTCGAGCTGCGTTAATGAATGCGTGACTCACAGGTAGCGCGTAAGGTTCTCGAAGTCGGCGAGCATGGAGTCCCGCCCCGTGTGCAGCCCGTCGTGCGCCATCAATAGTGCTATAAGGGACTCGTTCTGCCCTCGAGCTGCGTTAATGAGTGTGTGACTCACAGGTAGCGCGTGAGGTCCTCGATGTCAACGAGCATGGAGTCCTGCCCCATGTGCAGCTCGTCATGCGCCATCAGCAGTGCTATAAGGGACTCGTTCTGCCCTCGGGCTGCGTTAATGAGTGTGTGACTCACAGGTAGCGCGTGAGGTTCTCGAAGTCGACGAGCATGGAGTCCCGCCCCGTGTGCAGCCCGTCGTGCGCCATCAGTAGTGCTATAAGGGACTCGTTCTGCCCTCGAGCTGCGTAAATGAGTGTATGACTCACAGGTAGCGTGTGAGGTTCTCGAAGTCGACGAGCATGGAGTGCTGCCACGAGTGCAGCCCGGCGTGCGCCATCAGTAGTGCTATAAGAGACTCGTTCTACCTTCGAGCTGCGTTAATGTGTGTAACTCACAGGTAGCGCGTGAGGTTCTCGAAGTCGACGAGCATGGAGTCCCGCCCCGTGTGCAACCTGTCGTGCGCCATCAATAGTGCTATAAGGGACTCGTTCTGCCCTCGAGCTGCGTTAATGAATGCGTGACTCACAGGTAGCGCGTGAGGTTCTCGAAGTCGACGAGCATGGAGTCCCGCCCCGTGTGCAACCTGTCGTGCGCCATCAATAGTGCTATAAGGGACTCGTTCTGCCCTCGAGCTGCGTTAATGAATGCGTGACTCACAGGTAGCGCGTAAGGTTCTCGAAGTCGGCGAGCATGGAGTCCCGCCCCGTGTGCAGCCCGTCGTGCGCCATCAATAGTGCTATAAGGGACTCGTTCTGCCCTCGAGCTGCGTTAATGAGTGTGTGACTCACAGGTAGCGCGTGAGGTCCTCGATGTCTACGAGCATGGAGTCCTGCCCCATGTGCAGCTCGTCATGCGCCATCAGCAGTGCTATAAGGGACACGTTCTGCCCTCGGGCTGCGTTAATGAGTGTGTGACTCACAGGTAGCGCGTGAGGTTCTCGAAGTCGACGAGCATGGAGTCCTGCCCCGAGTGCAGCCCGGCGTGCGCCATCAGTAGTGCTATAAGAGACTCGTTCTACCTTCGAGCTGCGTTAATGTGTGTAACTCACAGGTAGCGCGTGAGGTTCTCGAAGTCGACGAGCATGGAGTCCCGCCCCGTGTGCAGCCCGTCGTGCGCCATCAATAGTGCTATAAGGGACTCGTTCTGCCCTCGGGCTGCGTTAATGAGTGTGTGACTCACAGGTAGCGCATGAGGTTCTCGAAGTCGACGAGCATGGAGTCTTGCCCCGTGTGCAGCCCGGCGTGCGCCATCAGTAGTGCTATAAGAGACTCGTTCTGCCTTCGAGCTGCGTTAATGAGTGTGTAACTCACAGGTAGCGCGTGAGGTTCTCGAAGTCGACGAGCATGTAGTCCTGCCCCGAGTGCAGCCTGTCGTGCGCCATCAGTAGTGCTATAAGGGACTCGTTCTGCCCTGGAACTGCGTTAATGAGTGTGTGACTCACCGGTAGCGCGTGAGGTTCTCGAAGTCGACGAGCATGGAGTCCTGCCCCGTGTGCAGCCCGTCGTGCGCCATCAGTAGTGCTATAAAGGACTCGTTCTGCTTTGGGCTGCGTTAATGAGTGTGTGACTCACAGGTAGCGCGTGAGGTTCTCGAAGTCGACGAGCATGGAGTCCTGCCCCGAGTGCAGCCCGGCGTGCGCCATCAGTAGTGCTATAAGAGACTCGTTCTACCTTCGAGCTGCGTTAATGTGTGTAACTCACAGGTAGCGCGTGAGGTTCTCGAAGTCGACGAGCATGGAGTCTTGCCCCGTGTGCAGCCCGGCGTGCGCCATCAATAGTGCTATAAGGGACTCGTTCTGCCCTCGAGCTGCGTTAATGAATGCGTGACTCACAGGTAGCGCGTAAGGTTCTCGAAGTCGGCGAGCATGGAGTCCCGCCCCGTGTGCAGCCCGTCGTGCGCCATCAATAGTGCTATAAGGGACTCGTTCTGCCCTCGAGCTGCGTTAATGAGTGTGTGACTCACAGGTAGCGCGTGAGGTCCTCGATGTCTACGAGCATGGAGTCCTGCCCCATGTGCAGCTCGTCGTGCGCCATCAGTAGTGCTATAAGGGACTCGTTCTGCCCTCGGGCTGCGTTAATGAGTGTGTGACTCACAGGTAGCGCGTGAGGTTCACGAAGTCGACGAGCATGGAGTCCCGCCCCGTGTGCAGCCCGTCGTGCGCCATCAGTAGTGATATAAGGGACTCGTTCTGCCCTCGAGCTGCGTAAATGAGTGTATGACTCACAGGTAGCGTGTGAGGTTCTCGAAGTCGACGAGCATGGAGTCCTGCCCCGAGTGCAGCCTGTCGTGCGCCATCAGTAGTGCTATAAGGGACTCGTTCTGCCCTCGAGCTGCGTTAATGAGTGTGTGACTCACAGGTAGCGCGTGAGGTCCTCGAAGTCGACGAGCATGGAGTCCTGCCCCGTGTGCAGCCCGTCGTGCGCCATCAGTAGTGCTATAAGGGACTCGTTCTGCTTTGGGCTGCGTTAATGAGTGTGTGACTCACAGGTAGCGCGTGAGGTTCTCGAAGTCGACGAGCATGGAGTCCTGCCCCGAGTGCAGCCCGGCGTGCGCCATCAGTAGTGCTATAAGAGACTCGTTCTACCTTCGAGCTGCGTTAATGTGTGTGACTCACAGGTAGCGCGTGAGTTTCTCGAAGTCGACGAGCATGGAGTCCCGCCCCGTGTGCAACCTGTCGTGCGCCATCAGTAGTGCTATAAAGGACTCGTTCTGCCCTCGAGCTGCGTTAATGAATGCGTGACTCACAGGTAGCGCGTAAGGTTCTCGAAGTCGGCGAGCATGGAGTCCCGCCCCGTGTGCAGCCCGTCGTGCGCCATCAATAGCGCTATAAGGGACTCGTTCTGCCCTCGAGCTGCGTTAATGAGTGTGTGACTCACAGATAGCGCGTGAGGTCCTCGATGTCTACGAGCATGGAGTCCTGCCCCATGTGCAGCTCGTCGCGCGCCATCAGTAGTTTCACCAGCGAGTCGTTCAAGGACTCGATTTGCGAGTGTAGCTCGTTTACTATAACCTGATGACACAATTAACTCTGTTTATAAAAGGAAAGACACTTTATGCGGGCATTTCACTATTTTATTGTTATTTGCTATTTGTAAACTTCAGTCTTATAAAGCATGGCAGACTGCTGTCAAGTTTACAAATAGCAAATAAGAATTGCCAAGTGAACTGCCGGCTTACGCTAAGTTGTTAACTGACAGTATTTAAATGTACTTTCCTACACTAAAGACTTCTGAATTTTCAGTAGGTACATTACACAATAATAATAGAAGGTAGGATACTCTATATTGGACATCATGTCATGGAATCAATAGACTAAGCTATTGATATCAATAATAATGTAATAAAACCAAAGACCAGTATCAAAAAAATACTATTTGTGTATTTATTTGGATATTATGTTTCAGATTCATATTTTCAATTTTACTAACAATGTTAGTTTGGCTTATCGCGTCAGCTATGTAAACTTATCTTGTTTTTTTATTATTATTTTAATGTTTTATGGTATAAAATTAAAGCCGTAATCTGTGCTATAGCTACAGCTACTAGGCAAGTTTCAAATGTACAGATGAATGCTATTAATTAAGATGCAAATAACTTCATTACAACGAAATTAGAGAACGGGTCAAGAGTAGTTATGTAAGTACTTACATTGATAAAAACTGAACAAACTAAATGTATTCCGCTTATAATAAACTGCGAGATGGGGAAATGCAAAATAACATTATGAATAATTTTTATTAACGGTTGCGCAAATGATAACGTTTTGTTGAAACCCGTAATTTAATCATGAAATAGAAAGAATCGTAAATAATTTAAGTTTTCATTCCCTCGTGCAGGTAGTCTTTCATGAGTGATTTTTTATTAGAATATACATTATTATTCGTTTATATTATTTATGATTTACTTATACTTTACTTTACACAAATATTTCTTATAATTCTTCTTACTTTGTTTAAAATCATTAGCTTACTGACATTCTTATTATGTAGTATATACAAGGCGGCGCCAAAGAGTAATCATCCAATTTTGTTTTATTATAACTAAGGTACCACATACAAATAAGGCCTGTAGTGCCGAAAAGTCTATTAAAATATATTTACATCAAAAATACTTTACGCACGCATAGACGAAAGTTCTACAACTTGCCAAACTGTGCATGAGCGGTACGCTCGAGCTTATAGCGTCAGTAGTGGCGGTACTTTGTGAAGGACGAGCGTTTTCATAGCACGTTATTAATTTTTGTAATTTCTATCAAATTTTAATACGTTATTCTTTGAAGTTTTGTTTTATGTAATGTATGCGGATCACAAAATAACTAATCAAAAAGTTAACTATGACGCGATTACTGTGGCTCAAAGAATTCCTCATAACTGGGAAACCGGTTCCGATAATGCTCACTAAAACTCTTATATATAAAAAACGATACTAGATATTTTAAGAGCGTTTATTTCCGATTCCGATAGCAGTACAATACTTTTTAAGAACTGCAATAAACCGGCAACACAGGTAATGTAATTTTGTATCAGAATTAGAAACAGACTATAGTGTACGAATAAACCTTTCTAGTTTCTGTTACACTTATAATAATTGTAAAACTGTTACTTTATTTAAGAAACAATAAATAAAAATAATAAAAAAAGGATATAGAGGACCTTTAAAAAACTGTTAAGTGAAAAAGATGATACTTATTCGTCAATTGGCTGTCACTAGTATTGATACACATTTGGGTCTGTTTTATCGCATTTTCCATGATTTCTGCAAGGTGATGACTGTTCGCATTCTTTAATATAAGGGCTGCGATTGTCTGAGGCTTGTTGGTATAAGCCCCAAAAAAAAAGAAGTCTGGTATAGTTAAATCGGGCGATCTTACTGACAATACTAAATCTGACAATAATGAAACTATTTTGTTCGTGCGGTTGTACAGTCTTATTGAAGCCACACATGTTCAAGCTCCTGTGGAGTATTTTGCTCCATTGCTTGTCTGTTGTGTTCTGCATCTAGTCTAGTTCACAAATGTGAAATATGATTGATGTACGACGCCATTTGCAATAATTACAACATATTCCGATAGAGTGATTACTTTTGCGCCTTCCTGTACTTATTAAAAAAATAAAGTCCTCCGCCGCGGCTGGCTGTCTCGGATTTTCATGCGGTATTTTACCATCAGTTACATATTTTTTTACGGAAGGTATAAACCTTCCGTAAATGTATAATACTATACATATAATATGTATAGTATTATACATGCACGGAAACAATAACTTTTTTTTTCCGAAGCAAAACGATAGCGTAACATTTGTTTATCATTAAAACTATATTTAAGTTTTTTTGTTTAATTGGGCAAGTTTACGTTGTGACGTTTAGTCGTTAGCGCTGGTCAGCAGTCGTCAAAAAAGCAAATTATACAATAGGTATTGTTATTTAAGAATATATCCATTGTGTTTAATGGTCTTCACGCATGAATCAGCGCTTACAAGGTTACTCAAAACAACGCATTCAATGTTTATCATATTTTTTTTGCCACTTTAAGATGACGGCCCAAATATTGAGTTGCAACTTGACGTGTCATTTAATCTCAAAAATTATCGATGACTTGAGAAGAGATATAATATTTTGATAGGGTGTTCCAGTTTAGGTATTATATTCTGATACTTAGTAATGTTAATCAGGTGCAATTACCGTGAAAATAAAATGTCATACTGCCAGCGAACAGAATTTCAATCAAAAATCGGTGTCGTATTACTCAACCTTACTATTTAGTAATGCTCTAACTTAATATCCTGGTTTTGTACTTCGAAACGCTAGTGTTATATTTACGGCAGTCTTATAATAATTAATGACACAGTAAATTCGTACGTTCTAAACGGTAGCGGCTATTAACCCGGTAGCGGAAGGCCCAAAGTTAACAAGAGACTCAGCAGCTAATTATGTAGCAGTGAGTGCTAAGTGCATAATTTCAATATTTAAAATAGTACATGCTATTGAGTTTGAAAGTCTTACTAGGTAAGAACACCATATATCACATAATCGCGTCGGTAAAAACGGTTTCTTTTACAACTTTCGCTAGCGCATACCCACCGTTTGCCTGGCAGAGGTAATGATAGTAACTAGTGGTCGAATTGGCCTTTTTATCTTTGAACATTTGAGATTGAGATTTTTCTTGTTTCATGTTGTTTTATTCATTAAGTGTGTTTCGACTGGAGTATATAAAATTCTAGTGATCCGCCCTCGCTTCGCTTCGGTGAGGACTAAAGTATTTGTTCTCCAGGATATGTTGTACTTAATTAACCTTTCTTTTTGAATCTCTATTGCTGAAATTGCTTTAAAATCCGTTGAGTAGTTTAAAACGTACAGACTTTATTTTATCATGTAAAGATTAGCATTGTTCACTCCATCTCCGTATTACCTTAAAAATATCACATTAATTACTATTAAATAATAATATCACATTTATCTAATATGCTAAAATGTGACTAAAATGGTGGGTACCTACAAAGATTTTCCATGGCATATTGATATTATGATAATGGCAACAATGACTGACCTGTAATTGCACGAAGTTCGTGTCGGTGAGCAGCTATTACGACACGCGGCGGCGGTCGAGCCCGAGAGGGGCACTCGCCTTCTCCATGCTGCGCCGCAACATTTCTGTCGCCAGCGACATGGGCCGGCTACGCCGTATGATAATGAGTGACTGACCTGCAACTGCGCGATGTTCATGTCGGTGAGCAGCTGTCTCGACACGCGGCGACGGTCGGGGGCGAGAGGGGCGCTTGCCTTCTCCATGTTGCGCCGCAACATCTCCGTCACCGGCGACACGGGCCGACTACGCCGTATGATGATGACTGACTGACCTGCAACTGCGCGATGTTCATGTCGGTGAGCAGCTGCCTCGACACGCGGCGACGGTCGGGGGAGAGAGGGGTGCTTGCCTTCTCCATGCTGCTCCGCAACATCTCCGTCACCGGCGACACGGGCCGACTACGCCGTATGATGATGACTGACTGACCTGCAACTGCACGATGTTCATGTCGGTGAGTAGCTGCCTCAACACGCGGCGGCGGTCGGGCGCGAGAGGAGCCTTGTCTTCTCCATGCTGCACCGCAACATCTCCGTCACCGGTGACACGGGCCGACTACGCCGTATGATGATGACTGACTGACCTGCAACTGCGCGATGTTCATGTCGGTGAGCAGCTGCCTCGACACGCGCCAACGGTCGGGGGCGAGAGGGGTGCTTGCCTTCTCCATGCTGCTCTGCAACATCTCCGTCACCGGCGACACGGGCCGACTACGCCGTATGATGATGACTGACTGACCTGCAACTGTGCGATGTTCATGTCGGTAAGCAGCTGCCTCGATACGCGGCGGCGGTCGGGCGCGTGAGGGGCGCTTGCCTTTTCCATGCTGCGCCGCAACATCTCCATCACCGGCAACACGGGCCGACTACGCTGTACGATGATGACTGACTGACCTGCAACTGCGCGATGTTCATGTCGGTGAGCAGCTGTCTCGACACGCGGCGGCGGTCGGGCGCGAGAGGGGCGCTCGCCTTTTCCATGCTGCGTCGCAACATTTCTGTCACTGGCGACACGGGCCGACTTCGCCGTTCACGCTGCAAAATCATCGTTCTGCCTCAAATATTTGATACAGTTTTAAAGGACAATGTTAAAATTGGCCTAAGAACCAACACCAATTTGGCATTTATGATAATTCTTAGTATATTTTTTGCGATAATTATCAGTATTTAGATTGTGACGGACACTTCCAGTTAAGTAAGCTAAATTTAAAAGTCAAAAAATAATCTGAGACAATAAATACCATTTTATGTGTATAATCTATGGCAGCGCTGCAAACAAAACACTCTTTCTTCCTAATGCCGGCACTTGACTTGGCTATTCGTATTTGCTATTTTAAAACATGACATCAACCTGTCCTTTTCATTCCTTATTAAGCATGACAAGGACAAACTGTTGTCAAGTGAAGGGCCGGCATAAAACTCGTTACTCTGTGGTTGTGGTGCATGCAGTTTGCATTCGTAGTAATCTGTGGCATTCGTGCATTACAAAGAGTAGTATAATTTAATATATACCGGAAAGTGCGTTCTCGTTTCGGATTACCTGTTTTGTGTTGTGTGTGTTTATTTGCGATTGTTTTTCCTATAAGTTAACTATTTCGGCTATCTAATATGCCATCGATGTTACCAAAGAGCAGAGCCCTTATTACCAAGTGCTAGTGAACCTGTGCCACAACATCCTGAGAGGATCATACTGCCAAATTATTCAAGAAACCCTGATACACATTCACGCTGCATATTTACACAATATACCGACATGTGATATACAAATAAATACAATAAACAATATGATCAATTATGTGAAAAATAGTCAATAAATAAGAAGCAAAACTACAGTTTTTATTTTATTCATGATTCCTACCTAACCAAGTTTTTTCTAATAGTTATTCTTTAAAATCACACCGAATAAAATGAATTAGTTGTAATATTAATTCACTTCATACTGAGTTTATACTTAATTCATAGGTGGACCTATGTTTCATTGAATATTAACATAACCTCGAAAAAAAAATTAGTTTTCCTAATAATTGAAGTTCTCAGAAGTGTCCGTCAATAATCTTTGTTTTTACAGTCATTTACTTACGATTTTGAACCTAGAAAATAATATTTCATGATTGTTGGTTCTTAGGCTAACTATGTATGGACGCTGAACCTTTCTCTACTAGAAAAATTGATCAGGTCTACTAATAACATCAACCGAGATGTTAGAGAGAGTTTCAATTTTCAGTCACCAGTAATACAAAGGGTATATGGTTTTAATTCAAAGGCACAAGGCTGATAGTTGTGGCAGTTTGAAATGCAACCTAATAAAATTTGTCGACTTGTCGGTATAGGCTAAAGAATATACTTTATTTATATGAACCTATATTTTAAAACTGAATGCGCTATTAAGATGTTTAAGTCACATTTTGTGCACTGTTGTTGGTGTATCTAGGGTTTTCAATACGATATTTTTAAATACCACTTCATGAGTGGGCCCCTGAGCACGAAAATATGTTAAACGGAGCTTTGGAATGGATACTATCACCCTATCAACAGCGAATGAGTTAGGCGACTGGTTGGCATAGATATGGTTAGGTTTTATTAATGTCAAATGTGGCATTTTTTAAACCTCTATCGACTAATTACTTTACGATAGAAATTTCAAAAATAAACTAATAGTAATAGCAAACAAGTGAATATGTTTACTCTGTAAATACTTATTGAGCTTCTTACTAACCTCCATCTGTATTCGTGCCATCTCTTTTGCCTGCGCGAGAGCAATTCTAGCCTCGGTCTGCAGTGTTGCTTGCAAGGCATAGAAGTCAGACTCCTTGAGCTCTATGTGTCCCAAAGAATGTGATGACCGAGATTTTGATTTCACAGATAACGATGTTGGGCGTAGCTTTGCGCCTAGAATACGTACAATATAATATAATAAACAATGGCTTTTCTGAATTCTTAGACTTCAGTTCTATAAAATATTTGATAATGTAAAAACAACCATGAATAAGTAATTATTTACACTTAAATAATATAAAAATAAGTATGATTGTTACTACTGTGAGGGAAAAATAAATATAGGTATTATTAGTATGCAACCAGAAAGTTAATTTAGCAGTGACATGATAAAGAAAATAGAACATATAATAATAATGCTACTTATCACGAGCAAGAAAAGGTTTAGCCACAGGTTACTTTATGGTAGGGTTGCCATCACTAAGATTTGGAAACTAGGAAAACCACCTGAAATACCGGAATTTTGGAGCCCAGAACACAGTTTGCGAGACTAATGTAATAATAATGCCCAAAAATAAAAATGTCCAAATCATAATAATATCCAAAATAACCAATTATACTTATACTAATATTATAAAAAAGGTAAAGTTTTTAAGGTTGTAGTTATCTGTGTGGGGTGTTCTCTGGATCTACTGAACCAATTTTGAAAATTATTTTATCAATAGAAGACCAATTTATTTGTGTCATAAACTCTATATTAGAACAAAAACTATAGTCTACACCGAAGCAAAGCGAGGCCGGGCCATGCACAATATATATACTTACAATAAAAAAAAACATTTTTAGGGAACCAAATACGGGTCAGAATCATTCATACCATTACATAAATTACATCAGTATAATTCACAGATTAATAGTGGATATTAAAAATCACCCAGAGAGTTCACAAGAAAAGTTTGACTTGGTAAATTCGTTTTTTGTACTGGAAGTTTTTCGGTAGCTTTAAAATTTATGAAATTAGTCTAGAAAGCAGCCAAAAATGTGAAATTTTTAAGCCCTGACTACATATGTAACCTCGCCCAGATCACTCCTCCCTGGTCACTTCTAAGCTAGGACAAATCTGGGGAAACTCAGACAGATAGATGGCAACTCTAGTTTTAGGTCTAAATAGTGGTAGGAAGCTAGCCTACTGGGAACAGCAGTAACATTTTCTTATTTATATTGTAACTTTTTCTTGATCCCTCATTTCATAGTTGGGAAAGATAAAAGTTATGTCACATTGTCATTTTCTTTCACTTTGAAGAGGATCACAGAAAGAGCATAAGTTAGACACTCAAGCTGCCAGAAAAAAACAGGCCCTTTGCACAAGAACACATTAGCTGTAGCTGTAGCATAGCTTGTTAAAAAGTTCAGTGGGTACCAGTCTAGCTCAATTTTATGACCACTATTTTTAAGAGATGGTTAAGATTCTGTCTTGTTCATTAAAATAAAATATTTAAATGTAATTTTTTAGCCTCATTTCATTGATAAATAAAAATACAAGAGTGAATAAACAAAAGGGATTTATGTTTGTATGCTTATATGAAAACTGAAAGCATACACATTCATCTCAATATGTACTTACCATTCTGTATACTGTTTATTTTATCTTGTTTAGTGATATTCACAGACAGTGGCCTTGTTTGATAAGGATGATTATAACTAGATTTGCTGAAAACACTTGACCGGGATGAACTTCTGCTATTGTAGTTTTTTTCTATGTCTGATGCTAGTGATTCATTATCTGAAGCTGTTTCATTCATGAAACAAATTTGGAGATTCATACCTGCACACCATAGCACAACACAACAATAATTAATGACCCAAACCCAGTGAATGAAAATAGTGAAAACAGAAATGATTAAGTGACTGTATGATAACAAATATATAGCTTAAAATTTCGATTGCAATTAACAAAATTGGGAATATCATCTACAATGCTTTATATTCCAGTACAAACCCATGAAAACACTCATAATTCACACAAACTATTTGATGTTTTAGGTAACAAGTAGCCTTTAAGGTTCACCAACCAACTGCAGCTTTAATAATGTTCATAACAAATGCTCACCATTTTGGAGCCGGGAATGTAAACTTGGTTTCTTCCCTGGACGGTCTGTATGCCCCATACTATAATATTCATCATTATCAGCCCCCATTGCCAGGCGTCTTCTAATTTCTTCCCTATCATTGCGTTTCTACAAACAATATTGGAAAATTTAATTTAGGAACTATTAAGGGTAAGTACCTTACTTTTTGAAATATGTATTATTATAAAAATTGCAAATCTTACTTTACTATCATAAACACAATCATTTAAAGTAACTATTCGAGTAAATTTGTCTAAAATATTTGGATTATTGTCTGCAAGCACTGGCCATTCAATATCAGTTTCAGCACATTCAGCTGTGCCAATGGCCCTGGGACTAAGAGCTATATCTTGAGTATCGTCGATATTATTCACAGACAATGTTTTTGTCTCAGGTTTGTCAGGTTTCATAAATTTTGATTTGAGCAGGTGCAAATTTAGTTTTAACCCTGGTTTTTCTGGTTGTTTACTGTCGACGCTGTCACCTGATGTTTTGCTTAATCTTCTCTTAATATTGGTAACTAAATTTCCAAACATCTTATATTCTAGTCAGTCTTTCAATTTTTGGCAGAAAATATGGCACAACAATAACAAATTAATATGGATAAACTAAGGTACAAAGTAAAAATTGGTGATTTGGCGTAAGTATTGGAAAATTGTAAACAAAAGAACTGTCAGTTAGAAATCCAGATTCCTGTCAAACTGACATTTAGGGCAAGGATTCGCGTGTTCCATTTTTTAGAAATCCGTTTACTATCGCAAATTAACACTTTTGTTAAAAAAATTAAAGGTACTCACAAGGCAACAAATATTGTCCACGGATTCATGATTATCGTATGTTATTGTATATAAATCCAAAAGAAATCTTGTATCTTTCTTATAATGCCTTTGTTCAGGATTAAAATATGGCATTGACGCCATCACTTATATCAACAATAAAAAGAACACGAACTAAAAGAAACGTAACGTGATGTGGCGTTCGCGCAAGTTTGCAAATAACTGATACTCGGAGACTGGCCGTCTAGTCGTGCTGCTCTGCTGAATCACCTTAGAAAGCTGGTCCCACTACTTATTGGTAGGTAATTACAAACAGTTACACATGGTTGCTGCGAACGTGGGTCTAAAGCGAATGTACCGTTATTAGCGTAGCGCGTAAATTCGAACCAATTGACTCGGAATGGATTTTTAACTTAGTTTAAAAACCTATAATAATTTATATTTAGCGATATAGATATACTATAGATATGTTATATGTTATAGCTATAGATTTTACTAATTTAATAGTGTTATCGTGAGTACATTGTAATATTTCCAACAAAAGGCTTTGACTTTTAACCGCGTCCAAATCGTCAGTCTTTTAATTAGAAACTGCTAGAGCGTTCATGTAACATTTCTGAGGACACCTACCATCCCTTGCCATACACTTGGAGAATAAGGAGGCAAGGGATTGGCACCCAACACAAGAATAGAATGGAGATTGGGCCATGACTCGCCACGTGCGCCCAGTGCGGGATGATGGGTGCTATATAAATATTTTTAACTTCGTTCCAACCGAGTGTTCCACGTCACTCACGCAAATTTTGTGATTGATGATTTTGCTTTTGATCCCTAACGAGCCACGTGTAAGTAAACTTAAGTTATTGTGCCACTCACCCGCCTCTCTGCTTCCTTTGCTGCTCTTAAATGATTTTCAATAGCATCCAAATCTAATTTAGGCAAAGCTGTCTCTATATTGTAAACGTCGAAGCATTCTGAAATAAAATAATACAAAACAAATAAATTTTGGACAACAACACATGGGCACAATGCTGTCGTTCCAAAGTAAATAGCTGAATCATTTGTATTTCGAGAACCGGAAACGAAAAGACCCATATCACAGAAAGTATCTACATTGTCAGGGATCCATCCCTCAGAAATAAAACCCCGGTGCTCGTTTTAAAACTTAAATTACATTAAAATAATGCTTCCTGTGCCCTTGTGTCATGTACTAGCGACTATAGGCTATAAATAGTGGTCATTCATTATTTATCATATATCAAAACTTTTAACGAATGGAACCAATTGCGTTATTAAAACACAAAAACAAATACCGGTAAATAGTACAAGAATAAATTTATATAATTTTCTTACCTAAATCACTATCTTTCGCAATAGTTTTTTGGACGGATGTGTTTTGAGCTGTGCGTGCAGGATCCCTCGAAGAATTTGTTTCTTTGTGTCGATTTTTTGGTGTTCTTGTTTCACTAAATTCAAAATACATTTTTTTTCATTTTGATATCTGTATCTATCCAAACTATGACTACAAAGCTATCAAAATTATGCCACGCCTGAGTTTACAAAATGAGTAATAGCTCTCGTAATAGCTACACTGTATACTAACATGTAGCTAAATTATACGGATACGACTGTGCACAACGCTCATGCAAGGCAACTTCTTTACTCTATTTAGCGTCGTTAAACACAAGGTGAAGGTACTTAAATCTATTTTAAAGCTCCGATGTATGGGAGCTCTGATGAAACATTTAGAAACAAACGCCTTTTGTATAAAAATACGTACATAAGCCAACAAATTAAATTGTAATGATTGGTATTTAGAGTTTTATTACGTAACGTTTTGTGTGTACTTACGATTTTTGTCTTGGTTTTCTCACACTCTCTGGAAGCAAAGTTGTATCATTTTCAGAAAATTCTAATTGATTTTCTCTACAACCAACTAGAACTGCACAATTTGATGTAGTAGAAACTTTGTTAGAGTTTCCATCAGTCACATCTGTTATAGGATCGGTGTTATTGATGGCCCACAATTTGTCTCTTTCTCGCATTTCATCTAGTTTAGGAATTATTTTTCTTAACTCAGTACTAAGTTGCTTTATTGTTGTATCTACATCACTGGTTAATTTATCAGTATCGTATTCATTTTCGTAAATATTTATTTCATCTTTCCCATCCGATAAATGAGCATCGATAATTTTGGTGTGAGTATTATTTTCGATAAGTAAAAAGGTTGGTCTGCTGAGATTCATTTCAGTTTTTGTATTTGTTTCATTATCTCTATTTATAACTGCAATATCGTCATCGCATTCACTTGTAATAAAATCCTTCTCACTCGGTTCATTGCCATCGTTCTGAGTTTCAACTAACTTTTTTATGACATGATTTACCACATCACTTATATTATTAATAGTGCTTTCTATTGGTTTTGCAAAAGAATCTTTTATATCTTTCCTCAACTCTTCTAAATCATCCTGAATATTAATGTTATAATTTAATAATTGTCTAATTTCATCCTCTATTTCTTTATTAAAGTCTCCAATTATATCTTTTGTATTAAAATTATTTTCTATATCTGTATCTGAACAGTTGAATTCGCAATCGACTGTTACATCGACATTATTATTATTTTTTGATACAGTTTTTATAAGATCTGGGACTTCATTATTAACGTGACTATCTAATTGTTTAGTATTTGAATATAAATCAGTTTGTAGTAATTGTTCATTATTATTGTTGTTATTTTTTATATTTTTATTTTCTATTGTGGTACCGTTATGATAAGCTTCACAATCATATGATAATTCTGTAATTTCTACGTCGACATCATCGTCCGTCATATCATTTTCAGAATGATAAAAATTGTCTATATTTGATGAGTAATCCTAAAACAAATTAAAATATTATACGAAATTTCTAGAATTATAGTCTAAGGTGTAATAGTCAAAACTGGATATTTAGTCCAGTTTTGACTGCACTGCTTATAATACGCTAAATGCTATATCATCAGTGCGTTCTAATCTGCAATTCAAAAAAAAACGTCTAAAAGTTCCTTGTAGTCAACTTTAAGCGACAAATAAATACATATTATATATTTTTTTTTAAATTATGTTTTAAACGAACTTATTGGTTTAAAGCCGACATAAAAAGTGATACTTCTGATAACTAAAATTTAAAAAATGGAATAATATAACAACTCGCCTAATACAGAAACGAAACCAGAGATTTATATAGTGCAACCCATACTCGTTAATGCACACAAAAGTGATGTCGGATTTTGAATGTGAATTAAATTTTGACTTAATTAGAATATTGCAGATACAGTACAACCCGCTTTATACAAAAACGCGTGCCTGTAACGTAACTTTAGACATGTTTTCATACTCTATACTATTCGTTATTTCGATTAATACGATAATCGTATAGTTACAATGTACGTGTTTTTCAAATTGATGCCAAATAAATCCAATGCTTTGACGGATGAAATTAACCATGGTAGCAAAACAAGTAAAGAAAGAACTACTGTTCTGGCGTCTGCCAATTCTGATGGGTAGTGCAAAAACTCCTCGTTCCTAAAGAAGACCGCTCTCTGTAACATAGGTACGATGAAAAATCCGACGACCTCTGTTCATCAATGCCTAAATAGGTACTCAAATTTAGTATGTGTACGAATAATACGTTTATTTTTCATTCCCGCATAAGTCGCGCATTTGTCCCTTTGAAATCGCCAAAAACGGGTTTAGTTTTTATCATTATGCGGTTTTGTCTCATTAACCTCTAAAACGTAAGGATACAGTACTATAATCCTTTTCCAGAGGGTTGGTGTATAATTACGTAATCAAGACTGTACTTAAGATAAGTACCTACTGTAACTTAAATGGCTTCGCTTATTTCGTTGTCCCCATTTAAAGACTGCACTCCCTGGGTTTCTCTGCATGTTAGAATAAATATTTACCTGTAAGGTGTGCGCTAGATGTTGAAAGCCAGGATAGTTTGGATTCACTATGCCTCTTGGTAAAGATTGCACACCGTTTTCAGACATCTCATCTGCGTCAGATTGTTCGAATGGCTTTTCTTCTTCACCAAACGATGAAATTGAATATACATTAGTTTCTCCTGAAAAATAACATAATATGTATTTTTAATACGATTCAAATAGGTTTATTTTAATGATTCATCATAACGGCATACGTACTTATAAGCTTTTCACTAGGGGTATCGGGAGTAACAATGCTTCTTTCGAGTATTTGAGAATCGTTCGTATTGTATGTCTTTAGATTAATTAAGTTATTTTGGGTGTTTATTCGATACTGTTTATTATACACTTGTTTTATTACTAGGTTTGTAGTCGGGGTGACTTCTTCTTCTACAGGTTTCGAGATTGCAATGTTGTTTTTTAAGTATACATCACTATTTTCGTGCTTGTAATTCGAATTAACATTGTTTTGTGTGGTTTCACTATGGTAGATATTTTCTGTGTGATTATTTGAATATTTCCAGTTTCTATTATTTATTTGTCTGTGTGATAAATGTTCTTGTCGATTTATTTCTTGAACGTTTCCATTATCCATAACTTGGTCGATCCTCATTATTATCTGTAAAGAGATAAAAATCATATTTAGTAATATTTCAAAGATGGGTTTAAATTATGGTTACTTAAACTCATTTAGATGTGTATAGGTAAGATTCTGCAAGTTTTCAATTCTGAAAATTTTAAAAATCCACTATACCCTTAGCTCTCTTGAGACCCCGATTTTAATGTTTTGTTCTTTTAGTGTTCTCGTGGGATATTGCACATTTTTTAAACAAACTAGGTACTTAGGTTTATGTTTTCGGTGTAATCAAAACGTTAGTTACCTAATATGCCAAGATAACAACTCAAAAAATGACGATTTTTAATACAAACCATCATTATTAACATTCTTATTTTAACTCTCCAAGGGACACGATTCCAAAAATATTAAAGCAGCTCTAAGAATTTTTATATTTCTCATTTTAGAAATGACGAAGTCCACATATACTTTTCTTAAATTCTAAATAATAGCTGACGTGTCCTACAAATAAATCTATTTAACTATCTACGTGTCACATACTCTTTTTTTTTGGTTGAGTAATTTTAGTTTAGTTAGTTTAGTAATTACTTTACATTATAATTACTTGTTTACCTTTCGGTTAATAAGTAGCATTTGGTATTTCTTTTAAACAATATATCATGGTGATTATATACCAAGTGAAATTATGCATGATATTATAAATAGTAGTAAGGTTCTTATTTTTGTTAAGTAATGTAAGAAGACTTATACAACAACAAAGTATAATTAATAAGTACCTATACTTTTGTAATAACAACACTGAACCGAGCATATGAAACATGAAATGTTCAAAAAAGAAACCCTATCATAACACGCTAACAAAATAAACAGCTATTGGGTTATGTTATAATCATTGAATTTTATGTCCTTAATCCATACAAGCAATATTGGGGATCAGGGCCGGATATTGCAGGGCCCGCTGCCTTCCTACTCGGAACGAGAGGGTACTGCGACCTCAATCCGATTATTCGTACTCTTATGATAAGCCAAAAAATCCGCTGTTTTGCGAGAAAGATAACATTTAAACAGCCATGAAGATTTGCGTTCTGATTTTAAATCAATTTTTGAAGATAATCTTTCGTCTGTTCGATTTTGTAGTCAAAAGTTAAATAATGAAAGCTTGTAAAAACACGCCTCCTGCTCTGTTTGTATTTTTTGTGAAGAAATCCACACATGATAATACTAGTAACCATATATACAGCAATCATATCATAACAATCACAATACATTATTATTTACCCTTCGCCTACTTTAGATTGGATGGAAGTCAATTTATGTGGGACTGTAATAGTAACCCCTCGTTAAATTCTGTCTATTTCTGGAGTTTTAAGTGGCTGTGTCTCCTTTATTAATACATAAATTTGTATGTTTATTAAAAAGAGTCAACGTGCCGAAGAGGTTACTAATTTATTTTCTGTAAAATCCGAAATGACCTTTCTTATACACTTGCAATACCCGGTGTCGTAGAAAAGTATCATTTTTTATTGAAGCAAACGCTAAGATCACTTTAAAGTTTATACTAAATTTTATAATGAAAGAAAATTAAGCATGAACCTATTAATTCCATTAAAAAAAAACAAATATTTAATACACATAAAGCTACCGACGTGTAAATACATTGTTTAATGTTAGTTATTTGTCTACGCCTTTTGAGTATTACATACTCAAACAATATCTGCCTTGGTCTTTACTTCCCGACTGAAACACGATACCAAAAAAAGGTAAGTATTCGTTATTTTCCATGGTCATAGTTTAACTTTTATATTATTGGTACTTTCGAAAACAAACTTTTATATGTTTCTTGTGGTTCGCGAGCAGAAATAATGGTTTAACATACGAGCTTTTTGCTACTGTTTTACTTACCTCCCCAAATTTTATTCTTACGCCAAGAAGTAGCTCATGTAAGGGTCGAAATTTCTTTTAATAAATCACTTTTTGAACAGGTAAGTACTAAGCACGTTTTATTTAAGTTTATATTATTCTTGGTTGACCTTTTAGAACATTTACAAGCTTCATGATCGCAAGACAATTAATTCTTGTTTATTTAATTCGAAAAGATAATGCATCATTTTTGAAATATTCAAATTAAACTCATATCCTTCTTTGAAGTCACCTTAACACTATCCATACTAAAACATTTTCATATTCAAATTTATAAGAGTATTTATCAGTATGTGGTTCAAAAATTTGCTGCGAATAGTTTGACCAGTACAACACAGGTATTTGTGCCTAAATAAGTCGTCTGGACTGCTAAAATTCTAAAAAAGTCTCGGTATTTTTCACCAAAAATGTATTTTTGTAGCATAAGTGGTTACTGCGTCCGCCCGGATTGTCGGGCTGTCCTGTCGGGAACCTGGACCGCGAGGATTTTTTTCTAGTAAAATTTTCTTTAGATTTATAAATCCAGCAACTAAATCGTTAAAAAAAGATAATTACCTATTTATTAACCTTAAAATAGTGATCATGGCCATATTACAGCAACGGCAGTTATTCTTTGGCATCGCCTTGCATAAATGTATAAGCTTATAGGGCATAACGGCCGCTTACGATCATATCCTTTTTTGCTGCACTTTTTAATTTAATTCATTCATTAATTCAAAAATATACCTACCAATATTCAACCTTGTCCCTTTCTTGACTGAAGGGACTGAAGGAAAATATTAGACAAAAATAAATAGAAAAGCGCCCCTAATTATAATATCTGCTATGTGGATTAAATATTGAAACAAAAAGTAAACGAGTAAAAGACCAAGTCAGCAGACCCAAGCTCGCCAAGTCTTGGATGCCGAGCGTCATGCGGCTCAAAGAGCTGCAGAGACCTCTCAGCAGACCCAAGCTCGCCAAGTCTTGGATGCGAGCCGAGCGTCACGCGGCTCAAAGAGCTGCAGAGACTTCTCAGCAGACCCAAGCTCGCCAAGTCTTGGATGCCGAGCGTCACGCGGCTCAAAGAGCTGCAGAGACCTCTCAGCAGACCCAAGCTCGCCAAGTCTTGGATGCCGAGTGTCACGCGGCTCAAAGAGCTGCTGGGACCTCTCAGCAGACCCAAGCTCACCAAATCTTAGATGCTGAGCGTCAAGCTTCGTACATATCCGCAGAGACCTCCGAAGAAACACGTAGACAACGTTTAATTAATTCCGAGCGGCAAGCAGAAAGGAGACGTACGTTTACGATGAATACGTGGGAGGCATTTGCCGATGCTGCTTTTGATTATGATCCGTTAATTGATTACTTTAATCAATGTCACATGTGCAAGGCGATGTTGTCGAATATTTGTCAGTAGATATTGTCATGGACAGTGAACAGAGTTTCTAAACTCTTTAGAGCTGTCAGGAGTGCCGTCACATAAGCTGAAACTGAAAATTGGGGTTCCAGTTTTATTAATGAGAAATCTCAAAGCGTCGAGACTATGCAACGGGACTCGATTGCAAATTACGCAGCTAGGACGCAATATTATTAGAGCAATTATAATGACAGGAATAGCTAAAGATGTAGAAGTTTTGATTCCCCGCATACCCATGATCCGTACAGATTTACCTTTTCAGTTTAAAAGAATCCAGTTTCCCCTCAAACCAGCCTTCGCAATGACCATTAACAAAGCGCAAGGGCAGAGATTTAAAGTAGCAGGTGTCAATTTAGAGAAAAAATGTTTTTCGCATGGCCAACTGTACGTGGCCTGCTCGCGAGTGTCGAGTCCAAACAATCTCCACATTTTAACAAATAATAACAAAAAAGCAAACATTGTGTACAAAAATGTTTTAAATTAGGTCATTTTAAAATATTTTTGTACACAACGTGACGCTGGCCCCTGTAAGTGTCTCTTGGACATAGCGACCAATAAATTTTCCTAGGTACTTTCTGCCACTCAATGGAATACATAATACCTTATACCTACTGTAAACAAATATTTTTTATTTTTTTTAAATATATCTACTAATGATTCTTATTAAATAATAAAAATGCTACCCAAAGATACTATTCCACGCGGACGAAGTCGCGGGTAACAGCTAGTATGAAATAAATTATTAATTATAGGAAAATTGGGTCAATAAATAAATGCTGCGTCGGCAATTTACGCGCTTGCTCGTACAAGACATACATAAAAATAGATCAGACAGAGTCTAGCTTGAGGAAATAGTCCTTAGTGTCGCCGCAGACGGGCCACACGCCACAGCCACAAACGCCGCCACGAGAAGCTAGAAGCGGCTACTAAACTGGCTGAAGCGCGCCACAGCGGCCGACTAAGGTAAGGGAGAGAGGGGTGGGGAATCGCGCGAGTGACGTGTGGTGGCGTTTTGTATCGGCGCATTAAGTGGCCGGTGCGGGCCAAAAGAAGCGAGCAACGACGATTTGTAGCGTGTGGCGGCCACCGGCGTACCGTGTATGGCGAGTCCATATAAAATGAATGAAAACTACAAGAAATATGCCGGTGGCAGCGTTTTGTGGTTGTGGTCGGTGGCCCGTGTGCGGCGACACTTAATTTTAATAACAAAGGAGTACCTATAGTGCGCACCTTTGATATTACACCAGGCTAAGAATTCCACAATTTCATAACTCTTACAAAGAACTGCCATTCAACCATTATTCTAATTATCGACAAAATCCTATAGAAACTCAAAATCAAAATCGTAGGTCAGCGAGTGAGTGACCCACTAAAACTTTAGTATCTCGAGATTTAAATGCTTGAAGGACACGTTAAGTCGTTAGTTCCGGCTGATCTGCATCGTAACTCGGCTGATGGGACCTTTTTCGATCGGAAAGCGCCACTTTAGCAGTTTTGTTTTTCTTGTTAAAAATTGTGTTGTGGCAGATGTTAATGTCTGATAATGGTGGATTATTAACCACTAAGTGTTCGGGAACATGCACAAGTGTTGGCAAGTGTCCACTCAAGAAGTCCAAGGGGAGGTTCCAGTAAATCCCCACACATTTACTGAATCATAGGGAAAGGGGGATTGACTTGACTGCCACTTACTTTGACTTGTTGAAACAAAAAGTAAACGAGTAAAAGAATAATTATTAATATACAAGTTGACGGAATTCAAGTAACTCTATGTACTTACAATTGTGTTTTTGTACGCTAACCTATTGAGTGTATAAGTATAATATAATTATAGGGTTGAAAAGATATATGAGAAGAGAAGATATACATTATAAGTCAAATTTAGGTCACAATCATTGGTCACATACGATACATCACAAAATCTCATCCACCCACACTTGCTATTGTTCTTAGAGATGTAACTACTCGTTTCTCAATCAATATTTCATGTATGGCGCTTGATGCCTACAAATGAGTAGGCATATCTACATTAAGTATTCGATAACTACTTTTACTTAGCTTTAAAAATGTAAGCAATCAGAAAGTTCAAACTATCGTATTATGGTTTATAACTTAGATATTTAAATATCATTTAACATTTCAAAAATTTTGAATCGTTACCATAAATGTAAATGGTAAAACAAAGAAAGATTTGAAGTCGTATTGCCGAAGGCTTCGACATTAAGGAAAAGTTACAGTTTTATATCTCCAGAAAGCAAATTCTAAGATAAGTGGAAGAATTAATTAATTTAACTTGCGCAGCAAGTCTCAAGTAATGGTTTTAACGAGTTTTGCGAACAGATATAAACACGATATTATGTCTCTGAAAATTTCAAATGCTACCTTTTCCTTCTATTGAGGTCATGATGAATGAATTTGCTTGATAGAATGAACTCAGATTGAAAATTGCTCAATATGCTAGCCGCTCAGATACAGATCTTAGGTATAAGCATGAAGAAATGCAGATAAGTTTTATGATTCCAATATAATTGAATCCTGTAAACTGTTGTTGCACTTAAACACTTCATCGATTGCGGTATCGGTAAGTTTTAGTCAATCATCTAAGCACACGGACAGTTTCAATAATCAAACACTTTTACACAAGTAGTAAAAGATAGGCCAAATTAAAGTTTTAAAATATATTATAGGGGGCATACAAGCTGACGGGACACCTGATTGAGGTTTTCAAATCGTAATTAAAACTTTGCTATTGAATTATTTTTCTTATTAAAATAAAAAAAGAAATTGTTGCAAAGAAACGAAACCAGACTAAGTTTATACCGAGACTTATTATTAAAACTGGTCGTAAATAGCAAACCGTCGGCACTAGTCTGGAAAAAAAATGTTGTTATCTGTAAACCTTATAATATAAACAAAACCTTTTTAAAACACGACCCCCAATTTTCCCAATATTTAACTCCGAAACAGGATATGATACGTACGGCTAGGTAATGGCAACACTCGATTACTGAAGAATCAAAAGCAGTGAAACAAAAACGATCTATTGAAAAGAACTCCATGATTTACTCGATTTTCCGATTTACCGGCACCACACATTGATCTATCTACCTAGACCGAACGACCCTCATAACATTTGTAACTGTGGCTACAAATACAGCAGTAAGCCCTGCCAAAAACACTAAAACGACAAGGAAAGAAACTCGTAAGGGATTTTGGGCAACATCAGCCTATAACTTCTGTGTGTCTACCTCGCGGGAAGGATAAAATGTATTTTATTTTTCCTGCGTTGTGCTGTTGACTTTTGCTACAATAAGAACAGGTAGGTATATGCTATTTGTTACGTATACCTTTTACCACGACCTCCGGTTATTTAGAAAACGTATATGGAATAACAGTTGGGTCTTTAAATAACTATAAGATGTAAAGTGGCAAGCGCTTAAGGCTCTTTCAGTTTAGACAGGTGGTTCTGAGCGCGTGAATTAATAGATGTAATCTTCTCCTTAGATGGAGGCGACTAAATATGGAAGGTGATATATACCTAAGTAATTAGTCTACATGTTAAGCTATCGAGAAGACAAGAACGGTAAGTAATGGCTAAAAATTACCCATCAAGACTCGATGGAAATTCTCCGTCTTCTCTTACAGTTTTTACAGTTTATATTTGAATTTGTTTTATTTTTATTTGATATCGTAGTAATTTGAAAAAAAAAATATACTCTCTTTCAGGTTTTCCTTTAACTGTTTAAATGCTATAATGTGTGTACGTTCACTTGTTTGAAAAAAATAACTATAATTGAAAAGAAATATGATAAATTCAAAGTATTGTCACAAATGGAAAGCTTCCATTGGACGTCACACTTTATTACAAGCGCAAAGTTTTACTGTTGGAGTTTCAAACAATGCCTTAATAACTTTCGTCGACGTTCTATTGTTATTTTTAAGCAATAAACAGAAAATGTTGACTAGAAAAAATTTCACTCGGTCCAGAACTTTTGTCAAAGCACTTATAATGTTAATCGATCTGTTGAATGAACAGAGAAACGTCTGGCAGAGTACGTTTCGCAATTAGGTTTCTCGGTCAATAGCAAAACGTAGAACTTATCCCAAAGTTAACTAAGTGGAATAGTTGAATCACTGTATTATAGAAATCAGAAACAACGAAAATTTGGTTATTAGTATTCTATGGGCAAGGTATAACATCTGCATCTCTACGATTTCTACCCGGGCCGGTGCCAGCTAAGCTTGTGGTTGATGTTCAACTATGAATATACATGAAATATATGAATGTACATATTAATTTTTCGTACATGATAACTAGCCAAGGAACATATTATTATGATTTTAATAAAAAAAAACATGAAATTTATCTTTTTACATGGCCATTTTTATCAATAACACTGGCTTTCTGATGTTTTAATTTACATTATATATAAAAAAAATATTTTTACTCAAATTGCAAGCATCAAATGACTCAAAAACAACATGTTCCGGACTTGTTTTACTTGAAGAGGGGAACTGTCATAACTCCACAAAAGCTATGTCGCCAACACAAGTTATTAATCATGACGTATCATATACGTTAGATATCAGTACTAAATAAAAGATACTCTTTAAGATATAAATAAAAGAGTAGACAAAAAGATCGTTCATATTTGCATGCATGCTGCATCATGCCCTTGACCGAGCGGTGAACTTCTGTCTACACCGGACCGTCGAATGCACTATGTAAGCTCGTGCAATGCTCACAGTTTGTTCACAAACTTACAGCGCATCAGGTGTTCTCATAATATATACATAATATATTTTTTCTCTGAAAAATTACCTTTTTTTTAGACATATCTTTTCTGCGCACTTTTCGACCACCGCTTTATCACCACAATTTACATTTTATCACGTCTAACTGTCAAACTTTATAGTAATTTGACAATCGATAAATTCTGTAGGTATATCATATCGCGGTGCTCATACTAGGGGGAGCTAGGGAAACTTTCACCTAATATAGTACTTGTACTTACTATCTCAAAAATTCATAGCAACTAATTAAGTTATTCATTAAGTGAAACAAATGTAAAGAAAACAGTTATAATTTGAGTGGCGTCACTGACGCGTAGCTCATACATGGAAGTTGGTAGGTAGGTATTAATTAAAATAAACATATAATATAGGAGTGAGTGAGACTTGTATGATATTGATAAAATAAACATATAATATAGGAGTGAGTGAGACTTATATGTATATTGATAGTATCTAGAGGTAAATTATAATGTATTATTCTATCATCTGTTCTTTTCTAAGCACATTATTCGAAATTATAGAATAACATATACAGGGTTAATTTTAAAACACCAACTACCTCTTAGGGGGTGATTCTACCCATCAACAGGAACAACTTTTATTATAGGAAGAACGCTGAAATCGCGAAAAAAAAATCTGCTGATCGACCGAAGTGTATGAAACAGCTGATTTTTTTCGCGATTTCAGAATTGGTCCCATAATAAAAGTTGCTGTTGTTGATAGGTAGTATCACCCCCTAAGAGGTTGTTGGTGTTTTAAAATTAACCCTGTCTACGAAATGATTAAATAGTGAACATTTGACGCCGAATGTATATTACGAATAATATTAGATACACATAGCTAAGCTAAAATCTAAGCAATAGCACGTAGCAGTATGTATCAATCAAGTTAAACCTTACTTTAATTTAAAAAACAAAGCTAATATCTTTTGAAAGCCGAGCACATTAACATCACAATAGAAAAGAGAAAGTATAACCTAGAATAAATTAAACTTGATCTGATGCGAGAAAACTATCATTATAGTAAAAAAACCTGTTTGTGTTGTTATTAGAAACATAATATAGTATATAAGATTCTTCTGCCGTTTTGATGGAGAGTTGGCAATTTGTGAGAAATAAGAATACGAATTAAGTATGATGGATATTGTAGCTTAAGTAAACAATATGCTAAAGGTATTTATTTCTTTTAAGAATACGCGCTGTCCTATACAACCTTTATATGAAAAGCTATGTATATATAGTTTTCGTGCCAAATCATTGTTTACAAATAAGATTGTTATAATAATATGAGGTATTGTGTGACCTATTTTACGAGTATGAGGTATATATTTCTTTATTTTAATGTTTAGGCTTTAACAGTAAAGCCGGGGTAGTAGTAGTAGTAAACTACCTATATGTTAACGCGAAAAGATATAGCTTAAATCACTCAGGAGTAATGAAGCATTTTATGGCAAAAAAAAAAGTTTTTAACCTAAAAAAATTAACCATATAAATACTGCCCGTATTTATTTTTTAGTTTATGCTTTATTGCATGGGGTAAATATTTCTTTATTTTAATGTTTACGCTTTAACAGTAAAGTCAGGGTAGTAGTAGTAGTAAACTACCTATGTGTTAACGCAATAAGATATAGCTTATATCACTCAGGAGTAATGAAGCATTTTATGACAAAAAAAAGTTTTTAACCTTAAAAAATTAACCATATAGACAACTTAGATCGCGCTGCAGCGCTGTTTCATACATAGATCAATCTGGCTATAGTTAAAATACTGCAAAAAATATGTATTTGCCAAAGTTTTACACAGTCTTCTATTGATTTGACGTGACATTAACTAATAGTCAAATTTAACTATGTGTCAAACAACGCCAATTAATTCCAACAAACAGTTTTCTCTTTGCATTAGTACGATTATATAATGTGTATTAAACCTACTAGTTAGGGGTTGTTTGTCCTACTGCGTGACTGTTTACGGCCACAGAGGTCAACACGGTAGCCTAGCCACCCGACCCGTTCTCCGATCTCTACTATAAATACTTCACTTTACGTACTATTTTTATTACCGACTTAACTAACCATACATTTTAACTTGGTTATTAAACATAAACCATTTGATTAGAATATTCTTTTGCTACAAAGGTGATTTTTATCTTACTTTTCAAGAAAGAGAGTAATGTTTTTCAAGTGTTAGTAACTATTTAAGTATCTTTGGCACTCTCGTAGCCTAAACGACTTGATAAGTTTGGCTGGAAAGGCATCGTTATCTAAAAATAAAAAATCTTACAACCCGACTGGCTTACAAAAGAACTAACTAAAAAGTAAAATAAGTTTGAAACAGTCATTGCAGTCCAGTCAGTCAGTTCAGTAGTTTGTCTGATGTATCTAATGATTGAAGGCAACGACTTTATCGAACCTATTATTTACTTACATTTAGTTCGTTTTCGACAGACAATTCAGGTCATTGTTATTTCTTTATAACTATTCTCTGCTTGATAAGTTATAAATTCACACGAATCGTGGAAGTCGTTTCATGATTAATCTCTATGACATTTTTTTCGACAGCTGAGACAAAACTAAGTTAACGCCAACGCCACAACGTCTATTCTTATACGATGTTTAGGAATAAGATAGTGTCTACGCAATCACGTAGATTCTGTAATGCCTTGATCACACATACCGAATAAATGGGCGAGACAGTGCTCTCGGCCGCGTCCTCGGTACGTATAAACATAGCGCCAAGTGCTCGGTCGAGAGCTTTTATACCTATAGGTTTTTAACTTCCATTGCACTGTCTCGGCCGAGAAACATTTTACTGTCTCGCCCGTTTATTCGGTACGTGTGATCAAGGCATTACCTGCAGTCTGCAGTCAGTAACGGGAGAATCTTGTCGGTGAACTTTCAGGCTTTGAATCTCATTTCCGAATGGGGTACCAGGAACTTGGTAGAGTTCAATGTCAAGAAAACCCTGGTTTTCGCTTTCACTGCAAAAACATCGCCATTCCTTCCCCTTCGCTCTCTTCAGAGAATAACACTAGCGCTACAGAGCAACATCACCATGCTCGATATCGAAGTTTGCTCAGACCTGAATCCAAAGGACTACATAGAAACTGTGAACAGCTTCACGTAAACTCGGAGTCATGAACAAGGTGCGGTTTATTTTCCCGCCTGATCAATTATACTTGTTGTACAAAACGTGTCCTGCGTGGTATATTGCTCGCACCTCTGGGATGGCTCCGCTAAGTACTAACTCGATGCCTCGGATAAGTTGTAGCGGCGCGCTGTCCGCATCATTGGCGATGAAGAGGTAACTAACAAAGTCGAGTTTCTACAATTAGGCCGCGATGTGGCATCATTAAGCGTATTGTACCAACTCTACCACGGCGAGTGTTCTGAGGAGTTATTCTCCCTTATCCCTCCATCACCTTTTCTTCAGAGGACCACGCGCGCTGGCCTACGTTGCCACCGACTTACTGTGGTCACTATTATGAGTAATTTCTTTGTCGTACTATTCGTAAGTGGAATTCTTTTCCCGCGCACGTGTTACCTCCTTCCTACAATCTGTAGTCCTTTAAGAGAGGTAGCGGTAGGTCGTTCTCAAAAATTTTGACGACGAAATGCAACCGTTTTCTCTTAAACGAAAACTAGTCCTCGAAACGGTTCTCGTTCGCAACCGGTTTTGGTTGCTGCTGGGTGACGCAACGAAACGATACGCGACGCGACAGTTGAACGAATGTAACGAAACGAAACTAAACTAAACAAAATCTTGTCAACGTTCGTTTCGACGAGTGAAATTAATGCTAATTTGCAATAATAAATATTATATTATTTGTGAAACCAAAGCTTAATTGTCATAGAACAAAGCGGTCTCATATCATTACGTTCTATTGTAGACTGTATTTACTTCACCATTAAGTACAAATTGGCGTGTAGACAATCCGAAGACTAGTACTTCAAGAAATACCGTTTTGATCCGAAACGTAAAACGGTTCTATCGTCGCGGAACACAAAACGGTCCTTGAAACCGGTTCGTCTTTAAAACGCTCACACCTAAAGAGAGGCGTGAAGAAGCATTTTTGCTGACCGGCTAGGTGAGGATGGTTGGTGTGGCAGTTTATAACTTCTTTACCAGCTATCTTCGCGTTTGGACTTTATCACCACCTTACATCAGGTGGGGTAGAGTCATTTACCTACCTGGATATATATAGAAAGAAAGAGGTGGTCCTTTACTGCGGGTCTCATAAGAAGGCTCAATTTCATACAGCGAGCAATGCAGAGAGCGATACTCGGTACGGGAAGTACCAAGTACGCGATAGAATCAGAAATGAGAAAATCGATTGCTCTGCTGAGGCGGCAGTGGGTGGGACGTAGCAAGAAGGACCAATGGCCGTTGATGCGGAAAGGTTCTAGAATAACAACCACGCACCGGACGACGCTCAGTGAGCAGGCCCCCTTCAAGGTGGACCAACGATCTTGTAAAGGATCTTGTGCGAGTGGCGCAGGACCGGCCGGTGTGAAGATCCTTGGGGGAGGCCTATGCTCAGCAGTGGGCGTCGTTCGGCTGACATGATGATATAAGTATATTTTTATGTATAAATATATATAGACATCTATGACTAAGGTACAACTATGCTCGTATTCATCATACTAACAGTTGCCCCCACCGGGATTTGAACCCGAGACCTCTGAGTAGGTGGCACCATGAAACTCGGCGTATATATATACTCGGCCACGGAGGTCGTTCATTGCGCCTATTATACGTCATTGCATTTCGGTATTTGTTGTGTAATCACGTAATGTTTTAAACAAAGTCTAAAATTAGAGTCAAAGAATTCAGAAGTGAGATTTTATTTTACAGATCATTCTACTGGAAAATATTTAACGTAAAAATTTGAAACATAAATAAAAGTATGGCGGTTGTTTGTTGGATAGATGAAATAAGATATAAGGAAGAACTTCAGATTGTCCACTGACCTGACTTGACATCTAATCCAAGTTATAACAACTCGGTTGCATCAATATGGCGCCGCATGCCGTTAGGGCGTACAAGGGATCGCCGGCAAATTGTTTTTTTTACTTCGACCCGGAAACTACTTTATTAACGAAGAAAAAGGTTTCTTACTGAATCCCCGCTGCTTGCGGAAAGCAATTAAAGTAATTTCTTTGTTTTAAGACAATTATGCTGTGTTTTTTTTGTCGTGCACAATTTATAAAGGAGGCTAAAATAATGTAATTGCCGAGTGTTGCATAATTTTGTTTGGACCAGGATTATGACCTTATTTAGCAAAAATTCAGGCCCAGTCGGGTTTTACTGTACCGCTAGGTATTATTTAAAGTATTTGTTTCGAAGGCGGGCCAAATGCTCGTTTGCTACTCTTTTTACGTGTAAAGAATATTCTAGATAACTTTAAATACTTAGGTATTATTTAGTCCCAAAAGACCAGCACAAGAACGAACGTAATGGAATCTAAACAAATCACGTATAAATAAAATACTCAAATAAGTGTTTAAAGAACTATAACTCGGGGGGGAACAAACATTTCAATTCATGTCATAAAATATATTGTCCCTACCGGGTAAGGATAGAACCTTTAAACGGCAAGAACACTGCCGTTACATTAAGGCGGGCCGCCCTAGCCGCCACATTTGAAACGCGACATATTTAACGCCCTTATATATCTGCGTGTAAGCACGCACACCAAAGACACATTTGTACCGGGTGCATTTAGTAGCGAGACGAAAGCAAAAATGTTGCGTGCATATACCCTGTGGCTCCGGAGTACGGCCTCACTTACCGGCCATTACATGTTGTTAATCCTTCACATTGTCATATTTCGAAGACTTGTAAAACTTCAGAACCCATTATTATTTCTTAGCTTCATTTTATGTAGTCTCTCTCTTTCTCTCTTTTGGAACCAAATGGAACGAACATTCAGTCAAACAAATAGACATTAATTTTCCATTGTATTTCCATTAGCTATCGAAAAGATTTCTATGTACAGAGAAAATCATTACAAGGTCGTCATATCTGGAAAGCGACCAAGTCGTTTTAAGTATATGCGGTAGAGAGTCTCACTAAGCCAAGAAAGGATTTAATGGAACCCGGTGCGGAATATAATTCAGCTTATCGTTTTGCTCCTTGCGAGGCTAAATGGATTTTCACAGATGATATGTTGTACAACAAGATTTAATATTGAAATATATATAAGCTTATCTAATTTTCCAGAGTGTAGTTAAATTTACTTTACTTAGCTACAGTGTTATATTATATATAGTTGATATGAATGAATATAGTTTCCTTCCGAGGAAGACCAAAGATTTTTATAGAATGTGTGTTAGTGCGTCCGCCCGGATAGCGGAAGTATCTTCCGCTAACCGGGCGGACGCGGACCTAGTCGATTTTTTCCAAGTAAAATTTTCTTTACCTTTATACATCTAGCAGTTAAATGCTTAAACAATATAAATATAATGAAATAAATGTAAATTACGTGTTGACCACGGCAATATTACACCGAACCTAAACATAATTTTATTGGCATGCGGTGAATTGGCAGCCAAATGATAGTTTTACTAAACCTAACTACTAAATCGATTAAAAGTATATAAACTTCAACTGTCCAGGGAAAAATTAAATTAGTCATTTCCCTGTGTATTTTATTTACAAGATGTAACCGCTCTCGTAAACGTCCCCTGAGCATATTTAGGAGGCCTCGGTACGTTTGGACATATATAAGTATGACTTGCTCGTGTTATTAAACTGGGCCAGGTACTTTTAGGGCACGTGTGGTATATATCGATTCCGTCTGTTCCTTTTCTCATCTCGCCGCGGCAATACCCTTCGCGTCTGCATCAAATATGTATGCAGGGCGATGGGGAGCTGGTGTTCTTACAAAACGGCTGGACGGACAGCGAGTACCTATGCCAGTTCTATAATCGTCTGCAACATAATACCGCTAAGGATTCGTGAATTATTATTTAGTATGTAAACTTTTAATGCTTTTATCCAATAAAATGTTTTTATATCAATTAAATTTGAGTCGCTTTTATTTATTGAAAACTAGGTAATACTAAATGGAAGAGTGGGTAAGTATTGAATTGAGTTAATTTGTATAACTCTGTAAGTTTTAATCTTCGCACGAAAAGGTTCTTCAGAGATAAAATTTCCATTTTCTTATTTTCAGAATTTCGTATACAAACGCAACTCTTTTACTAAACCTCTGCGTAAACCATCCGTTCATCCATATGTCAGCGGGCTGTTTCTTATAATTATTATAATTAAATATGAAGTCTTCAATCGAAATTCGCAACTGCCAAGAAAAACAAATATTAACATTCGGTATGCATGACGGACTAGATAGTTAAGTTAATGCACTGTACTGCCATAGATAAGGCACATTCTGTTTATTCAAGTAGGTAGTTAAGCTTGTTGGATGAACCATAAAGTTAGGTGAATAATTATCATAAGTACATTATAAAAGTCGTGCCAGTTCCGTATTTCCAAGTTTCTAAATAAAGATATTTGTAAGTTATCATAATATTTCGACTACATTAAAATGAACTTGACGAATATTGTTTACTCAACACAAAGTTTTTCTGACATTACCTAGAGCTTAAACTGTAGTGCTACCTGCTGAATATTATTTTTACGCTGTTATTTTTCATTATGGTATCTAGGTTTGTACCTACTAAGTACTACTTATACTTGTAATATCTGTGGGTGAAATACTCAATTAAGGAAAGGTAATGGCCGTTAGCTGCAAATTTCAATTTTCTGAAGACAACACAAAATACCAAAGTATTAGCACAGTGTAGAATTAGGTACTGTGTTAGCTTAAGTTAAATTGTAGAGCCCAAGGCTGAGCGTGTTGCGCGGCCTTATTTTTACACAATTTTGTAATATTTTAGGCGTGGGCTGCGTGCGATTAATAAAAAGATTATATAAGATAACGACATCGCTTCTTGACAATATTCCACGCTGATGAGGGAGTAACTGAGTAACATGAAACCGCGGCTGTTGCTAATTGCTGTGCCGTCTCTAAAGGAGATTGCTCAAATTGGCCTAAATGCACAAAAAATATTGACATACACGGTAATTCTTGGCGTAATTTATAATTTGATTTACAGTCATTAGATTTCAACGGACACCTTTGTATAATATATTTACTTTAAAAGGGACTCTTAATTTTACCGGTTTGGAAAACATACGAATCATTTTTAATGGCTATGGGTGTAGTAACATTCAGCCAAAGACATCAGTCTTTTAGACATCAGAAGTTGTTTATAAAACATAAAACAAATCTATCTTGTAAAGATCGATAAAATATCATTTTTTTTATTACACTGTGGTATTAATATCCAAAACTATATTATCATTTTCACTAGATGCAGATGTGCTCAGACAATTTATTATTATAGATGGTAGGCGACATCATAAAGTCTATTGCCATACATTTTTCGCCAAACACCTCCATAAACACATTATAATCTGTATATATGTTAAACTTTAAGGTATCTATCTATGGGCCTACGTTCCCTGACTATAAATTAATAAATAAATAAAATTATAAGGTGTGAGACATTAAAAATCTAAAATATGGTTATCTTAAAAACATAACAAAAGTAATGAAGCTACTGAATATATGGCTATAGAACCTAAATCTCTTAGCTTTCTTTGGTTAACGAGAGTTTAAAAATTCTCTCTAATCTGTGGCTCATTCATAATCATCACACAGTTTCTGTCACAGAGTACCTACTATATTATAACCGGAAATGACACCTGATTTTAAAAGTTACTCTTATGCATTAAATTTAAAAACAGGCAACTATCTGTTAATCTACATGTTCTATATACCTGAATCTAATCCATAATTTCGGTACTTGGCTTGATTTCCCTAGTTTACTATATAACTTATTTATTTTTTATTATTTTAATATGTTCAGTGTATATGGTTTATAGAAGTTCTGAGGGGTGTCCGTCAATAATATTCGTTTCTACAGTAATTTATATATAATTTCGAATCTAGGAATCAATTTTTCATGATTATTGGTCTTAAGGCCAAACATGTATGGAAGCTGAGCAATCTCCTTTCAGGAGCTTGTCTACTTACGGGGTAATATTGATTAAAAGCCTATTAATAAATGATTATCAAACGCAATTAAGAATATCAATAACAATGGACTCGTAGTATGGGCAGGCTGACGTTGTTTATGTTAGACTAATAGATACCTAACATTTACACTCAATAATTTCATATTAGGTGAAGACTTTCTACAAAAGAAGTAAGGCGAGTGAGGCTCAAAAAAATAATGTATTCGCTTAAAAAATGAAGACCTATTTAAACATACATAAATGATAATGCTTGTACTTCGCCTTAGCCATATAATTTATAACCTAATCCCATTTCACGTCACGACATTACTTTCCAGAAAGATTGATGCGCCACTTATATCGATTTAAAAGAAATGCTTGTATATTGAGAAATTTAGACAAGCCTTTGTCGTTGAGTCAGCAGTTAGTACCTATATATTGAATATTTGGTTGACAATTACTTTTCAGTTTACGACGTGAACGTATCGATCAATATTTGTACAGGCAAATATCTCCATTGTTTGACTAAGACAAGATGGTGATATAATAGCTTTTGAGCTTACGTCTACTTACTGTTATATTACAACCGAAGAATGTGGAAAAGGTTTTAGGACACGATAAAACGTGTAAAGAGGTCGGTGGATGGCGTGACCGGCCGCACCCTTCGCCCTCACATTAATCGCCGCCAAATGATTGATAGCACCTTTATAAAACGACAGAATCAAAACTCAGGACCTACCTATTATAGTGCCTGAAACTTCGTTTATTATATTTGCATATTAAAATTTTAATTACCCTTCTTATCAGAAATCTTGAAAAATAATAAAAAAAGGTAAATTTAAAAAATCAAAAACCCGACTGCTTTATTATACTTCAAATAAAAACTGAAAAGAAAAAAACAAGTCCAGTAGTCTATAATTCTGTTAATAAGGAACAAAGCTACTTTAACAGTCGGGACCCATTAGATATTCAAGAATACATAATATTTTTCAACAGTGGGTCCCGACTGTTAAAGTAGCTTTGTTCCTTATTAACAGAATTATAGACTACTGGACTTGTTTTTTTCTTTTCAGTTTTTATTTGAAGTATAAAAAAGCAGTCGGGTTTTTTGATTTTTTAAATTTACCTTTTTTATTTCACACTTTTTAGTCAGTTAGTATTTTAAGACGGTATATACCGTAGTATTGTTACTTCAGTAAGGGAATTAATATCGCGGGAATTATTAAGTACCTTGCGTCGGTCTAAAAGATTGATTGACATATAGAGACTTTACCAGCGGGGTCAAGGCTACAGATGGGCCTCAATTTTCGCAAAAATGTGTGAAGTTAAATCAAGTCGTTACATAAATATCTCTAATGTATGTAAAGGACAATGTTAAATTTGGCCTAAGAACCAACACCAATTTGGCATTTATGATAATTCTTAGTTTATTTTTTGCGATAATTATCAGTTTTTACATTGTGACGGACACTTCCAGTTAAGTAAGCTAAATTAAAAAGTTAAAAAATAATCTGAGGCTACCATTTTATGTGTATAATCTGTGGCAGCGCTGCAAACAAAACACTCTTTCTTCCTAATGCACGCACTTCACTTGGCTATTCGTGTTTGCTTTTTGAAAACTTGACATCAGTCTGTCCTTTTTGTTCCATATTAAGCATGACAAGGGTAGTTTTCCAATTACAGAGCATAATGCGAATCAGTGGCGCACAATGCCAAATTATGCTGATGGTTAATTGGAACGTGAATTAGTTTTCAAATGCACCAGCAGAGTGCGCTAAGTTCAGTGTTGAAAAAAAAGTCAATGTTTGTACCTTCATCCACACTTATATTTATTTTTTAACACAGTTTAAATTAACTATGATTATTTAAAAAAAAAACACAGTGAAACGAAAACTTTCAAAAAATTTCAATATTAAATAATATTACTAACGATATTTAATAAATAAAACATTTCGATCAATACCAACATAAAGAAAAAACACTTGTTAATTTTCTATTACTGAGTTGGTACGAAAGCACGCATCACACGAAAACATTACTTTTGAGAGTACTCGATTGTGCGAAGCGTTGCTGTAGTTGAAACATTCAACGACAGGCATTATGCCGCATAATGCGCTGTAGTGCTGTAATTGGAAAACTACCAATAACAGATTGTTTTCAAGTGAAGGGCCGGCATAAAACTCGATACTCTGTGGTTGCGGTGCAGGCAGTTTAAGTTAGTAATCTGTGGCATTCGTGGTTTCTCGTTTCGGATTTCCTGTTGTGTGTGTTTATTTGCGATTGTTTTTTCTTTAATTTAACTATTTCGGCTATCTAATATGCCATCAATGTTACCAAATAGCAGACTCCTTATTACCAAGTGCTAGAGAACCCGTGCCACAACATCCTGAGAGGATCATACATACTGCCAATTTATTCAAGAGCAGCTGATACACATTCACGCTGCATATTTATATAATATACATGTGATATACAAATAAAATACAGTATGATACAATTATTTGAAAAATAGTTAAAAAATAAGAAGCAAAACTACAGTTTTTATTTTATTCATGATTCCTACCTTACCAAGTTTTTCCTAATAGTTATTCTTTAAAATCACGTCGAATAAAAATGAATTACTTGTAATATTAATTCAATTCATACTGAGTTCATACTAAGTTCATATGTTGACCTATGTTTCATTTAATATTAAACATAACCTCAAAAAATATTAAGTTTTTCTGATAATTTAAGTTCTCAGAAGTGTCCGTCAATAATCTTTGTTTTTATAGTCATTTACTTGCAATTTCGAACCTAGAAAATAATATTTCATGATTGTTGGTTCTTAGGCTAACAATGTATGGACGCAGAACAATGTCCTTTTATAGTAAACTAGCACTTACTCAAAAAATCATCTTTTGTTTATGTTTTTTTTTAATAGTTTAGCAGTAAATATAAAATTCATTTACTTTTATTCGTCGACTATTTAAAATTGGCAGTGGCTGCATTGTCATGTCAATGCCGGACGTCTAAGATTGTGATATACACAAATGCAGTGTCAGTCCCTAGTCTCATAATTTGATATACCTACATAATTCACAGAAACCCAATATGTAGATGCCAGAAGTTAACTTCAAATGTTTTTAATCACCCTATATACAATACCAATCAATGACGTTTATGTCGCAGGTTGAAGAAAGCAGTAATTCCCGTTTGTTGTTTTGGACAATGGTGGCAACTGCCTTAGATCACTAAATTAAATAATTATGCAATCACCAAAGCAAAGTTTATAATATTTGATTAAACTAAAGGCGCATAATAAAATTTTCATAACGTTAGGTAGAAAACCATAGCAATCTCATTTATTATCAATTTATAGTTCTCTTTGTAGTTTTCTTTTAAAGCGTTCACATATAACAGGTCAAAGACTTTATGATCGACCCTTTTTATTGGTAGTGTAAAGCTCGAATGAAGAGTACTCCCAGTAGTGCAATCATGGCAATTATTTTCCAAATTTAATTTTTGTTTAAAAAAATACCGAAAAACCTATCACTGTTAAGCACAAATGCTAAGTAACTTTTACAAATATAATCAAATAAACCTATTTCTTACTTTATTTTTAAATCTTTTTCATCAATTAAATACTTATCTTATCCTAACTATCTATACTAATATTATAAAGAGGCAAGATTTGTATGTTTGTAACAAATAATCTGTCAAACTACTGAACCGGTTTCAAATATTAATTCATCATAAGGTAGCTTCATTATTTATTATTACATTTTTCTTTATTTAAATATGTATTTAATGTATTTACATTTATACATTTTGTCCGAGTGATATAGGCTATATTTTATCCCGATAAATAAATTTCACCCGTACAATGCCTGGGTGGATCACTAGTAAGTATAATATAATATTATAGATGCGAAATTGAGTTTGTTTGTTGCGCTTCCGTGCCCTAATAGCTAAATCGAATATAATGAATTCCCATATAGAAGTGGATGGGAACTTGGTTCTTAGCTACAACATCGCAATACTTATAGGCGTAGGGTGATGAAAGGGGTGATTTACCTATAAAAATCTACATTATTTACTTTGAATTTTACAGAATTATTAAAAAACCAATATTAATACTAGCAAAAAAAGGGTTATTTGTCATTACATTAAGTAAACCTTTTTTGTAACATTAAGTAATATAGTTAAAAAAATGAAAAACAGTAAAATTCTGAGTTTTTCATTGAAATTCAATAATCATAAATACCTATTATGATAATATATTTTTCATCATTTAAAAAGAAGGAACTGTATCACAGTTTTATTGTTAATACTTCGTATAGGATCAGATACTGCGAATAGCCCTTTTTTTTCTTTTACAATGTACACCGCGCTATCACTTATTCATCGTTGTAACTTATTAAATATTTGTCGAAATGACATAGTGTAAAAAGCAAAGTTTATCGTCTTTAAATATCAAAAGCGATAAAAGTAGTAGATATAAGAAAAATGATTTGTTTATACAAAATGTGCATTTTGGAAATAGATATCAAATAATATTTTAGTTTTGATTCACTATTTAAGCGGTAATGACTTACACATTAAAAATAGATATATGGTGTCACGGACTTTTTTTTAGAACTATTTAAGAGATAAATTTTCACTCTACATTACATTCATGTAACTTTTATTGTTTTTGCAGTGCAGGCCAAAATGGCTCGCAGATGGGAGATTTTTTTCCGTCTTATGTGACACTTATTGTTATATATTGGCCAATTCACTCAATAACTACATAAATTATTATATATATGTAATTATCATATATGAGCTATATTACTGTTAAGTTTCATTAAAATCCATTCAGTATTTTTAGGTGAAAGAGTAACAAAGATCCATACAAACGTAAGATTGAAATTAAAAGCGTAAGTGGTTAATATACAACTTTAAAGCGTTGTAGATCCTAAACAATCATATAAAATGAAAAATGGTGTTAGGAACCTAAATATGATTTTTGATTATCTAGACAGTGACAGCCCACTCGACATATTTTGTCAACTTAGTTTTTTTTCCTTCGTCACAATATGGCGCCTAATATGGGCAATATGGGCAATATATTGAATTTTGATTATTATCATATCTTTAGTAGCACTCCCATGATTGAGACGAATCGATTGATGTATGAATCATCAAAATCGGTCCAGGCGTTTGGTCTCTAGTGTGCCACAAAGGAACAAACATACATATGTAGACTGTTAAACACATAACCCTGTCTGCGCGTCGCGCTTCGCGCTCTTGCATTGCGCAGCCGGGTAAAAAGATTATAGTGATCTCCATTTTATATGAAAAATATTCTGTATTTTTTTTAAGCATTTAACTGCTAGAGGTTTAAATCTAAAGAATTTTGTTTTTACTAGAAAAAAAATCCACACGGACCAGGCAGCAGACGACACTCGAACCGGCACCCATCGCTATCCGGGCAAACGCATTGACCATTATGCTACCGCAGCCCTGATGGCCCTGTCGTAATTTCTGTAACCTTTAAGCTGCAAGGTAGCGCCATCTCTTCGCGGTAGCATAATGGTCAGTGCATTCGCCCGGACAGCGAAGCGAGCGGGTTCGAGTCCCGTCTGCTGCCTGGACAGCGTAGATTTTTTTCTAGTAATTAAAATTCTTTAGATTTAAACATCTAGCAGTTAAAGGCTTAAAAAAAGTAACTATAATTGCTAGTTCTTCGTTCAAATGTTTAATAATTGTAAAGGTAATTATTTGTCATAGTGCTTTACCTACAATGCGAAGAGATGGCGCTGCCTTACAGCTTAAGAAAGGCTAGAGAAAATTCGACACACGACGTAAATTTTTCAGAGTATTTTTTTTTTCTTTAGATTTAAATATTATCTTTTTGGTATTATCTTATCCGTATTATACGTACACATTTTTAGAAGAAAAATGTTACATTACTTTGTTTCTATTTAAATAGAAATAAATAGCTAAGAGCTTTTACATTGAATTATTTTATTAAAGTAAGTACTATAATTTTACATAATACTAGCAACCCGCTCCGGTTGAATTTTAATGCTATAGCTTAAGTTACTCAGGTATAAAGAACCAATTTAGTCCAGGTTGTTCTCATTCGAACTCACATATTAAAAAACATATTCTCAGAGCCGGATTTAGAGGTGTGGGGGCCCCAGGGCAACGAAGGAGTGGAGGCCCCCAAATCTGGGCCGGGTACCATACGACTTGCAGAACCCCTCCTGGTTCGTAACTTGTCGAATTTCGTTTTTCTTTCTCTGTTGTTGAGGCCCCTGGGCCACAGCCCCGCTTGCCGTGCCTTAACATCTGGATTGCCTGATTGGAGTGAACAAATATAGATCATGATTTCTGTTATTTAAGATTAATATAATCATATAATCATGTATCTTGTTCATGTATCAGTTGGAATTTGAAAGATTTTTTTTTTCCGAAGTCTCTATTGTGGCCCCCGTTTGTGGAGGCCCCGGAGCTTTCGCCCCGATTGCCCTCCCCTAAATCCGGCAGTGCATATTCTTAAAGCATTTAGATATCATAAAAATATGATAGACTTATATTGACTTATTATACTAAAGTAGATTTGTTTTACATGAGATGACGTCAAGTTACTATAAATTTATTCCAACCCAACGAACTAGAAACGGAACTGATTGACGTTCGAATTAGAGACAACCTTTGCATACTTGAGTAACTAATTTTTAAAGCATAATGTCTTCTCCTTTGTTACCATGATGAAAGTGAAACTGTCACTTCCTTTGAGGATAAGATACATTATACGTAGTAGTAAAGTATGTAGAGTTCCATACGGGAATAAAGTTATTTATACACTTCAATTTGATCCATCGCCAGCAATAGGGCCTAGTGAATGTAATTAAAATAAATTAAAACCATAATCAAATGGTGGGTGATAAATTAGTGTGACTACGTGTTAGGTAGTTGGCAAAATCGGTAGATTTTTAAGGCGACTTTCAACCAAATTTTGATTAGCGTCATCTTAAATTAACTAATGTTGATTAGCTTCTAAGTTATGTTTAAGCTAATGAAAATAACCAACGTCTTTTACCAAGCACATTTTGTCATTAATTAACTATAAGTTCTGTATGATTGTAAATGACTGACCCGTTTTACGGATAGAATTTTACGTCCACGGAAACAGCATATTTTTGGCAGTTTCATACAATTACTTAAAAAGATTCTGCATAGTTAGAAATGTTTTGTCTGATCAAAGAGAGTTTAATAATATGTCATGTGCAATTGAACAATCAATAATGAAAGCTCCTTCCGTTGAACGTCATTTGCTTAAGATAAGATTGAAAAATCCCCCTGTTCCATATATCCCTCCTGACATATCTCCACTAGTAGGGATACTTGGAGGTTTTTTTTTCCATTGATTGCTACCAGTTGGGATGTATGGAACTTTCTATTCCCACATATCCCTACTGATCAGCACTGGTAGGGATAATTGGATATTTTTTTTTCCATTTATCGCTACCAGTAGGGATAAGTTTTTTAAGGTTTCTTGGTTAACTAGGTTTACTGAATAAATTGTAAAAGATAGAAAACAAAGTCGCGATAACGATTTTATTATAAACAAACCCTTACTTAATTACATGCATACAAACATAACTTTATATTTGTTATTTATGCATTTAACTGCTAGATGTTTAAATCAAAAGAAAATTATTAAATATTAGAAACAATTCCACGCGGTGCAGGCAGCAGACGTGACTCGAATCCGCACCCGTCGCTATCCGGGAGAATGCACTCACCATTATGCTACCGCGGCCCTGATGGCCGTGTCAAATTTTCGCTAATATTTCTTAAACTGCAAGGCAGCGCCATCTCTTCGCATTTTAGGTAACCCACAATGTCAAATGAATACCTTTATAAGTATTAAACATTTGAAAGAAGAAATAATATTTATTGTTATATTTTTATTATTTATGCATTTAACTGCTAGATGTTCAAATCTAAAGAAAATTATAGTAGAAAAATATCTACGAGGACCAGGCCGCAGACGGGACTCAAACCCGTACACTTCGCTATCCGGGCGAATGCACTGACCATTATGCTACCGCGGCCTTGATGGCCGTGTCGAATTTTCTTTAATATTTCTTTAAGCAATTTAATTTCTGAATTAAATTATTCCGAAAAAGTACCAGGATACCAAACATGGCTAAGAGATTCTGGTCTAAATGTGGAAAGAAATAAAGTATCTTTTAATAACTGGTTCTGAATAAGATTTTATTTTTCACTGTTTCATAACCTCTTAGCCATGTATGGTCTTCTGGTACCTACTTTTAAGTGAAAAATAAATAATATTTTATTATGCACTCGCAAACTATTCGAATTCAATATTGGTTCTTGCTAAGCGTACAGTTTAAAATAACAAAAACGTTCGTAAATATTCTCGCCAAACTGTCATAATGAAACTTCAATCTGGCCGGTGACAGTTCCTAAATGCGATTTGCGTCGTTAGTCAGCCACACTACACAAATTAACTTTGAAAGCTAGCTTAATCGAGATTAGTAGTTGCTGAAAGACGTTTTTGAGCCTTAAACAGAATTTTTTGTTTAAATAAGATTTAATTGCGATTATGGAGTCGGTGAAAGTTGCCCTTTAACTACCGACCTAATTTATCACACATTATCTTGCCTTAAAAGTTACCTAAACTAAATAAAAGAAAACGACGGGTTGCACTCCGGGAGTGCCGGCAGAAGTGAAAACTTGAATAATAACGTTGTGCATTTTTAATATTTTGGAATAGTTAGGGAAAAAATTTGCACGCTTTAATTATCAGTATAAAAGTACTATCATTTATGTGGTAGGATACAATATTTATTTTTTGCTATAGAGCAATACACAAACATGGCAATTTATATTACATTAAAAAGTTTATCTCCCAGAAAAATCAACTTACATGAATCACATTTAAGCGCACCTAGCGACATCTATTCTAAAAAAAAATGCATTTTCTTCGAAATAAAGCTGCCACCTGGACGTCCTAATTAGAGACTTATTATTATAATACGATAAAATAAAATATTACTATGTTTCGTCCAATATCTTGAAAGTCAAAAACTTTTCCAATTATATTGTTTTCGTCTTACGAATTTTCGATTAGGTCACGTGGACACGTGGACATCAGGAAGTCAGGACTGACGCGGCCAGGCCACGTGTCCTGACGGGAGTTTAACAGTTTTTGCCCATTACAAAAAAAGTGTACAACGCCGCTAAAGAAGTTTTCACTTCAAAATCTCATCACAACCTTTGTTACATGGGAACTGTAGACATGTGGACGACCCTCATCAAGATGGAGAACACAAGTAGACTGTCGCTTTTTGACAGTCTGTCAATACTAACATTGGTTACTGCTGATTCCAACCTAAAGATGAATCTTATTCCTCTTTCAATTCATTTTATTCATCCTTATCTTAAAGATATATGGAAAAAGATAAAACCAAAAGCGGTACCTCAGGATCCGTTATTTAGTATCTTAAGCTCAGATATTTTGTAACAGTTGTTAATATTACATGCTATCTTTACTATACGGCGCACTAAGCTACAATGTTATATCTTTAAATGTGCAGTTTCATTTCATAGAGAAACAGTGATATCAAGGAAAATTGCTACGGGGCGCGGCGCAGGAAAGCAAATGAAAATCTGATTTAGAAGAAATGAAGCTGTAGGTAATAGTAAAATACATTAATGGACGATATTCAAATTTATCTGTTTAATTATCTGCGAACTCCGCAATAAACGTGGCGTAAAGTTAGGTTTTAAATAACTTTACAGTCAGCTACATTTAACATAGACCAAAAGCTTCAATTTCCAAAATTTTAGTACCTGTTTATAAAGTTGACCTCTCAACGAAATTGTGATGGCCAAATACAAGTAAACAAACAGTAATGTTTGAGTTCAGTGCTCCTCTTTATGATGGAAGTATATATTTTATAATCAATGCGAATGACATGTGATAAAATTTTACTTAAATAATAAAAAATAATAATAAAAATGTTTCCACAATATCCATCATATAATATATAAAAACAAGCGCATTACGAGTTTACAAAAGCAATAAAAAGTTAATACAATTAAAACCTTCTTGAAGTATACATAATTTAATTTAATGTCATAAATTTACTACCGAATAAAAAAAAGGTTGTAAAAGTAATTACCTAAGTCGGGTGGATCCCTGTGAGGGTGGAGATAATCTATTTGAATTCCCACCATTCTTTAAGTCGCATACGACTCAGTGAATTTGAACAATACGTGCGTTCACATAGCAATAAGACACAACCTATTCGAAAACTCGAAAAAAAATTACGATGTAGATGCATGTTTTCGACGAAAGTATCGGTGCTTTATTTTAATAGGTATTTGTTCATACATACAATCATTTTGCATTTACTTTAACGTTCGATTAATTTAACATCAAATAATAGTAGTGAGCAAATGGTGAACATAAAATATAATGATTTTCATATAGGTTCTAGTTTTCCTTGTTACAAAGCAGGCTTACCGAGATGACACAAAAAAGAGACACATAGACAGCTTTGTTCGCTGCTCACAAAAAATAGAGCTTCCATTGTAGCCACATTATCTATGCAGTAATTTAATTTGTCAAATGTCAGTATAACAATAACTTAAATATTGGAAAATGATCACTACGTCATTAGGGAGGCACATGAAAAGGAGATCAAGTAGCTTATTATATTCCCTAACTTTTGAATTAATTTAGAATAACAAAAGACAGAGTAGCAAAGCAGCCTATAGTTTAATGTGATTAAGGCAAATTATGGCATGACATGCACTAATTAGTGAAATAAAGTTTTCCTTTATATATTTTCCGCAGATTTTATTAACTTATTTTTTCACTTCACTTATTTTTTTGTAAAAAAGTAATTTTATTGGTTTCGCATTTTAATGATTATATTAAGAAGAATCGGACCGCCCATTTGTAAAATAACTCTACCTTTTGTTGTGTATTATGAGCTTCCGGGGCTCATGGCGTTGGGGGTGGGTTAGGTTAGGCAACAGTAAGAGCGATTGCTTTAGTATCGCAAGCATCTATAGGTTATGGTGGCCGCTTACTACTAGGCGGATCATATGCTTGTTCGTCACCGTTTAAACATAAAAAGTATGGTTGCCTAACAACGTTGCCAAGCCAACGCTAATAACGACATTTTAACACTTTCAGCAAACACTACTTCATTGACTAAGGTTATTCTTGGTTTAAAACTTCTGTTGTCTTTATCTTCTTTTTAACCTCATATTAAATAACATAGAATTTTCTCGAAAAACAGCTCCCAGTGAGACCACAAATTAAGTTTCTTAAGAAAGCATTCAATTAGTTTTATATAGATTTACTGAGTTCCGATTGTCCCTTCCATTGTAATCGAGATAAACAGGCATGGCTCGCTCGAGACAGCGAGAGGCTTTGTTCTACTCGAATGACGTACCTAAATGATTATTTCAAATAAAACTACTGAATTTTCAGTAACAACTGATGGTTTACTATTTAATCTTAGGGTAACTTTCACCAACTCCCTAATCGCAATTAAAATCTTATTTAAACATAAAATTATGTTTAAGGCTCAAAAAAGGTTTCAGCAACTGCTAATCACGATTAAACTTAATAAGCTTAACTTGTGCAGTGGGGTTAAAGCACGCTAATCGCGATTAGGAACTGTCACCAGGCCGATTGAAGTTACATTTTGACAGTTTGGCAAGAATATTTCCAAAAGTATATGATATTTTTCATTCAGTGCTGTGTTTTTTGTCATGAATTTCAAGACTGCAGTTTTATTTGCCAATAATGATGAAATATTGTCGCAAGTGACACAAATTGTTTAGAAACCGATCCCTAATATTTGAGTTGTCTTCTTTCGAAATCAACTGTATTATTGTTGCTGGAAGAAGCTGAACTCCAGATCAAAACTACAGAGTAGTAGGCATCGCAAAGATTTTATACATTTTGGCATTTGAAATAAGTATTGATTATTGTGCTAGTAAAGTAATCCAGAATTGAATATTATGATTAAAACGAATAAGAATGGAAACGAATTTATTACTAATTTCTTTTATTTCATGAAACTATGTACTTTTTATTTTCAGAATTCAGAATAACCCCTATTTGGGAAGAAACATATAACTAGATAAAACAGTCCTCGTGCAATGATTCTATCCATCCAGAACTCAACATCAAAACCAGGTTTTCTACTACTAGTGGTATGACTAGGTCTGCCCAATACTGAACATTATGGACTTTAAAGAAAAGTTTACTAGAAAAAAATCCACGCGGACCAGGCAGCGGACGGGCCTGGTCCGCGTGGATTTTTTTCTAGTAAACTTTTCTTTAGATTTAAACATCTAGCAGTTAAATGCTTAAAAAAAATCATAATTATGGACTTTACTCATAAAGCGATGCAATGCGAGCGATTGTCGATTTTAATTGCATGTACGTCCTCAAGGAGCAATGCGATGCAATTTAACCTATTTGCGTCGCTTCGACATTCTCTTATATATAATATACTAGTGGCCTGCCCTCGCTTCGCTTCGGTGTAGAGCTGTAGTGTAGGTAAACTATAGTCTTTGTTCTCAGGCTTGTATTATACACAATTCTTTATATAATTATTTTTCTCACCTTTTAAACCTTCCCTAGACCTCCACGAACATTTCAAGACCAAGATAAGATAAATCCGTTCAGCCGTTCTCGAGTTTTAGTAAATCTAAGGAACAGCAATTGATTTTTATACATGTGTATATAGATTAACAACCATATAAAGTTAATATTAAACTTTCGGTTCTTCCTCCCTCGGAGGAGGTCAAGGATAAGGAATATAGCGGTTACTTAGTTAAATTTTTCTGTTATAGTCATAGAGCAACACAACTGACGCGGCCTGGCTGTGGGTCGTGTTGCTCTATGGTTATAGTCAAAGTTAATACCACGGAGGAAAAACAAAGAGGAGCTGGCCTAAGCAACTGTGCACTGTGATTTTCAACTAGGTCCTGACGTCATCATTGTGGGCGGGGCCTAAGTCAGTATGCTTTCAGCGTTCGTCAGGTGCACACTTAACGAGACTCGCATTATAAGTGTTTTTTTGCGTTTTTAACAAGAAAAGGATGAAGTTTTGTGTTTTACTATGTCAAAGTTACTCAGACAGACGTTCTGATAATATGGATGGCATCACATTTCATTTGTAAGTAATTTTATACGTAATTAAATATATAAGTTCTAGAACATTCTCAGCCTCAGCTATCAGCGTTAAAATTCTACTACTTGACACCAGATGGCGACACTTTTAGGAAGAAAATACACAAGTTTACGTATAATTTTGCAGTAGTATATTGTAATAATCAAACGTAAATACTGAAAACTGTTATACACTTATTCCTAAATAACTTTTATTATCTAAAACAGTAATTTTATCAATATATAACTAACTGGCCGCCATCTGTCGTCATATAGAATAACTTTTTAAACGTTACAAATATCCAGGGCCGTAATACGTATTAAATTATTTTACCAAGTAAATAAATTTTAATTATTTTTATGTTCGTTTTAGATTTCCATCCAACGATAATTTAAAACAGCAATGGATTTCAAAACTTAATAGACCGGATTGGACACCATAGAAGAAGAAGATATTTCCATTTTAAATGAATCTTCTGTGCAAAAAATTAATATTACATCAGAACGTTATCGCATTTTAAATAAAATGAGTTTCGAGTCTTCGGATAGCACGGATGTCGAGCCTATGCCTGACGATATGTTATTGGAATTTGATGAACAATTAAATACAACTATAGGTGACTATTTGCGCCGTCAAATAGTAGCATATATTTCTGGGTATGTGGTCAAATATTTACATTCCAAGATCAAATGTGAGAGCTGTCTCAAAGAATTATATGCTGATAACTACGACGATAGTGACCTTGATTTGATAAAATCTAATAATAAGGGTGGTCTTACTTTCCCATCTAGAGATGTCATAAAAATATGTATGCGGACCGAAGACAGTATTCGTTGTGTTAAATCACAATCTTTGAATACTCCTAACTTTCGTAAACATAAAATTGTACCGAATACATTAAAGTCACTTATTGGACAAGATTGTTTCAAAAAATCGGCCAACCATATGTTTGACCAATCACCTACAGTTAATCATGTTGTATTTCTGATGAAATCGATTGCAGAAAAATATATTGATATTCGGTTTAAGCATTTTGCCACAATACAAAACGATAGGGCAACCAACCGACAACAACTAACCAAAACTATTATTTACAGGTAATTGATGTTTTTTAATAAAATTATGTTTGTAATAACAATTTGTCTATTATTTTTAAACTACCTTAAAATTTAAATCTAAAGAAAATATAACTAGAAAAAAATCCACGCGGACCAGGCAGCAGACGGGAGCGGGTGCGGGTTCGAGTCCCGTCTGCTGCCTGGTCTGCCTGGATTTTTTTTCATCAAGCAGTTACATGTTTTAAAATAATAAAATTTATACCTTAAAATTTTTAAAATCGGTCAAATTTGTCAACGTTTATTTTATTTATTTAACTACATATTTAATTTTTTTGAAGCTTCAAGTTCTGAGTACGTCCCATTATAAACAAAACTTTTGACATCTAGTGTTAGATAGCTGAACTACTACGTAGTAACATAAATATCAACCTAAGCTAGTTTTGCTATTAGCCGATAGATGAAATATTGAGAAGTGGGCGGAGCTGAACACCCCGCATCCCGCAAATTATCACGCGTCGTTTCTTGAGGAAATTTAATCACCACACCTCCTCTTTGTTTTTCCTCCGTGGTTAATACATAAACAATATTGCTTCTCCCGTCAACTGTGTAAGCAAAATTGCGATCAACATCCTGTCTGTGTTAGCCCTCCATTTTGTTTTTACGGCTGGAATTATTTTTGATTTCCGGCCGATTTTCTTCTTCTTATTCGAGTTCTACTGTACATCCAGGCTTCATTTATGTCTTAAATCAATCCTGAATAGTTTCTCTACAAACATATCTATATATTAAGATATGTAATTGCAATAAAGACGCTAAACACAGACATAATATTATGAAGGAACATCGTCGAAGAAAAATGATCTTCCCATAATGGGGAAACACTTCCCTCAGTAATGTGGAATACAACGACAGGAGGAGGATTTAAGTGGTACTAAGAACTATATTAAAATAAATAATACAAGATAATTATACTCTGTCATTCTTTTATTTTAAAATTTATTTCCCTTTTCTTTGTGCCTTTTATTTATATTCTATTATTAAATTTCGAGGCTGCTTCCCGATTTTTTTCCATTCTTTATATAACCTGTTATCATTATCAGCTTATCTTGTGTGTATCAAAAATTTATATCGTTAGATATGCCCTGACACCGAAAAACTGTGGCCATATTATGTAATTGCGGCCGTTTTGACACATTTCAATAATGAAGTGAAATGTGGATTTGTTAGCGAAAAAAATACAAATGTAATCAAATGTGAATCTAATCTAGAAATTATATTTTTGGTAGTTTAACCAAATTAGCAAGTAGCAGCTGATTAAAAATATTGAATAAAACGAAAATATTAATGTTTACTTATCCTCAGCAATCCTGTATTGATTTAATTGTTTTACATTTCGAATCTAAAAAATATAAATTCCGAGTTACGTAGTGAATAAGTACATTGCAATATATTATTATTTGTGTGATAAAGCAGTTCTTGATAATAATAATAAATAAAAGTAATTAAAGAAAATATTACTAGAAAAAAATCCACGCGGACCAGGCAGCAGACGGGACTCGAACCCGCACCCTTCGCTATCCGGGCGAATGCAATGACCATTATGCTACCGCTGCCGTGACAGCCGTGTCGGATTCTTTCTAGCCTTTACTAAGCTGCAAGGCAGCGCCATCTCTTTGCATTGTAGGTCCCCCACAATGTCAAATGAATACCTTTACAAGTATTAAACATTTGAAAGAAGAAATAGCAATTATAGTTATAATATTTATTTTTTAAGCATTTAACTGTTCGATGTTTAAATCTAAAAAAAATATTACTAGAAAAAAATCCACGTGGACCATTTTTTCAAGTAATATTTTCTTTAGATTTAAACATCGAGCAGTTACATGCTCCAAAAATAAAAAATATTATAATTCCTATTTTTTATTTTAAATGTTTAATACTTGTACTTAATCGGATCAGCAGTTACTGATTTTAGCGCGGGCAACCAAACAAATAATCAAACTCACTCTTCAGCTTTATAACATTATAGATTCAGTGGGAAACAGTTGACGGTTTTCAACTTTCATTTAATAGTTCGAGGAAACTTTTTCTACTATCTACATAGATTGAGCGCCAGCGATTACAACGCTTAATCGTAGTAGATGACGTCAAAACTTCCAGCGTGGCTTGTCGCCCACGTACGAAGCTAAAGACTATATCTACGCTTATGATGTCTGTTCTACGATGGTTCTACGAGGCACAAGAATTTGATCACATTTAGTTTTATTGTCAAAACTCTCTTGGAGCTCCCGACATTTCAGTTTCGTGACCACAGAAACAAATCCATACTTAATATATAAATACGAAACTTTGTCTGTCTGTCTGTAATATTACCTCTTCGCAATTAAACCGCTGAACCTGCTATCGTTCGAGTGTTCGAGTTCGAGTCCCGGAGAAGGATATAGAGTTTTTATTCCAAAAATGTGGTTTGTTTGGGAAATCAATTCTTCCACATAGACGCAGTCGCCGGCACCAGTTTACGTTAACTTAGTAGACATGGAAGTTTTTGTTATGAACCTAAAAGGATCTATATCCGATTTCAAATTTCAAAATCCGTTTTTGGATATCCGATATGGAAGAGCTAAACACAGAAACAACGGAGAGCAGATATGAAATCTGCCTAGCTCTTCCAATTTATTAGTTTTTGTTTAGATTTGATTTTATTAGCTATTACAGATTTTGTAATAAACAAACAAGCACTAAGCTGTAACCCAAAATACATCACCTCACCGCCTAGTCACGCAAATATAGTCTTTAAGTACTGATCCGCAAGCAACAAACCAGATTTCGGTTTGTTGTTTGCGGAAATCAATTGCCATTCTTCCGAAATTAGCCCCATCTTTTTTGCTCCGCTATGTTACGATTGATTAGAAAGAGTTGAATTTTACTGATGCTCGAAATTGTGAAGAATCCAATTTACGTTTGGATGTGCACACAGAACGTTTTCTTAATATTAGATCGTTAGTTAGCGTTATGGTTCGGTTAGATTTCTGAGATCGGATTTTCTTGTTGAGAAATCCATTCGGAATCGATTTGTGTTTGAAATCGGATTTTGGTTTCGTTTTGTAATATCGGACGCATGCCTATAACTTAGAATTGTGTTTTTTTACAGATTTAAGAGACCATAGACTAGAGTATATATAAAGCGTTTACACACAGACAGATAAACAGTCGTATCTTTTTTTACGTTAACTTTGAATTTGATTTTTTTCATAGCTCCAAGGGGTCATTAATAGCTTTGAGCACTTATAGATAGAAACAGACTTTACTATCGTATATAACCATCTCTATGGATGGTGTGCAGGGAACGAACATAGAGTGCACTCAGTGGAAACGAAAGGTCTATAGGTCTCTCTACATACATTGTCTAAACAACTCATACAGTGCCTGCCGAAAAATAAATCGCCACTTTTCTATGTACAGAACGAAGGCAGCAGCGAGAAAGCAATTTTATCTTCATATTTTATTATGTTTAAATTAGCTTGAGAGAAGCTTGATGGTGCAATGGGTTAACGCGTTTGGCTGCGATCGTTGAAGTTAAACAACTTTCGCATTGGTCATTCATTGCATGGGTGACCAAAAATTTTGTATCTTAAGCTCCTCCGTGCTTCGGAAAGCACGTTAAGCCGTTGGTCCCGGCTGCATCTACAGTCGTTAGTACCCACCAATTCGCACTGGGCCCGCGTGGTGTGTCATGGCCCAGTCTCTCTATTCTATCTATCCAGCTTTTATCCAAAGCCTGTTTATATTTTATTTTTCATCTTCAGTTTATGGTGATCCTAATAGCTAGTAGAAAATAGAATTCTTTAAGTTTGTAAGTTTGTAGGTATACATTTTACTCAATCAAGCCCAATGCCGATTGATATGTGCTAACGACTGCAATACATCTGGGATCAACAGCTCAAAGAATATTCTGAATCTAAAACTCTTATTGAAAACTAGGTATTTCTTTTATTAAGATTTAGATCCAACCAAAGTATTAATATTCTTGACTGGTAAAGGGCTGAATTGATTAAGAGATTTTCCAGGTTTTATAAATGTAAGTCTTACTGTGCGATGCTTAGTACGTTTCAAAAAGGCTTTTCATAGCATTCTAGACGATTTTAGCTGCCCATGAACCAGTAATGGCTTTGTCTCGACGTTATGGCGACGAGTTTCTCAATTTATATACAACAGATAAGGGAACAAGTCATTATTAACTTTAACAAAAGTATTTAAATTGTTCTTGTCTTGTAAAATGTATTTAATAAGCTAATTTTCAAAGTAAAACCATTAAATCTAAGTGAATAATAAAATCTTAGAGAAGTCTATAATAATTAAAAATATGTAGTCAAATAAGTAGATAGGTACATAAAATAGGCTGTTTCACTTGTCCCTAACAAGGTAGTTACCTAGTAGGGAATAGTGGAATTCTTTTAATTTAATTTTGGAAGACGGTTGAACGGATTAGATGTGGGATACTTATAGTTTTCTACCTGGTGTGAGACATAAGATTGAGAAACGAAAGATTGAGGAATTCCCAAAAAACTAAAGTTAATGCTGATGAAATCGCGGGCGGCTCAGTGTAAATATATATTTATAGAATAAAAAGATGACTTAGCTTTTTTTCGAATATACTATTAACAACAAAAATACCTATTGGGTATTGGGCCATTTGCCGAATTCTGTATAGGTACAAAGTGCGGTGAGTAATTAGGTTTCACTTGAGGAATAAAAAATAAACCTTAGTAGTATGTACGTCAACGTAGGTAGTTAGTACTTAATTATTAGAATTATATTGATGGAGCTAGTAATTATTTTTTGTAACATACTTATGAGAGTGTCTAAAGGACCATTCAATCAAAAATTCTAAATCAAACGCTTGTTTAAGAAATATCTACCCACAGTACACCAATATCATTCTTAATATTAATCAAAATACAAATGCAAAAAGGCTTTTTGTCTTATTTTAAACTAACATTTATCTTAAACTAACAATCCGCCCTGGCTTTGGACGCGCAAAATTTAAATAATTATGGTGGTTTACGAATGGGAATTTTTGAAATTGAGTTTATTCGTGAAAAACATACAAACGTTTCCCCTTTAATAATATTAGTTCTTTTTGATTATATAATTACCAAAGATAATATAACACTGTACACAAAAAGAACCAATACCTAGTACCTAAAGGTCCTACGGTGTGTATTCGGAGACGCTGCTTTGTTTAATAACGGAATCTCAAGTTTGTGCCACTGGAATTTGTTCCACCTTTTCTATGGTAATTTTGATGTATGTCCTAGAGTATCATTCAGAGAACGAAACAACAAGAAGAAATATGAAAAAATTCAATCAAACGTGACTTACACCCAGCTAAAGTAAGTTCGTAAAAATAAAAGAAACAGTAAACCCACTAACCTAAACATATGTTTTAAAATTTTATTCTACATTACTCCACAAAATTGCAGCTTTCTAGTGCTAAAAGTCTCCAAGCTAAACCGGGGACGGACAGACGGACATGATGAAACTATAAGGGTTCCTTGTCAGGACTACGGAAGTTCGTAAAAATAAAAGAAACAGTAAAACTAACAACCTAAAAAAATATTTTTCAAAATTTTATTCTACCATTTTGTCGGTGTGATGGATACACAAAATTGCAGCTTTCTAGTGCTAATAGTCTCCAAGCTAAACCGGGGATGGACAGACGGACATGATGAAACTATAAGGGTTCCTTGTCAGGACTACGGAACCCCAAAAACTGAAAAAGAAAGAAACAAGTCCAGTGGTCTAATAATTCTGTTAAGTAAGGAACAAAGTTACATTAAACAGTCGAGACCCATTACTGAAAAATTTTATACATTCTTGATTATCTATAGGGTCCCGACTGTTAAAGTAGCTTTGTTTAGACTTAACAGAATTACTAGACCACTGGACTTGTTTTTTTCTTTTCACTTTTTATTTAAAGTAATTAAAAAGTAATTAAAGCAGTCGGTATTTAGATTTTTTTAATTTACCTTTTTTATTAATATATGATTTGTGTAATGGTTGTTTTTCATATAATAAATTTCGACTTGTCAATGTCTCGATTTTTCAGATCTCTCTTAAATTTAAGTCATGTTTAAATGAGACCGGATCGCACTTTGCCATTCTATATAACAAAACTAAAAGAACTGTAATTTAAGAAGACGGACGACGACGTCCCGAGAATGCACTCTCAGGAAATAAGGAACTGCTATTTGCAGCACAATGGATGCCGTGAGACGGCTACAGGTAAGTGAGGCTTAGGTACGACCCAACGACTTGGATTCGTATGCCTTTATGAATATCCGAGATTGAGGAGATTTTGAGAAAAAAAATATACGAAGCAACAATTTCATGCAGTGTTTTGTACGCTCGCAGCCAGTCCCAGTACCCATAGTAACGTTTAAAAACAATAATAAAGTAAGTAGGTCGCAACGTATTGACTCATAATAGTATTAACCCTCGCTATGACGTACACACAAAGCACATACGCGTATAATAAGTATAATGGAATTGAATATTGCGATGTTACCAGTGTTATACTCCATTTTGATAATGCCTTTAAAATGGATTTAGCAGAAAATGTTTACTGTTAATATTTATACATCGGACAATTCGATATATAATAAAACGGAAAATATGATATATGTATCGTTAGGTTTAGGTCAGTCGCTTATAGTTAAATTAATATCAAATAAAAGAAATTAAACATGGATTACAATTTGGTACCTTTATTCGTTATTTATTTTTGAAGGTTGATTTTACATCAACAATATTATTATATGACCATTATTTTGGAAAATAGCTTTATTCTTGAAGATCACAAAAAAATAATCTCGGTAACAAAAGGTTTTTCTGAAAAAGCAATGTTTGCTATAAATTCTGGAAAGTGTTCAATGGTACAACACCTTCCCCTAAACTGTACAACAAAGTCAAGAAGAAATCCATTATGAACAAAATGTCAACAGAATAAAAGGTGGGGTTTCGTTCGCGTGGGTATAACAAGTTCCGTATCTAATTTCGTTTGATAATAAATCGAGCTAGCGTTACGGCGTATCATGACGTGCATTAAACAAACTTCAGATGCCAATAAAGTAGCCGAGGGCTAATGAACTGTCCGACAAACGCCGCTTACAACCATCCCCTAGCACCTAATTACGACCGGCTTTACAATCGTTAGCACAGCACCTGTTTAACGACAACGGCCGACGCGACGCAAACATTAGTTCATATTACTTTGACAAGTAGCGAGGTAGTAGGTACGGAGTATAAAAAAGTTGTTTTTATGTAGCTACTTCTTATATCATAGGTATTAAGAGTTAGGATGCTGCTCAAAATGGAGCGCACTGTCTGGGTAACACACAAAATAAACCCTATGATATTTTTTTATTATACATTATTATGGTGTTTCAGTACTACCTTGGCCTACAGTGTAATAACCAAATTTGGAAACACAAATCGTCTTGGAAAATAGTAATATGCAGCATTATAAGACGATTTAAATCTTTGAGTCTGTGTACCTAAAATGCTCACTGATTCAGCTATTAATTGCCTATTCGACTGACGAAACGCTATATTACCAAACACAGAGCTCGTGAATGTAAAACAGACGTGGCCGCACTTGTTCTGTAAGTTCAATTATAGTTTTATATTGTCAGATACAGAAAGATTTGATCCGCTTACTTTTAGTAAGACATTAAATAATACAATTCTTTAGAATTGTCAATTTTTTATTTGCTCAAATTTGCCGCTTCATTAGAGCTCTGGAAAAGTACAGTAAAGAATATATAAAATGTAAGGTATTTGCCTGCAGCCTTTAGTAAGGTGCATGTTACTTCAGGTTGTAACCTCCACAATACCTACAACTCGCACGGTATTTTTTCTCTTGGTTTTATTCATATCACTTGTGATATTTGCGTTTTGGTGAACAGGCACAGTTTTGACTACATAAATAGAAGCAGTTTACATTTTTGCTACTAATAGCCTCCTAAATGATGGTTTCACACATTATAATTTTTGTTTTTAGCACCAGAAATAATAAAATCGTATGATTTCCAAAAAGATGCACCCATTTGTACTCATTTGCAACAGCGGGCGGCAATAGTTTGCCCTTGTCCAACGATCGATAACTGTTTCGGCATGCGAGCGTGGCAGCCAGACGTACTACGACTAGTTTTTCGCGTTCTCAAATGGTCACGGTGACACGTTTTTTTATGTTATTATTTTCGTAATAAAATAGGCAGACGATAAGGCAGCTCATTCGGTTGTCACTACATACTTGGTTTCGATTTGCGTTTAGGCCTTGAGCTAAAATTGAGTTTTTAAATAAAAAAAATAGTAAGCTTCTTTTGAATATTTCTTATACACTTCTCTAAAATGTTGATGCTGATAACAGATTCCTAATTTCGTTTTTTAGTTGTCACTGGACCATCACCGACAACGAGCTTATTTCTGTATGAGATCAAAATGCCATGACGGGCTTGCGGTGGACAAGCGGCTATAGTAAATGCATGTGTAAATGCACCTCGGCGCCGTCATCTTGTTCTCGTTGACGTCCCGGTTGGTCTCGATGACAGCCACGGTGAACAAAAACCCGTAGGAGGAAAATTCAGTATCAGACCACTTCCTTTCTTTTAGATCTGTATAACATCCGAAACTTATAATACTTTAATAGAACCATAGAAATCTGACTCACCCACAAAAATACCGACACAAGATATTTTTGAAGTGAAAACTTCTTTAGCGGCGTTGTACACTTTTTTGTAATGGATAAAAAAAAATGGTAAACTCGCGTCAGGACACGTGACCTAATAGGGAAGATGCATATATAATACTAGCTGACTCGGCGAACTTCGTACCGCCCAAAAGTAATAATTTGCAATAAATTAAAATTGCGACTAAAATTTGAGATTTAAACTATCCTATCTCTCAAGTTGGATCGAACTGCACATGGTGTGCGAATTTTATTATAATCGGTTCAGTGGTTTAGGAGTCCATTGAAGACAAACATTGTGACACAAGATTTATATATGTTAAGATTTATGAAAATTTTATGATTAAAATGTTAAAAAAATATAAAAGAAATGCCACTGCAACGTTTTTATTTTACATAATGTTGTTTTGTAACAATTATTACGAATTAAAAATACTTGAAACGGAACGTATTTTAAAACACCAATCAGCGTTTAGTGACGTCACTCCTGTTATGACAACTTCTTTGAGGTTATGGTTGTTAAAGTAAATATTATTTTATGGGAATATTTATTGCGTTTTTTTACATTTAATAAAAATGGAAGTTGCGTTTATCAAAGCAGACTCCAGGAATTTACCAAGAGTTAGCGTTGACATGGTTATAACTTTTTTTGTCCAAAGTGCAGAGTTTTTAAGTGTAGAAATGAAAGGGACTAAATTACTACGGTATATAAAAATCGTAGTTGTTAAACTTCGTATTTTATTCAGCGGCTTCTACAAATCTTACGGCGATAATGCAATCGGCTATGTCCAAATTAAAAGGGATGGAGAATTATGTACTTTTATTTCGAAAGTCGAAAAAATATGCAAAAGTATGAAAATTTAAAGCCAGCAACGAACAATTACGACCAGTGACAGACAGGAGTGACGTCATCGCAACCATAGGTTCGTTTTCGCGCGAAAATTTAAATTGTCAATTTAAAAGCGCATTTTTTCCGATAAATCACAATGTTTTAATTTTTTAATATATCTGTGGTTTATTCTACATGGAATTCTTTAAAATGAAAACAAAAATAAAAATATTGCATCTTCCCTATTGAAAATTCGTAAGACGAAAACAATAAAATTGGAAAGGTTGCGGACTTTCAATATATTGGACGGAACATAGTAATATTTTATTTTATCGTATTATAATAATAAGTCTCTATCTAGGACGTCCAGGTGGCAGCTTTATTGCGAAGAAAATATATTTTTTTTACAATAGATGTTGCTAGGTGTGCTTACATGTGATTCATGTAAGTTGATTTTTCTGAAAGATAAACTTTTTAATGTAATATAAATTGTCATGTTTGTGTACGATAGCGCAATAAATAAATATTGTAATCTACCACATAAATGATAGTACTTTTATACTGATAATTAAAGCAATTCGTGCAAAATTATTCCCTTACCATTCCAAAATATCAAAAATGCACAACGTTGAATACATATTTATTCAAGTTTTCACTTCTGCCGGCACTCCCGAAGTGCAACCCGTCGTTTTTTTATTTCACTGTTGTCTATCTCGCTAACGACTTTATAACTGAAATATTTTTTTTCATTTTAAGTACTAACTACATACTTTCATTTCAATTATAATAGGTATTTTATATATTTACCTACGTATATCTGCTGTTTTTTTTCGTTTATTGCTTATTTTATTCTAATAAAAATACGAAAGTGTTAAAGTTCCCGCTTTATACTCAATCAATCCACTTTCATTACTTGATACGATAAGCAGCATACATTTATTTTATACGCTACTTTATAACTTACATTTTGTGAATACAATACCACTCAGTGAAAGTGCAACGCAACCAAGTAATTATAATATGAGCCATATAAAATGAAAGTGAGCCTACATTTTTAGGTTTATGTAACGGAATAAGCTCGTCAGTGTTTATGTTAGAAAAGCTAAATAATGGAGCGACTAACGAAACAGCTTAATGACGTTAGGGCAACCCTCCTGCCTTCTTTGTTGACACAGCACGTGAGTTAGTGCTCGGAATTTGATTGTTATTTTGTATTAATCAACCATCTAAAAAAATAACTATGCAAGCGCTCTGTTAACTATTTCAACTTCAAGACTATTATGAAACTCATAAATGATTATGTAGCATGTTTTCATTTTAAATATTCTAGAATAACCTTATATTTCTAAATTTTAAATATCAACAAACTTTTCCTTTTAAGTTACCTAGAAGTATAATTTAACGAATCAACTTATATGTAGGTATTAAACTGTCATGAGTTATTAAGTTAGTAATTGCCAGATCTTTTAAAAGATAAGCTTACAGCACAAAGGCCTCGTGTCTACCGAGATCTCAAAGATGTTTAAATAAATAACAACTTGACTTTATCCATTGATATTGGTTTAAAAATAATTGAAAGTTTCATACAGTAACTAAATCATTGACTTTTATCCTTTTTTATGTATGGTAAAACAAACATTTATTTTATTATTTACAAAAACAACACGTTAGTTTATTTGTAAAACAATTGCAATCATATATCAAAGTGGTCTGTTAACCATCATATTGTACCCTACCCGTCTGTTGAAAATGGAAATATTAGTGCTGGTTATTATCATCCTAAAAACAAGCGAAAAAAAAGAAGAAAACTATTAGAAAATTTAAGATGAAAATTGATTTTTATCAAAAATATTACTGGAGCGATATAATAGGAAACGTTAGCCAGCTGCGAGCTTTCCAGTTCAGGTCGTTAAAGTATATCAACGGACATAAATGGTGTAAAGGTAACGAGCATAACGGTAATGGAGAATAATTTTGATAATAAAACATTAACTAATAATCCCGTGACAGCTGATCCGTCCAAGATTAAGTTTGTCTTAAGTGTCAGCGCTTTAAATTACTCTCACGTCAGAGAAATATATCTATATTATTTCCTTGATAATCACTGACTTGCATAAAAAGTACAGAAAAACTTTATAAATATAGCGTTAAGGAACTGTTGTTGTAAAATAAAATAGTATTGACCTTAGCGTCTACAGAAGACGATTTTGGTGCATATCTGCACTGTGTCTTTTGGTGACTAAACAGGCCTAGGTCGACCAAGACGAACTACTACAAACCCACCGTTCCATATATGCCTACTAACATATCCCCACTGGTAGGGATGCAATACTAACATGAGAATCTCGAGCTGCTGAAAGTTTGACCGCGCTTTCTAAACTAAGACATCTGCGTTATCTAGGGCAATAAGCACAAGATGGAACTCTCCCAGTCACCGCGACTTGTTGTTTTAAGTGCAGTAGGGATGCAAAAGGAAATGTTAAGGCCATTGGTTTGCTTTAAAGACTGCATCAAAAGGGACAGGACGCTTTTAAAAATGATCACCAAGAAAGAATCACTCGCTGACAGGTATCTTGACAGATGATCACGGGTTTACGATGCAACTTGGTATGCATCACTCTCTTACAGAAATCCGGAGGACATAAAGACGACATAAAAGTGGTTTAACGTCGAATATTTCCCTATAGACACGGTACTCAAAGTCTAAGTCAAAATTTCTTTATTCAAATTGGGGGATAATAGGTACAATTCTTTTGAATCGACGAATTTTTTGCCTGCCACCCGATATGGAAATTATTTAGCTATGTGTTATAAAAATATTATATTGTTACAGTGTCAATACAAAATCAATACTCTACTCTAAATCTATCTATACACTAAATGGAATTTGATGCACATTTTCTAACAAACAAACTCACCATTTGATTTGTTCAAGCTTGTTTATAAGCAACATACTAGTGTCAATAAGAACAAATGTAGGTATCTATGTAATTTATGACCTTCTATTTTTAGAGTCGGTTAAAACGAACATTTAATTTAACATGAGACTACTTTTTTGTTACAATGTGGTTAGGACGACCGAAAGGGTTTCAACCACCTCTTATCAATCGCCCACATTCAAGAGGGCAATCAATTTTAAGTCCTCTTAAAGCTCCTGATGAAAGCTCTTGTCCTGGCGACCCTTGCCCTGATTAGTACCGACAGCCATTTGGTCTTACAATGAAATGAGAACTTGTTTCTTATATAGGTATTTTCGCACACACTACTTTCTTATTTTATAAAAAAAATCCTTTCATTTTCATGGACATAATACACTGGCCTGCAAAACTAAGTATCACGCTTTTAAAAATGCAATAACTTTTTAAGGACACAAGATATAATTTAGAGATAAAAATTATTTGAATATTATTTGGCCTGCTTTGCACACGGCTTATCCTGCGTAAACTATTTATATTTTTATTTTTGAAATCGCAAAAAAACTACCAAATCTTGTCTTATTTTTAGTCAAATATGCTATCGTTTAGATACCTAGAATGTATTTTATACAGGTAGATACTTAAGCACTGAATAGCTGAAAAATACACGGAACAATATTCAATGACGACAGGCTAATAAAGTGAATGATTAGGTAAATAAATTTTACTATACCAACATAATTTTTCTTTCGTTTTACGTAAGAAAATGTCGTTAAAGGTCCCATTAGCACGACTCACAACATTTCAAAATCCTATTATTAACTTTCCTTTCAAACTTCTGTGAATATTACCAATAAAAAAGGCGAACCCGACGATTTCATTATCTGATTTGAATACCGTTGCGAGTCGATTTTATTGTAGGTATTGACATTTTTCAACTTCATAAATCGTGTAGATATAATAAAAATATAGTATTTAACATTAGGTTAATAAAGGTTGTTTTTAAAAGATATTTTATAAAGTATAATTTAAAATAAACTTTATAAAATATCAGTTATTTTAGTGTAGTCCTTGTAAGCTTTTATAAGAGAAACGATTTGAAGAACGCTTACAAATTAGTATCCTTAGGCATTTGGTTTCGGGGTGCCACCGGCACATTTGAAGTTAATAGGTATAAGCTTTAGTTGCAATAAGTGTTGGCCATCATAAATAAAATTACTGTTTCATTGTGTTGTGTCTCAGTTGGTGAGTAAGGTTCCAGAGCTCCACGCACAGGGTAAAGGGCTGTAATTTTTTTCTCATTTTATGTCTGTATTTTGTCGGAAAAGTGACGATGGCTTAAGCGGCACTCTTTTCTGTCGCGTCAAGTATTTTCGTGGCTGGAAATACCTTAAACATCGGATTGGGTATGATAATTTACTGCGCCTTGTTTATAAAATTCGTTGCTTACCCGTAGGACAGCCGCGTGACACTAGGATATTCCCTTCAGCACTTCCAGTTGTGCCATAGGGACATAAATAATCTCAATGAAACAACCAAGCGCCGTCAGAAGTGCCTTGGGGAACAGCTATTACCTGCAGCAATACCAGTTGTACCATAGGGACATTTACAATCCCAGTGAAACAAAAAACTTGATAACAAACAATCACCAATGAGGTTTGTTATCATGTTGGTTAAGGTTAAGGTTGGTTAAGCTCAACAATAAAAGAAATACCTAGACCTCAGCAACTGCATGCACTACACTTTATTTATGATAGATTATTTCCCTGATTCGTGACATTAGTCAGTATTTATTTTGAAGAAAATTATTACTTCAAAATTAAAAATTGAATAAATGTTACGCTCAAATTGACAGATTATTGGTATAATATGCACACTATTCTGTATCTAATTATCTTACCTTAATCTATTGCGCTGGAGATTTTCCTACGATCGTTTTTTTAGCTAATCGGATCGGCCGCCCTAGACGTTCGGCCCTATTAAAAAGTGATAAGGTATCACCATACCACCACCACCTTGGTACCCCTTATGTTATTCTGCCGCGCTCAAATAAGTCGCAAAATCCCCGATTGGACTACTACTATGAAATTTGTTATCAAGTTGGTGGTTTCACTGGCATTATAAATGTCCTTATGGCACAACTCGTAGTGCTGAAGGTAATAGCTATTCCCCAAGGTACTATTAGTAGTATATCACGCGGTTGTGCTACGGATAAGAAACAATAAAATTTAAAAAAAACGGGAGTGTTATGGAACACTCGGCTGGAACAAAGTAAAGAAGCTGAAGTCAGGTTAATAATGACATTTTAATAAATAATAGATAGTATTAAGACATGCAAACATCTGGCGGGTCCGCTAATAATAAATAATAATAATAAATAAATATTTCCGATACTCACACCAATTAGCCTAGCCCCAAAGTAAGCACTATAAGGCTTGTGTTATGGGATGCTAGGGTAACGGATAGAATACATATACTGTACATATATAAGTATATTTATATAAATACATATTAAACATCCATGACTGGAGTACAAATACTCGTATTCATCACACAAACATCTGCCCCCACCGGGATTCGAACCCGGGACCTCTCGAGTCGGCGACAGCCATGAAACCCGGCGTACAAACCACTCGGCCACGGAGGTCGTCGTAGTAGGTACCTACCTATTCATTCGTTAAAATAAAGTTTAATAAAAACCTATTTTATTGTTAAGCACAATACAAGTAATTCTTTTCCTTGTCTATATTGTAAAAACTAGTTCAATTACGGTGTTGGTAACAAATTTTCCATTCATTACCGTTTACTAAAAAAATTCAGCAGCGTACCAATAATAAAACGGTTTCCTTTTTAGCATAATTACAGATGTTTTGCATAGATAAGGTTTATACTCTTGGCGTAGGTATAACTTTATGTGCGTGAAGTGAATCAAGGTTAATATTAAACGCTCCATCCCATTTGGCTTTAATTAATATTTAGTGCTTACAGACGCAATCTTAAAGCTTTACAATAGATATACCGAAAAAAAGATAATGACTTTCTAAAGGAAAAGAATGATGTTTGCCCAAAGAGTGCACTCGTGTCTTATGCCTCATTAGAAGTTGAATAATTCTATTTTGAGCCATAAGTAAAGCCTACAGAACACACAATTGTAAAACACCACACGTTTCACTGTCTGAATATTGTTCGAAAAACAAAGCAGTACATCAGCAAGTCGGAACTTTGTTATTGAATTCATGGCGTACATCATTTAATTTCTTAAGGGCATTCATTGATATCGACCCGTCAACTTTGTTGCAGTCGAGATAACTGGGTACAAAGTAAATAAATGTTACCGATGTATTAGGACGTCTATAGCATAGAATTGTAGTGGTCGTGCACGAAAACTATTATACATTAATGGAATGCAAGAAGCGTACAGACCTGTGTAGTGCGCCATCCTGGCTGTTGTGCGGTGTCGTTGAATAATGAAGGGGTCGAGCAAGGTTGTGCTTTGTGAGCACGGCGAGTGTTGCAGTGGTTGCTGCGTTCTGTCCGAGTGTGGTTGGAGGTTAGACGCGCTTAAACGCGACGGGCGAAGGCGTGCGTTCGGGTGAACGTTCGCTGCGAAGTGATCGCGTGGTGGTCTGACGGTCTCAGTACACGCACCCCGCCGCCGCCGCCGCCGCCTCCGCCGCGCCGGTGCAGGGCGGGCGGGTGCCACAAGTAAAACCGTAGTAACCACGAACATCACAGATGCGACGACTATTAAAACATCTTATATTTATTCATGCACTTGATGTAATTTCTCACAAATCATAATCATTATACTATTTGGATATTATAAGGAATGGTTTTAGATATAAGATGATTAAAAAAATTTCGATGTAGTGTCAATGATAATAAATAAATTAATAATAATAATAAATAAATATTTTCAAAACTCACACCAATTAGCCTAGCCCCAAAGTAAGCACTGTAAGGCTTGTGTTATGGGATACTAGGGTAACGGATATAATACAAATACTATACATATATAAGTATATTTATATAGAAATACATATTAAACTGCCATGACTTTAGTACAAATGCTCGTATTCATCACACAAACATCTGCCCCCATCGGGATTCCAACCAGGGATCTCACGAGGCGGCAACACCATGAACAAATGCGTACAAACCACTTGGCCATGGGGTCATCTAATATAATCAAAAGTCGTATAATAAAAAGTTTAAGGAGCAGTTTCTTATTTTTAAGATGTTTTAACAATTTCAATACTTAATTGTCAGTAAATCAAATTCAAACAGTGGTAATAAATCAATCGACGCTTAAAGTTAAACATTCCCTCCGACAAACGATCCATTGATGTTAAAGAGTAAAATAAATTAGATTACGTCCTTATGCAAAAAATAAATAATAATGAATGTAAAAAGGTTCGTGGTAAAAACAATGTGTAAATGGGTCTGTTATGTGTTATACTAAATGTAGTCTGATATCAAAGTACCGAATATAAATTACTCATTTAAATTTATATTCGGTTCACGTTACAGTAGTTAACAGCTCTATTTTGCTTTTATGAAGACAGTACCTATAACTTATATAGTATATATACTATATATACTGATTTGTAGTTTTTACGTTGTGCAATCACGGCCGAGGTCACCGCGCAGGCCTGGAACTACAACCAACTGCTAGTTCACAAGTCCTGCAGAATGCATAGGCATCTACAGTTGCATTATTACGTAACTAGGTAAAACGAATAGCGTTGTCTGCTGTCGGAAAATGCGCATTGAATTACAGTTCCACAAATAGAAAATTAAATCAGTTTCTGAATAAGTTAGCTGCCTACTTTTTTGTAATATATATATATAAAATAAAGTCTAGAAGTGCTACTATATTGCAGCATTTTAAGAAACCACAAATAAAATAAGAGTTATTTCTACATAATAACACGTTTTAGCGTAGTTTGTTAATATTTTTTTGCTCATACTAAAATCATTATTGAGATAGAGAAACACAGAGTAAATAATATAGGGCCGGCAGCGACCTTGAACATTTCATTCAGTTTAACAAGCGACTGTATTGCGCTCTGTTAAATTTCAATAAATCTGAAGTTACATTGCTTTTACTGACAAAGCAGCTCTGCTTATGCTTGAGGTGAAACATATGAAATTAGGTTCACTTTGTCCCCTGTAGATGGCGCTATGGAAGCGAGATCCTTCTTCCTAGCTTGAAAGACACGTTTTCTCATAGCTACAACTCAATGCGGTGTAGCAAAGAGGGCGCCACTCTACCGACTACGCCTTGCTACGAATTTCCGTAGATAGTCGTAGAGGGCGTTACGGAGCTACGAGAAATAGAACGACGGAAAAGTGCTCATCATTAGCATTACATTTGACTAGCAACCCTCCCCTATATTCTAATTACTTTTTTTCTTAATTCTTCATACAAATCTTGCGTCTGAAACATAGAGAAACAAGGCCGGCGCCTCCTGGCCGCGTCAGCCATGTTGCTTTATGCTTCGAAATTACAAAGAGATCCAAAAATAAAAGCAAAAGCTGTTCCCAACTGATACCCCATCACGAATGTAGCAATTGACTTTTATATTCTATCTATCCTAATTTATTATTATAAACAGAATCAGATTGAAAAAAGTCTGTATATATTACTTTTGGGTTACAAAATGATGTAATTATCTCTGGCTTTGTTTAGTGATAGTCTTATTTTAAAAACCATCACAATCCGAATTGCCTCAAAGCACAAGCTAAAATAAATTATAATTTTTCAAATCACTTTTGTGTGTATTGTAAAAAAACATTTGTGTTTAATTAGTTTTGTAAAACAAATCAAAGTGCTTACTTCGGCACTGCCTTCTCGTGCTTGTTATATTTAATTAGTGATGTTACGTTAGTTTTAATTTTAGGAGAGAGAGAGAGAATTAAAGTTATGAATTACAAACGTTTTTATCTATTGATCTCAAAACTAAAACCCTAAAAATATTCAGTTACGCATTATTGAAACATCCAAGGAAATTTTTATAATTCCCCTCACGTAGTTACGTAAAACCCGCGCCACATGCGTTCAATACAATAAAAATAATATTTATTAATATATATTAAATGTGCTAAACTACAAAGGTACAAAACAGATAGGTAGGTACCTATCATACCAATTGACGACGACCTCCGTGACTGAGTGGTACTGAAGTGGTATATACGCCGGGTTTCGTGTCGCCTTCTCGAGAGGTCCCGGGTACGAATCTCGGTGGGGGCAAATATTAGTATGACGAATACGAACATTTGTACCTTAGTCATGTATGTTTATAAATATTTCTGTATACTTATATATGTATCAAATATATATATTCTATCCATTACCCTAGCATCCTATAACGAAAACCTTATAAAGCTTACTTTGGGGCTAGGTTACTGATGTGCGTTAAAAAAATATTACATAAATTGCAATAGTCGTCTAGGAGGGTTGTTATGTTAACAATGAATATTAAAACGAAAGCAGTAACACCATTTAATTAGTAAGTCAAAAATATTTTAGGTATAAATATTTATAAAAATCTCGCAATTTAATGCTTAAATAAATGCTATGTGGGTATAATAAAGCCTGACATAAGAAATGATAGCTGCACCGAACGGATAGAAAATAAACCTCGGGTTCAGTGATGTACTCTATAATATTTTTTTAATAAATGTCGTAGAAAAACAATTGTATTTAAAAGTAAAACAAAATGTAAAATGTATATAAGTACAATTCGTAACAATAAAAAATTGAGGACATCAATCAAGCACGTGGCCCACTAGATGGTAGGTAGTAAGTTCGTCATAACTTATAACAGTTTGCGATAATAAGAAGCATCGACAACAATAGCGATAACCCAAAATTGAAATAATACATTTAGAACATCGATATTTTTCAATCGATACCTACACCACGCTATATAGACAATCAAAAACATACCGGCCGAATCAAGAACCTCCTCCTTTTTGAATTAGGTTAAAAATAATTCGTAACAATAAAAAATTGAGGACATCAAACAAGCACGTGGCTCACTAGATGGTAGGTAGTAAGTTCGTCATAACTTATAACAGTTTGCGATATCAAATTATCATTTGCGCGTTGCATACCTTAACCACATCTTCTACCCCGTAAAACCATGGAAACCTCACTAGCCGACAGAAACACAACACCTACAAAACGTTGCGATTTTTCTGTGTTCTTCTGAAGGTTATTTCCCCAAAGGGCCGCTAAAAATCGAGGGAAAAATCAACTATTTACGCCCTAAAAGCGGTTTCAGACTAGCGTTTTATACGCGTGTATAAGCTCGTTTTCGAAAGCACATGTAGGAGCGTATAGGCGCATGTTTAGCCACGCGCGCAACTCGCACGAGCGTTGACGCGCTTGTAAGCTCGTATAAGCGCGAACCGTGAGAAACACCACTGCCGATGCTGGTTCGAGCGAACACGTCGAAATATGCCTATTTACGTGATTCTGGCTTTTTGAAGCGCGTAATGTAGCAGCGCTCGTGTAAGCGCGTATGCCGAAACGACCGTTTACGCACAAAAAATACGCTTTTCTGGAACCGCCATAACTCTCTTGTATTTCGGTGGAAATCCATAGAATATTTACTACTAGTGAACGGAATTTTGAATTTTGAATGCCTCAAGTTTATTGGGAGGTGTATAGCGAAGGACCAAGAAACGGTAGCATTCGATGGCATCTTTATTAACAAAGTTAGCGTCCCTGCTCTGACAACTGCTAGAATGTTTATCAACTTCGGAAGTTACGTCTGAGGAGGAAGAAACACAAATGGTGTTTCTTAAATTTAGCTCCATGCGATGAAACTTGCTTCTTAGACGTAAATTTTTCCCAGCAGGTGGTATGGTTTAACTACTTAAAAATAGTTTTTTTTTGTATTTTGAAAAGTAGGTGTTTCAGTATGCATAAACACGTATGGATTGAAGGAGTGTATTGAAAAACTAAAGTTTTCATTGTCTTTTAATTATTTCTTTATTTTTTAGCACACACGTCCCGTACTTACATTAAGTATGTTTGTATCTGTATGTGGGAACCTATAGTATGGCAATGAACAAATTAAGAGTTCCTTTTTCTTCATTATAAAGTTTTGAAACAAAGATACAGGAATATTCCATCATTATCTATACTTATAATAAATCTGTAGAGAGGTCAATTCTGTACATGAAATATATTTTCAAAATAACTATCAGGGGGTGATTAGTGATCGATACTGATGCCAAAAATGCAATCAATAAAATTTTTGTCTGTCTGTCTGTCTGTGTGTATGTTCCTTATAGAAACAAAAACTACTCGACGGATTTTAACGAAACTTGGTACAATTATTCTTCATACTCCTGGGCAGGTTATAGTATACTTTTCATCACGCTACAATCAATAGCAGCAGAGTAGTGAAGGGAAATGTTGGGAAAACGGGAGAAGTTACTCCATTTTTTAAGCTTCCGTCGCGTGTGCAGCCTTAATGGTTAAAGTTACATAGAAATCATGTATGACGGAAATATTCCACATAAAATTGTCTAAAAAATATCCCGCAACAGCATATGTCTATCTTTTATGGTTGACTCACAATAACACGTGTAATTATATAAATAAAGTCATTGTTTATAGCACAAGCCTGAGAACAAAAACTATAGTTTACACTACAGTTCTACACCGAAGCGAAGCGAGGGCGGGCCACTAGTAAAATATAAGAATCTCTATAAATCAAAATGGTTCTCTACATCAATGCCAATTATTTTTGGAACGCTATCTGAGTTATCACTTTTTTTTCTAAATGGCTTCGCACGGCTTGTGCATTTAGCCAATGTCAAGTGTTAAAATGTTTACAAATTCTATAGCACTCGTGGTCAAAGTAATAAATCAAGTCAAAGTAAGTGGCAGCCAAGTGAATCCCCCTTTCCCTATGTTTGAGTAAATGTGTGGGGATTTACTGGAACCTCCCCGTGGACTTCTTGAGGGAACGTCGAAAGACACTTTCCGCTATTTTGTTTCACTTGCCAGCACTTGTGCATATTCCCGAACACTTAGTGGTTAATAATCCACCATTATTAGACACTAACATCCGCCACAACACAATTTTTAACAAGAAAAACAAAACTGCTAAAGTGATGCTTCCCGATCCCGCCAAAAAGTCGAGTTATCACTTTATTTGTGCAACTCTTTTTAAATTTTTATAAAACTTGTTTTTTAAAAATGGATTAACCGGATATCGAAAGATGCAGGCTCGAATCCCGTATGAAATCTGATACGAGTGGAATATTTTCTAGTAAAATTTTCTTTAGATTTAATCATCTAGCAGTTATACTTAAAAATAAAAATATATTAGCAAATAGCAAACCTGGGGGCCAATCGCCTAACTGGATTGCTTTGGAAAACGCTATCGCTTACGATTTCATTTTGTTATTTCTAGACCCCTGAGGTTTTCAAATGCCTCGCGCTCTTTTTTTTCATTTGCATTGGTAATAACAATGTTAAAGAAAATGAGCGTGAGGTATTTCGGCGGTTAGAAATAACAAAATGAAATCGTAAGCGATAGCGTTTTCCAAAGCAATCTGGTTAGGCGATTGGCCCACTGGTGGTAAGGCAACGGCCATAGCCTATAGACACTTGCGATCTAAAGTTTAACTTCACTATGGTAGTCCTCTATAAATAGTTCTGAAAGAAGGATGTTACTTCCCCTGTTAAACCACTCCAAATTGAGCGGAAAATCCACCATGCTCTACCTATTATAAATTTTACTTTGTTGGTATACTTACTTTTACTTACTTAAGAATTAAGAATAGATAAAATAAACTATATTTTTAGGTAAAAGTAAAGTGGTAAGATAGAGTTATAGTGTATGAGATATTCCGATGACAGAAGGGCAGACAAATAACGGAAAGACTAATCTTAAGGTTCTGTTTTTATACTTTTAGTACAAAAAACTGAAAAGTATGTCAAAACGCTTGCGTCACTTGTCTTGAAGTACATCGACATCTATAAAGTATATTGTTTGGCAGTCGATACAAAAGGAATTTGAAAATGAGAAATGAAAGAGGGAATTACTGGGAATTTCTCTAGAATCTCTCGAGGGGGGTAGAGGTCCATATTGAGTCAGGATTACCAAGAAGGGTAAACAAAGAGTGATTCTTATACCATTTCTAGTAGGTACACACATTTACTTAAAATTAAATGTTTGGGATAAGAGCCACTTTTGTAGCTGGAATTAAATAGGTACCTACCGTAAACTTCACATACATATAATTCATAATTTGAAGCAGAATGTTAATGCATGTTGAAATATTCGAATTATGAAATCAAAGATGGTTTTATAAAGACGTACTTTATAAACGCACATACATAAAATTAAAAATTAAACACAGTACAGTACCCCTAGCACGGACCATTCGCAAACGTTTCGAATTCGATATTTGTTCGTGCTAAGGGTACAGTACCCCTCCGAAATGTCATTGTCAAATGTGTACTGATTTTTAGTTCTCATTACGTACTTTGTGGCGCTGCTGTTCAATTTTCCATACATATTGGTCATTGACATTTAGCACTGGCAAACTATTCTAATTTAATATCGGTTCGTGCTAAGGCTAGTACTGCTAGCTGTATCGTAAAATAACTTTTTAATCACTATAGTAAACTTTTATTTTTTAATTTATTAAGTTAACTATTATTATGCTGAATGTTAAAAAAGAATGAATTTGAAATTTAAAATTAATTGCTCCCGTCCCCATACAATTTTCTGCCGATCGTGTTTTTTTCGCTATTTCAGAAAAGCTTTGCAGAATGCTTCTTTGTTACTTTCTTTAATTCAATTGTTCCTATGAGTGAAGATAAAGAAGTGTACACAACTGCATATAATTTAAGTGTTAAAACACGAAAGTCAACTTAGTATCGATCTTTAAATAGACTCTCGCGTTTTGATACCCCTTCTTATATGACAGTCGCGTAAACTACCATTATCTACATCCAGGCTTTAAAACCACTAACTATTACAGATTCTGAAACAGTTAGCTTATTGTCAACACTAAAACAACCAATATCATAACTAAATAAATTTAATAATAACACTTCTTCGCTTTTTAAATCCCTTCCGCTCTAAGGGCTTGTTCATCAGGCAGCTTCGATCAACAATTGATCGAAGTCAGGGAACCACAATTTTCACTACTGGATGCGTGGTATTACGAATTTCAAAAAAAGAACATTATCATTCACGCGCGCTTCACTACCACAGCGCCGAAACTTTTCATGAATTTTAAGTTCTTAGAGCGCCACATGGTTACAGAATCCTTTATAGAGGATTCATATCATGGGTGTAGATAAAGTCTTGTATGCACCTGTTATAATGAGGTATTAAAAGACTCATGTGTATAAGATACTATTAACACACACTATTAGCAAAACCCACATTCGTGTATAAATCAACGGAGTATTGAAATACCCCTCATTATACAACAGTTGTATCTCTTATCTATTAGACAAGTCCGTCCGTCCGTCCGTGGTGCTGTTTCAGCGGCCAAACCGTAAGAGATAGATAAAGAGAATGTTTAAGTTATAAGTTGAGAATAGTCTGATAAGACTACACACCGGATGTGAGTAACGTAGCACTTCCGGTTTTCGAGAAATCACGTGATTTCTATTTCAAACGAAACCACACAAAATCTCCGAAGTTCTCAATTAATTAAATACTTTTTTTTTTGGTGAACATTTGGTTCACTGGTTTGCTAGTAAATAACTAATTCGGATTAAAGTTCTTATGTACTATTAAAGATTACCTAATAAAAAAATAGGTTGTTACTGTAAGCAGCATATAGCATCGGATCGGGTCAAATCGCTCAGAAATAATAGTGGTAGGCGATAGTCCATTATTATATGCCTTTAATAGTGAACATGTTTAGACATGATTAAAGCATATAATAAAGCCTTTAAATGAATAGAGTATTATCACGGAACGTTGATCCCTCTCTATGGCTAGGTACTTGTCTATTTGCGCAGTAAACTTCTGCTTTACATTATATAACAAACCTATATATTTTACCTAAAATATCGTTTAAATATGTAGTTGTGTTTTTAATTACATTATAAAATTCATTCGAATTCCGCAACAGAATTAATATATAATTTTCAATACAGTAATAGGCTACTTGTTACTTGTTAGTATCAGACTATTAGATAAACATAATAAGGTAATCATCAATGAAAAATAAATATCTAAGTCGTTGAAGAATATTGCAAAAAGTTAATAACTCCAACATTCCATTATTCTTATGATTTTCTCTGAAAGATAAGAATTTTATCTATAGGAAAGGAAAGATCCGCCTTGTAACAATGTTTGTTAAGACGCCAAAAAGGGCAAATCCTCTCACCGTCTTTATTAATCCACTTTTATTCTAGAGTGGATCCCGGTATAAAAGAGAGTGTGCCAATGCGGCGTTCGATTACAGTTCGAATATTATGCCAGAACTTTGCCAAATTTTTAGCAACCGACAAAAACCAAAACTGAATCAGACAATAATGTTATTGGAAGACTAGAAATTGCATACCGTACCATTTCAATCTATATATATAAAACTCAAAGGTGATCTATCAACGCACAGCCCAAACCACTAGACGGATCGGGCTGAAATTTGGTATGCAGGTAGATGTTATGACGTAGATATCCGCTAAGAAAGGATTTTGATCAATTCTATCCCCAAGGGGATAAATTAGGGAATGAAAGTTTTTATGAAACTTTTTCAATTTTAAACCGATCGGGCTGAGACTTTGCATGCAGGTATAAGGAGAATCATAGATGAATGTCATTGTGTATAATACAAGCCTGAGAACAAAAACTGTGTACACTTCAGCTCTACACCGAAGCGAAGCGAGTGCGGGCCGCTAGTTCATAATAATTGCAATCTAAAGGAATGTCAGTGATCTCGTTAGTATCTGGTGTCCTTACTTTTGACAGTTTCGGTTCTGTGAAATATTCACAATGAAAGTTAAGCCTTGATCTTCCTCTCTGCTTATAAGAAACATCCCATTATACAGGGTTTTCCAATAGGAATATGGTATCTTAGACAGTCTATATGGTGGACATCTTAGATCATCTAGCGCAAATTTTGATAAATACATTATTAAAAGTTAGGCATTTATTATAACAATCACGATACAGTTGAGCAACAAATTGAAATCATTAAAAAGTATTATCAAAATGGTTCAATTCATCATACCTTTCGTGCGTTATAGGAAACTTGTGGTCAACGTAGCCGCCTTAAGCACGACACTTTTCATGAAACAGTGAAATAATTTTTAAACTACTGGTTTGGGCTTTAAAATCCTTAAGAGATTCATGAAAGGCCGTTGCATTCTGAAAGAGGGACTATCTGATGCGTATTTTAGGATTGGGGGCTTAAGTGGTCCTTATTTTTCGAGGACGAGGTCGTGCTGCCTTAATTGTGAATTGGTGATCATCACTGGATTATAATACGGTATAATTTGTCCGTAATTGAAAGTAATTGACCTGAGGGACATTTTGTTTCAGCAGGTAGCGTCATCTCTCATACAGCCAGAGAAACAATCAATTTATTGAAAGAGAAATTCAACGAGTTCCTATCATAAGATTCAGGGATAAGACATGGTCTCCAAGATCATGTGGTTTAATGCCTCTTGATTATTTCTTTTGGGGTTATGTAAAATAATTGGTCGCGACCAATCTAAGAACTGTCAAAGACCTAAAGCTAAACATAAGAAGTGTCTTCAACGAGATAGAAGTGCCATTATATAAAAAGTGATGAAAATTGGACCTCTCATGTTCAGGTTATCTTACCATGCCGAGATGATAATTTAAACGATGTCATATTCCACACGAAATGCCAAAGAGCAAGCTTCTAAATGAAGCAAAAATGTTATTATGAACAAGCCATTTTTTTATTCGAATTTAAACGTACCTGGTTCTTAGTATAAACCCCTATATCACTATTATAATGTAGATATTTAATAAATATACAAGACAACACGAAAATTTATGTATAAGATTTATTAATTGTTATCAAATTTTACAATATTTTTTTAAGCCCAGGCTGAGCATAATGGATTTTCCGATTGAATTGGAGCTCCCGACTGAGGAGTACCGTCAACTTTACAAAAAACCACGTAAATAACACTACCTTTTGGTGGTGTAGGGATTCTACACCTTCTCTTCTAGGGGAACTAAATTTCCAGAGCTTCACGGGGTAGGAAATTGCTATAAGGCCGGTAATAAGTTGAATAAAGCTGCGTGGCACTATTTCTGCCGCAACAGCTATGTTCGTGTCTGAAATCTGCTTACATTTAAGATAAGCAGTGCTATTCTTTAAGTATAAAATCCTTGACATCCGCAGTTGATTTAAAATTAAAACATGACTATCAAATGACACCGGCAAATGCCGCGGTGAAATGTGAGTATTTTTACAGAATAGCACAGCAGATAGGGTGAGCTAATTAGCTATGCCTTAAGAATGAGGTCGAGTCGAGGCTAAACTAATTTAAAACAAATAATATTCATTTGAAATAGTAAGGCAAGTTATATTACAGGTATACGTTTATGGGTACGGCCAGAGCGCACTCAGATTCAGATTCTGACTCAGAAAACAAGCGCGAGAAATAAACAGTGTAGTTTAAGCAGGGTGGTCATAGTGGCAGCAGGCAACCAGCTTAAACTATACTGTATATTTCTCGCGCTTATTTTCTGAGTCTGAATCTGAATCTGAGTGCACTCTGGCCGTACCCTATGGTATATTCTATAAGATTGAACCCTTACCACAATAGTATTACGTACCCTATCGCTTGTTAATATATTTTTTATATTGCTTGTTAATATATTTTTTCACGTAAGTTGAGTCTTATGTAAGTATGCTTTATGCTCAGAAATTATTCTTATCGTATCTTGTTCATGATATACACAAAGTTTTTTCAATCTAATAAAAATAAGTGATCCTCTTATTTACTTTGTAATTCTTTGTATGGCAAGCGAACCAATCCTTCATTGACAGCCTTCCGAAAAAAAGGCGAAACACGCTCGCTCGACCCGAGGTTAGTGAGGGATTACTCGCGGGGAATCTCCCGCGTTATTGATGCTGATCCATTACGTGCGTGAAATTGAATCACAAGATAGGCCTTGAAAATTTATGAAAAACACCAGACCACATTTTTCTGGGACTTCACTACGAGGAGCTCGATGGCGTAGTTGTTAGCGAGTTCGGCGCAGTGTTTGGTGTGTGGAAATAAAATTGATAAAAGAAACTTTTCTATGACCGGTCTCCACGATTGATCCCGGCTGCATCTGCAGTCATTAACGTCCAATAATCAGCACTAATCTCAATTGGCGGGTCATGAACATTGCCATTTACAAATTTATTTAAGCACCAATACAGGCAGCTGTTTCGTGGTTTTATGATGCTCTTCTTCTTGCGATATAAAAGGAATAAATAATACAAGATATAACTGAACAGAAACCATTTTTATCTGAAACAGACTAAGTTATTTTCATTTTAGGTTACTAGGTACCTAGATGGAATTGTTACACCAAGAAACTGATATAAGAATTTCGTTAAAATTTGTTATTCGATACAATTTTCTGTATCTAGAACAAAGAACAGTTCTCCAGATGAAGTATAATGCAATCTTAGCTTTTATCTATGCTAAGATAAGAAGCTAAGAATGTACATACTGAATAAATATGAAGCTGCAACCATTTAAAGTAGGTGATACCATGCAAGAAAGCAAATCACAATCGAGATAAACGAAACTAAGTAAAATAATTTTATGTGTTCTAAAACTTTAGATACAGTTTCCACGTTCAACTTAAATTCTTTTCATATACTTTTAGGTATAAGGTAGCATTATTCGAACCCTCTAAGAAAAACTCATTTCCCTGCTATTGCAAAATCAGCAAAAGTAACTTTCCCTCTGAACTCAGGTATTAGGTAAACTGGCTCGTGGCAAACATTACGGACCGTCGAATGCTATTTCTTGAAATCAAAATAAGTAGAATTCTTAGGTTGCCCCTTGTAATCTAGAGAGGTAGCTTCTACAATAATATTATTTGTGTTTGAATGACTTTCCTAAAATTATAGATATTGAGAATGTTGAACAGTTGATTAAACCATACTTTTGTCAATCAGCAGCTGATTTAATAGGTCATAATAGTGAAATACTCTTATTCTAGACTGACTTACTGATACTGATCCGTAAAGATAGGTACATACAATCACAAAGTAGACAGTCATTTCATATTCTAAGGATGTATAATCAAAGAAGACCTTTATAATAATAATAAATGTTTATTTCAGGCACAATGACCCATATTAAAAATTACAATAACAATTGTAATTTGTCCCTTCTCATCTTAAATTTAAATCGTTGTATCACAACTCGTCAATTATGCTTACTAAATTCAAACAATAATAATAAAAATTGAAAATTATTAATAGAAATAAATAAAATATAATCATTACATTAAATAATAATAAACAGTAAAAACGAAATCACATAGTTTTACACAATACATTAAATAAAATAAATAAATTAATATAGATACATTAATAAAAAAATTGCATTGTAATTTGCAAACATTGGTGATATGCAGATAACAGACAGTGTGTATTGTATGGACTTTACCAAGTTGATATATGTTAATGTTTATAAACAGATATTATTATCTTTTCTAATATAACAAATTCACTTCACAAGAACTAGACATTATTTCTATCTAAATGTAGATGAACATCTCAAGAGCTGTCATTCCACTGAGTAGAGTCCATTCAAGTCAGCATTGTTAAGGGTTGTTTTGCCACGCGTACTCATAAAGGAAACCCATTGTGTCCAGGGAAGCCTGAGGCGCATTCAGACGCTCTTGATGCGGGCAAAGTGTTTCTGAACACTAATTGGGTCAGACTCGTACGCTTCACAACAGTTAAAATAGGTAAGCGATTTCCAACGAGACGAGTTGCTCAGCCTGGAGGCTTATACAAGTGGCATTATTTCTATTCGTTTGAACACAAATTCTAAGCATTAAAGAACGAAAGTACAAGTGTAGTAAGCTTTTGTATGGAATTAACAAACTTACGATACCTACATTTTGAAGTTAATATTTAAACTTTTAGCGTGCGTGTTGGTTGTACAGAAATGTAGCCCCTTGTCTACAGCCAGGGCGCTTGAGGTCAAATTGAAAACTAAATATAAACCTATTTTTCTTTAAATATCAGTTCAGTGTTGATTAATAACGTTACTATGTATAAAGGCCGTTTCATCGAGACTAAAAAGATACTTATTAAATCGATACGATATCCAAGCGGCGTATCTGTACAAATACCAACCTTGAAATGAGACTTTGTAAAGATAATAAATAAATAATTTGCTGTAATAACCTACATTTCACAATAAAGCATTTGAATTTGAATAAAATGGACTCAAGTAATGCATATAACTGGCAACACGTACTATAGGCAATCACGAAAAAAGCATTTTCAACAAATTTGCTCGAAAAATGTATTTACGAAGGTAAAATAAACGCAAATAAATATTAAGACTCCAACTTCCATTTAAGGCGATTGACAAAAGATAATGTTCGAAATGGCTTCAACGATGTAGTAGGCTACCTAAGGACCATTTTCCAAACGCGAAAACAACCAAAGAATATTATAATCATACAATGGCTATAAATTCTTCGGATAAGTGTTTGTTTGATGGTATAAGTTATACATAACTATAGGTAATGTTTTCTTCACAGATATTATATTCTTAACTTTGACAATTATACTGAGCACAGAAATAAATTATTTCTGTGATACTGCCGGCAGCAGAAGTAAAGTCACAGAAAAATAATAATTAGGGTGAGCTAATAAGAGATAATAATCAGGGTGAGCAATTTAGCAAAAATCCCTAATCTATATATTTACTCGAGTTACAAGTAAGCTTTTACAAAATGTCGAAAATCTACACAATCTGTTCGTGAATCTACGTTGGGCGACCTTGCCATGAGAAAACCCGAAATAAATAATTGTAGTGTATTTTCTCCTTAGACTATTTCAGAGAACCTCGTCACAAGTTGAAAAATAACAGGCCTGAGATTATTAGCATTATTCTGTAGCAATGTGAGTGAATTTATGTAACTAACTAACAACGGTTTCCTTCATTTTAGGTTCTTACATTTTATAGCGAGATGAATTAAACTACCGACAACGCAAATACACGCTCGGTGGTAATAGTCAAAATAGTGTAATGCCCATTATGATGACGATCAGGATTTCCTCAGTTGGTACTTCATTATAAATAAAAAATAAACGCAATTCTAAGCCTGTTCTACTGATTCTGCGGTAAGTGTCCTTAGGATCTATTTTCTCTTTTATCCTTCCGTCTTTCCTTCTATTCTATCTCGATGCCACACAAGCTAGCCTGTTTTATATAACTTAGGCTATAGGTATTTGCCACTAAATAGGCACAATGTTTTGGCATTATGGTAGCATATAAATGATGCCGAAATGGCAATCATGGCTTCGAAGAAAATCTTTTAAGATCTTGGGCACATTTGAAAGAAAGCTATAGGGGTCTATAAAATATATTTTATAAGTATTAAAATAATTGTATGCTGGTATTAAGAAAGCTGCGCTCTGAGATAATTAAATAAATGTTGCCCGAAGCGCTTTATCGGAAACTCGTTGAGTTGTATCTTCGTATAAATAAGGATTTCATGCTTTTATTAAAACGTGATAAAACCTTAAGGGAAAACAGGCCAAAGTATAATGATCAACATAAAAACCCCGAAAAGCTATAGGTACGATGTCTGCCTGCCGACCGTGCCCACCTAATTAGAGATTCATGAAATTCACCGAAATGATTGTGAAAACGATATAAACCCCACTATTGGATAACCGAAGCATTAAGATATTATTTATTATAGGTGTATTAGGGATGATGTTACCTATTACTGTCCATATTTTTTATGGAATATCATATTTTACATTTGGCAACTTATTTATAAAAACCTGTTTATTTATTCCTGTGCAAAATCTCTTGTGACAGACAATGAAAGGCTGCATGCACGGAATGGATAAAAAAGTTTAGCTACGTCAATCGCCAACGGTTCGTAAACTTGCAAATATACATCGCATGAGGCGTTACACTAAAAACAATAGGCAAGAAACTCAAGGCTGCAGCTTATTTAGATAATATTCAATATGATATAACATTATATTTTTGGATTTTTTAAGCATTTTAATGTAATTTCTATTTCTTCTTTCAAATGTTTAATACTTGTAAAGGTATTCATTTGACATTGTGGGTTACCTACAATGCAAAGAAATGGCGCTGCTTTGCAGCCTAAGGCTAGAGTAAATTCGACCCGGCCGCCAGGGCCGCGGTAGCATAATGGTCAGTGCATTCGCCCGGAGAGCGAAGGGTGCGGGTTCGAGTCCCGTCTGGTGCCCGGTCCACGTAGGTTTTTTTCTAGTAAAATTTTCTTTATGAACTATATAACATTATCTAAAATAAACTGATCACAAATAAAATAGATTATTGGCCTCTGTTTAACCAAACCTATCAACAAAAATTTTTGACTGTTTGAGATTCGAATATCAGATTAGTCGGATTTAGTTCTTAAGTCTAGTCGACAAGTAACAGATTTTGTACCAAATAAATAACACATACAACATGAGAGGTTCATGCATATGACATGCAATAAAAAATTTACGCACTGTAAATGTTTATTTAACGCTGTCGGTAAAAAAGCGAATACAATATCCAGCACATTGTAGTAAAAAAAGGCACACAATAAATTAATCTAAATTTGGGATTTTAAATAAATTAAAGCGTGGCAAAATCAATAGGGTTCCAATTTTACCGTTTCGGGAACCCTAAAAAGGGAAGATCCTGAATGCGGATTCCATATTTAAATCGTACGATATATTATAAGGTATGATATCGAGGAAAAGTTTACCTTGAAGCTACGAAAGTATACGCGTTATGTCCCATTTACATAGCAAATTCGGTATATCGCCGCCAACTGCGATCGATGACGGTGTCCGTCCATTCATCATCCGCCCGGCCCATAACCATTAATTTGTTAACTTTAATGAGACACATGAGATTTACGCTCCACTTTTTGGAAATATACGTACTTAACTACACCCACGTCTCTGCCTGCTGCGTAGGAACACTTCAGAGAATTAATTTCTATGTTAGAAAATAATCTCTATTTCTTTTCATTCATTACTGTCAGAACAAGGTTTAAATGAAGCACTTCACATGACTATTGGTATTTGCTATTTGTAAATGTCTAAGTTCTACTCCATATTTATTATGCTCTATAGTGAATGAAAAAGAAACCGCCAGGTCAGCATAAAATTTATTATTTGGAAATTTCTATTGAAAATACCAGGAAAATTAACATAGTGTTACTGTATTGAAATTGCCTCGAACGATAGTATAATGTCTGTAATTCTTGAGAACCGCTCTAATATATTTAAATTTTTTATGTACATATTCGCAAAACATTAACCATGGAGTGTCGGGGGAGTTTCTACAGTTTAAAGTACGTTCAGATCATAAATATTATATGACATGTTACACTAGTGTGGAGGAACAATGTTAGATCATGAGAACATATTATACTTATAACAAAACTCTCCATAACATGTTATATAATCAGAACGACTCTTTAAAATACATAAAATTCAATTTACATAAGGACTTAATGTGCAGAAAACCTGGGGCATTTCTCGGGAGAAGGTAAATATTGTGTAAAATAAAGTGTTAAAATTTTATCGTTCTCGAATTACTTCTTTAGACACAAATGAAGGACGCAGTGTTTACGTGTCAGTACGCCATTTGTGGTTTGGGATGCAAATAAATAGTGAAAATACATCGTGAATTTTGAGTTACATGAGAAACTTAAAAATAAATAAAAATAGTGAGAACAGATGCAAACAGTAAACATAAATATTTTTAAACGATTGTATGACATATTTTGGGTCATCCTTATTACTGTAAAAATTAAGAGACTGGTAATCCAATCGTTCGGCTGTAAAACCTGTGTGTCAAACAAGCATATTAATGTCTTTGGTAACAAACGACGGACAGACGGGCATGTGAGTGATAGCAATAGCAATAGCTCTATTTGGACCCCCGGAAAACTTAAACCGTTATTTTTTTGTCAATGAATAGAAGATCTTATCTCAAAGCTTAATCCTTTTCAACCAATATACTACTATATTTAAACCCCAATACGTAAAACTAAGTAATTAATTCAAGAGGTTCAAGATTCTGAACGTTGCCTAATGAACCGCAAATTCCTTCATCTGGCCCATTCCTCCCTCTGTCAACCCTACTCAAAGTATATGATTCTAATTACACTGATTTGCTGTAACTATTACTATTTATCTATCTGCCTGTTATTATAACTAACAGACTAAATGGAGAATAATATTCTCTTAAATAAGTTACATGCGTCATTAAAGTGATAATTATTTTTCAGCATTTATTTTGTAGAACGTATCTGGAGGTCTGGAGGGCGTGAGCGTCCCATAAGAATAAGCTCCAATTAAAATCGGCTTGAGTTTCTTTTTATCACAGGATTACTTTTTATCAGAATTTGGATTTCACGAATTTAAATCTCTGGTAAGTAAAATAAAGATACTATTTCAACGAACTAGTACGTAAATAAAAATACTTTGCTACCTACTAATTTTTCAAATATATTATTTTATAGCAACTGACCGTAAATCGCATGATTAATGCTCGACAGCAATTTTTTATAATTTATTTATGATTGTAAGCTTTTGTGATCGAAAATAAAATTTTATTGGGATGATAAAGAAACATTGTGTTTCTTATATACCTATAGGTATAATAAACAAATCAAAACGTAAAATACAAGATCCAAAGATCACCAGGCCTTACTTATTTAATTAAACAATAAGAATATATTTAATCATTGTAAAAGGCTTCCTTTACATAATTTAAAAGATAACTTTAATGAAGCTGTATGAAAAAGGCACTTAATTACCATGAGCGCGCTCTTTCTCTCACACGGGAACATTGAATAAGCTTAGGGTAATTTTGGTCCCTAAGATTGGTCTGGCAGCTTACAAAATATAATATAGCACCCTAAATATTACAGATAGATATCAGGTCTCAGACTGTAAGGTTGTTTTCGACATTTATAGTGTCTGGCAATAGATACTGCTGACAGAATATGTCTGACAGTATTAATTTCAAATTGTTCATCATATTCTCAACAACATACACAAGAACCATCCTCAAACTGTTAGTAAAGTGAAAAAAATTAACGTGCCTGTGCCACCTGATACCTGAAAATTGGCCAACAGCTCAAGTTAGCGATTATGTATGCTTTCATTGTTCATACTTATACTACTATCCATATTTTGTCCATGAGAAAACAAGTAAGGTCTGCTGGTCTTGGGATCTTACTGCATTAGATCATTTGTGAAATTCTTTTCTCTCTGGTTTAAATATACACGTTTACAAAATTTAATTACACGCTAGATTAATTAAAAAAAAGTATAATCTCTCTTGTATATCTCTAGAAAATTTGAAACAACTAATATAACAACTCTCTTCCATCTCTCACGCTTTCGCAGTTTTCCTGCCTTTTAAAAGTAGATAAATTTCTTAGGGTCTATTCAACTTTTATTCGATAACTTGTTGAAAGGAGGTCTTAAATCCGTCCCGTATTTTCGAAGGTAAAAATCTACTGAGGTCCATCGTTGAAGGAATTGAATGTAAATGAAATAAAAGAAAAGCAGCCTTTAAGAGGATTCAAAGTGTAGAGCCTCCGAAATTCCTTAAAGAAAGCATAAAACAAAAATGAAATGTAAGTACGGAGAATTTGAAATTAGGAAAAAAAATGCTAAACTAAATCATTTACGTAGTTAGTCACGACTGGGAAATGTCATTTGCATTCACGAGGATAAAATAAAACGACGTGCTCAAAATATTAATATTGAAAAGGTACAATCAAGAACTCTACAATGATTGGATTACCACTACAAATATCGCTGCTTTGCTTTGTTATAAAGGGTTGATCTCAGATAGTCTAGGTCAGTGTGATTAATCCCCATTAATGACTATATCGCAAAATGACTACATATAATTTCGTCTAGATCTTTACTTGACTACATTGCATAATGCCTAAGATAGCAAAATGACTAGATCTTTATTTGACCAATGACTCGGTCACAAAATTACTACATATAGGTACTAGTACAGTTAGTATCAATAAGCATGGCTTTACCTGCACTCAATTTGTAGTGTACCTACTTACAGGGCAAAAACGTGAAGAATTATGTAAAAAATCGAACAAACGCGCTTCATAATCGAAGTTTCCATACGTAACCCTAGCTTTTTTTGATAATACTCTATAGCCTATGGTCATCAAGGATAATGTAGGATTCTACATGTGAAAGAATTTTCCAGATCAGTCCAGTAGTTTCGGAGTCTATTCAATACAAACAAACAATCAAATCTTTCCTCTCTATAATACTAGTATAGATAAACATAGCTCGGTATTTTAGACCAGCTGATATAAGTGGGTTTATTAAAATTACGCATGGTTTGTTAACATTTTAAAAGGCGAGTACGTATAATTTGAATGTAAAATCCAAACACAGAGTTGCGGTGGAGTGTGTTCTGTTTTAGGCAACGAAGCCCCTCGCTGTAGGGTGTTATGCGATTTATTTCACGTCCTAAGCGGCTCGACGCGCTCCCTCTGCTTTCAAGTTATCGCTCTGGAAGTAACTCTCCATTTTGATTAGGGAAACAGTAAATTTCTATATTTCCATCTGAATCATACCACACACACAAACAAAATAAATAGGTACCTATACGATTTGATTGTATGCTTAAAGCCTTATAACATCTTCATCATCATATGTTTACTGAATCATGGATTCTTAATAATAAACATAATATTAAATCTAAAGAAAATAGAACAAGCAGTTACATGCTTTAAAAATAATAAAAATTATAAACATAATATTATATAAGCTCTATACTATAGTGATATTCCTCTCCGAAATTGATGTCACAAAAGGCCCTTAGGGCATTTATGACCTACTTTTTTTCTTTAGTCATTACTTATATAAACAAAATCAATGTTTCACATAAATTACAAAAATAAACGAACCCAAAAATATCGTTTTACAGTACAAGAGTAGTACATTACGCACAGTAGGTACAGTATTTTCAAAATCTGCAAATGAATTTCATTTATGAAACTGCTTACCCGATTATTTTATTGCTGCAATATTGAGAAACTCGTGATCGTTCGCGACGCGTTCGTAGATGGATAGCTACGAGTGCTACGGAGCTATGCAAGCGGGCGTATAGCGTAGCCGTTGCGTCCCTACTGCCGCCGCAGAGGGCTGTCCCCCGCCTGCTACGGATTTCTCGTACCCTTACTACGAACCTCCTTATGTGAAAATGTACAACACAAATTATATTCGAAACATATCTCTAAAGCTTTTATTTCGCCTGTTTGATGCCTAGACCGAATGGATTTTTCTAGTAATACTTTCTTAAGATTTTATTCATAAATCTTATAGCAGCTTAAAAAAATATATAAATGCTTAAAAACAAGCTTTTATTTATATTGCAATGTATAATGCATGTATGTTCAAAAAGTGTGGGTCTCACTATTCCCGTTGAGCCAAAACAGCCAACCGAACTGCGTAAAATGATATTGGAAATACCGTCACAAAATTCGAATAATTTTGGTTGCCATTAAAAATACAATTTGTAAAATATACCTACTTAAATAATTTTATTTTTACTTTATAAAAGTCTACAATCGATGCGTTGTTTTTCTGTATGGTGTCGATTTTTATTATTGTCGACCTTAAATAAATGGGAATATTGAGACATTCCGTAGTAGTGCATTAGTCTTAATTAATCATTTTTCATTTAGTAATTCAATGAGTATAGTGAGACTGATTTAAAAAAAACGTGCAGTCTTAGTAATGTCATTGCAATGGCTTATGAGAATTGTGAGACCCATCGTTCAAAAAGACAAATCTTGCAACTACATTTTAAATCAGTTATTCTCAACCGATCGAGATGAAAGTATACACGTTTAGTTTGGATAACAATGCAATTTTAGCTTTGCTAGAACGACCCACATTTGTTGTGCACTTTCATGATATGGATATCAAATGAAAGGGTTTATTGGGAAAAATACGAATACCTAAACTAACGTCAGCGTACAATGGTAATTTAATTAAAGCTCACTTTTAAAATTATAATAACATCTAAACTTATTTATGATACATATTTCATAATGGGCTCGAGTCTAACTTCTCTCAAGTTTATATTGAATTGGATATCATATCAGTCTCTTCTGTTTATTCTTTGTAGAACAAGATAAAGACATACTACTGCAAAAAAATGTTCCCCATTTCGAGATTCATATCAGATTTGGGCCAATTTCTAGCCTCAATTTTATATTTTTTAACATTATTGGTACAAAATTACCTCTAGGAAACTGTCTTTTTATTTATTTATTAAATCTTTAATTTAATGCCTTTACATTGCATATGGCGGACTTAACGCCAGCATGGCATTCTGTACCAGTCAACCGGAAAGAACGTGCAGAGTCAATAAAACGGCAGACAATCATAGAATAACTAAATAGCTTTTTACTCATCTATGTGATCAATAAGAAAAAGAGTACGGTATCCTACATGGATTACGAGAAAACATTGGGAGTGGTAATAATGGCTTTGTAACTTTTAGGTACTTTACCTACTATGAATACCTACCGTGGCGAAATTCGTACCGAGGCTTCATAGTCCATAGTCATTGTAATTCACAACCATCACAACAGATGTTTATTTTGACAAGTGAGAATCATCTGTTCGAATGGGGGAATTAAAAAAACGTATGCACATTTGATGATGTATGTGAAGAGTATTTCTTTTTCTTCTGGTAATTCATGAGGAGGCCACTTATTTTAAAGGTAAATTTATTTATTATTGTTATTATTAAAAAGCACAAAATTAAGTAATTAAAAATGGAAATAACACTTTTTGGTCGGATATTCGGAAAATAGCATCTTTTGATCAGGAATGATAATAAATAGCATCAACAAATAAACTTTTTGAAGTTGTTTTTTTTTTTAATTGGAAGTTACATTTATGCCAAAATATATAAACTAACTTGGCTTTGACTACTTGTCATTACTTTTTAACATAAAAAAAAACATGCCAATTTGATAGTCTGCCATAATGCATTTTTTTTATCTTAAAAAGTAATGACAATGAATCAATGCCAAGTTGTTTTATATATTTGGCATAAATGTAGCTTCCAATCAAAAAAAAACTTCAAAAAATTTGGAAAAAAAATATTGTGTTGAACAAAAACTTTTAAATGAGTTAAAAATAGCACCGTTTGAATAGAACCGCGAATTTAAGTTCTAATTTGAAGGGGAAATAATCAATTCTTCTTGGATCTTAGAATACTAGTAGAATTCACGAAAAAAACTATAACTCAGTAAATGCGGAAATAGCCCCCTTTGAACAGACGCTCCTCAAGTGTTAGTTACTTTCGTAGTGAAACTTTTAATTATATGTTCTATGCAACGATGTCATTTGCATTATTTATTCGGTTGATGAAGGTGAAGGTGAGATCATAAGATTTTGTTAGTTTTTTTTTGACGCAGGCAAAACCATTTTTTTCAGACGACGGCGCCTTTAAGAGGCAAACCGGCGAGTGGACCTCACACCTGGCTCCCACAAGCCTTACGGGCTCCCGCAGTGGCTGCCCACTGAGGACCCCGTAACTCTTAAAAGCGCTCTACGGCATAATATCCACTAAAAACCCTGCGAATACCCTCTAAACTGCTAAGTGCGAAACCGTGGGATCCCTGTGTAGGGATTCTGCCGCGTCAAGCTCTTATGTTACTGTGATACAAATCCAATTTGTGAAGATACATCAATGCAATAGAAAATTGTCACTCCTGCAGCCCCCCTGAATTTCGCGGCCCTGCAATGCCACTCTGTAAGACATACTTACTTTTTCACCGCCTAATCCGCCGGTGTGATTTTAAATTTATTTGAAATTCGTATTCAAATTTTGAATCACACCACGTGGTTTCAGAGCTGAAAATTAATTTATTCTTACAGAATAACACTGCTGAGCGCTTGCCGGTCCCTACAATATGTCAAGGCAACAGACGGGACTCGACCCCGCACTAGGTACTACCGCGGCCCTATATCAAAAAAATGCTAACACTCACACCAATAAGCCTAGTCCCAAGGAAAACACTGTCAGGTTTGTGTCAAAAGAATACTAGGGTAACTGAAAGAATACATTAAGTATATTGATATTGAAATATAAACATCCATTCCCCGTAGCATGAGCATCTCAATTTCATTATATCGCGTTTTTTATAGCGTCTATGTGCAAAACTCCATAGTTATTTGACAATTGAGCGTGATAAAAACTAGTTATATAATATCGTATCGCAGTGCTCATGCTTGGAGGGCAGGACTTAGTGCAGAAGCACAAGAGAAACGTCGTTTCGGTTTCAGCAGTGCCGCACCAGCGTTGCAACCACTGGGATGAGGAGGAGAGGGGCTCCAGGGTGGCCAACCGTACGAGATTTCTCCTACAAATGCGAGATTTCTGGTCTTCCGAACGAGGTACACTACTACACATCTCACCATAGACTGCAAAGAAAATCATTTCTTTACAGTCTATGGTTAGTTGACCCGTTGGCCTATATGTTAATCACCATCAGCTTCATCAGCCTATTAATGTCCCCACTGCTGGGGCACAGGCCTTGCCTATGGATGGAATAGGGAGTTTGGGCCATGACCCCCATTAAAACAAATCGATTGACGTATAAAAAATCGGTCCACGCGTTTGGTCTCTATAAGTAATTTTAGTGTACCACAAAGGAACATGCATACATAGATAGACTGTTAAACACATGTGAGCGCATCGTGATTCGCGTTCTTGAATTGGACAGTCTGTTTAAAAGAAAATCGCCGCTTACTTATCACAACATGGATTTATTAAATAGTTAAATGGCCTATAGACCAGGGCTAATGCCTTTAAAAATCGTAAAGTGTGAAATATACGAAACAGGATAAATGAAACCTATAACACCTAAAGAAGGAGGAAAATAAATTAATGGAGTCGGGGAGAGGTGGGTGACTTTTTAAGGGGGTAATACTGTTTTTCGCGATTTTAGGGAAAACAATTTCTTTTGAAAAGAATTCAATGGAATTTTTTTATTATAGGTAATCAAAAGATCTACAACTTTTGTATTTACACTTTTTAACACATAACCTTTTATTTGCGAAAAATCAAAATAACAGACTTGGTTTTTTATTATTATCTCCAGCAATAACTTTTTTTTATATTTGGTGATAAAATACCTTGTTATGTCATAAACACGTCTTATTTTTTTGATACAATTATTTTTGTCCCTATATTGATATTCCATATATAGAAAATGTAACCTTACTTTCAGTCGAAAAATCTACCGTCAAAAAAGTTTTCGATTATTTTTGTTCCAGAACATAAAGCGTACCAAAAATTTATTTTAAAAACAATTTTTTGGACGGGAGATTTATAAATTGAAAATAAGGTTACTTTTTCGGTAGAATGTCAGTTAAAGGGGGAAAATACATATTTCGAATCCAAAAAAAATTATGGCGTGTTTAGGACATAAGAAGGTAAGTTTTCACCAAATAAAAAAAATGATTATTTTATGGGAGGTAATAACAAAAAATAAAATAGTTGGTTATTTGCATTTATCGCAGACATTTTTAGTGTAGTGCGTAGAACTTTTGATTGCCTTTAATTTTGCCATAGAAATGATTTCGATAAAAGTTGTATTATTCCGGAAAATCGCTATAAACCTCTTCCCCTCTCAAAAAGTCACCTCCCACATAATGCTTGTAATAATAATAATCCATATATTTTTAACACCATTTATTTCAACTATATCGGTATTTATTTACAAACTAATAAAAAACCAACAATATATATTAAGAATTCATTCATCACAGGATATTATACAAGTAGGCTGATAATAACCATCGATGCCCATGGTAAAACGTTGTGATAGGTGTATCTCTTTAATTGTCGTCACACCAAAGTCATAGTGAGCATATCTTTTTAGTATTTCGGAACCATCAAAGGGCATTGTCACTTGCTTTCTGATATCATTCGACGACTTACTCCTATACTTTGAATTTATCAAAGTAACGTGAAGTTTAACGTTGTCACGGTCGTACTCTCTGTGCATATAACCTGTGTAAACAAATATAATATTTATGACAATAATAAAAATATTTCAAAGGTTTTGTCAACAGACTTTATGGAGATTAAGAAAAATTCAATCGGCTTTACCTATAATAATAACCAATGTCGAGAAGATTTTGGTAGATTTATTTTTATAGTGAAAGGACAATGTTAAAATTGGCCTAAGAACCAACACCAATTTGGCATTTATGATAATTCTTAGTATATTTTTTGCGATAATTATCAGTATTTAGATTGTGACGGACACTTCCAGTTAAGTAAGCTAAATTTAAAAGTTAAAAAATAATCTGAGACAATAAATACCATTTTATGTGTATAATCTATGGCAACGCTGCAAACAAAACACTCTTTCTTCCTAATGCCGGCACTTCACTTGGCTATTCGTATTTGCTATTTTAAAACATGACATCAGTCTGTCCTTTTCATTCCTTATTAAGCATGACAAGGACAAACTGCTGTCAAATGAAGGGCCGGCATAAAACTCGTTACTCTGTGGTTGTGGTGCATGCAGTTTGCATTCGTAGTAATCTGTGGCATTCGTACATTCCAAAGAGTAGTTTATTATACCGTAAATGCATTCTCGTTTCGGATTACTATTGTTTTTCCTTAAATTTAACTATTTTGGCTATCTAATATGCCATCGATGTTACCAAAGAGAAGAGCCCCTATAACCAAGTGCTAGTGAACCTGTGCCACAACATCCTGCTAGGATCATACTGCTTAATTATTCAAGAACACAACACCCGATACACATTCACGCTGCATATTTACACAATATACATGTGATATACAAATAAATACAATATTCAAATATGATACAACTATGTGAAAAATAGTCAACAAAAAAGAAGCAAAACTACAGTTTTTATTTTATTCATGATTCCTACCTAACCAAGTTTTTCCTAATAGTTCTTCTTTAAAATCGCACCGAATAAAATGAATTAGTTGTAATATTAATTCACTTCATACTGAGTTTATACTAAATTCATAGGTTGACCTATGTTTCATTGAATATTAAACATAACCTCAAAAAATTTTAAGTTTTCCTAATAATTTAAGTTCTCAGAAGTGTCCGTCAATAATCTTTGTTTTTACAGTCATTTACTTACGATTTTGAACCTAGAAAATAATATTTCATGATTGTTGGTTCTTAGGCTAACTATGTATGGACGCTGAACAATGTCCTTTACTTTTGATGTAGATATAAGAATATAATATACTAGCTGACCCAGCGAACTTCGTACCGCCCTAAAAAAATAGGGGTTGTCCAGCGGACAAAATTGTGAATCTAAACCATTCTCAGATCCCCTTGAACACACACAAAAAATTTCATCAAAATCGGTCCAGTCGTTTAAGAGAAGTTCAGTGACATACACACTCACAGAAGAATTATATATATAAAGATAAAGAATGTGGTCTGTCCGAAACGCAATAGCAAACTGGTCGAATTATCACATACTTAAAAATAATTTCTTTGTCAAGTCAAGTGGAATCCACGATATTTAATTACCCTTGATACAACATCACGAACAAAATCGTGGCCGAAACCTGTCCAAAAGGTACATTGGATAATCCACGGAGCTCCGTAAGACAAATCGCGTAGTCAAAAACAATATTTAAACATCGAAAGTCACATACTGTATAAGGTCTTAATAAAAACGAATGCGTCAGAGAGCTATAACGTTCAAAATGAAAGCAGGTAAAATTTTACGACCTATTGCTATATGCGGAAGAATATAGACCTTATTTCTTTGACTCTACGCGCAATTCTCAATGCGCTGTTAGCAATGTAGCAGGTACGGACTGCGAGGAAAAGAGACAGTTATATTACTGACCATGCATTTGAATATTACAAATATTTTCTATTAAATCAGTTTATAGTAAGTATAATTAGAACAAAATTTGCTTCCAATGCGTTAAATAGTACTATGAGTATTTATTTCACATTTTTTGACGGAGCTCTGCGGCATCTTGACTTTTCAACGGTACGCGCGAGACTCTGAACCAAGATGTGCTTGAGTCGTGTTTAAGCACTTCTTGATTGGGACATATTTTGAGCCCACTAATGAAGAAGCAACATGCAGGCCGGCAGGGTGAGGATGGCTGGTGTGGCAGGTAGAACTGCTGTATCAGCCATCTTTGCATCTGGACTTCACCTTCACTTAACATCAGATGTGGTAAAGTCATTTGTCGGACCTATCTATAAAAAAAAAGAATATAGGATATTTAATATCGTTGAACGGAATACTTTCCCCGGGCACGTGTTCACTCCTTCCTCCAAATCCTCCGGGGTACTTTAAAAAGGCGTGAAGTAGCATTTGGGCAGACCAGCAAGGTGATGACGGTTGATGTTTATGTGGCAATTCATTTGCTGCACCAGCTATCTTCGCATCTGGACTTTACCTCCATTTAACATCAGGTGAGGTTAGTCATTTGCCTACCTTAATATAAAAAAGTATATTTATGCTATCAGATAAGATGTACATTAGTCCCTTTATTTTGTCCCGAAGATACATACGAACATCAATTCATCATAATTATATGTAGTCATATATTTTTTATTTTATTAATTCAGGGCCACGTGCCGCAACAGTGCAGTATTTACCAGCTTTACAGAAGTAATCGGCCAGGCGGTCAGCTAACTGTTGTAGGACACTCACGGGACCGTCCTCTTCTTCTACACGCGCATACAATACTTCTATTGCACTAGGCTCATCATTCATATATGATAGCCCTCTTAATCTAATCTTCATAGAAGCGCAACTTTTAAGAAGAGGCCTGAAAGCGACAATGAAATTATCGTTAGCGAGAGTGACTCAGCAAGATTCTATTAATTTGATATTATTGTAGGCTAGGGCTTAGGGCCACACGGCACAGAGTAACCGATATTGGCTCTTAAAGTAACCGATATTGATATTCCTAAAAATACCTCACCATCCTCTCTAAATCACTACAGGCCCATATCAATATTACCTTTTCTTTCTAAGATTTTAGAGAGTGCTGTACATAACCAACTGTCTTCTTTTATCTTTCGCCATAAGATACTCAGTCCTTTACAATCTGGGTTTCGACCCGGTCACAGTACAACCACTGCTCTCCTTAACGACGACGTTCGGAGCGGCATGGAGAAGTCGCAGTTGACAATAATGGTCTTGATCGATTTTTCTAACGCATTTAATATGGTCAACTACGACATTCTCCTTGCAATCCTTACTCACATGGGAGCCTCTTCTTCGGCGAGGACCTGGTTCTCTTCGTATCTTCGTGGACGCCAGCAGGCTGTTCGAATCGATCAGACTATTTTAAGCTGGGCTGATATCACTGCTGGTGTTCCACAGGGCGGTATTCTTTCTCCTCTTCTTTTTTCACTTTTTATTAATTTCCTCACCACTCTAATTCAATGCTCTTACCATTTGTATGCCGACGATCTCCAACTCTACGTTCAAGCTGATAAGTATAACTTAGACGCTGCTATCATACGCTTAAACCAAGATCTACAAAGAATTTCCGATTGGTCCAAGTGTTATGGTATCTTTGTAAACCCATCGAAATGCCAGGCTTTTATTTTAGGTAGTTCTCGTCAATTAGCTACGCTTGATCTGAGTAGCTTGAATGCGGTAATTTATAATGGTAATGTTATCCAGTATCTACCCAGCGTTAGGAATCTAGGCTTATTTATCGATACTACTCTCAGCTGGGAAGTTCATGTTCAAGAAGTCAGTCGCAAGGTGATTAACACACTTAGAGCACTGTATCGTCTTAAGCACTTTCTCCCTTCCTGTACCAAAGTCGCACTCGTCCAGTCTCTTATTCTCCCTATTCTCGACTACGCCGACATCTGCTATTCTGACATCACTCAAAACCTTCTTATCAAATTGGATCGTTTGCTCAACAGCGGTATTCGCTTCATTTTCGGGTTACGTAAAGACGACCACATTTCTCCCTTTAGAAAACAACTTCAATGGTTGCTAATCAATGGCCGAAGAAACCTTAGATTACTTTGCATGCTCTTCAAGCTTTTATACGATCCATGTGCCCCAGAGTACCTGAAATCTAGATTTCAATTTCTGGGCACTTCCAATCAACGTGATCTTCGCTCGTGCAAAAATCTTACACTACAAATCCCCGTTAATCATTCTGGCTTTGGATCCAAATCGTTCACTATTACTGCCATACGCCTGTGGAATGCTCTACCACTAAGCATACGTAGTACTCACAATAAGTTTGAGTTCAAAAAACTTGTGCGTGAACACTACCTGACTACGTGATTTTTCCCTATAGTTTGCATCGATATATATTATATTTATTGTTTTTTATGTATGTTATGCATATGTATATATGTATATATATTTATATGTGTATGTTTATATATGGTTATATGAGTATTTTATATATGTGAATCACTTTGTATTTAAGTATTATTATTTTATTGCTGTTATTTCGATATTGTTCATTTTATTTAATTTTTAGCAACTTTGTCTCCAACAATCATACTGGTTGACTGGTACAGAATGCCTATGGCATTAAGTCCGCCGTTGGCTTATGTTTGGCAATAAAGTTTAAATAAATAAAAATAAATAAATAAATATTGCTCAAAGCATACTGCATAAGCAAACTACAAACATACTGAAGTATCAGTAGAGCAGTACACGTAGCGACGAGAAGTGATAACTATAGGAATGTCAGCTTCTCGAATGGCGACCGCGCACCAGACGACACTCAGTGGGGTACTTGGGTAGGCTAGACTCCTCAACTCGCCGAGTGGCGCTGGACCTCAGCAGAAGGCATCATGTGGCTGATATGATGATGATGATGACCTATCAAACGAAGGAGAATCCAACCTACTACCTACCGGCAAGTAGTGAGTTTGCAGACGATTTCTTTGTTATCTTTTTATTCATCATCAGCCTATTAATGTCCCCACTGCTGGGGCACAGGCCATCCCTATGGATGGAATAGGGAGATTGGGCCATGACCCACCAGGCGGGTCCAGTGCGTATTGGCGGGTGCTTACGACTGCAGATGGAGCTGGGACCAACGGCTTAATGTGCCTTCCGAAGCACAGAGGAACTCGAGATAGAAGATTTTTGGTCAGCTATCCAATGACCGATCACTACGAAAGTTACTTCACTTCAACGATCGCAGCCGACCGAGTCTGCATAAGCTCTGGATGCTGATGCCCCTGATGCTCCTGTCATCTTCATCGGGGCAGGTCCGCTTGCGGACAATCACCTTTCAGGTGCACGACCAGTCGTAACAAGATACCGCAACACTAAAGTGAGCAAGGAGGAGTCTCACAAACCTTTTTCTCGATCCACCAGTGGTTGAAGGATGCGTAAGGCATTTACCAGACAAAAAAAAAGGCGGCCAGGCGCGTAAAATGGTAGTGATTACTTTATCTATCAGCCGTACCCATAGACATCCATCTATATACAGAGCGTCCCACGGCTACCTCACACGGAGGGAAAGTATATTAAATATTAAAGATAGGATATTTTAGTGAAAGAAGACATTAGGGATATTCGATATACATCGATGCCTCGAAAACATCGATGTTTGCAATGAAAAACATCGAATCGATCCGTGGTTTGAAAAGCTTTCAATATACTCGATGCATCGATGTTTAAAAAAACATCGAATTGGTAATACAGTTTGACCACGTAGTGATAATATCCTCTTTCTGGTTTAACCTTAGTAAAAAAAATCTTAAGTTTGACCACTAAAATTTTACTTACTGTTATGAAAGCATTCCGAATTCTCTGATATGGCTCCGATGTTGGCAGCACTGCGCAAGAGTCAGTGCAGTGACAATAAAAAATAACTACGAGTTTCTATAACATTTAATAACCTTTGGTTTTGTGAAACAAACTAAGATTGAAGTATATTTCTAATATTCTATTGAAAGACAGCAAAAAAATTTTAAATTTAAGAAAAAGTACTCGATGTTGAAATACATCGATGTTTTCATGTTGCGATGTATCGAATCAAAAAATACATCGATGTTTTTTCAGAGTGGACACCCCTAGAAGACATCATTTCATTTTTAATAATAACTAGAACTGCATTCACAGATTTTTTTAAAATAGACTGACATTTCACACTCGCAAACTATTCGAATTCGATAATGTTTCGTGCTAGGGGTACAGACGCTTGAAAATGTATGTGTTCTATTTTCGAATTTTCAGCCAATCGCATTGTAACTGAGTTCAAAAAGAAATGCATACGTACTACAGTTTGTATATCACTTTATTCTTTTTATCACGTAATAAGACATTCCTTTCATTAAAAATGCTGTTAATTAGTAAAAAATAATCTTTATGATAAACCCTTTCGATGGTTAGCATAAAATATGTCGTATTTTTTTTTCGAAATTTCACGAGTTTGATTCCCCGTTTTAGCAGGCGATTTTAAAAAAATCTGTAAAATCAGTTCTAGTTATAATTAAAAATAAAATGATGTCTTCTTCCGGTAAAATATCCTATCTTCAACATTTAATATACTTTCCCTCCGTGTGAGGTACCCGTGGGACGCCCTGTATAACGAAATGTAATTTAAAGTCTCCATATATATAAACAATGAAGATATTCTTACATAACGACTTTCTCTTTGGCTTCCATTAGCAATTTCGATGCAATTAATCTTTCTTCATTATCCATTAAACACATCACTCCTATGGTAAGATGTAACTTAGTTGGATTTTGAAATAAAATCTCTTCTAATCCTTTACTCTGGCAATTCTGGAGTACATTTTCCTTGAAACAAAGTCATAACATTATTTGATAACTTCTAAACAACGAACAAATCAATCAAATTAAAGAAAAAAAATCATTGAATTGTCAATGCATAACTGTATAAAACACTAAGAACGTTTTTTGTCTATTTGTTGACATTTGCATTGATCACGTTTGCATGATGCCGTATCACATTTGCATCGATGCCGTATCACGTTAGCTCCTCTAGTAGCAGTAGTCCGGTTGTCTCGGTTTGTCACATCACCCAGACTATTGAGCCACCTGTTTCAGTAGTTTGGTGTAAGCGGAAGCTGTTGTTGTATTTGATACTACTACTTTCCTATCATACACCCTAGAAATCTACATGGTTTGTGTCTCCATGTCGTGGAGTTGTCCGCTAAATTTCAATTTGAAACGTATAGAATTATGCCAGGATGCTTCAAATAACGTGCCTAATTTTTTTTTTGGTACATCGTCAGTTGGTTATTCATAGTTTTCTAATTGTTCTTTAGTTCGGTCGACCGAAATGATAAAAAAATACGTTTATTCTAAGTAGATCATTGAGGAATGATACGATTATGGTTTGTTTTAACTGTAATGTTCTAATTTTATTTTTTACTTGTAAATAATCATTATTCCAGCAAAAGTAGAAGGATACCATAAAGGGCTAAGAGGTTCTGGTTATGAAATCACATACTGCTGGCTCAATAGTCCGGGTAATGTGTACAACCGAACTATCACAACTAAAAATTTTCAGGAATTCGTTCTACCGGACTAACAACCAAACTTTTGCTACTAGAGGCGTTTGCATGGTGTCGTATTACGTTGGCATCGACGCCGTATCACGTTTGCATCAATGCAGTATCACGTTTTAATGATGCCATTTCACGTTTGCATCAATGCCATATACATATGTTTGCATCATGATGCACATGATTACATCTATGCTGTACAACGTTGATATTTCAGCCCCATGGCACCTAATTAACACACTCTTTACCTTAAAAAGTTCAAAATTCTTTATAATATCTGCATTATTCATAGGCACTGAGATAAAATGTGTTGATTTCTGTTTCATCCTTGATGACATAACAATAATATTAATTCTTCTCTTTGCTGCTTTTACATTCTGGAAAAAGTGAATAATATTTATTTAGTAGATGTTAATATAATACTTTTTTATTTTTTTATTTATTGTATTTTTTTATTTCTTACAGAAGCATTTGATCCAAATATTTTTATATCCCCAGTCTGACCTTGTTTTGGTATTTTTATATCTGTTCTTGTATCAGATTCAATTCTACTTTTGATTGCACCCTTTTTTCCAATAATATAGCCAAAGTATTGACTGAAAACAGAAAATGTACTACACTATATTTAAACTTTCAAGATGAAATGTATTTTAAAAAAAAGTGAAGTGTATTTAAATAAAACTGTAGATCAAAAATTTTTTTTAGCCAAACCTCTAGGCTAAGCTATACATTAACTCTGCTTTGGGCCGAGAGCCTACTGCCTATCAGTATTGCTCTGGCTATAGCTTGACTTCATTTTCTTATTTCTGGCTGCTGAAGATTTTCATATACCTCACAGCCATTTTGTTATATTGTTATCATTACCAATACAAAAGAAAATAGTAAGAGTGCAAGATATTTTGTCGAAATTTAGTTTTAAGTTTAGAGTATCATGCCAGAATCGGCACCAATATCTAGGATATATACCATAAAATTTTGCTGCTGCTTAGATCCAGCCTTAGAGCCACTTCATCTTAAAATATTATATTTAATTTAATTTTCGGTTTAGAGACTCATGCCAGAATGATTCTCTCAAACGAAAATTAAATTTAACAATAATGTGTCCTTGTCATTGTCTATGTATACAGAATGAAAAGAAAAGACTAATGTCAAATGTAGAGTTATACCAGAACCAAACCACTAATACAACTCTCCCAAATACTAGGTCCTTGTACTTGCACAAAGCCCTTCCACAGCATAAGCAGAGTTAAAAACAATAAACAAGCCCTCACCGAACAAATCTAGACAAGAAATTTTGGACACAAACACCAGATATTGGTAAAATCCTGAGGGAGCCATCACTGAAGAAATCTTATCCAACTCACTGTGGAACATGGAAACTCGTACTATATCTAGAACCATCTGAGATTATTTCCAAGTCATCTTCATCATCTTCATCCCCTTCACCGTCATAATTCACTTCTGTAAAACAATAGACCAAGAAGAAAATTAGTACATAAAACAGAGTCCAGAATCTCAATAATTTGGAGAAACAATGCTACGAAAAGTCTAAAACAGTGCAGACCATTTTCATATAAATCATGCTCATGAAAAGCAGTAATCTCCGAATTGGAGTCATTCACTCTGTAACATCTTCCGTCTATCCAAACTAAATCTGGTTTCAATATGTCATTCATTTTTGATATGAAATCACTAGAAGCACAATACACAATCTAAAGCTTATAGAAAACTAGAAAAGCACAGACCAATATGAGATAGAAAAGTAATACGCTGGAAAATCTTTTTTTTTATTATTATTATAATGGCTCGCACGGTTTGTGCATTGGCCACGACAGGGTAAAAGGTAAGGAAACCAAAATAATGAAATAAAAAGGTTGTGAAACGGAATTTGGAAGGATTAGGATCAGGTAAGTACGTAAAATTAATTTGAAACGTAAGTAATAGGTCTTTTTAAGTATATAAAATACATTATATTATTTCTTATAAATTACTTATAATTTTATATTATATTTAGTCAGGAATTCAGATAGCTTGTTAAATATATTATAATTTTTATAATACAATAAGGAAGGAATAGAAGTAGGGAGAGGTACCTTAAGGGATATTAATGAATCCATAAAAGAGGAGGAATTTAAGTCCTCTGCTCCAGTACCACAAGCACAAATACTATCATTTACTATGCCCAGTTTAGCCAGGTGGGAAGAAGAACAGTTATGACCTAGGCGCATTCTTATGAGACTTGATGTGGCAAACTTACTTAAATGAATTTTAGAAAACCATGGTTTATCGGGAATACATTGCTGAATTAATTTATAATGTTTACCTTTGATGCGACTACTAGTATCCCAATTTTCTTCCCAAGATATGCGTAGATGCACTTTAGGAAGTAAAAGAAGATCATTTACTAAATTTTTATAGGGAAAGACGTCACCACAATTCACTGAATCTTTAGCGAGTTTATCAGCTACTTCATTGCCAGTGATGTTATGATGGCCAGGTATCCACGCAAAGAGCACATTTAGATTCTTCAAAGTACAATTCAGTAATAATTTCCTACAATCGATCAAATAAGCATTAGAGGAAGAAGCTTTAAAGGGAAATTTTTCTATTGCCTGTAAAGTGCTTTTGGAATTGGAAAAAATAATTGTGTTTTTGAGTTGTGAAAGCAAAATGTATTCTAATGATTTAAGGATTCCATAACATTCTCCTGTGTATACTGAGGTTTCTGGGGGTAATTTAATTTTTTGTGTTATTTTATACTGTTGGTTGTAAACACCGATTCCAACTATCCCAGTAGATGGATGTTTAGATGCGTCACAGTAAATGTAATGCCAGTCTGGCCATTCTGTATTAACAATACTCATTAGATTAATATTAACATTTTTATCATTACGTAAAGAGTCTAGATAAATTACTTTGGGTGAAATGGTAAGAGCTTCATAATTAATAGAAAAAATAGGAAGATATTGTGATCGGTGGGTGGGTGCTAGCAGTGAAGTAAATTTAATGTAACTGATTACCAAGCAAGGAAGCGACTTGTTATTCCAATATGCCGAATTATTAATTTTACGCAATAAATGGTATAACTTGTTAAAAAGAGGGTGGTCAGAAAGTTGAAGAGCTCTAAATAGAAATTTATCACTTAAAAATTGTCTCCTTAGTTTTAAAGGAGGATCCACACATTCAACCTGGAGTGCATTAATAGGGCTTGACTTCATGGCGCCAGTTACAATGCGAAGAGCTTTAGACTGGATGCCATCTAACTTACTTAGTGCTAATGCACTACAGGGCTCCAGAAAGCAAGTTCCATAATCAAGAATACTTCTGATAATAGCATTATATATTAACTTTTGTGTTGATGGATGAGCACCCCACCAAACACCAGATATGCATCTTAAAATGTTTAATAATTTTTCACATCGAGCTGATACATAATAGCAATGTGATAAACCAGTTAATTTGGAATGTAGAATGATTCCCAGAAATTTAGCTTCATTACACACTGGAATTATGTCATTACCATAATGTACAGAAAATGATGGGGGTGAACGTATTCTTGTAAATAAGACGGCACAACTTTTAGAAACAGAAAGACTTAGTGAGTTATTATCTAACCATGATTTTAAGAGTGTTAACACATTACTTAAAGATTGACTTAATTCAATAATAGATGATCCGGATACATAAAAAACTAAGTCATCTGCATATTGTAAAATGTTAGCTCTGCCTGCGATGTAAGACTCCAAATCATACGTATAGACATTGTACAGTAAAGGGCTCAAAACCGAACCTTGAGGTGGGCCTCTCCATGTCAGCCTAGATTTAAAATTGCCATCTCCCATATCTATTTTTATCAATCTTTCCGAAAGAAGATTAATAATAAAATCGATCAAAAACAAAGGAACTTCTAGTTTTATAAGTTTGTTTTTTAAGATTTGAATGTCCACATTGTCGTAAGCACCAGATATTTCAATAAATGCAGCAAGAAGGGAATGATTATTTGAGAAGGCTAATCTGATATCAGTGGTGAAAATGCCTATGCTATCCATGGTGCTTTTACCTTTTCGAAAGCCATACTGGCTGGAAGCAAGAAGAGCTTTACTTTCTAAGAACCATTCCAATCTGTTCTTAACTAAGTGTTCTACTATTTTAGAAAGAACTGAAGCCAGAGCTATAGGTCTATATGAATTTGGATCTGCAGGAGGTTTATTATGTTTCAATAAGGGAATTAATTCCTGAGTTTTCCATGATATAGGAATTTCGTTATTAACCATAATAGAGTTGATCACTTGTAATAAGTAAATAAGACTGTCGTCACTTAAGTGGGATATGAATGAATAGGGGATTCCATCACTCCCAGGGGCAGAATCTTTTACATAGGACAAAACACATTTTAGTTCAGTTAGGCTAAAAGGAGAGTTGAGGCCGTGGTCATGAGATAAATTGTCAATAGATTTGAATAAAGGTGTATTATCCGGGGAAACAAAAGGGGGAGCTAATTTATCGAGGAATTTATCAGCCACTTCCTCATTTATGAACTTCTGAGCTGGTTCTCTGATCTAAATCTTCGAATATTAGTCCAAATAGCAGATGGGGAAATATCAGGGGCCAAAGAAGAACAAAACACCTTCCAACCATCCCATTTTTTTTTCTTTAGTAGTTTACGAGTTTCATTTATTATTTGCGAAAGTTTGTCAAAATTGTCATTTGTACTGTTATTATAATATTTTTTTTCAGCTACTTTTCTACGCTTTATTGCTGCTGTGCATTCAGAATCCCACCAAGGCGGTAAGGGAATATTTCTATTAGATTGTTTACGCAGAAAGGTCGAATCAGCAGCCTCTATTAGAACCAACGAATCTGCGCACATTGTTTGATCATTAAGCTGAACGTCGGGAAGAGATGATACTTTTTGCGCAACTAGCTCCCTAAACTTCTCCCAGCTGTCACTGTCATTGTTAATTTTATGTTTTAGTCTAGGTGAACGTTTAGGACGCGATTTTAAAACTGTTTTATGGAATGATATTAATATGGGGAAGTGGTCACTGCCGAAAGTGGAGGAAAGCGTGCACCATGAAAAGAAGGAAGCTAAATTGGGGGTGGAGATAGATAAATCCGGGGCGCTTATGCCTTCATTAGGCTGCGTGCGTCTAGTCGGATCGCCAGAGTTTAAAACACAAAAGTTATTTTCATCTACGATATCTAAAATTCTAGCGCCATAATAGCTTGAGTTAGAACTACCCCAAGATCGATGTTGAGCGTTAAAATCACCCATTATCAAAATAGGTTTAGGTAATCGCGATAGAATAGCTGCTACTTCATCATATATAGAGGATGACGGATGAGGGATGTATATTGACACAAAGCATTTATTTTGAACGGATGCAGCTATTATTGAGAAGTCAGTACTATGGTTAGTAATTGGAATATGCTGGAAAGGAACAGTGTCACTTATTAATAAAGCAACACCACCATAGCTATCAGTTCTATCTTCTCTTAAACAAAAATAATTAGAAATATTAAAGTTAGTGTTGGGTTGGAGCCATGTTTCTTGTAGTGCCATAATAATTGGTTTGTATTGATGAGGTTAATATATGTTTTGTCTATTATTGTTATAATAAAGTAGTGGCTGGTAAGTGTCAAATAAATATGACATATTAAGTTTGTCTTGATTGAGTTAATTGGTTTAAGGAATTTGAATAAATATGGTGTATTAAAGTAAATGATGTTATTATACACAGTTTAAACAAATATGGTAATTTCCACATAATATTAGTGTTCTAATAGGTTATGGGCCGCCCCATATTCTGTATTCTGTGAATATCGGGTTAAATAAAACTAAATAGAAAATAACAGTGAAAATGGCTTCCGGGAAAACACATGACGTGATACCTCGGTTGGAAAATGGAAATAATTTTTCTAACTGAAAATTTAGATTAGAGCTGTTAATGGAAGAAAAAGGTCTGGGTGATATAATTAAAACTACCAGTTTAAAAGAAGAACACAAGTTGAGAGATGCAAAAGCAAAATCCCTAATTGTAGAGTGTGTAGAGGATAATTTACTGGAAATTGTGAAAGGCTGCCAAAGTTCGAAAGAAATGTTGGATTCTTTAGAAAGCATTTTCAATAGGAAAAGCATAATGAACAAATATAATTTAAAGAAAAAATTGATAGAGTTGAAATGTGACAGCGTCGAAAAACTTGAAAGTTTCTTCTTGAAATATGACAAGCTTGTTAGTGACAACGAAATGATCTCAAAAATGGAAGAGTCGGATAAAGTTGTACATCTTTTGCTTGCATTGCCAGATAAGTACAGTAACGTTACAGCAGCTTTAGAAGCTATGAACGATGAATTGACTTTGAGCAAAACAAAATCAACATTACTTGATGCGGAAATACGATTGCAAGACAGAGTATATGTAAATCAAGATAATGCGTTTAATATTGAATGCTGGAATTGTAATGAAAAAGGACATAAGGCAATATATTGTCGAAAATTTGGTCAAAATAGATACTATCAAAATAAATCTATAAGAGGCCGAGGCGGTGAATTTAATAGACGTGGACGTGGGAGAATACAGATTCGAAGCAGAGGTGACACTAGTACAGCGACAACTTCGAGGGATAATGCAGTCGTAGGCGATTACGAACCAAACGATGAAATGGGATGTATGGTAGATGGAGAATTCAGCTTAACTTGTAAGACATCTAACAGATTAATTTCCTTTGTAGTAGATTCAGGTGCATCACAAAATTTTATATCGAATTGTTATGAACAATACATGACAAATATCGAACTTTTAGAGCATCCCATTAAAATAAACACAGCAAATGGACAACAGTTGATTGCGTATTACAGTGGTAATTTACCCATCAGATGCGGAAATGTTAAAATTAATATAAAAGGACTCATTGTGGCTAATTTAGCGTATAATCTGCTGTTTGTAAGAAAGTTACTTGAAAAACCAAACGAGATTGTATTCAAAAGCGAATATGCCAAAATTAGCTTTATTAATGGTTCTAATATATGGGCATACAATAATGGAAAGCTTTATATTTTGCAGGGTGAAATTATAGCAGAGGATGGAGCCGCAGCTATACAAACAGTAGATGGTATGTTCGCGCTTGAACTACGCGCGGGAAATACGCGAACCGCCGAACACTACCGAATGATCACGACGGCGGCCGACGGGCGTTGTCGGCAACAATCGTTTTTTTTTTTATTATAACGGCTTGAGAGAAGACAAGACGCAGAAAATTGTACTCGCTTCCTTTGATTGCATACACATTATACTTATTAATATTAGCAAATCTGTAATTATCTTTATTGAAGATTAAATGCCTGTAAACGAATCAAGATTGGGATTATTATTTCCTGGAGTTAACAGGAAAAGTGGTGCCGTGACCAGGATTTAGACTGGAAGGAAGATTGTTGGTCTGGGATAGAAATTGGTGAGCCCGTTCCTATTCCTTTCTTTAGATCCATCCCCTAGTTCTTTTGGACGAGTAACGTCGAATAAGTGTTATTGTGCATAGTAGATAATAAAAATAAGAGTATAAAGGTAGAAAAGGCAGTAATTTGCAAACGCGTATAATAGTTACCTACCTTCGCAAAGTAAAAAAAAAAATATAAGTACTTAGTTTTTTGAAATTTGCATAAAGGTTTATCATTTTCTTTCAGGTTAAGTATATTTTTTGTAGTTGTTGTATATAAATATTGTAAATTCCAGGTCAAACTTTAAACAACTGCACCGGCCTTTCACCGATTATTGGATGTACCAAGCATATAATTTGATGCATCATTGGAAAGAATAAACAAATTAATAGCTATTTTATAACATATCACACCTGGTGAGTGGTGAGAGGATCCTTCGGAGAAGCAGTTCGAGGTATTTACTTAGTTTTTAGTATTGTATAATTTATTTCCTCTGATTTCTTATTTCCCACATCATTATGGCAGAAGCTCTTGATAAGCTCGTCAAAAGGCGCAGTTGTCTAAAAGGTCAATTAACAATATTTAAGAATTATTTAGAAATTATTCGGCAAATTGATATAAATAAATTAACTACGCAGCAACTTTCAGAATTAAAATTAAGACTAAATAAATTAGAAAATAGTTTATCCGCCTTTGATAATCTACAAACCGAAATAGAAATATTAAGTGACAATTCTTCTGATCAACTCAATGAGAGGGAGTCCATGGAAAATGATTTTTTTTCTTTAATGTCTAGTTCCCAATCTATCATAGAGGAAGCGAGTATCATTGCAAATAGGAGGCAAAGTTTATCAGACACAGTTGTCAATCAATCAAATAATACAGGCAATGTTCTAGTAAATAATAATATATCTCTTCCTACCATCAAGTTGCCCATGTTTGATGGATGTTATAGTAAGTGGTTGGAATATAGAGATACTTACATTTCGTTAATTCATAGCAATGACAGTATAAATACCATAAATAAATTTCATTATTTGAGGTCCTCATTGGAGGGTAGTGCTGCATTGGTGATTAAATCAATTGAATTTTGTTCTGATAACTATATGGCTGCATGGTGCCTTCTATGCGACAGGTACAACAACAAAAGGTTGTTAATTAATAATCATTTAACTCTTATCATCCCAGTGTTCCATTTTTAAAACGGTTACTTTTTTATTTTTTATTGGAATTTCTGAACGCATCTTTAAATTAATATTTTTATGTTGGTATAACTTACAATACTAGCTGTCAGTTTAATAAATGTCATTTCACTTCGCGCGGTTTTTTCTATCGTTAAACATAATTTTGTTTGGAAGTTTTTAGTAGAAATTATGGCGAACAGAAAACCGTAAGTAATAATAATGTTTTATAGTATACTATTGAGTATTTATCGTTTATACACATGTTATACTATTGTTATATCGTGTTATAATACGTTTTGACAAATAAAAGTAGTTATTTGTGGGTAAGTGTGATGATAATGTACCGTTCCATTATTTGAGCAGTAGGAACATACGCACATGTAATTTTTAAACATTGTGATTCATACTTTATCAGTATTACCTCAAAATTGTGGTATTATTTTATTGCAGATTGAATGTGGATCAAATAATCTCGCATTTAGAAGAAGATGATGATGTGTTTTCGGCTGAAATTTTCATCACGCCTCCTGATAATTGGCAAAATAGCGATGAAGACAGTGGTGACGAAGAGTTTGCTAGTATAAATAATTTGTCAAGACATCAGTTACTTGCAGAAGGTGAACTTCGGGTCACCAGATCGTCTCAGGCTGAATCTACGATACTGAACGAGCTCGTTGGAGATGAAGCTAAAGTGGACCCAATACCTTCCACATCGTCAGTGACGCAGACTCCACAGCCGAGCTCCTCGTCGTCTGTAACGCAACCACCGCCAAAAAGAAGACGTGTTGAAGTCACAAGAAAGTGGAGGTTTGTAGATATTCCAGAAAAGGCTGGAAAAGAGCACTGTGAACCAGAATTCTTAGAAAACCTTCAAAATCCTATTCAGTTTTTCGAACTTTTTTATGATGAAGAGGTGTTTGAATTACTCCGATCTGAAACAGAGAAAAATGGAAACCAAAAGGGAAAACATGCATTTCGAGTTTCTACAACTGATATAAAACATTTTATTGCTATTTTATTATTGTCTGGTTATAACAGTGTATCGAGATACAGAATGTATTGGGAACAAAAAGTTGACTGCAGTTTTCCAACAGTTGCAGCTCTTATGTCAAGAAATCGGTTTGAAGAGTTACTGCGTTATTTCCATGTTGCCGATAATAACAATCTTGACCGTAATGATAAGTTTACTAAAGTGCGCCCTTTATGGAATCTGCTCAATGCTAGGTGGATAAAATATTATCCTGGCGATAAAAACTTGAGCATCGATGAATCGATGATTCCATATTATGGTAAACATGGAACCAAGCAGCACATCCATGGTAAGCCCATTCGATTCGGTTACAAAAATTGGTCCATTTGTACGCGGCTGGGCTATTTGATATATGGTGAGCTTTATCAGGGAGCTAGTACCGGAAATACCCATCCTGAATTAGGTGTTGGTGCCTCAGTGGTTCTGGATCTAATCTCAAAATTGCCACAAGGTAACTACAGCTTTTATTTCGATAACTTTTTTACATCTCTACCACTGCTTGACGAGTTGCAAAAAATGGGTCACGACGGAACGGGGACTATACGAGCTAATCGAACAGAGAATGCACCTCTCAAAGATCCAAAAGAAATGAAGAAAACAAGTAGAGGATCTCATCACCAATGTACTGATACATTGTCTAATATCACTCTTGTGAGATATAATGACAATAACATTGTCACAGTGGCCTCGACTCAATGTGGTGTAGAACCTATAAGTAAAGTGAAACGCTACTGCGACAAACAAAAAAAAGACGTTGACCAACCCCGTTGCTTTGTAAACTACAATAAATATATGGGCGGCGTGGACCGACTTGATCAAAATGTGGGTTGTTATAGAATCGCGATTCGTCTGAAGAGATGGTACTGGCAGTTGCTCATGTTTCCACTAAATGTTGCAGTCAATAATGCTTTTCAACTTTACAAAATATCTCCAGCTGCAAAAAAACATAACGGCACGCCACATGATCTTTTATCATTTACGAGAGATATTGTTTCTACATACTTTCTAATGAAAGATTCAGCCCCTTATACTTCAACCATGTCAAATCCCAGATCTTCACTAGCAGTAATAAAACGTGTGCCCGATGCTATTAGATCGGATGGTAAAGGACATCTAATTGACAAACAAAATAAACAAACGCGATGTGGTTTATGCCATAAAAATACAACAATGAAGTGTGTCAAATGTAATGTTGCATTACATAGCAAATGTTCCATTTTTTTTCATACTGTATAACATATCTAATAATCCTTGTAACTTAATAATTATAAGATTTAAAATAATTGTGAGTTTATCTATTTTTTTACTAATACAATAACTAAATAATGTGCATAAAATAGTTTTATTTCCAAACGAAATCCATAGCCACTAACATGTATGTATAAGCCTAGTGTTCCATTATTGGAACGGTTACTAAACTAAAAATCTAAATGAGATATAATTTTTTTTTATATGTAGGTATTGTTATACTTCTATAAACGTGCCCCAATCCGATTTTCATAAAAATTGAACCTATTTTACTATGGTTGGGATGATATGAGTTAAAGGCACTTTTTGGTATAGAAAATATGATAAGGGAGTCTGACACCTCTCTTCGTTACATTATGGACCATGTGACAAAAAATTTAAATGCTTTAAAAAACTTAGGTCAACCAGTTGAACACTGGGATTCACTCATTGTTTATTTAATTGTAATGAAATTAGACAATTACACTAGTAGAAAATGGGAAGAACATAAAGGGTCTCTCAGTGATATTCCAACATTAGAGGAATTCTTTTGTTTTTTAAGGAATAGAGCAGATTTCTTAGAAACTGTAAAGTATAACAAATGTTTTAATAAGAATGATAGGGTATCAACATTTGTAACATCTGGCCAAGCGTCAAATAGTAACAACTATAAATTGAGCTGTATAGTATGCAAGCAAATGCATCGTTTGTATGAATGTCCTAAGTTCATTTCCATGACCTTGGAGGAACGTAATAATTTAGTATCGAAAAATAAATTATGTGTAAATTGTTTGAGCGTTGGACATTACGCAAAAAATTGCCGTAACAGTCCGTGTAAAACCTGTAGATATAAGCATCATACCTTATTGCATAGGTCTAAGGTACAAAATAGCAGTGTCGTAAATAATAATTCACAGTCATTCGTATCACAAGTGCATAGCGATCATCTGTGCGCGGCCGCTTCAGAACCGGTTTCGTTATCTACGACTGAAGCGGCGGTGGCAATCCCCGCACAGCATGTTCTTTTGTCTACGGCGCTCGTTCAAGTAGTAAATATTATTACAAAGGAAGTATTTGTAGTGCGCGCCTTACTGGATAGCGGGAGTCAAATAAGCATGATAACCGAAAATTTACGCGCCAAGTTGGGATTATATAGTGTAAAAAACGAGCAGCCTATGACGGTATCAGGCATAGGAAATATTAAGTTAAGTATATCGGATAGATGTAAATTAGTAATGCGATCGATGAAAGGTAATTTCTCGACCGAAATAAGTGGCATGGTAGTAAAAAGTATAACTGGTATGTTACCAAATGTAAATGTAGACGTGCAGTCTTTGAATATACCTAAAAATATTATGGTAAAATTAGCAGATCCTCAGTTTCATGTATCCGCTGAAGTAGATATATTAATTGGAGCGGATTTATTTTGGGAAATAGTGTGGGGAAAACAAATACGGTTAGGTAAAGGTAAACCCATTTTGCAAAATTCTAGGTTAGGTTGGTTGATATCGGGTCCTTTGAGTACACAAGGTTCGAGTAAAAATGCAGTAAGCTGCCAACTTAGCTTTGATCTAAATAATATGGTAGAAAAATTCTGGTTGATTGAAGAAATTCCATCCACAGATTTAGTGAAAAATACAGAGGAGCAATTTTGTGAAAAACATTTTGTAGAAAATACGTATAGGTTACAAAACGGTAGGTTTTGTGTAAAAATTCCGTTTCATACTTCGCCTTATGACACATTAGGTGATTCACTTTTTATTGCAAAGAGACGCTTTTATAACTTAGAAAAAAGATTTAGAAAGCAACCGGATTTAAAGGAATCATATGTAAGATTTATAAACGAATATAAGGAATTAGGTCATTTATCAGTTTCTAGTAAATGCGACCCTGCTTATTATTTACCGCATCACCCGGTGCTGAGAGAGAAAAGTGAAACGACGAAACTTCGGGTGGTATTTGATGCATCTGCGAAGACCAACTCCGGGCGGTCGTTAAATGATGTGCAGGCTGTCGGTCCGATTATACAAGATGATTTGTTTAGCATCTTATTGAGATTTAGACAACATAGTTTTGTCATTACGGCAGACATAGAAAAAATGTATAGGCAGGTAATGGTCGACGAAAGTGATAGACATTGGCAAATGATAATATGGAGAGAAAATGAAGGCGAGAAGTTGCAATATTTTAAACTAAACACGGTCACATATGGTACTGCGTCTGCGCCTTTTTTGAGCACGCGTTGCCTTCATCAATTAGCTCAAGAATGTAATAACCCGAAAATAAAGGGTATTATCGAACACGATTATTACATCGATGATATTTTGACAGGATTTGAAACTGAGAAGGAATTAGAAACAACATTTAAATCAATTATAAATGTTTTGAAATCGGCAGGATTCAATTTGAGGAAATTTCGTACAAATTCAAATGTTCAATTCAATGAAAGTAACTCTAGTGATAATCATATAATAGCAGATGAAAAAGCGACTACGGGAACGTAGGGTTAACATGGTCACCTTTGTCCGATAGTTTTATTTTTCCCGTAAGTATTTCCACAATGGAAAATATTACAAAAAGAAACTTGCTATCTGCTATAGCTAAAATATTTGATCCTCTTGGCTTGTTGAGTATATTTATTATTAAGGCAAAGTTAATAATGCAACATTTATGGAAATGCAAATTAGAATGGGATGAAAAGGTGACAGACGAGATTATGTTAATGTGGTCAACCTTTGTAAATTCGGTTAATTCACTGTCTTGTGTGAATGTGCCAAGACATGTGTTTTGTAAAAATGTAAAAATTATTGATATACATATATTTTCAGACGCCTCTCAAGCAGCATATGGCGCCTGTGCATATATACGCTCAGTGGATCAGAATGGAAGGGTTTGGGTAAAGCTGTTATGCGCAAAATCAAGAGTAGCTCCCTTGAAGTCCACGACGATCCCACGACTTGAGCTGTGCGGTGCGCTGCTAGCTGCTGAGTTGAGCGCCAAGGTTAGGCAAGTCTTGCGTTGCCAGGTAGGGCGTTGTGTGCATTGGACGGATTCAATGGTAGTTCTCGGGTGGCTACATACCTCTGCAAGTCGGAAATTAGAAGTGTTTGTGGCAAATCGAGTAAACAAAATTAAAACTTTGACAGAAAATTATGAATGGAGGTATGTTCCCACCGATGCGAACCCCGCAGATCTCGTTTCAAGGGGTGTAGATAAATTTGAGGAAAAAATTGCAAATTTTTGGTGGGGAGGCCCCGAGTTCTTAACTCAGGATGAGTCACAGTGGCCTGCCAAAAAGTATAATTCGCAGAGATGTCATAACTATGATGAAAAAATTATTATCTTGCAAACTGTAGTAGATAATGAATTATCTCAAATATTTAATAAATATTCTAATTTGAATACCTTAAAGAGAGTAATGGGCTATATATTACGATTCATAAATAATTGTCAAAAATCGCAAGTAAAAATTACATCGTCATATTTAACTACAGAGGAATTACAAAACAGTATAGATGCTTTAGTAAAATTAGCTCAGTCAGAGTCATTCGGGAAAGAAATACAGGCACTGAAGAAAAAACAGTTTTTAGACCCCAAATCTAAGATATTGTCTCTGAACCCATTTTTGGATGAAGTAGGTATGATTAGAGTTGGTGGTAGAATAGATAATTCGAAATTTAGCTACGATAAAAAGCATCCCATGCTTCTTGACGTAAAGCATCGCTTATCAGTCCTTATTTTTGAACATGAACATAGGCGTCTTATGCATGCGGGCCCTCAATTGCTATTAGCCGCGGTACGTGAGCAGTTTTGGGTCACTAACGGTAGAAACCTTGCCAGAAGTATACCTCACAAATGTGGAATCTGTAAACGTTTTCGAGCAAAGACACTGCAGCCTTTAATGGGTAATCTGCCAAACCAACGTCTCACTCCGGGAATACCGTTTGAAACAACAGGCGTTGATTTCGCAGGTCCCTTTTATATAACTGATAGAAAGGGTCGTGGTTGCAAAATAAGCAAATGTTATTTATGTATTTTTGTCTGTTTTGCGACCAAGGCTCTTCATCTGGAAGCGGTAAGCGATTTAAGTAAAGATGCGTTTATTTTGAGCTTAAAAAGATTTATTGCACGACGTGGTAAACCAAAGAATATATTTTGCGATAACGGTACTAATTTTGTGGGAACTAAGAATGAATTGGATAGGTTAATTTTGCATAATAAAAATGATTTAACTTGGATTGGTTCCGATGAAGGAATCAAATTTCATTTCTCACCAGCGTATGCACCAAATTTTGGCGGACTATGGGAGGCCGGTGTAAAGTCGGCCAAATTTCATTTAAAAAGAATTTTAGGCGATAGACATTTAACTTTTGAAGAGCTTACGACGTTATTCGCTCAAATAGAATCTATCCTTAACTCTCGTCCTATCTGTCCCATGTCCTCCAATCCCAGTGACCTTTGTCCTCTCACACCTGGGCATTTTCTCATCGGACGGCCAATGACAGCACTTCCATCGCCGCAGTTGATAGACGCAAAGATCAGCAGATTGGATCGCTATAATCAGTTGGAACAAATGAGACAACACTATTGGTCACGCTGGCATAACGAATATATAGCAGAACTACAGCATCGTATTAAATGGAAGCAGCAATATTACAGTTTGAAACAAGGAGATTTGGTTATTATTAAAGAAGACAACTTGCCACCATTAAAGTGGAGAATGGGGAGAATCCAAGCTTTGTTTCCTGGTAAAGATGGAATTCCTCGAGTCGCGGACATTTGTACTAGCAATGGAGTAATTCGAAGAGCTTTGAGTCGACTTTGTCCTCTTCATTTTGACGAGTCCAGCACTGAAGAGTTGAAGAATTCTTCTTCAACGGGGGAGGATGTTCGCGCTTGAACTACGCGCGGGAAATACGCGAACCGCCGAACACTACCGAATGATCACGACGGCGGCCGACGGGCGTTGTCGGCAACAATCGTTTTTTTTTTATTATAACGGCTTGAGAGAAGACAAGACGCAGAAAATTGTACTCGCTTCCTTTGATTGCATACACATTATACTTATTAATATTAGCAAATCTGTAATTATCTTTATTGAAGATTAAATGCCTGTAAACGAATCAAGATTGGGATTATTATTTCCTGGAGTTAACATGGTATGTTGTGGCATAGACGTTTAGGCTATACAAGCTCAAAAACGTTACAAAGATTACAGCTCCCAGTTAACAATAACATTTGTAATGCTTGTATGAAAGGTAAGGCAACTAGATTACCGTTCAAAACTTTGGAGAGACCAAGGTCAGGTCAGGTTTTAGAACTCATACATAGTGATATAGCGGGCTCAGCCAATACTCTAACACTATTAGGTGAGGTTTATTTCTAAACGGTAATTGATGATTACTCTCACTTCTGCGTAGTTTTCTTACTAAAACGAAAATCAGAAGCGGCTGAAAATATTATTAGCTATATTAATAGGTATCAAAATGAGTTTGATAAAACGGTTAAAAGAATAAGGTGTGATAACGGAGGTGAATACAGTTGTAATAAACTGCGTAAATTTTGTAACGAGAAAGGCATTGTAATGGAATATAGTTTACCTTATTCACCTGCTAGCAATGGTGTAGCAGAGAGGATGAATAGGAGTTTGTACAATAAAGCAAGGACTGTGCTCATCGAAACTCAGTTACCCAAGAATTTGTGGGGCGAAGCTGTAAAATGTGCAGCTTATCAGCTAAACCGTTGCACGTCTGTGGCTATAAACTATAAAACTCCATGTGAAGTAATGTACGGCAGAAGAGACTTAAACAAACTTCGTACATTTGGTGCAAAAGCTTGGGCATATGTCTTAACCAAAGCCTGATAAATTTTCAGAAAGAGCATGTGAATGCAGAATGGTGGGATATAGCAGAACAGGGTATAATTTATGGAACCCTAAAGACAATAAAATTTTTGTTTCACGCGATGTAAGATTTGACGAAAATGATATTGTATACAGTGATAATAAAAACAAATGCAAAACTGTGTGGCTCAGAGAAAGAGCGTCAGAAAGTATTTCTGAAAATAATGAAGAAATTGACCTATTGTCCATATTTCCCATATGGACAATATGAATAGTGAAAATAAGATTATACAGCCAGAAGAAATATATGAGGATAGTGTTGCAGAAAATATAAATGAGACAAGAGAAGATATGAATGAAAATGTGGTAAAAACAAGAAGTGGCAGAATAATTAGGCGTCCAAAATCATTAGAAGATTATGAAACATATGTAGCCTACTGTTTATGTACGGGTGATCCTAGTTCTTACAAAGAGGCAATTAACAGAGGTCAAGAGTGGCAAGAAGCGATAGAAAGAGAATTGAACTCTCTTAAATTACTTAAAACTTGGGAGGAATCAGAATTGCCTAAATATAAAAAGGCCATCGATACAAAATGGGTTTTTACTACTAAAAAAGATGGTACAAAAAAAGCCAGATTGGTAGCGAGAGGATTTCAAGCGGAAACATTATTTAATGTTTATTCACCAGTCGCACGTATGCCAACAATTCGTATGATGCTTAGCCAAGCTATACAAAATAATATGTATGTGAAACAGTTAGACGTTCCAACGGCTTTTCTAAATGGATACTTAAAAGAAGATGTTTATATAAAACCTCCATTAGGAGTTGAAGTTAAAGATGGTGTAGTTTTAAAACTAAAAAGGTCATTATATGGATTAAAACAAGCTCCGAAATGCTGGAACGAAAGACTACATGAATTTTTAGTGGGCAAAGGATTTAAACAATCAAAATATGATTTTTGTTTATATATTTTAGAAGATACATTTTTATTAGTCTATGTTGATGATATAATTTTAATGTCAAAAACTGAGGTAAATATGCTTAAAGCACGAATTACTAAGAGCAGAGTTTAAAGTAAAAGATCTCGGTGAAGTTAGTTCTTATTTGGGGTTGAATATCGTAAGGTCGCGAGAAACGATCTCAATTTCTCAAGAATCGGCAATAGATAAATTACTTGAAAAATTCAATATGAATGATTGCAATGGAGTGGACACTCCCATGGAAATAAATTTCGGAACAAATGGTAATGAAGCCATTAACTTCGATGTGCCTTACCGTGAGCTCATAGGTTGTCTTCTATATTTGGCTACTTCTAGTAGACCTGACATTTGCTTTGCAGTATCGTATCTGAGTAGGTTTTTGGATAGGCCAACTATGTCACTATGGAAAGCAGCTAAGCGAGTATTGCGTTACCTTAAACATACAAAGTCGAAATCTTTGAGGTATAAATCCGGGATTAATTGTCACTTAGTCGCTTATACTGATGCTGACTGGGCAGGCGACAAAACTGATAGGAAAAGTGTAAGTGGATCTGTTATCTACTATGGTAACAATTTATTGGCCAGCCCCTCTAGCATAACCACCGAAACGGGATATGATAAAGCGATATATAGGCATTAACTGTCAGACTACTATGGAGTTTGACAGTAGTCTGACAGTTAATGTCGATATATCGCTTTATCATATCCCGTTTCGGTGGTCATGCTAGAGGGGCTGGTTTTCTAAGAAACAAAATGTTGTAGCGTTATCAACTGCCGAAGCTGAGTATATAGCTGCTGCTCTAGCATCTGCGGAATTGGTTTATTGAAAAGGTTTACTTCGAGATTTTTATCAACCTTCTGTTGCATTATTATATATTGATAATCAAAGTGCCATCAAATTGATAGAATCGAATGAAAACAGCAAGAGATCAAAGCACATTGACATTAAATACCATTATATCAAAGATTTAGTATCGAAACGAGAAATAGTTATTAAATATGTGAGTACAAATGAAAATGTAGCTGACATTTTAACAAAAGCTTTAGGAAAACAAAAACACAATTACTTTATAGGAAAAATGGGATTTTGTTGATTTGTTTGTTATGTATTTTGAGTTAGGGTTTTACTTATAATATAGTAATGATGGATTTAATTTGGTTGAGGATTTTTTTTTTTATTATTTGTGTAATATTTAAGTTGGGGATGATGAGGTTATTTTATTGAGTTACTATTTACTTGAGGTATAATTTTTTTTAAGAGGTTAGTATTAATTGATGAATTCAATTCTTATTTTAAGGAAAATTATAATTGAGGGGGGATGATGAGGTTAATATATGTTTTGTCTATTATTGTCATAATAAAGTAGTGGCTGGTAAGTGTCAAATAAATATGACATATTAAGTTTGTCTTGATTAAGTTAATTGGTTTAAGGAATTTGAATAAATATGGTGTATTAAAGTAAATGATGTTATTATTCACAGTTTAAACAAATATGGTAATTTCCGCATAATATTAGTGTTCTAATATGTATATGTTAATAATATACAGTAAGTCAGACTTTTTATTCCTTATGCTGCGGCAATTCCACTGAAGGATTGTGGACTGAAGATCCATTATTGGTATCATTATTAGTAATTAAATTATTCATATTTAAAATAGCAGCATTGGACGGTTCAAAATAATTATTTTGTTGAGAGAGTGAGTTAATTAAAACATAAATTAAATCTTTTATTGACAAAGTAGATAAAGGATTATTTTTCAAGGTACCAATTGATGGTAAAGGGATATCATAGTTCTGAGTTATTGCAGCATGGGCTACCTTATCATACCGTCCGCTGTCCTTTTTGGGTGGATTTGATTTCACAAAATATGTCTTTTTATAGGAAGATTTGTTTACATTATTATAATTTGTATGTTTTTGTTTTGTAGGAGACAATGGAGGTACTGTGGAAGATAACACTTCAGAATAGGATTTCATAACTGGAGGATGTAATTTAAATGCTTCAGCATATGAAACACAATTTTTCGCCATGGTCTCTTTTATAGATTTCTGTCTTGCAAACTCTGGGCATTTTCTATTGGTCGCATAGTGAGAACCAGAACACAAGCAACACACAACATCATCATCTTCAATATTACAGCTCTCACCAGCGTGGCTATTGCCACACTTGAAACATCTTGGAACAGATCTACACTGATTCTTAATATGACCATAGCGACAACAATTAAAGCACTGTACAGTAGGGAAAATATACAAATCAACAGGTAAAGCATTGAAGCAAAGAAAAACTCTTTTAGATAAAACCTGGCCATCAAAAGTAAGCACCACAGTCTCCACTGGAGAGAATGTTGCTTTGCCGTCTACAATATGTTTCCTATTTATTCTCCTAACTTTGAGTATATTTCTACACCCAAAAGGAACAGTAATATTTTCCATTATTTCTGCTTCGGACCAGTCAGTGGGAATACCTCTTACAACCCCCATACGAGTAATATTTAAACTAGGAATAAATGCTTTGTAGTTATGCTGTTTCAAAGATTGATTGTCAATGAAAGCATTTGCATCTTCAAAATGAGTAAATGACAAAAGTAACCGATTCCTTCCAATTATTTTAAGGCTTCCATTGACAATATTTTTAATGTTGTTCTTTTTGAGGAAATGGCCAAACGAAATGGGGTGAATAGATGTATTATCACTGGCACTGGTCTGTTCCCTCTGAATATGTATAATATACGGGGTGGCATCTGATGCCTGATACAGGTTTCTACTTACTTGGCTAGGAGAGGAATTTGAATTATTTACATTTATTATTTCTTGTGATACTGGAGCAGTAGGAATTTTTGGACATTTAAATTTAGTGGGGAGGTTTTCTTCAAAATGACTATTATCATCAGTACACTGACAATCTTTTTCATTAAAAGCCACTGAGGAGGATTTGTAGTGCCTTCTCTTTTTGTTGCAATGCTTGCAAATTTTTCGGGATGAGACTCGTTTACGTTTGTTGTTATTAAAGTTGTTATCAGAAGCATTAGTGTCAATTAAAGAGCCCTCTGTTTCCATTTCTTTTTCATTACAATCAAATGGAATTGTAACAATATGCGACACCGGGGGGCTGTCCCCCCAGGGTCTAAAGGGTCATTCATACGTAAGAAATGTTAAAAACTTACCAATACAGCGAATATAATTATACACTACTAATAAATATTAAAATATACACTAAACTAAGGACCTATCTGATCCCAATGACTATTAATAGAAATAAATAAAAATTCTTGCCAAAAAGTACGTCCGCCTAAGTTGAAGGTTTCCCGCGCTTTTTCTGGAAAATCTATAGGAACCTAAATAGAAAATCTTTTCTTTTTTTTAATTCTCCCTTTTCTGTGAAGGCAGGGGGGAAAATGCCTATATAGGGTGTATTCCGAAATATACATCAGCCAGGCCAGGAACTAACATTATTCATGTGTCTGGCAACACCAAACTTATGTACATCAGCTGTCATCGAGTTTCAGTTGTGGAACAGTTTTCCTTTTGTATTTTTTATTGTTTGGATTAAACTGTAATAAATTAAGACGAAACTACGCAAAAAGGTATAAAAATGAGTAAAGTAATCAATCAATCAATACTTTATTGCGTTCTACAATGTTTTCTTAGATCTTAGTAGGTACATTGCTTTGATCATTGTAGACCCTGAACAGGGCACAGCAAATAGAGAAGAGGACGCATTCACTAATTGTAATTTACGAGTAGTTAGTACAACACAGTATACAATTTACCAGCCAAATACGATAATTTTTTACCCAACAAATAAAAATATATTAATATCAACATTATTTATTCATTTTAGCTTAATATTATATTATTTGAATTATTATCTATGTCATATTCTATAGTATATTATGTTATATTTATATTCAATTATATTATATACAAATTAAATTAGATAAAATGTCAGGTACAGTAAAAAATTAAATCGTAGATATCATTACTTTAAATTATTATCTTCTAAAAATTCCTTAACCGTGTAATAACATTTGCTTAATAGTAGCTTTTTAATTTTTCCAATGAATATATTATCAACCTTTTCCTCAACTAAGGCCGTATACAGAAAGAAAGCCGAAAGCCGATCGGCGCTTATCGGCACCGATCCTTCCTACATAAAGGAAGCCGATTAAAGCAGATCAAGCAAAATGTCGGACTCATCGGACGATGATTTGGTTTTGTTAGAAAATGTTTATTTAAAAATGCGAAAAACAGCTATACATCCTATAAATAGAGAAAGGAAACGTTTCGGAGAATACCATCATTTATTTGTAAAAAAAAATTAATTTGATGAACAAAGATTTTATACATATACAAGAATGATTCGAGAAACATTTGATTACATTTTGGATTTAGTGAAAAACCGTTTGATGAAAAATTGGGGCAATAGGCTAGTTGACCCTTTTTGGAAAAAGGTTTTAAATGGTTAATAAATGTTCTATTAGACCGAAAAAAAATGTATTGTATTTTTTTTAAACCTAGAAAGCTACAAATCTTTAATTTTAAAATAGACTTTTGAATAAACAGAATAACTGCAAATTATTTCCAAAACTCTTGATTTAAAATCTATTAATAAACCCATTCAAAACACTTAAGTTTGTAAATGTATTACCGCTGAAACTAAGTTTCGGATTTAAACTCATTTTTCATGTAGACACTTAAGAGTAAATATCCTGTGAGATTATTCCGCTAAAATAGGCTAGTTGACCCTTTTTGGAAAAAGGTTTTAAATCGTTAATAAATGATCTATTAGACCGAAAAAAAATGTATTGTATTTTTTTTAAACCTAGAAAGCTATAAATCTTTAATTTTAAATAGACTTTTCATGGACATACAAAAACGCTGTCGGCCATTTTAGTCTATAGATTATCTATGCTATGACGTGAACTGTGGTAAACAAAAACTCGTAAACACGTAGAAAATTACTTTTAACTGAGTTTATAATAAAAAAAAAAACATGATTCTAATAAATACCACGAAAAATAAAGTAATTATCATTACTGTATTGTACGAGAATATAAAAACACATCCTTGAAGACTCCAGGAAAGTTGTGGATTAAAGTGCCGAAAGAAATTAACCTACGCAACTTTATTACACTTATTCATATGTTGTATCAGTTTTATGTTTATTACTACATTGTAATACTAAATGCACTGTATTTACATAGATGCCTTGTCATTTCTCTGCTCCGCAGAGCAGAAATCGGGGTTTAGTGCAACAAATTCACCAGCCATCAATGCGTCAATTCTTGGCAGATTTGTGCTTTCTGCTTTCACAAAGCCGGCATCCATAATTAGTTTTGTCAAAAAAAACTAAGTTTATTGTTTTTTGACGTGACAACGTCTTAAATTAGGTTGCGGCTGGGAGTCACTTATGAAAAAGTGTAACGCTCGGTAACGTTACGATGAGTCTCTCGTGTTAAGTTTAAGTTTACATGTACAATGTTTTAGTAAACAAAATATATTTCTATAGTTAAAATTTGTGCAATTCTTATTTTCATTCAATTCCTTGTTCCTATTGTGCAATTTAATTATATTCATATCAATAAATATTCTACCGAGAAAAAGACGTTGTCACGTAAAATCTTCGCCCGTAAAACCGACTTTACAGGCAACCATTTTTTTCTTTCCTAAAGTTAAGTGTTTTAAGATAAATTTAGTCAGACGAAAGGATTCTTTCGTACACCTACAGTAACACGCGAATGACATTTAGTTGTTTACCACAAGAGACGTCAAAATCATGGCGGATGTGGCGAACAGCGTTTTTAGTGTTTAAAAAATATAGACTAAAAAATATTTTTTTAAATTAAATTTCTACAGCAATCTTCTGCTTTTATGAAGTGAAATCGATATATTAAGGTTCCTTAGACTAAATACTTTAAGAAATAAACATTTATTTAATACAATTCGACATGAGTAATTTAGCCTATTGGCATAAACAACCAATCCTTCCAGAAGAAAGACTTGTTGTCACCATTCGGTAAGTACGAAACAAATAATTTTAGCGCTTAGTTAATAAAAGATAGTTATTAGATTTATAAAAAGATTATAACTTAGATTGATTTAATCTAAGGATAATAATTCAAATACAAATTATTTATTATTCGGACCAGCGCGTGTCGGCGCTTATCAGCGCCGATCAGCGCCGGTCCATAGAAAAAGGATCAGCGTCAATAGGCGCCGATCGGCTTTCGACTTTCTTTCTGTATACGGCCTAACGTTTCAGGGAATTTATTATGAATTTTGACAGCCATTTGAAGTGGACCAGATAAGTTCATTTTCAGCCTTGTAGTTGGTATAAGCAGTTTATGTCCATGTCGTGATGTGTACCGTAATGATGTATCATTTCGCTTTTTAAAAAAAAATGGATATTTACGAGTGAATTTACAAATCTCTAATATGTAAATACAGGGCAAAGTAAGAATCTCGAATTTTTTGAAATATGGTTTACAACTATATTGTTTTAAACTTTCATGGTCACTAACATTATAGTAATATAAGTTATTTACGGGATTGTTACGGAATTGTTATTATGGTTTACGACTGTCTGTTTGCTCTATGTTCGCAAGTATACGAATGAGTTTCTTTTGAGCTGTAAATAAGGTGGTACTATCAACACTGCTCCCCCACAAGATTACCCCATAGCTAAGCCACGCGTGAGCATAGGCATAATATGCAGTTTTGACCGTTTCTAAAGGGCCCCATATACGGAACGATTCGTCGTTGCGATCGATCTGAAGGAAATCGTCAACGATCGATCGTTCAGAAATGCCACTACATACACGAAACGATTGATCGTAACGATCTATCATTTCTTGTTTCAAACGGTAGGATAAAGACGTACTCAAATAATTCAATACTTGCCCTCTAAAATGGAAAACGAACTCATGATTGCATGAACGATATTCATGATTGCATGGGATTTGGTTGCGATTTGCGATATCGTCTTCGATTAAGTAAATCGTTAACGATCTTGACATACACTGTCGATCCATTGTTTCGATCGGTCTGAAACGTCGGATCGCACAGATCAATCGTACCGTATATGGGACACTGACGATCGATCGTTTACGATATTCATGATTGCATGCGTTTTTGTTGCGATCTCCGATATCATCTGCGATTAAGTAAATCGTTAACGATCTTGACATACACTGTCGATCCATCGTTTCGATCGGTGTGAAACGACGGATCGTACAGATCAATCGTTCCGTATATGGGCCCTTTAAGTTCGTTGTTTTTTTAGTCTCTCGAAGAGCGTAAGCAAAACTTGATAATTTAGATTTTGTAGCCGCTATGTGAGCTTTCCAGTTCAGGTGCCTGTCAATAATCACGCCTAGCAGCCTAAATTGCGTCACTAACTCGATGCATTTGTTATTATATATAAAATTTACTGGTAATGTATTTTTTTGGGGTGGATGGAATATCATGAGTTTTGTTTTTGAATAATTAATCTCCAAATGGTGTTCGTTCATCCAGTTAGATATTTTATCGAATAAATTTGTTATTTTTTCTTGTAACTCGATAGTATTATGGCATGACGTAATTAAAGATACATCATCTGCAAATAAAATAGTTGGAACTTGGATGTTTTTTGGAAGATCGTTGATATATATTAGAAATAACAAACATCCTATTACGCTTCCTTTGCTCTCTGTCCTTTAGATACGACGTGAACCACTTATAGCGCATAAGTGTAGTACCTCGTATACCTATGCTATAAAGTTGACGTAATAATACATTATGCTGTACTTTGTCATAAACTTTCGTCATATCCAACAGGACACCAACCGCATATTCGCGGTTATCTAGAATTTTTAATAGATTTTTTTAGTAAATCGGAGTTGCACGCGGGAAGTGATTTTTAAAGTTTTCCAGCGATGTTTCGAAGACTATCAAGCTGGACGAATTTTGTGGGATTTGGACGATGTTTATGGGCGAACAGCATCTATGACGGGTATGTAATCGTGTAACTATTTGCTTGTAATCTGGCTGAAGTTACAAATTTACTCAATTTACGATTTTGAGACCAAAAAAGGCATTGTTTACATTGCACATTTTTAGGTTAGACTGACATTGTAAATAGGTAATATTGTAGTACGACCATTTCTTTTGATACGTTATTATGGTTCAACTCGGTCAGGTTTTCTACCAATTTTGAATTAATTGCTTCATGTCAATAAGTTATTGTTTCTATTCCGTTACATATTTTTTTACTTTTTTTCAGGAAAATCAGAGAGTCGGATAGTTGACGAAGGTTTTAAGAATGATGGAAAGTTTGAAACTCCTGGGAAAACAGGCAAGGCCGACCAAAGAAAGAAATGGTCACATAAAGAACCATGGCCAGATGCTTTTAGTGAAGATACATATCACTAATTTTACTAACTGCACATTTACAAATTGTTTCTCTAAATAAACTTTTTATATACTATTAAATGATTTTTAGTATTATTTTCTTAACAAGTGTGTTAAAAATCGTCGTATGATGATACTTGTGTGTATTGATGATTACCTAACGGCTCTGGTCTCAATGGCACCTCAGCGGTAATCACCAACATTACACACTTTTACACTATAAAATACTATTTTATCTATAATAATTTTATTCTGATTCAATTAAATATGCTTGGCTAAACTTTTTATAAGCATAGGTACCTACTATATAAAATACAGAAACAAAATACGACTGTATAGTGTGTCTTATTAATTACCTACTAGTGCATACATACTAGTGGCGTCATCATTTAATGTCACGTCTTTATAGACAAACTGTACGCTGGATGGCGTGGCGATCAAGTTACCATACTCGAAAACAGCTTATTGTTAAGCAACAAAATTTTCTCATAAAACAGTGCTCAAATAGTGCCCACACTATGCAATATGATTATTATTATTATATTATTCAAATAAAAATCATATCAAAGTAATGTTTCCAATATTTATTTTGCATCATTTCTGCCAAAACAAGATCTTTTTTGATGAAACAATACGAAAACGATCAACTTGTCATACGTTGGTGCTCCCCGTCTCCATCTCCCATGCATATTTATAAAATGTTTTTTCGCGACTGTATTTCAATACATATTGTTCCTAAATAGAAGTTAACTTCCGTTTTTTAGGGTTCCGCAGTCCTGACAAGGAACCCTTAGAGTTACGTCATGTACGTCTGTCCGTCCCCGGTTTTGCTTGCAGACTATTAGCACTAGAGAGCTGTAATTTTGTGGAGTATCGATCACTTCTTTACGCACGCTTGACTTGGGAACGGGAGTTGAGTTAGGGAAATAAGCAAGAGAAAGCAGTGCGCGCGCACATTTTTTTTCTCTCCTTCTCATAAATTTATTTATATTAGTATTTGTACTAGCAAACCAGTGAAGCAAATGTTCACCAAAACCTGATTTAAAAAAAAATGTATTTAATTAATTGAGAACTTCGGAGATTTTGTGTGGTTTAGTTTGAAATTCGTGATTTCTCGAAAACCGGAAGTGCTACGTTACTCAAATCCGGTTTGTAGTCTTATCAGACTATTCTTAACTTATAACTTAAATATTCTCTTTATCTATCTCTTACGGTTTGGCCGCTGAAACAGCACCACAGACAGACGGACGGAAGGACTTGTCTAATAGATAAGAGATTAGTATAAATGCAAGAGGTCCAATCATTATGGGGGGAGATTATAACATTATAATATAGTTTCCTTTACTACTGAAATATGGATTTGAAATGAAAATCGTTAATTTAGCGTTGATTTTATCGGTATTTCGAAGCAAGCAATCCTTGTCTAATGTAACATTTGGCATGACAATCATATCTTTAATCTGTGATGACAGTTAAAAAATAATGGTGCCGTGAAGGCAGCAACAGTGTTATTGCCCAAAGAAAATAAAAATAAATAAACAAATAGTGCTTCCATTCATCATACAGCTAATCGATTACAAATACTTAAACAGTAGTTAGCTAAAAAAATACTTTTCGGAATGTCATTGAATAACTAGGTAGGTAATTGATAAAAACTAAATTTAATTTAATCTAAACATAATCAACATAGTTTTGTTTATATTTTATGCAGGTCAATATGTGCTAGTGCTATTAAGTTTAATATTACCCATTTGATTAATATTAAAAAGCTCACATGGACCTCGATCCTCGAATAAGCTACATATTAACAATACTTTTTTATTCCAGATGTTGGTGAAATGCATGGGTGTAGAAGAGTGATTGTATTTTGCTTATTGACAACCATTTTCCCAACCATACTAATTTTTTTGCCTCTGTATTTAAGGAATGTAAAATACGCAGATGTGCTATACCGAATTTCTGACTCTGATGTAATTCAGATCCACAAAGGTCAATCAAAAGTATTTTGTGAAAAACATTCATTGAAAATGAATTCTAGTTTTAATGCATTCCAGATGCGAGGACGACCTGAATTATCAGAAAAAAAGAAACACACAAGACTACGAAAATCAATGACTTTACCCGTGAATACATTAGAATATTGGGGTTTCTATTTATTTAAAGGTGCAACTGTGCAATTAAAAGCTTGTTCTAGATATGAAGGCTCTAAAATATTAGTTGTAAAAGGAGAAAAAATACTTGACACCTGTGGAATATTAAATAAAAAAAATAAACCTGCTTTAGTGGAAAATCAAAATATTGCAGTGACTTTAGAAAATCCTTTTGAAAAAGAAAGTAATAACACTGTTGCTATTAATGGCACTAAAGACAATTCTTTTATAAGTGTAAATTATAACATTAAGAATGAAATAAGGAATAATACAGTAAAAGATAGTTCCAAAAATCTGAAAGAAGTGGACCTCATGCTGATGAATAAAATACAGCACATGGATAAAACAAAAAAGCTAATAAAAAGAGATATAAAAAAAGCTAGTATTCATTACCCTAACACAGTGTTAGATACTGGAGTAAATCATGGAGGCAATGCTTTCAATAATACTGCCAATATACATAAGGATACTATAGTATCTAGTTTTGAAAACAATTTACATGAATGCTATCAAAATAATTTAATAATGACTAACTATTTTCCACATTCCATGCTTTGTAATAGTACCATTTATTTAGACAATACAACTACACTTAAAATCACTCATAATGTTTTAGAAGATGGTTATTATTACTATATTTTTTATAGTCATAATGATATTGTTATGAATGATATTTATGCAATTTTTGATATTTACAAACCAACATTGCAGTATTTAAACATGTCTGAATCCAAAATATGTATTAATAAAACTGAGTGTGAATTTGATGTTGAATTATTAAGTGATGAATTAGTAATTGTAGAAGTGCTTACTAAGGATGGGTTAATGAATAACCACAATTCTACATTGTTAGTCTCTATTTGTCATCCTAGAAAGTATATATACGTAATTTTCCCTATTTCAGTACTGCTACTGATTCTTTTGTTTGCATTTTTATGATATATATTAAAAATTTCATTCCAGTACTTTTTGATAAAAGTACATTTTACCAGAAATGTGATATTATTTTATTGTCATGTCTAGTATTTTAGGTTGATAGTCAATTTTATGTATACTATGTTAATTGAAAGAATTATAAATGTTGTCCAAATTTGTTGTGTCTTTGTTTAACAATAGTTTGAATGTGTTCATCAATTAACCTAGCCCCAAAGTAACTATAAGGCTTGTTGAAACGTGAGAAAATTTTACTAGACAAAAATCTAGGTGGACCAGGCGCAGACAGGACTCGAACCTGCACCCTTCTTTATCATATGGATTTTTATCTAGTAAAATTTTCTTTGGATTTAAACATCTAGCAGTTGAATGTTTAAAAATTAATATTATGACTGAAGGCTTGTGTTATGTGATTTTATTTTATTTAAATTACATTATTATCCGGCCCTGGGTAACAGATAGAAATACATATAATAATAAATAAGTATATTTTAAAGAAATATTTTAAAAACAGCCATGACAGGTACTCGGTATTCTTGGTACATTTTCGGTCGTGTTGAACTTCTTGAAATGTTATAAAGAATTCATAACCATGTCCTTAGAACAGTTCAAGTGGTTTGCTATTTTTCTGTGTGACCAATCTTAATTATGAAAGTTGAAATTAATCTTCCTAGTGGACGAATTGCAACTCTTGTTTTTTCTCATATTGCCGGGTTTAAAACGTATTAATTTTAATTAAAAAATTAGGTTTTTTAAGTAATATCGACGTTTCATGAAAATACGCGGCAAAACAAAGAAAAACAGAATGCAGTTTTTTCTTTATTTTTTTTTAAATTCAGAACACAGCTTTTACTGCCTTTAATTAGCTGACCAGCTACAAGTACGTAAAAAAGTTTACGTGTTATGTTCCCATAGTGAGCAGTGTCTAAACTACTAACGAACACAACTATTTTTTGTCCCACATCGTAAGAATACTTACGTCATGTATGATTTAATAACAATTAAACTGGATTAAATACCAATTTTAGCTAATGTAAGTACCATAAGTAAGTTTTTTGTGGTCAATTAGGGAGTGTCTTTAATTATGTGACCACCACTGTATATGCGCTCTTAAATTTTATATCTTTCTTACTCAATCATGCAAAAACGGCAGAACAGTCATGTAGTAGTCATGGCATGACTATTTGTTGCTTGTTATATTTACGTACATTATATACATGTACCTACTGTGCATGTATATATATATATATATAATTTACATTTTATACGCATATACACAAAATATACAACAAAATACATACGTATGCTCTATACTGTAACAGGGTCCGATCCGGGCATTTGCCCAGAGCGGCATAATTGACTTCGTAAAGTACGTCATTAAAGGGTGGCAAAATTTATAGAACGGGGCCTGCTGTAGCGCACACCAATCGGTATCGTAACGTAATCGCCTCGGCTCAGGAGTCTCAGGACAAGCTCCCGAACCGTGGTGCGTGGTCAACTTGCAGTTCCCGCGTTAACGTCTCTCCGTACCTTAACTTACGTCTCTTCGTCCACGCCACTCCCGCTCTTACGTTCGGATCCAAACTGAATGTACTGGTGCCGCCTAGCCGTCAACCAGCGGTCGGCAAGCAGTAAGAGCGGCGCCGCACTATGGGAACTTTGACTCATTTTCATCTCAAAAATCTATAACTCCTGTGTTAATAAAGATATCATCATGATATTTTTTTCTGGTAATCTTGAATATATTTGCTTTTAAATAATGTATAATTTGTGTATATAAGTTTATTTATAATACTAACAAAAAATATACGATTTTTTAGACTTACATCTATGTTTTAATAAGTTTATAAAGGTAACTAGTAAATGTAACTGCTTAAAATTAAAAACAAATATCATAGTAGCTCAAATGCCACTTAAGAGCTTCTTTTCTGCATCAAAAACTTCTAAATATTTTTTAGTATAAGGTTTTCTCAAACTTGTCATTTACGGATCAGAGGTATACAATAGTGTGTAAAACATCTTCGTTGGTGGCTATCCTCGAATATTTTCTTGCATTATGAAGCTTGAACTGTTTGTAGTTTTTGTTCCGAGACTCTTGAGCATCTTCTAAAAGTTGCCCAAGAGGTAATACCGAAAAATGACGTATGACACTTTCACCATCAATCAAAACCTTGTGCACGGAAGATGGCACATAGTACAATTTATATTTATTAACATACAGTTGTGCTCAATCAAATCCCATCTCCAATTTCTGTTTTGGCTTAAGAACTGTTCTTTCTATCGACCTGCTATAATACAGCGTTGACGAAACTGAGTTATGAAAGACTTCTGAATACTTGCGATAATTTTAGCAATATTTGCATCTGAAGATTCGGTGAAATTGATTCGTATATAGTTAGAGATGGAAACACCATAATTTGAATCACTTTCAAACAATATGATACTTATATTGCGTCTGGTACACGAGAACTGACTCATTGCGGCAAGATATTTAAAAAAACAGTTATTTACGACAAGAACTAATGAAGAACTGTAATATTTCATACTCAAATGCACTATTTTATACCGAAAAATTATGAAAGACGTGTGCAAAATTAGTAGATATAAACTATTTTATTAATTTTGCGGTTTTGCGATTTTCCATGATTCTTATGGGAATGGGATGTAAATATTATGTTAAATACACGATATAAGTATAGCATAAGATAAAAAAAAATATAACAAAAGTGCCAAGAGCCTTTATTTAAATAACCGTGCTGAGAAACCCGAAATCAGGAAAGTCCTATTAAACGTACCTTTCACACGCTGATATTCTAAGACATTTGACAATGTTATGCACTGATACAGCAGAAAAAAATTTGCTGCCGTCAAATAATATTATATTATCTAAGAAATAACACAGAAAACAGAACTTAGGCAAGCTTCGGCAAATGTCAAAACTCCAACTGAAAGTTTAAGAAACGAAAATAGTCCACATTATGATATAGATTTTTTTTAATTGAATAATATTAAAAAAACTGCATATATTTAGAAAAGAAGACATTCTGAGCTTTCTAAAATGGTATCACACTTACTTGACTTCTTTTGTTATGATCCTATAAAATTATACCAAACTAACTGAAATCTAACTATTATTTTTGTATTTTTTTCATTCCCTGACTTTAGATGTTCTTCTTTATAAAATACGAAGAGTCAGAGACTTAAATTATATTGATTATAATAAAGTAACTCTTTAGCTATAATTTGATGTATAATACATGCCTCGAATCACAGTTACGAAAAAAGCATTTATGAGATGGCTTTCTTAGGCGGGTTCCCATAGTGCGCCGGCGTCTCGCCTAGCCGTAGCAGAGTCGACTTACTGGAGCTGCTCATCCGCTTTCTCTAACAAGCTCAAATATAGGTGGACGCCTGTTTAACGGCAAGCCGAAAGGCGAATTGGTATCGTTCCGCTTCCAAGTTGACACCTTTCTATATGTTTCAAAATACTTAGGGTGGGATTCCATTATGCGTCTTGCATACAAGTATGACGTTACATTTGGGTACAAGTTGCTTATGTTAAAAATATGTTTTCTAGGGCGGATAAATTGCATGCAGGTTTTAATTTGCATACAAGTGAGATACTTCCTTTTGAGTAGGTTAACGTGTGAACGTGCAACTAAGTGAAACATGCAAATAACATTTGCGCTTTCACTTGAATTAAAATGTAAAACTGATACACAACTTGAAGGTTGTATGCAGTTGCATGTACACTAATTGTCATCTTGCATACAAGTTGCCTATTGGAATCGCGCCTTTAGGCCCGAACAAAGTCACACTCACAACACCTCAATTGTGTCATGCATGAAATGAAAAGAAGAACCGTAAGGCGCTTTGCAGACGACGGGGCGGGGCGGACCGGTCAATTTCGCCGCAAATAATAGCACAAAGAGAATCCTATACTTCAAACGCACACAGAGGGCAAAAAGACCGCGCCGCAGGTGCCCGGCGGGCAGTGGCGGCGCGGCATGTCCGCGGCTGCCCGTCGTGGATCATACAAACCACTTTATATGCAGTAACGCTGACGGCGCGCGGCGTGGGGCGTCTAGCTCAGTCCGCGCCACGCGCTTTTTATTGATGGACTATTCACTAGAACGAACGTCCTGAACTGACTGCCTCTGCCCGTCGTGTGCTTTGTGTACGCGGCGCGGGCAGCCGCAGATATCGACGGGCAGACGCGGTCTTTATTGCTTCGCGGACAAAAAGCCCACCCCGCCCCGTCGTCTGCAAAGCGCCTAATAGGTAGCTCATTAGCGTTTAGTTTTCTTTACTACTAAGATATTTTTGGGTGCTTAGATACCATTGAGCACTTATACGCGAATACATAATTGATTATCTTAACACATTACCTACATAATTATGCATTAAGTTTGTATTATTATGTTTCGATGATATTGACCACTCTGGCCGGTAAAAGTATCTAATAGAGCATATAAAATATATACTAATATTATAAAGCTGCAGAGTTTGTTTGTTTGTTTGAACGCGCTAATCTCTGGAACTACTGGCCCGATTTGAATGATTCTTTCAGTGTTGGGTAGTCCATTTATCGAGGAAGGCTATAGGCTATATTTTTTTTTCAAAATTAGGGATCTGTAATAAAATTGCTATTTTGTAACACAAGGTGTAAAATCGAAAACCTATTTTTGCGTGCGCTGCAAAAACTATTGACAATATTACAAAATGATGTACTACGGGTTTGTAGATCCCATTAAGAGCCCTTTCACATTTTTTGCAATAAATCGCAATTTCTGAGCGCCTCGTTTGCCCCCTTAGAAGAGATTTTGACCACTTCCAATAGAAGAAAACAGTAGATTTATTCTTCCTATTGAAAATTAATGTAGAATATTTTCAAATACTATTTCCATTTTTTTGTACTGATCCTTCTACCGCAGCTAGTTTACGGAAAAAACGATAATATGCACAACTAAAAACGCCTTAATCTCACAATAATGTTCAATAAATTAGATCAAATTAATTACTACGACACCAGAAATATGTTTTTGTTGCAACATAATGTATTAGAATCTTGATTTTCCATCTCATTAATTATTAAAAAAACATCTACCCTCCGTGAGTTTCCCCAAAAAATAACGCAGGTTTACCTCGTATTTTGATATTGAATTAAATAGAATTACTATCAAAAACTGTCATAAAACTAATCTACAATCATTGAACTACTGAAATATGTATATAATTTTATAATAATTTCATTAATTATTATTTTATAAGACTCTGAACATCACCCGTAAAATGCAATATATAGTAGTGCAAATCAAGACCAGTGTGACCAGATTCAGTATTTTAATACTTTTTCAGTATATTTCATCCTTTTTTCCGAACATCAGTATATTTTCAGGTATATTGCTGGCAGTCAGTATTTTCGGGTATATTTTAGTAGAAGTTATGGCAACACCGTAGTGCGTCATCGTCTTTGCGACAATGTTTGCGGAATTCCCCTGAACGCGAACATTGGGGACTTCCCCGGATTCAGTTTACCTATACTTATACATGTTATCTATGAGTAAGTTACTGATATGACAAGAAAGACGGCCGTTGTCGGCGTTGTAGTATTGTAATACTACATATACAATTATCAATCAATACATAGTATTAATCAGACTTGCGGAATGTATGTTCGCCTAAAACTTTACAACTGCTGGACCGATTTTAATGCGGTTTGCACTATTAGATAGAGCGTGAAGAAATGAAGGAGGTTATGTAAATTTTAATCCTTCGAAAAGGATGTTAAAATATAACTCTAACATTTATTGTGAGTACGTATGAATAAATAAAACGTGTTAAGAAAATCAGTATTTTTATTGGTATATCTGTGCTATGTAAGTCGGTATATTTCAGTATTTTTTTGAGGTGCCTCGGTATTTTTGTAAAATTTTATCTGGTCACACTGATCAAGACGCCGTTCAGTACGGCGCCAGCGCCTTTGGAGGTTGGACCTGTGTCGCTTTGTACCGCACGCGTTCCGAGCGATGCTACGAGTGCATTCATCGTAAAACTGGCTGGATATACTACGACCGCGAAAGTTTAATCGTTGACTGTATGTAAGTATCCACAACCGTATTAAATTTTATTATCATAAGTACCTACCTAGTTATTAATTATCGTTGCTTCAACTAATATTTTTGTTAAAAGCTTTTACAATGGGGCGTAAAATTCCTGCTTACCATTGTGTCAAAAAAAACGAAAGAATGATGCAGCCATAAAGAAAGCTTGTGAAGCAAGGTGAATATGCTTATAACATTTCGTTTTTTATTTTTGTGGTTTCAATGGGTGTTTTAATTGTATAAAAATGGTGATTTGTCCGGACTTTTCAAGTATCATTGGTATAAAATTGTAATCAGTCAAGGGTACTGTACTCTAATGGCCAACGATTTTAACTTACTGACTTAATGGGTATGTCAATCTATCCTTATATCTATAAAAAAAGCTAGAGTGCGGTAAAATTTTGCATTTCGATCAAGTATAACAAGTATAAGCTTGTGGGCCGCCAAAGTACATATTGGCCCAACATAATAATATATTTAGAATAGAAATCCACAGTTCTATGTATTTTAGATGGAAATAAAATTGTAATGGCAACCCCGAAAATATTGAAACTATACCGACCATAAGTTCAATGGATTCGATTGCAACGGAAACTGTAAGTTTTTCATATTGTTATTGGAAGTAGACAATGAAAAGAGAAATTGAAATTATAATAATTAATTTAATTATATAGGAAAAAAATGCTGTTGGATTGGAAATCGAATTCGAGGAACAAGGGGAAGCGTCAAACTCTAATTTAAATATTTTATTTGTTTTATACTGACTTAATAGGTATTTCACTACTACACTAGGTACATGGTTTACAATGTTAGCAGTTTGGTTTTTTGTTTTAAACTTAAACTAATGGGATGCATTTCTAGAGCAAAAAAGTTTATTTTTAATAGTTTATATTTAGACTTCTTTGCTCCATAAGTTCAATTGACAGTAACTTGCTGATTTACGTACCATATCTGTGTCTGGATTGGAAATGTATTTCCAGTGTTGCCTATATCTGTTTATATGCTTAGATAGTAGATAAAAGCAGTATTGTAGTCAATTAGATAATCTATTTTCAGGAGGAGTATATGGTTGATGGAGGACGTGTAATGATACCAGGACATTTTGCACTTGGAAACACCAGACTGGGTGTTGGACCGTCAAATGTCAACATATCAATATCACCTCAGCTGAAATAAGAACTTATAGAATTGACAATGAGCGAGGAAATTTCAGATGTTGTTATTATAAGTATTTTGTTTATTATCGTCATACTTTTATTAAAATTAAATGTATTGTAGCCCTTTGTCACCGTAATAATTCACAAAGAATAATATATTATTATAGATAACTATAATATAACCTTCATTGTAATTTACGAAAAACAAAACATCAATCATCAGTTTCAAAAAGAGACAAACATTGTACGTGATACGTTATACTACCAGACTGCTTCCGGTTGTGATAGCATCAGTGATGATAATCTTTGATAACACTGATGAGTAATTAATTGTATAGAGAGTAGCAGATTTTATTGAATGTTCTTTACAGGAGCTAGTGATGGAAGAGGTGTGAACTTTTCCAGCTCCGTTTTCATATTATTTATCCTGAAATTACCATACGAGAACTCGCAGCAAAAATTTCATGAGTTAGGTGTGTAAGAGATGAGTTCCTATGAAAGTTAAATGCTTTTGATGGGTTTTGTTTAAATGAATGGAAATTACACGAATACAAAAAAACATGCTTTTTATTTTTTTATCAAATACTCTTACTTATATTGAAAATACAGAGTGCGAAAACTTTTTTATTAAATGAACTACGAAGGCAAAGACAGAACTACACTTAGTACAGTTTTACTGAGATATTTGATTATTACCAAACATCAATCATCATTAAAAAAGTCAATACTAAATATACAAGTAAATAAAATATTATTTCTCATTGCTCAGTGAACAAACTTTTCATTTAATTACTGAGTGAATAAAAAATTTTGAACAAACAGAAGTTATGCAAATCAAACATATAAAGTTACAATAATTAGTAATAATCATAATTAATCTTGATTGTCATTTCCAAAACGCAACCAATGGGTACTATAAATATATTATTTATTTTCTCAGCAATACTTATGTTTTTTTGTGACCAGCGTGTCTCACAAAGAGCTGGAATATTTGGCACGTAAAGTACGTGCCAAATATTCCGTAGAGAAGATTCTCGAAAAAGTTGATGACATCTTTTATTGTGCTAATCGTGTCTCTTATTTCTGGAACATTATTAAAATCATTAACCGCTGAGTTTATTTTGTAACTTGCACAAAGAAAATACAATGCTTATTTGCCCAAAAAGGATTAACCACAATTAAAAAACAAATTAACTTTCTAAAGGAAGGCTCAACTGTTAACTCGAAAAGCAAGCCTTTTTCAATCCTAGATACTGAACCTGACTAGACTATTTTAAAAGATACGTATGAAAATCACTACAATGTACCAGATGATGTTAGTGTTTCGTCATCCAGGCCGGACGTATTCCCCTTTTTTAGGCACATCAAACATAGTATACAAGTAATGTACTAATAGAGCTTACTGTATCATACTAACTTTCCAAAATACCTCACAATAACATTGAATAAATATTACGATCTTACCAACGAACTAACCAAAAATGGCTATTTAGTTAATTTACACGCGGTAGAAGTAGGAGCGAGAGGTATACCAGCAAAATCTTTCTATAACCTAAAAGACCTCGGCCTATCAAGAATTGCAGTAAGTTTAGTTTATTTTGGAACGAGTAACTAAGGCTGCACTAACAGACTCCTATCAAGTTTGGCTAGGAAGGGCGGGCAACTCAAGCAGTGAAGGTGAGCGTTGATGCGTATCTCAAAGGGGGCCTCCTTAAACCTACACCCGGATGGCAAGACCCGGGAACTGCTCAGAGTTTATCTCTCTGCCACACGATGGATTTGGCACCCGCACGGTGAAACCATGGATTGTTAAGAATTTCGTCTCACATACAATTAATGAGAATAGATATCATTTTATGATCTTTTTAGGACAATCTTTTTCAAATAACTTATTTTTATGATGCTTCTAAACCTGTGTTCTGAACGGGCCATAGTTGCCCGGCAATGTGTGGCTACGATACATGGCCCGGCAAAATTATATTTTTAAGAATACCTTAATACTTGTTAGTTGTACACACAGTAACATTATACAGACTGCACACTTTAAAAAAATCCTTATATCCATCATTTTACGTCCAAGAAATGCTTAACGTAGGTACGTACGAAATCACTTCACTGTTTACGAGTAGTCCTATCGAAATTAGAGCTTTAGTAACGAGACTAATGAGAGTGATGTGCGATTCTATAATTTTTTGGTTTTTGGATTATTTATTATTTAATTTTTGGTTCTGAAGCTCCTCGATCTAGGGGGGGGCAGCTGCCCCCCCTGCCCGTACCTAGCTACGCCCATGGGTACGCTAGCTTGACGTCATGCTAGCGTACACAATAAATATGGTCTTTATTTCCTAAAGAGGCACTATTTACGCAGTATTTAATGGCATAACGAAAACTCGTATATTGATCGTACGTTGCATGCACTGTAAACAAAAAAGGTAAATTTAAAAAATCAAAAAACCCGACTGCTTAATTATACTTCAAATAAAAACTGAAAAGAAAAAAACAAGTCCAGTAGTTTATAATTCTCTTAATAAGGAACAAAGCTACTCGGGACCCATTAGATATTCAAGAATACATAATATTTTTCAACAGTGGGTCCCGACTGTTAAAGTAGCTTTGTTCCTTATTAACAGAATTATAGACTACTGGACTTGTTTTTTTCTTTTCAGTTTTTATTCGAAGAATAATTAAGCAGTCGGGTTTTTTGATTTTGTAATTTATCTTTTTTATTTCACACTTTTTAGTTAGTTAGTATTTTAATACGTATATACCGTAGTCTTGTTACTTCAGTAAGGGAATTAATATCGCGGGAGTTATTAAGTACGTCGGTCTAAAAGATTGATTTATTAAAACATATAGAGACTTTACCAGCGGGGTCAAGGCTACAGATGGGCCTCAATTTTCGCAAAAATGTGTGAAGTTAAATCAAGTCGTTACATAAATATCTCTAATGTATGTAAATTTTATAGTAAACTAGCACTTACTCAAAAAGTCATCTTTTGTTTATGTTTTTTTTAATAGTTAAGCAGTAAATATAAAATTCATTTACTTTTATTCGTCGACTATTTAAAATTGGCAGTGGCTGCATTGTCATGTCAATGCCGGACGTCTAAGATTGTGATATACACAAATTTAGTGTCATTCCCTAGTCTCATAATTTGATATACCTACATAATTCACAGAAACCCAATATGTAGATGCCAGAAGGTAACTTCAAATGTTTTTAATCACCCTATATACAATACCAATCAATGACGTTTATGTCGCAGGTTGAAGAAAGAAGTAATTCCCGTCTGTTGTTTTGGACAATGGTGGCAACTGCCTTAGATCACTAAATTAAATAATTATGCAATCACCAAAGCAAAGTTTATAATATTTGATTAAACTAAAGGCGCATAATAAAATTTTCATAACGTTAGGTAGAGCACCATAGCACTCTCATTTATGATCAATTTATAGTTTTCTTTTAAAGCGTTCACATTTAACAGGTCAAAGACTTTGTGTTCGACCCTTTTTTATTATTGGTAGTGTAAAGCTCGAATGAAGAGTACTCCCAGTAGTGCAATCATGGCAATTATTTTCCAAATTTTTTTTTGTTATAAAAATACCGAATAACGTATCACTGTTAAGCACAAATGCTAAGTAACTTTTACAAATATAATCAAATAAACCTATTACTTACTTTATTTTTAAATATTTTTCATCAATTAAATACTTATCTTATCCTAACTATCTATACTAATATTATAAAGAGGCAAGATTTGTATGTTTGTAACAAATAATCTGTCAAACTACTGAACCGGTTTCAAATATTAATTCATCATAAGGTAGCTACATTATTTATTATAACATTTTTCTTTATTTAAACACATTTTGTCCGAGTGACATAGGTATATTTTATCCCGATAAATAAATTTCGCCCGTACAATGCCCGGGTGGATCACTAGTAAGTATAATATAATATTATAGATGCGAAAGTAAGTTTGTTTGTTGCGCTTCCGTGCCCTAATAGCTAAATCGAATTTAATGAATTCCCACATAGAAGTAGATGGGAACTTGGTTCTTAGCTACAACATCGCAATACTTATAGGCGTAGGGTGATGAAAGGGGTGATTTACCTATAAAAATCTACATTATTTACTTTGAATTTTGCATAATTATTACAAAACCAATATTATCGCGAGCTGATTAATAAATACAGGGATTCCAATAAGTATGTACTTACTAGCGAAAAATGGGTTATTTGTCATTATATTAAGTAAACCTTTTTTGTAACCTTAAGTAATATCGTTAAAAAAAATGAAAAACAGTAAAATTCTGAGTTTTTCATTAAAATTCAATAATCATAAATACCTATTATGATAATATTATATTTTTCATCATTTAATAAGAAGGAACTGTATCACAGTTTTAATGTTAGTACTTCGTATAGGATCAGATACTACGAATACCCCATTTATTTTTCTTTTACATAGTACACCGCGCTATCGGTAATGACTTACACATTAAAAATAGATATATGGTGTCACGGACTTTTTTTTAGAACTATTTAAGAGAAACATTTTCACTCTACATTACATTCATGTAATTTTTATTGTTTTTGCAGTGCAGACCAAAATGGCTCGCAGATGGTACATTTTTTTCCGTCTTATGTGACACTTATTGCTATATATTGGCCAATTCACTCAATAACTACATAAATTATTATATATATGTAATTATCATATATGAGTTATATTACTGTTAAGTTTCATTAATCCATTCAGTATTTTTTAGGTGAAAGAGTAACAAAGATCCATACAAACGTAAGATTGAAATTAAAAGCGTAAGTGGTTAATATACAACTTTAAAGCGTTGTAGATCCTAAACAATCATATAAAATGAAAAATGGTGTTAGAAACCTAAATATGATTTTTGATTATCTAGACAGTGATACTCCACTCGACATATTTTGTCAACTTTTTTTTTTTTACTTCGTCACAATATGGCGCCTAATTTTGCCCATATTAAATTTTGATTACTATCATATCTTTAGTAGCACTCCCATGATTGAGACGAATCGATTGATGTATGAATCATCAAAATCGGTCCAGGCGTTTGGTCTCTAGTGTGCCACAAAGGAACAAACATACATATATAGACTGTTAAACACATAACCTTGTCTGCGCGTCGCGCTTCGCGCTCTTGCATTGCGCAGCCGGGTAAAAAGCAGTGTGTACGTGGTTCGCCTATCTGCTGCAAGGGGTACGCGTTTTGCAGCGAGCCGACGTTTACAACAGTAAGTTTTACAATTAAGGTTTCAATACAAATAAACGGTGTTTAAGTTCTATCAATAAATCATTTGCCTCTTCTTAAATTTTAAGTATATTTTGTTAGTTTTCACCAAAATGGACATATAAACATAATTTTCAATTTCGAAAACTATGATAGTTTTCGTAATTGTAAAACTCGTAGGTACTAAGGGTACTGAGCTACAACAGTCTAGAACCTCTTACTGTATCAAGCATGTTACGGTTACAGCTCGCTAATGAGTACCCGGCTTACGGCCGGTTCCCACTTGTCGGGTGGCGGATCCGTATATTAATCGGATGTCGGCGCCTTTGTTCACACTTCGGTTGATAATCGGTTGTCGGCCGCAGTTATTCTTCAGTTATTAGCACTCTACGCGAGCCGACTGTGTACGATGGATGTCGACGAAGTTCTTTAAGAAAACAAAGAAAGAGAGCCAAGGAAAGTAAATATTGGGTGCACATAATCCTGAGGGAAAGATTGAGTTTGGGTACATTTCAGAACTTAATAACAGAATTGAGAACGATCATTAAACATTCAATGATCTACTGACTCAAATATTAGTGAACGTATACTACCATAATACAGGACTTAAGAGACATTTCAGAACATAATAACAGAATTGAGAACGATCATTAAACATTCAACGATCTACTGACTCAAATATTAGTGAACGTATACTACCATAATACAGGACTTAAGAGACTGCATTTGTACTGAAGAACGCAACCCGCGTTATAATAGGGGAGCCCAAGGGGGATTTGGGGATTTACTCTAGCGCGGCAGATTAATTTATGGGAAGATACCTTACATCTAGTTGAGTACCTCTACCAAATCTGAGTTCTCCATGTAGTGCCGTGCGCGTAGACCAGTCGATCAGAATAGTAAAAAAAAGTCGATAGGCGGAAATACTCGAGCGCGTCAGATTAAGGTATGGTGGTTTAATTACACGCTGAAAAGTGTGTATTTCAATAATCTGACGATTTGAGCGTGACGTAAGGGAGCAGGACGGTTGCAAAGTCGCAAAAAAAACGATGTCTGGACATTGTCGAGAGCGATTGAATTTTTTTTAATTTAAAAATCATGTGAAACATATCGCACCTCCGGAGCGACACTGTCACTTATGCAAAAAATGGGTGCGTGTACTTATGTAGGCGCGTGAGAAGTAATCCTTCTTTGGCATCGTTTAAAATTAGTTTTTAATTGCATGCAAATAATTAATTACAATAAATTAATAAAAAGTCTGGAAAAGGACACAGTCAATAAAGTTCAGTTGTAATTTGAAAAAATAAATAAATAATCAAAATATTCAATTAAAATCGCTACTGAATATAATTTATTAGAACATATGTGATTTGCACTTGTATGAAATTCAAACACGTATTCCGAATATACAAACTAGAAACATGTGGATAAATATTATAAATATGAATACCTATAACTGTTACTTTATTACAAAAAATAAAGATGTGGTTTTTGGTTCTACTACACCAATGGTCAAGAGATGGCTCTGTAGTCTCCTGAATCGCGCTTTGGTTCCGTTGTTCCAGATAAATAAATACTTTTGATATTATAAATATGAATACCTATAACTGTTACTTTATTACAAAAAATAAAGATGTGGTTTTTGGTTCTACTACACCAATGGTCAAGAGATGGCGCTGTAGTCTCCTGAATCGCGCTTTGGTTCCGTTGTTCCAGATTAATAAATACTTTTGATAGGCCTTCACAATTTAGTCGTTAGCACCCACTAAATAGAGATTCTATTTCTATTTTGTTGGTAGATTTTCTTAATATGCGGTAAACACAAAAGTAACGCATGAAGTTGGTCGCTAAAGCGACCAACTTCATGCTGTTAAAATTTTGTGTTACAGTAATGCGCGCGCATCTTAAAATTTCACTCTCATCATTTTTTCATAACGCGCCTAAAGAAGTATAACTTCAAAAAAATTTTTTTCAGCATGAACGTTTAATTCCACGTGGTTCATGAGCGCTGTGATCAGCTGTGAAAGCGTAATGGTAGACAGAAAGTGATGTGGGGACGGTGCGAGAGAGTGGAAGATAAGAGCGAATTTGAGAGAGGCGCGTAGTATGAAATACAAGCTTCCCTGCGGCGCGCGGGGCGTGGAGAGGGCAGTCGCCGACTGCCTCGACCGAAGGCATGGCAGTAGTGAAATAGTAAAATAATCGCGTTGCACTGCATTGCACGCACGGACTGACTACGCTACGCAATCTTATTATTATTTCATAATAATAAGAATTATAAAACGAATCGAAAAAGCAGAAAATATATGAGAGTTAGCATTTTGTAATAGTACCTACATTAAAAGATTAAAAATTGGTTATAAAATCAAACCTATCCTTCATTACTTACCCCAGTATCCTTGAATCAGATTACATTTAATAACTTACTATGCATAAATATTCATTGGCACAAGTCTAAATTCCAATTCGGTTCAACCCTAGCGCATACACGCTCCTGCTCAAGGTTACTGACGCTGGAACTCTCACGTACAGAGAGTGTCACCGCTGTGCCTCCGGTGCGACCACAGAACAGAGAAAGAGGTTAGAATGGCCTTGTGGGCGGGGCAGGCGCGTCCCAGTTATGAGCAAATGCTTATAACCTAACCGTAACGCGCGATCGCGTCGTTTAGTTGCTCGCGCACGTTCAGTGAGAGAGTATTGTGATTATCGCTTAAAATATGCCTTCGTGTGCTGTAATTATTTGCAAAGCAAGGAGTCAAACAACAAATCTACCTAAAGCAGGAATTTCTTTTCATCGGTATGTATAAAACTTCTTAGTTAGACTGATATTTTAGTAAAAATTCGTGAAATACTAATTATACGATAAATCACATATATATTTTCATAAAAATATTCATTGCTGACAAAGTACGCTCGTCATTCTTTCGACGACGTTCAAAACACGTAATGTAGTAAGGTTCGAGCAAGAATGACGCATGGACTACAAAGCGCTGCACGTGGCCGCGTGCAGTACAAGGTCATTGCACACAGTAGGTACAAACTACCACAACTTTAGTGGTGTCTTGCGTCGTACACTTTACATTGTCGATAGATTTTATCGATGGAATTTTAGCACCTAATAATGGAATTAAAGTAACTTTTATAAATAAATAAAAGCTGATTGTAAATGTATATACAATATAAATATAAAGCTAAATTGTTTGTTTAATTGGTTGAAAGCGCTTTTATCAGGAACTACTGATGCGATTTAAAAAATCTTTTTGTGTTGGGTAGTGCATTTATTGAGGAAGGCTATAGATTAATAAAACATAATAATACGACTAAGAGGAGCGGAGCACCAATAAAAAAATATGGAAAAGACCCATTTGAGAGAATCCGTTGTGTACGCTGCGTAAACAGTAAAAGTTACACAAAAATCATATATACCGGAATTGTTCTTCTTTAAAAGTTTTATAAAAAAGCCCGCTACAGCTAATGTTTATCTTTTAAGGGTGACCCTCTATTACCGAACTAAATTTTACTGATTTCAGTAAACAAGTCATTGGATACATAGCAGGCAATGTTGTTCATGTCCTAATAAAAAAAATCAAATGTGATATTTGCACTGGAGCCCTAATATCACATACAAGTAATAACTTACATAAATTTATTTTGGTAAAAGATAAAGGTGGCCTGATATATCCGTCTGGTGATGTAATAAAAATATGCGAAAGTGCAGAAACTGTAATACGATAACATACAGATAATTTGAAAAATGTCCAAAAACAAATTTTTGTCCCAAAAATATTAAAAAAGTTTATTGGCACTTCATTATTTGATGACATATCATTTCATCAAGTCGGTGAATTCCCATATTCTAACCACGTAACAGATTTAATGAAAGTGGTAATTGAAAAATACATAGATATCCGTCTACATTTCTTATTGAAAAATAACTTTCAAAAAGAAACAAAGCGTCACCTTTTAAATAAATATATATTGTTTCAAGGTCAATAAATAACTATCTGTTTTTTCTGTATTTTTACTGACTTTGACAGGATACAAAAATTACCATACTATCAAGTCAAGTCCAACTCACACTTGGCATATTTAATATCGATAATATTTCATCGACTCAGTGCTCACCTCTAGCGAAAAATCGGTGTGAACGAATGAACGCTCACAGACACGGCTGTTGTGTGTTGTGAGCGCTGATTCGTTCGGTTGCTTGATGTCGCGTCGTTTGATTGGCTTATTATCTGTTAGCTGGAAGTGTAGTGGGGGCGAGCCGGCGACATCGGTTTTCATCGCTCGCTCATCACCCTTCTAACCTGTTTCTGTGTTCTGTGGGTGCGACACTGTCACTTATGCAAAAAAAACTTTTTTTCAGGAGAAGCGTTTAAAACTTTAACATCCCAAAACATACAATATTTAAAGATTTTTACGTGATGAAAAGCTTATACAGCTTAGCTATTCATCTAAGAAAAATTAAAAAAAAACTTTAAATATTGTATGTTTTGGGATGTTAAAGTCGTTAATATAGTGTTGCGCGTGCAGCTACAGGGAAGCTTGTATTTCATACTACGCGCCTCTCTCTATTTCGCTCTTATCTTCCACTCTCTCGCACCGTCCCCACATCACTTTCTGTCTACCATTACGCTTTCACAGCTGATCACAGCGCTCGTGAACCACGTGGAATTATATGTACAACGCTCTGGTTTCTTTGTTTTATTTGAAATTTTGTGAGTTTGATATTTACTATCACGAAGATGAGTGACAATATTATAAAGCGTATGTTTTGTGGACAAAGTACATGTCAAAAGATTGTAAAATTTACATCGGAAACAACAAGAAAATGCAAGACGGTTTTGGAGTATCGTCGGAGTAAACCTACTCTCGGAAGATCGCGTACAACGTACGATAATCTTGAACTTCCGGATGAAACATCATTAAACGAAGGGTATCACGCGCAGTGTTATAAGTTGTTTATAGCAATTAAAATACCATCTGATTTCCAAAAAAATGAGCAACAGCAAAGTCCTGCGGAATGCGATAATGCACCGGAAAATTCTGAGGAGGATTCCGAATCGAATGTATCTTGGCCTAATTTAACCCTGATTAGCTTATTTTTATTTGCATGCTATTCTTTATGAATTTTATTTATCACATTCAATGATTTGAAAAAAATCACAGAGAAAAAATTCTTTAAACCGGCAGATTCAGAAAATCCCTCTGAATATTCGTTTGATTATGGATCAGCATGACCAGGGCATCAAGCTGCACTGCCTGTCAAACTTTTGGATCTGACCTTCGTTTAGGCTCACTTAACATCCCCTCTGAATATCAGACGCGCTCGAGTAATTTTTTGCCCATTATCAATCCATCCGTACGGCTAGTCCCACCATGCTAAACGGCAGATTAACATTCTTCCGTCATCAGAGACACAAGGGGCATATGCAATATGAATATCTGACGCGCCCGAGTATTTCTATGTGACTATTTTTTTTACATTTTTGAAAGCTTCTAGACGCTTGTTCCACCGGTGAAAGGGTATGCATCACTTAACCCATTTTTTCTTTCTACCATCTGATCTTCAAAATTCAATAGGTCTCCACGACGCGCGAGTAAATCCCCATTTAGCATCGTAGGCTCCCCTACTACTACGGACGGAACAAGGGGCAGCGGGGGAGGATAATCAGCCCCGACACCCGACAAATATGAACAGCGACATTCTTAATCATAGGCAAGGTAATATTATCTATACAGTATTGTGACTCCGCCCTGTCCTTGAAATAAATGCCTACGGCCGCGCCTACAGTATTTTAATTTCATCTACATAATTGAGTTTCTTTCTAGTTTTGTGATTGTATATATTTTATTTTATATGTAAAGATTCTCCGCAAGCCCATATACCCCTATCGTAGGAATGCATTAAAAATAACTATTCCGCCATATTGGATTTAGAAGGACGTCACACAGCTAACCGTGTTTTTTAATCAAAACGTGTATATACAAAATTTCAGCTCAACCGGTTGAAGATATCTGCTTCAAAATTGAGTTTCAAGATTCCACCCGAACAAACAAAGTTATGTACCTACCTATATTGCAAGTTAATTAAAAGCTTGTAAAAAAACCCGACTGCTGATTTTTGTTCTTAAATAATTCAATAAAAGAATATTATTTTAAACATACAAGTTATATTTATTTGTAAGTCATGGCGCAGTCGGGTAAGGAAATTACCTACAATGTAGGTAAATCTTACTAGGTAGGTACTGTAGGGATCGTTTCATGCAAACTAATTATTGTCATTGAAACACTTATTTTCAAGAAATTACATTATTATTATCAATAAACAAAATACTGTTTTTTAAACTCCGCACAAATCTCCCTATTTTTTATTTTCCAGCTAATTATGTACGAAACAACTTTGCCATTTAAAGTTTTCCATTAAAATGATATTTTCAGGGTGAAAAAGTGAAAAAACACTTGAGACTTTAGCGCCACCTACAATGCGCATTTTTTGTTGTACGAGATTGCAACAATGACATAAATTGTAGTACTCAACGCCCTCTACAATTATGGTCGAAAAAAAAGTTTCTAAAATGCAAACAAAACAAGAAAAATGCGTTTCAAAATTTTTTTAAAGGTTTTTTTGAGTTTTTCAAAAAGCGCCTACGAGTTGAACATGCCCATCGCCAAGGTGGCTTACTGACGTCATTTGGCAACAGAAAAAACAAGACTTACCCTTTAGGTTTTTTTTTCACTGAAACGATATTTTTTTCGACAGATTGACTGTACTATTTATAATTTATGCTTCAGCTAAAGCCAGCTATCCATGTTTAACCGTCGCTTCCGTACACAGATCGCGCGCTAGCGAGTGAGTTGCTCACTTTTATTCATTCATTGTTGAATCACGCGTTGGGCAACACTTATTTTTTTGTTTTATTAATCACTAATAAACATTACTGGGTGAACTATTCTGCGTATTTGGTTTAAAATGATAACTAACTACTAAGAAAGATTACGAAAAATAAACTTGATGAAAAAAAATCAATTTAATCTTTACATTTATTTTTATTTCATCGTGTTCAGCGCAAAATTTGCGTTTAAAACATATATTATTTTGCAATACGTATTATCATTATTATATAATAAAATTGAAATCATTTTTATTTGTCAAGATGATTATATGAAAAAAGGAAATAATAAATAAAAAAAAATAAAAAATCAAAAACCCCTACTGCTTATTATACTTTAAATAAAAACTGAAAAGAAAAAAACAAGTCCAGTAGTCTATAATTCTGTTAATAAGGAACAAAGCTACTTTAACAGTCGGGACCCATTAGATATTAAAGAATACATAATATTTTTCAATAATGGGTCCCGACTGTTAAAGTAGCTTTGTTTCTTATTAACAGAATTATAGACTACTGGACCTGTTTTTTTCTTTTCAGTTTTTATTTAAAGTATAATAAGCAGTCGGGTTTTTTGATTTTTTAGTCAAGGCTACAGATGGGCCTCAATTTTCTTCGATGGGCAAAAATGTGTGAAGTTAAATCAAGTCTTTAGATAAATATCTGTAATGTATGTAAATTTTATAGTAAAATAGCACTTATTCAAAAAGTCATATTTTGTTTATGTTCTTTTTAGTAGTTTAGCAGTAAATATAAAATTCAATTACTCTTATTCGTCGACTATTTAAAATTGGCAGTGGCTGCATTGTCATGTCAACGCCGGACGTCTAAGATTGTGGTATACACAAATACAGTGTCATATCCTAGTCTCATAATTTGATATGCCAACATAATTCACATGATAGATGCCAGAAGTTAACTTCAAATGCTATTAATCACCCTATACACAAAACCAATCAATGACGTTTATGTCGCAAGTTGAAGAAAGCGGTAATTCCCGATTGTTGTTTTGGACAATGGTGGCAACTGCCTTAGATCGCTAAATTAAATAATTATGCAATCCCCAAAGCAATGTTTATAATATTCAATTAAACTAAAGGCGCATAATAAAATTTTCATAACGTTAGGTAGAGCACCGCAGCAATCTCATTTATTATCAATTTATAGTTCTTTGTAGTTTTCTTTTAAAGCGTTCACATATAACAGGTCAAAGACTTTGTGATCTACCCTTTTTTATTGGTAATGTAAAGCTCGAATGAAGAGTACTTCCACCTATCAAGCGTGCTGCTACCAGCCTAGTAGGTATTGCATATAGTGCAATCATAGCAATTATTTTCCAAATTTTTTTTTGTATAAAAAAAAATACCGAATAACGTATCACTGTTAAGCACAAATGTTAAGTAACTTTTACAAATATAATCAAATAAACCTATTACTTACTTTATTTTTAAATAATTTTCATCAATTAAATACTATTGTCCTAACTATCTATATTAATATTATAAAGAGGCAAGATTTGTATTTTTGTAACAATAATCTGTCAAACTACTGAACCGGATTCAAATATTAATTTATCATAAGGTAGCTACATTATTTATTATTACATTTTTATTTATTTAAATATATTTTGTCCGAGTGACATAGGCTATATTTTATCCTGATAAAATAAATTTCGCCCGTACAATGTCCGGGTGGATCATTAAAAAGTATAATATAATATTATAGATGCGAAAGTGAGTTTGTTTGTTGCGCTTCCGTGCCCTAATAGCTAAATCGATTATAATGAATTCCCCTATAGAAGTAGATGGGAACTTGGTTCTTAGCTACAACATCGCAATACTTATAGGCGTAGGGTGATGAAAGGGGTGATTTACCTATAAAAATCTATATTAATTACTTTGATTTTTGCAGAATTATCGTTTATCATTACAAAACCTATATTATCGCGAGCTGATTAATAAATACAGGGATTCCAATAAGCATGTATACCTACTAGCGAGAAATGGGTTATTTGCCATCATATTAAGTAAACCTTTTTGTAACATTAAGTAATATCGTTAAAATTAATTAAAAACAGTATAATTCTGAGTTTTTCATTAAAATTCAATAATCATAAATACAATAGGTATTTAAGATAATTTATTTTTCATCTTTTAATAGGAAGGAACTGTATCACAGTTTTATTGTAAGTACTTCGTATAGGATCAGATACTGCGAGTAGCTCATTTTTTTCTTTTTCGCCTAGGTCATCGTTGTAACTTTTTAAATATTTGTCGAAATAACATTGTGTAAAAGGCAAAGGTTATCGTCTTTGAATATCAAAAGCGATAAAAGTATTTGTTTTGATAAAAAATAATTTGCTAATACAAAATGTGCATTTTGGAAATAGATATCAAAAAATATTTTGGTTTTGATTCACTATTTTAGCGGTAATGGCTTACACATTAAAAAAAGATATATGGTGTCACGGACTTTTTTTAGAACTATTTAAGAGATACATTTTCACTCTACATTACATTCATGTAACTTTTATTGTTTTTGCAGTGCAGGCCAAAATGGCTCGCAGATGGGAGATTTTTTTCCTTCTTATATGACAGTTATTGTTATATTTTGGCCAATTAACTCAATAACTAGGTAGATAAATTATTATATATATGTTATTATCATATATGAGCTATATTACTGTTAATTTTCATTAAAATCCATTCAGTATTTTTTGGTTAAAGAGTAACAAAGATCCATACAAACGTAAGATTGAAATTAAAAGCGCAAGTGGTTAATATACAACTTTAAAGCGTTATAGATCCTAAACAATCAAATAAAATGAAAAATGGTGTTTGGAACCTAAACATGATTTTCGATTATCTAGACAGTGATACCCCTCTCGACATATTTTGTCAAATTATTCTTTTACTTCGTCACAATATGGCGCCTAATTTTGCCGATATTGAATTTTGATTACTATCATATCATTACTCCCATGATTGAGACGAATCGATTGATGTATGAATCCTCAGAATCCGTCCAGGCGTTTGGTCTCTAGTGTGCCACAAAGGAACAAACATACATTATATAGACTGTTAAACACTATACCCTGTCTGCGCGTCGCGCTTCGCGCTCTTGCATTGCGCAGTCGGGTAAAAAAGCCCGAAACATATTAATTAAATCCAAATGAAGCATGTAGGGGTGAACTCCCCAAGCAAAAAAAATACACGGCATTGCTCAGCGCGGCAGTGCAATGTGCTGATTTATGATTTTGAATTTTTTACTTATTTAAGTAGGTACTTCTCAACCTTGGCAAAAAGAATTATTGAGTAATGGGCTCTTTTCCATAAAATAAAAAAATACGAAGTGGCATCTTATATTTACGATGACCTGTCCTACACCCAACTCCTCTCGTAAAATTATTTCCCCTGTAGTAACATTTATTTTTTGGATTGAAATTAACTTTTATATCAATAATATATAATATAGCCTATCAACAAAAACTACTATTGTTTGTTTACCTTCTTTCTTATACATGTAAGAAGCACTCAACTTTTGTCCTGGAAAAAGTTATCATTTCCATGGACAGTAAGTTTTTGTGAAATAGGTTCGTCTACATTGCGTTGTTGTGCCCCGCTTGTCAGTGCTCATATCGAGCCAGTCCGCTTTTAGTCGAGCCAATAAAGACATAAAACAGGCAAAACTTGGAAACCCGGTGGAACAGCTTCGATTTTGATCATTTTTTTTTTAAAATCGTTTTTTTATATTCGTTCTTCAAAATCAGAAACCAATAGTTTAAACAATATTTATGACATTTTTATAAAAAAATCAGTTTTATCGCTTTTTTTGGAAAATAATATTTTTATGTTAATGTTAGTTTAAAAAATAGTTGTTAAAATGAGGCTTTTAATAATAATTTAATATTTAAACCATTAAAATATGATTTATTGGTCAATAATACGAATGCGTTGAGCACTTACGTTATATTTTAGTTACTTCATATACACACACACATATATACATATATGTATATATATATATATATATATATATATATATATATATATATGTATAAGTGTATATATACATATTATATTTATATGAATATTTTACGCGCAATTGAAATTGACCTTTTGTTGCTCAGGAACTCCCTACCATTCATTCATTCACAGGATGTGACATTATATCCGCTTTCTTTAATAAACGTAAAAATAAATTTATTAAATTTTTTAATTAGGATCCGAAGATACGTGCAGTAGCTGAAACTTTTATGATTGAGGACCAAAGTGAAGAAGTACTTTTTAATGATGGTATTTATTGTATTCTCACACTGTACGGTGCTAAAACTGCCAAAAACTTGAATGAACTTCGCTATAAAACGCTAACGCTATGTAGCCACTAAGGATAAAAGCGTTCAACTTAATTCGCTGCCTCCTACAGAGGATGCAGCAAAACAACATATCAAAAGAGTATATTTACAAATACAGCAGTGGAAAAATGATTTACCAATACCTCCCGAAAAATGGGGTTGGCAAAAAGATAATTATTTAACTCCAATTAAAATGACGCAACCCGCAGCACCCGAAAACGTCTTAAAAAGAATATTCTGCTCCTGTAAAACAGGATGTGGCTCAGCGTGTGGCTGCAGAAAAAGTGGCTTGCATTGCTCACCTGCCTGCAGTGGCGGTCTTAGGGGGTCGCGAACAGGGCAATCGCCCGGGGCCTCGCTCCTACAGGGGCCTCGCGCAACAACCCAAGCAAATTTTAAAAATATAAAAAAAATACTATTTTTTCAATGACACAAGATCGGCTTTCAGCCCTCGCTATTCTTTCAATCGAAAATGACGTAGCTTATTCGTTAGATTATTGTGCTTTAATTAAAGATTTTAGTCTTAGGAAAAGCCGCAAACATCAATTTTAAAATTTATCATCTCTGTATTTGTTAATTTTGTGAATCTTTCAATGTAAAATATTTTAAAATTCAAATTTGATTTATTTGTATAATTTAAGCATTTTTCCTTAAACATGACAAATACCTAAACCAAACAACCAGACCTACTTTCGCATCACATACTTTTCACGAAGGACAAAGGGCCTCGCAAAGACCTGCCGCCCGGAGCCTCGCAATGGGTAAGGCCGCCTCTGCCTGCCTGCATCGTTTGCAGTGGAAGCGACTGTGATAATCACTTACCACCCGAAGAAGATCATAATAATGAAGATTAAGTTTCCCTTTTTTCATGTATATATGTTACAATAAATTTTATACATATTATAATATATTTTTCATGTTGTTGTATACATTAGTTTGAACCTACTTGAACCTATTTCCACATATAAGTACTTGTAAATAATTATTTACATTTCTTTTTTATTAACATTATTTTTTTTATTTATGTTAATAATGAAAGTATTAATGTCTTATATTTCATAAAATATACCCTACCTTTTTTATGTATATCAGCGTCATGTCATTATATTAGATGAAAGATTTTATAATTATGTTTTTTTAAAGATTTTGATATAATTACATGTAAATTAAAATTATTTGTATTAACAATATGAAAACAATAACATAAACATATTTTTTTATGTGTTTTCAATTGATATTTTATAAAAAAAAAAAATTTCCAAAAATGTCATAAAAATTGTCTAAACAATATAAAAAAATATTTCCCCCTCTCCAGTGGTTTCTGATTTCAAATAATATAAAAAAACAAAATTTTTAAGAATGAAATCATCAAAATCGAAGCTGTTCCACCGGGTTTCCAGGTAAAAAGCTTCATTGACTCGACTATTTTGCTAGAGTACACGCACGCGCAACAAGATCGTTGTGGATTCCCGCCAAATAGTAAGTATATCATTTCAGTGATATGGGGACAATTGATTCGGTGGTTTAAAGTTAAAGCGGACGAAGTCGTTAACGGCCGTTAGTATTTCTATAAAAAAAATCAGTATTATTCATCTGCACTTGACTCGCTTGTACATAATGAGTCATCAGAAATGGTTTCTGAAGGAAAACGATCATTGGCTTGTTTCTGTAGCCAAAAATCTGTATACAATAATACATGGTACTCCTCAGGTATGACACCTTTGTTGCACAAATCATCGAGATCTTTTTGCTTTGCTATAGATCTTTTTTTATAAATAGGTTCGATAAATGACTCCACCAGAGGATAAGTGACGGAGGAGTCTAGACGCGAAGATAACTGGTACAGCAGTTTTTACTTGCCACCAGCTGTCCTCATGCCGGACTGCAGAATTATTACTTCACAAACGTAAATGGGCAAAGTAATCCATTTGCGGATAATCTGACAAAGAAATGAGTTACCAAATTTCTTTGTTCACGTTGGAATAGTAGTTCACAGTAAGTAAGGTGACAACATAAGCCAGTACGTGTAGACTACTGTAGGAAAGGGAAAGGTAGGTTAAGGAACAATAACTCCTCAGATACTAGACTCCTGCCAATAAAACGCGCTTAATAACGTCACATCACGGCGTAATTGAAGAGGCTCGAGGTGTTTAGTCACCTCTTTATCGCCAATAATGCGGATCGCGCGCCGCCGTAACCTATCCAAAGCATCAAAAAAGTACCTACTTGGCGGAGCCATCCTCTAGGGCAATGGTTCCCAACCAGTGGTCCGTGGACCACCAGTGGTCCGCAGAAGCCAAAATATGGTCCGCGAACGAATTTGAATTTAGCGGGTGCGCCCGCAAAATGTAATTATCTCTTTTTATTTAATTTCATATTAGATTTTTAACTAAAGATTCAGTTTGATTATTACAGTTTATTTTGTTTACACTAAAATTTAGTTATTTAGTGACTAAATTTGTGGTCCGTGCCAAAAAAAAAATGTAAAAGTGGTCCCTGACCAATAAAACGTTGGGAACCCCTGGTCTACATGAAAAATGAGTTTAAATCCGAAACTTAGTTTCAGCGGTAATACATTTACAAACTTAAGTGTTTTGAATGGGTTTATTAATAGATTTTAAATCAAGAGTTTTGGAAATAATTTGCAGTTATTCTGTTTATTCAATAGCTATTTCGGAAGTATGCGTCGTAGAGCATAATGGGTTTTACCTGTAGATGCGGCTTAATGAGACGGGGCGATTGGTATAATAAAAGTTCAGTAGGGGAAAAGTGCAGATAATCGGTTTTGGCACTAAGGGGACGATTTACTAGCTAATAAACTTCTGGCTTTCTAAACGCGCAATGTCCGTTATTTTGAAAATGTACCTATCAATAATTATTATTACTAAATATAATTATTGATAGGATAAAATAAATAGAAGAATAAATAATAATAATACTGGTGCCGATTCTGGCGTGATTCTCTAAACTTAAAACTAAATTTAACATCAGTCTGTCCTTTTCATTCTGTATAGAGAATGACAAGGATATACTGCTGTCAAATTTAAGTTTAGGTTTAGAGAATCATGCTAGAATCGACACCAATATATAGAATTATAATTCTTATTATAAAATAACGAACAAAAATACACACATCAAAAGTGTCTAGGGATCAAGCATTTTTATGCGGATTTCTTGAGATTGAGATGTGGCTTTGTAATAAATATATGATTTTATAAATTTATATGGATCCTTTTTGGTGCATTTCATAATTTGAATCAGGAACTGTGAATCAAATTCGAGTAAAAGATGAAAATCAGCTGTCAATATTTTCCCTATAAAAACATACAACGCATTGAAGACATTATTAGTGCTACTGTTTCCCCACTACTGATTAAAACCAACGTTATTATGGAGCGGCGACGTCATTTAAGCAGGGAAGAAATGCTCAGAGCCGTGGGAATGATAGAAGCTGGTTCCCGGCAACGTACTGTGGCTTTAGCTCTGAATACAAGTCAGAGTGTTATCAGTCGACTTTGGACACGATACCGAAGCACTGGTACCGTGGCTGAGCGCCATGGAGGACGGTATCGCTGCACCACACGGAGACAAGACCGATACATTCAAATCTTAACTCGAAGAGCTCCAACAATAACCGCCATGATGTTAGCCGTGAGGCTTCATCACTCTTCAGGGAACTTAATTAGCGACCAAACAGTCAGAAACCGCTTGCATGAAGTGAACCTTCATTCCCGAAGACCGCTACGGGTACCACCTATAGCAATGCACAATCGTAGGATTCGATATCAATGGGCTCTTGAACACAGAAATTGGGCAGAAGAACAATGGCGTTTCGTGTGCTTTTCTGATGAGTCTCGTTTTGGTATGAGACCGGATACAAGACGTATACGACACTGGAGAACCCCTGGACGCCAACAGCGATTAAAATCCTGCCAGGAAGTCCATCCTTATAGTGGTGGAACCAGCATGGTATGGGCGGGTATTTGGATCGGCGGAAGAACTGAGTTGATTTGGAGATCAGAGGCAACCACAACGCTCAAATTTATGCTGAGACGATTGTATCAGACGTCATCGTTCCTCTACAAGTGCAAATCGGTCCCTTATTTCAGTTAATGCATGATAATGCACGACCGCACACCGCAAGAGTTGTAAGACAGACTCTCGCCGCAGCTAACATCAATGTCCTGCCCTGGCCTGCTCAGTCGCCAGACTTGAACCCGATTGAGCATGCATGGGATATGCTACAGAGAAGAGCTCTGCCGAATATGGAGGGTATCCGGTCGCAAGAAGACCTTTTTTTGTTGTTGCAACGAACATGGGCGGCCATTCCACAGCGTGATTTGGATGAACTCATTTTGAGTATGCCAAACCGATGTTCTTGTGTTGTTAGTGTTCGCGGTAGAAATACGGATTATTAATTGTTTAAGTTACCCAATAAAATTTTAGAGAAAACTGTTATTTCAGTCTTTTTTTCGAACTTTTGTGTTAGTGGTTCAAATGTCAAAAATCCCTTTATTAGGAAAATGGCAAATTTCTTTATTAATGCAAAGGTGACTTGGTTTATCGTTACTGTGACAAACGAAAACACTTTATTTGATGAATCCTTATAGAAAATTTTAATTAATATCAATCAGGAGAAAAGTTATTGCAAAAATATATGTTGATCCCTAGACACTTTTGATGTGTGTATTAACAAAGATTAAGGAAATTTATTTAGATTCAAATTAGAGAACCCTTGTAATACAAAGGCGATGTTCTTGGTTGTATCATGGTTGTTTTTTTTTTTACCATTTCAGTAGACACTTTTCATTTCAATGGACTCCCGAAAGCTTATCCTTAAATATTTCAGTAATAGTCCAGTCGGAATAGCCATAATTTGGACCGACTTCTATTCTAAGACACCAGCGCTTAGCCAATTTTTTCCTAGGTAGTATAGACCCCCACGAATATGCCCTCCATTTGTCCCCGCTAGAACCCGTGTTTTGTAGCCAGGAAAATTGTTTAAACAAAGAAAAACCGGTTTTTTTGAGTTTTTTTGCTTGTAAACGGGGATTTTGAAATTTTTTTTGAATCAAAGTTGTTCATTAGCTTGCCCTCTACAAAATCAGTTCTATGAAAAAATAACGTGAGATTGTTAGTTTAGCAGTAAATTGCAATTATGTCGGTTTTACGTTTGCAACAATTCAACATGTTATAATAAACATTTTGATTTCTAAAGTAGTTTATCATGTGAGTAACGCCACGCCCAAGAGAGTCATGTAAAATTTATCGACCTGTGTCGCAAACTTTAGCAACAATTCTCAATCTCCGAAAAAAAAGTACTTGCCTGTCCCGTCTTTCCCAGAAGGCGCACAGCGGGGAAAAAAATTCAGGTGATTCGATTCACCAAGAATTTTGAGGAATCGATCGAGTAGAAAAAAATCGTTAATAAAAATGTTCGTTTTTGGACGAATTAATTTTTTTTTTAAAATTGTCGTAGAACATTTTTTTTTAAACTAATGTATTTTTCTCTCCTCAACTCGAATATACTATTCTGAATATATATATATATATATATATATATATATAATACTAATATACCCTGAGAATTCAGATTATGAAACGGAAGAAAAAAGGACGAAATTAATTTAATTACAAATATAGAATACAACGCAGTCTTGTATTCGAATTTTAGTTAATAGTTTTGTAAATAATTTCTGTACTTAAATAAACTGAATTTTGTAAATTTTCAATCGTATATTCGAGTTGAGGAGAGAAAAATACATTAGTTTAAAAAAAATGTTCTACGACAATTTTTTAAAAAAATTTAATTCGTCCAAAAACGAACATTTTTACTAACGATTTTTTTCTACTCGATCGATTCCTCAAAATTCTTGGTGAATCGAATCACCTGAATTTTTTTCCCCGCTGTGCGCCTTCTGGGAAAGACGGGACAGGCAAGTACTTTTTTTTCGGAGATTGAGAATTGTTGCTAAAGTTTGCGACACAGGTCGATAAATTTTACATGACTCTCTTGGGCGTGGCGTTACTCACATGATAAACTACTTTAGAAATCAAAATGTTTATTATAACATGTTGAATTGTTGCAAACGTAAAACCGACATAATTGCAATTTACTGCTAAACTAACAATCTCACGTTATTTTTTCATAGAACTGATTTTGTAGAGGGCAAGCTAATGAACAACTTTGATTCAAAAAAAATTTCAAAATCCCCGTTTACAAGCAAAAAAACTCAAAAAAAAACGGTTTTTCTTTGTTTAAACAATTTTCCTGGCTACAAAACACGGGTTCTAGCGGGGACAAATGGAGGGCATATTCGTGGGGGTCTATACTATCTAGGAAAAAATTGGCTAAGCGCTGGTGTCTTAGAATAGGTCTCATGTTTATTCCGACTGGACTATAAGTGGTGATTGTTGAATTTGACCCGTAGGAACGGTTTAAAATGAAAAAAAAAAACGATTATCAATATATTTTATTTTTTTATTTTGTAAAAAACTATGGAAGATACGCGAAAACATGTTGATACCTTTTTTGTAGGAAATTAAATTTTCTACAACTTTGTACTAGGAACTTTTTCTATTTTCCCAGCCAGTCGCGAGATATTGACGAAAAACTCGTTTTTACACCATTTCGCATTTTTTGCACCCTTTGCCGTCAATGCAGCACCCTGCAATTTTAGTATATTAATCTACGAACCCTTACCGAAATTTTCGCGTTGGTTGCAGGTGATCAACTCAGAATGGCAAAGTTAAGCTTTAATTGACTGTACTAAATCCACAGTATTGGATATAAATAAATTAGACTTGCAACGAATAGTATATTTGGCAGTATACCGAATATTCGGCGAGGCCCCTGACAGAATAGCCGAATATTAGGCAAAAGTATTCGGCTGGATTTTAGCGCCAAAAACTTGTACAGACGTGATTGTTTCGCTCTCCTTTGCTTTGTTCTAATCTGTCGTCCTCAAGCTAAAATGCGGCTAATGGCAAAACCAACTTTGGGGACGTCCATAAATTACGTGAGGTGTTTTTTTGAATTTTCTGTACCTCCCTCCCCCCCTGATGAGATGTCGTGAGATTTATTCAAACCCCTCCCCCAATCCCCAATCTCACGTGAGATTTTTCAAAATGTGGGTTTCTTACGTAAATGCGTTGGATTGTTATTGTATAAAGAAAAAAAAATAGTGAATGATCTTAATCGTATTACGATTACGCTTAAGATTAAATCTTAGCATGTACAATCTGGATTAAATGGACCAAAATAGTATATTTTTTTTTGTTTCAATCAGAAAAAAAATGCGTGATATTTGACTCTACCCCCCCTCTCTCCAACGTAAGATTAGATGAGATTTGACTCGACCCCCTCCCCCCCTTAAACATCTCACGTAATTTATGGACGCCCCCTTTTGAGATATGGCCAAAAACGGCGCGTAAACTTTAAATTATTGTTATTGTAACCATTCATCACATGACTGAATGAATTAAAAACTGAATTTATGATTAAATTATGTACCTCTTTTATGTACCAATAACTACTTAATAAATGATTATAAAAGAAATGAGAACCTTACCCTTCTAAATTTTGATTACCACAATAATTCAAATACATAGAATCGTCAATTTTTCCAATTCAGAAGATGATTATGTAACTGTGTTATTAGTCGAGTCAATAAAGACATAAAACAGGCAAAACTTGGAAACCCGGTGGAACAGCCTCGATTTTGATATTTTTTTTTAAAATTTGGTTTTTTTATATTATTCAAAATCAGAAACCTTTGGAAGGGGGGAAATATTTTTTTTTATTGTTTAAACAATATTTATGACATTTTTATAAAAAATTCAGTTTTATCGCTTTTTTTTTGAAAAAAATATTATAATGTTAATGTTAGTAACAAAAATAGTTGTTAAAATGAGGCTTTTAATAATAATTTAATATTTAAACCATTAAAATACGATGTATTGGTCAATAATACGAATGCGTTGAGCACCTACGTTATATTTTAGTTATATATATATTATAGCTAGGTCCGGCAAATGACTACACCCCACCTGATGTTAAGTGAAGGTGAAGTCCAGACGCGAAGATAGCTGATACAGCAGTTCTACCTGCCACACCAGCCATCCTCACCCTGCCGGCCTGCATGTTGCTTCTTCACGCCTCTTTTAAAGGATCCCAGGTTGTAAGAGGGAGTGAACACGTGAGCGGGCAGAGCATTCCATTTACGGATAGTGCGACAAAGAAATGACTCACCAAATTTCTTTGTAGGTACGCGTTGGAATTGTGGCCACGCAATTTAGGCCAGCGCGCGTGGTCCTCTGAAGGAAAGGGGAAGGTGGGATAAGAGAGAATAACTCCTCAGAACACTCGCCGTGGTACAGACGATAGAACGCGCTTAGTGACGCCACGTCACGGCTCAAAGTGTTTAGTCACCTCCTCATCGCCTATGATGCGGATCGCGCGCCGCTGTAACCTATCCAAAGCATCGAGCAAGTACTTGGCGGAGCTATCCCAGAGGTGCAAGCAATATTCCACACAGGACCGCACTTGCGTTTTGTACAACAAGCACAGTTGATCGGGCGTGAAAAAACGCCGCACCTTGTTCAGGACTCAGTTTGCGTGAAGCTGTTTTGATCACGGTTTCGATGTAGTCCTTTGGATTCAGGTCTGAGTGAACTTCCATACCGAGCATGGAAATGTTGCTCTGTAGTGGTAGTGTTGTGCCCTGAAGATGATAAATAAATAAAATAAATATATAATAAGATGACGGGTCAGATGGTTATTAAGGAGCTTTTCTAGAACTTTACATAAAACTGAGATGACTGCTATTGGCCGGTTGTTTGCCGGGTCTAAGCGATCCCCTTTTTTGGGCACCGGTTGCACGTAAGCATCTCTCCAAGTCTCCGGCACACGCCCCAAAGAATACGAGCATTGGTACAAGCGCGTGAGCACGGGAGACAACTCCGTTGCACATTTTTTCAGTACTACTGCTGGGATGCCATCAGGTCCACTAGCTTTCCGGACGTCGAGTGATTGCAATTCGGCACGAACCTCACACTGTCTGATTTTAATATCAGGCATCGTTGTGCCACAGTGAGGTAATGCTGGTGGTATGCATTGCAATTATCGATTCGGGAGTTAGCCGCAAAGAGTTTTGCCAGTAAATCGGCTTTCTCCTGCGGCTTATGAGCTAGTGTTCCGTCTGGGCATCTCAGAGGTGGCAGCGAGGGCTGGCAGAAGGTTTTTTGCACGGCCTTGGCCAAACGCCAGTTGCTACGGGAGCGTAGGATGCGTTATAAGTTCCTGGCCAATACGTGCAACGCGCTGGGCATCTGCTCTGATGTAAGCCTTCTTACAGGCCTTGGAAGCAAAATTGTAGGCTACTTTGAGTGAATCGACCTCGGGATCCTTGAGAGCGCGACCTCTGACCCAATATATATATATATCATATATTTTTTTATATATGTTAATAATTAAACTATTAATTTCTTATATTTCATGAAATATATCCTAACTTTTTTATGTATATCAGCGTCATGTCATTATATTACATGAAAGATCTTATAATTAACTGTTTTTAAAAGTTTTTGATATAATAACATATAAATTAAAATTATTTGTTATTTTTTTTATGAGTTTTCAATTGATATTTTATAAAAAAAACATTTTTTTCCAAAAATGTCATAAAAATTCTTTAAACAATATAAAAAAATATTTCCCCCTCTCAAGAGGTTTCTGATTTCAAATAATATAAAAAATCAAAATTATTAAAAAAAATCGTCAAAATCGAAGCTGTTCCACCGGGTTTCCAGGTAAAAAGCTTCATTGACTCGACTATATGTACCAATGACTACATAAATGATTGTATAACAGAAATGAAAATATGCCTATATACGTAATCAATCGATTTTAATTTTTCATTTTATCAATTATTTCTCTATGACAAAATATTTTATTTAAGTATTCGCTATTCGGCCGAATAATATGTAGATATTCGGTATTCGGTCGAATATAATAAAAGCAGCCGAATAGGCCGAAAACCGAATATTCGTTTCAAGTCTAAAATAAATGGTATTTTGGCAGTGGTCAAAAATAGGCCTTATTGGCTTAGATTAAAACAAAAAGGGTAGATACGGTACGCTCATACTTGCATCAAACAAAAACTAATCCCACGGCAGCGCGAACGGGACGGCGAGATCCGCGTCACTGCATCACCGACCCGAGCGAAACAGCACGTTAAGTTTCAACGGCAGTGCGAACGAGACGGCGAGATCCGCGTCACTGCACTACCGACCAATCACGCGATCAGTACTCGACGTTACTACCGAATAAGATTCAAAACAAACAACAATTTTTATGAAAACATATATTTTATGGTACTTACGAATGAAAAGTGATGCCGTGGGTTTTATTTTTAGTTCTTGAGCAATTTGAGCACTTTTTCACACTTAGGCATGTTTTATCATATAAACACAAAATATTAGCAATATTTCTTTTTGGCGTTCACATGTGCGTCGTTTGCATGTCAAGTTGTGACTAAAGCGATTAGGGTCGTGGACCACAATTCATGCGGATCACTTTTGTGAGGCTAGTGCCGTATCTACGATTTTTGTTTTAATCGAAGCTTATTGGTCCATTTCCGGATTTTTATCTGTCCAAGAAGATTAATTCGTGAGCAATGCCTAGTAATAAATGAGTAGGTTAGGTAGTACAACTGATGCGGTTTTGCGATTGTATGCTTTGCAAAAATTAAAAATTAAATTAAATGTAGCTCATATATTTATAGAATAATTTATGTAGTAAATGTTAAGTAATACTAGGTTATATGTTCTAGAAATATTTAAACCAAAATTTAAAATATAAATAAATATGCACTGTTAAAATAAGGAACCTTAATTGTCAAACTTCTTTCAAAAGTCACTAGTATTTCGAACAAAATTTATTCCAAAAATATATAAATAAATCGAAATGAACATTAAAACCATGTTCAAAAAAAACAATTTTCAAAATTAAAATGCAAAAGCATGTGGGAATACAGGATAAAAAAAGGACCTTTCAAAAGAAAGTAATAACAAAATGGGGAAATTTTGATTTATTATTTCCACATAGTTGTGTCCAAAGTGCGTTTCAACAGGCTCAGTAGGTAGCTCTTCTGTAAAACAAAATTTACATATTTCAATACAATATCCCATAGAAATTAAGGTTCCGATCGGGAATGGAGCGCTACATTTCAAATATCAATAACAATACATTTAGGATATTTAATTATATTTATTTACCGTATTACAAAAACAGATACCATATTATGTACAACTGGAAATGGGTTACAATACATATTTCCTTCTCGTACTTTTGTGATTGAAATAGCCTCTCCAGTACCCGATGAGACCTCTCTGCAGGCAGCAGAGAGACCTACGCGGAACGGGGGCCATCCGGCCGGGCCGGGCTTATTCCTACCTATGTATATTAAACTTATATTGATACGTCTATTATAGTATAATGTAATCATTAATTAAACTAAAACAAATGTCGGTCCAAATTAAATGAGTTCCAATAAAAAATTCGGCACAGCAGTAATTAGGAGAAGTCTCCTAATACTCACACCTTATAATATCGCAATAGAACGCAGGACACAAAGTATAAACAGGGATAGTGCTGGCTCCTCAGATGAGGTTAGCCACATCGCTGGGCATTTCTGTTATAGTAGTATGGTAAAATTCTTCAATATCCTTCAATGCTCTCTTGTCAGCTTCAGTCACAAAGTTAATAGCGATTCCTTTACGGCCAAAACGACCACCTCTTCCAATTCTGTAAAAAAAAAATGTTTTTTTTTCATTTTTGGTGATCATGTGTCTTGCTACCCAAATGTGTTTATTTCAGTGAGTTTAAAGAGAAGATTTTTATCTTTGAGAAATAATAGTTCCTTTCAAGAGTTTAATTTTAATAAGAACAACAGAAAACTGATTACAGAATGCGATACTGACGGATCGTGTCAGTTCCTTATTATGACAGAATTGGTATAGTGTCGAACCTCTGTTATTACTAGATCGAAAGTGTACTTTATTCTGTCGCCATAAGGAACTTATACGACCTGTCAGGATCGCATCCTTTCGTTAGCTACAATTTAAATACATAATCTCAACATTTATCAACAGCATTCTAAAACCCCACTTCTGGCTTGCAGACCTTTTCCTTGGACAAAATTACTAAAGATGAAAGGGTCACATATCCTATAGTTTGTTCCATACGAATTTAGACCAAAGGTAAACAAACACTAACTCTCAATTCCCATTTAATGAATCACTAAATGGATTTCTCAACACATGAATTTGCATTCCTCAGGGTTTGACATATTAATTCACTATCTTTTATAGCACTAATAAGTAAGGTTATTTTGGCAGAACAGAATTGTCTGGTTGTTGTAATCAGAGTTGCACTGATAAGTCTATTTAAAATTATTTCAGTTGATGTAAATCACTGAATAGTGAATTGATTATATAATTACAGGCTAAAATATCATCATATTTTTATCAATAATCCAATATGCAAAATTTATTTCTTTGATATACTTAGGTTATTTTTTTTATATAATAATAAATACAATTATTCACATTTGTATAATAAATGTAAAAGTTGAGTACTGTTGAACAAAGTAACTAAAGTGAATGCAGGACATTCAACAGGATAATGCTGCAAGCTCGCTAGAATTGGGACGAACCTAGATATTTAATAAATCATGCAAACCAATCATTAAGTTTTATTAAGTAATGAAATAAGTTAACTATATTGCCAAATACAGTAAACAGCCAGTGCTTGATTTTGAGTAATGACAAAAAAATATATTGATGTTACAAATTAAGCCTTATAGATTTTTAACAATTTTGTAAGAATTCATCATCAATTCTACAATTGATTTTGATAAGGCTCATGAATCCCCAACACTGAACTGTCTATGGTCAGACTTACCTACCTGTTTGTTTACTTTTGGTCTAATTTCTTTTGAAACAGACTATACGATCCAGATTAGTGCATGACGCAACTGATTAGCTTTATTTTGTCTTATAAATTAATTATATAATAATAAGTGAAACATGAAATTATGTTACTTAGATGTTGTAATGCCCTAGCAGGGTTCATGTTTGGTACCAGTTTTATGTTGTATATACATCACCTTAATTACCTTTTGAATTAGATTGCAATAAACACTTGAAACTATCTGTACAATATTAGAACCTACCTATGAATATAGTTTTCGCGGTTGGTAGGCAAATCATAATTGATGACACAGGAAACTTGCTGCACGTCGATGCCTCGCGCCAGAAGATCAGTGGTGATGAGAACCCGAGAAGAGCCAGTACGGAACTGCCTCATGATAACCTCGCGCTCTCGCTGGTCCATATCACCGTGCATGGCAGAGACGGTAAAGTCACGGTCATGCATAGATTCAGTTAACCAATCCACCTTAAAAGTAAACATTTGTTTTTTATTTTTTTGAGATTGATAACCAATACACATGTTGTAAATAAAACGAAATTCTCTTTAGTTCGTCAGTTAGATTATCAAACAATAATGGACAATTATTTTCTCTCTTATCAATCAACCAAAAAATTACAAAGATTAGGCACATCAAAGTTTGGAAGTGGGCCTCGTGATGTCACTTCTAAGTAAAAAAAATTACCAAGATGTGATGTGATTTTTCATATCAATATATCTCTGTAATGTTTCCTCTTACCTAATCTACCTGACAGACAAAGAAAAAAAGTTAAGTCATCATACCTTATAAGGTTAATAGGTAGATACTCAAAAATGTAGCAAGATAAGGAAATATACACTCAAAAGGATGAGGAGATTCCCCAAAAACTATTGTTAGTGTACAAGTGATATATCAAAGTATTAGAGCATTTGCTGTTTTGGGGTAGGGTTCACTCTAAAATAATACTGATAAGACATTAATGAAACTGTAAGTACTCATGAAAATGAATTTCAAGAGACTTTGCAAGTAACTGTTATCTGCAAACTGTGGTGCTATGCTTACAGAAACATCTGCACAGTGGCAACTTAATAACTAAAACTATAAAGATATAATTTCTAAGATAATATTACCTTACGACGGGTATTGCAGAAAATAACAGCTTGGGCAATAGAGAGGGTGTCATACAAGTCACAGAGTGTATCCAGTTTCCACTCTTCCATTTCAATAGCAATGAAGAATTGTTTAATACCTTCCAAAGTGAGCTAAAACAAAAAGAGAATATAAAATTTAATTTTAAAACACAAGAAGAAATCTTTAAATCAAAAAACTCAACGTCTGATGAACCTATGTATAAGTTAATTTCCCAAAATATTACTTTTGGCTTAAATTTATTAAAAGTATTTAGCACATCAGATGCTCTACATTTACACCTATCAAGATAAAACTTAAGCACAAACATATGCATGGGAGAATGCTGACCAAAGTCAACTATAGCCTATTGATTACACCTTAGGCTATGAAAGGAAGGATGGTAATTTGTACCCACAACAAATGAAAAAACAACCACTGCCAACATTGTTGATTCAACAGTTTAATGTGCATCCAATTGTAAGACAATGGCTTGCTCTTGTAAAAAATTACATATCAATTGTATTTCTTTATGCAAAGATTGATAATCTTATATTTTTTATGATATGTTCAGTATAGCTTTTTTGAATTAAATATTTTTATTTTATCAATAATTGTTTGTTTATTTTTAATTTTCCTGTTCTTTTTTCACTAACTAGCTGTAAGTATCCTTAATCATAAAAATCAATTGGACACCAAAGCATGTGGTGTAAAGATAATAGACCAATATGACTCCTGGCAACATTCAGAATCATAATCTGCATGCTTTTTAGAGTTCAAAACTATATACCAAATGCAGTCCTCACATTTTGCATACTCAACTCCACCCAGCTCTCGGTCTATATTATCTTTTTTGTGATGAGCAAATGAGCACAGGTATGAACAGTATAAGTAAATCTTTTGGAGAAACACACATCTTACAATTCAATTACATCACAATACTTATGAATTCTCAAATGCTTATCTTGTAAAGTGAATAAAAATTTGATTTGCAACAGTATCAATTATCTAATATTTACCCGATAAGGTTTAACATATTTACCTCTTCTTTTTGTACAAGAATGCGCACAGGATCTCTCATGAAGCATCGAGACACTTCCAACACATCATCAGGCATAGTAGCAGACAGTAATATGACCTGAACGTCAGCAGATAACATCTTGAAAACATCATGAATTTGATCTTTAAATCTGCAATAGCAATAATTATTGTTATACATAGTGAATATTTTAATCATAAAGCTGCAAAATTAGCCACTGAGAAAAACTCACCCCCTAGACAACATTTCATCAGCCTCATCAAGTACAAAAAGCTTGATAGTATTGGAACGAAGTGCACGGCGATTTATCATGTCAAAGACCCTGCCTGGTGTGCCCACAACCACATGGACACCACTCTCAAGTTGCCTTATATCTTCACGAACATTCGTTCCACCAATGCAAGCATGGCATTTAGCATTCAAGTGATCACCTAGAGCTATCACTACCTGAAATAAGTTAGCATATTAGTACACACCTCTTTGGTTAATGTATATCTAAAGTTTACTCCAGTTAACTTTTCCTCTGCTTTAACTTTTAAGGTTTAAAGATCACATTTATTGTTTTTGTCACAGATGGTGGTGGTAATTTATGTAGTTTTCTGGGCTGCATTCTAAATTTACACGTTAGGTAAAACAAACATCATGTCTGACACAACTTTCATACATTTTGTCAAAATTTGTAAATCAGGGTAAAAAGTTACACTCAGAATGTAGGTTTAGAACACAGACCTGTGTATGCTAGTAAATTCATAATCATTAATAAATTGAATATAAATATAGCAATTTCTCTAATTCATTGTACTGACAATGTTTTCTATAAAAAATTTAATGCATCATCATTAGCACATGTTGACATTATGTAGCTCAAACTTGATAATATTAAATACTATTTTGTACCTTTTGAATTTGTTGGGCCAATTCCCTGGTTGGAGCCAAAATTAAAGCTTGACATTCACGAACACTAGTGTCAATTTGTTGTAAAATTGAGATAGAGAAAGTAGCAGTTTTGCCAGTTCCAGACTGGGCTTGGGCTATAACATCGCGGCCTTGGATGCACGGCATAATGGCGCGTTGCTGAATAGCCGATGGTTTCTCAAAACCATAAGCGTATATTCCTCTTAACAGTTCTTCTTTTAAATTCATGTCATCAAAGCTTTCCACGACCTGATGCCAATTTGTATCCAGAGCTCCGTCAAGACCTGCGGGCCCATCGTAGTTTCCTTGATCCATTGGCCCATTTTTAGAATCCTCCGGCCAATCCTCTGATCTGTGAAATGCACAAATTCCTTTAGACTACACGATGAGGGTAAAAACACCACATGTATGAATCATTTTAATTCAGAGGCGCTTCTGTCAAACACGCTAAAATGCAGTTCAATGGAGGATAAGAAAGGTAGATACCCAACAAAATGTCAATAAAAAACTTAGGGTATATAACGGAATGCCATATAATTTAAAGCTCCTACGCTACATTAATTTAAAAATTAACACGTGCGTTTCGCCGAACAATTTAATTCTGCCAGCGCCATGTTGGCAATCGGCGACCGAGAATAATGGAACAAATCCCTAGCCTTATAACAAGTCCCATCTAAAACTCTAGCTATTATTCATTTCTTCTATAACATTGATTGTATTCCAGATAGTATTTGAGTGGATTAAACTAGAAATATAACACAAACTAGACTTACCTTCTTTCAGGTGATGAATAAGACATGTTCCAATCGCGGTAGCTGAACGGAAAAGAACTGGCAAGGTCAAGTTGAGTTTAGTAAATGCTTTTTTATTGCAGTATATAGAACTGCATGTAATAGGTGCTACTTTCTATTGTAAAATATTAAATACTTTTTTAAATAATTTTAAAAATAGCAGATAATTTTGTGACCTTTGAATTACACAGCGAGATGAGAAATACTAATTTATTGGTAAGTCAAAAATCGGAAGGTGCACACATTGAGTTCTTATGCCTGTATGTTGGCTATACTGGTTACGTTCAGAAACAGTTATAAATTACCTAAAAGTTGATTATTTTTATTTGTTGGACTCGCGATATAAATTTGGGCTGTTTGACTTGGCCATGCGTTGCAACTTGCGAGAATGAACGTTTCCGAACTCGACCTTAAATTTAGTTTTAGGTTTAAAGAATCACGCCAGAACTGACACCATTTTGTTGGTAAAGTCATAGACATAGTGGTGTCGTTTCTGGCGTGATTCTCTAAACTTAAAACTAAATTTAACATCAGTCTCTCCTTTTCATTCTGTATAGAGAATGACAGGGATGCACTGTTGTCAAATTTAATTTTAGCTTAAGAGGATCATGCCAGAATCGACATCATTATCAATTGGACGGAGCATTCATAAAAAAAAGCAAGCGACGAAAATTGATATTGTGGTTTGGGTCATTGATATGAAAATAAAATAGTTTTCAATTTGACATCAACTCGTGATTATGTATTACCCAGATAAAAGATTTACTTCGAATACATTTCGAAATGTAAAATATTATGCTGTTTTCATTATGTATTTCAAATATACAGGCTGTTACAAAAATAATCGTTAGGCTTGAAGGGCGTAATTCTCTAATTTTCTAAAAATATTTGCAAAATACTTTGAATTTTTGTAAAAATAGTTATTTTCAATGACAAATGCAAATATCGATCACTAGTTCGAGGACATGTACCAGGAGTAGTAATAAATCTGCTATGTATACTATCTCTTTCTTTCTACTAGGTATAGGTCATCATATAGGCAGACTGTACCATTTTGTAAACAAATACCTAATACTTATTTAATTCGATCTTAGTAATTGCCTAGCAACTTAGAAATTCCATGACTTGTTGAACTGGGGCAAAACAGAATTTTCCAGTAGTTAGACCACAGACTTACAATATAGGAGCAGACCACAGAGATGTTAACTTTTGTTTCTGATATCTATGGAGCAGACGAAACATAAACATGTTTGTGTGAGTTGGTATTTCCATTTCGCTCGCTTTTAGGGGTTATGTGTGGGTGTTTTTAAAGGTCGCCATTTTGGTAAGTTGTCGATGCTGCATATGCACATTTCCTTAATAGTGAAAAATTAACAGCTTTTATTGAATAAAACTGAACTAAAAAAATATTGAGGATAGTGAAATACAGTGTCTATTTGTGTGAAAACACGACATACGGAAATATACCTGGATTAACCTTTCACCGGGTAATATGAATTGTCTAAATTGTGATGATTTAAACATTGTTGTATTATCTACTTGTACTTACTTAAAAGCTTTATCAATAGGAAGCATGACGTTTTATACAAACATAAAAATCGGGTCATGTTTGCTATTAATTCGGACACAATTATTAAAAAGTCTTTTGACATGTTAAGTACTTATCACTGTCGTAGGGGCCGAACTCAGACACTTGTACATAACTATACTCATTTTTATTCAGTTCATTGTGATTTCAAAAAGCTAAGTTTTGCATTAGCTAACATAAAAATAAGTGTGGCAAGCAGTGACTCAGCAATTAATAAGTTTGGAATTTTAAATGTATTAATTTAAATAATGATATTAACTTATCATTGAGTATTACAGTCAATATTAAAGATAGATTTAAATAATTACCTCACTATATTCACAGACAACCATAGGGTACGGCCACAAAAAACAAGCGCGAGAAATAAACAGTGTAGTTTAAGCAGGGTGGCTACAGTGGCAGCAGGCAACTGGTTGCCCGCGCAGGGTTTGGAGTCAGAGACTTTAACGGAATGTTTAGGTCATTCTTGTTTCAGATTCTGAATTCACAGCGCCGCTCGGACTGCAGGTAGGGTTGCCAACCGTACTTTAAAATATAGTATCCTACTATATTAGGGGATCAAATACAATATTTCTAAAAAATATATAGGCGAAACTACTATATTTTGCTTATTTTTGACAGTAAAAGCTCTAAAAAATATTAGAAATTGTTATTATAATATTAATAAGGCAAAGAGCAGCAAAAATATATGTATTTCAAATATAAGGTAAATATTTTATCCACTTTCTTAATTTTTTTATATTTTTGCCAGTTACTATATTATTTTTAGAAGTAACGCTTCGAAAATTGCTTAACTAAATTGCTGAAGTTGGTAACCTTAACTGCAGGTTGTAGTTGTATATGTAACCTTTTTCTTGGTTGTGTTATAAAGAAACACTTGTTTCTTGATTTATATTTTAGAATTAACATAATGAATATAAAATCACTTATCGCAAAGTTTTTCTTAACCCTGCTTTATGCGATAAAATAGACAAAAACCATTCAAATAGGAATGTCGTTGATAGATGCTGGCAAAACATCGCTGTAAAAATGGGTGTTGAAGGTAAAGAAATGTATGTTTTAGATTCATCGCTCGTCACTCATCCAAGTCACACATCCGTTATTTCGCGAGAAAATTATATCTACCTTCAAAATGAGTAAGTGTGATAAGTGCAACAAAACTATCACGGCTAGAAGCCCTGGACTTGAATGTGCTAGGTGTGAGAAGATTGTGCATTGCACCATTTCATGTTCAGGCCTTTCGAAAAAGCAGCTAAGTGCGTTGCGTGCGGCGGAGACCCTAGAGTGGACATGTCGAGAATGCTTAGATCTTTCAGGAAGGAAATCCTCTTTCATAGTACCAGATGATGACGACGATAAAGACGAAGATACGAGTACAGACGCTAATCCATTGGTGCAGCTAGATACAAACAAACTCCTGAAAAATATAAGTGTAGAAGTTCAGAAGGCATTAAACAAAGAGCTACAAGATTTAAAGCAGTCCATGCAGTTCCATAGTGACAAAATGGACGAAGTTCTTGAAAATATACAAGCATTCAAGCAAACCATCATAGATCTGAAGCTAAAAAACATGGAACTATCTAACAAAAACAATAACCTGGAGATACGAATAGGAGCCTTGGAACAACACATCCAACAGTCAGAGCAAGAAAAACTAGCAAACTGCATTGACATAAGTAACGTACTAAACCAGGACGGTGAAAATGTAAAAGATTTAGCGGAAATAGTGGCGGAAAAATTAGGTCAGGCCAAAGAAGACATTATAAGCGCGAAACGTCTTAGTGGCAGAAAGGATCAGCCTGGACCCATTAGAATCGTGGTAAAGGAAGATAGCACACCGGAAAAATGGATATCAGCATCGAAAAAAATCGCTATTCACGCCAATGACGTTATCTTGAACCCATCTGCAGATGTTGAAAACCCGAAGATATATATTAACGCTGCTCTTTCTCCGTATAACAAAAAACTTCTTTGGAACGCAAAGCAGGAACTAAAGAATATATATAAGTACGTATGGTGCAAAAAAGGAATAATAATGGTGCGTAATTCAAGTGAGGAAAAACCGATAGTAATAAGATCTTTAAGTGATATCAAAATACTAGCTCATAAAAAGTAGGTAGATACTTTACCATCATTTTACTTAACTAACTTAAGCTACCTATTGTTACTCTTTTCTTTAAAAAAATGGCTTCGACAGTAGAAGATGATGTGTATGAGGTAAAAGACTGTTCAAACATTCAATGTTTTCTGGACAGCATTCCTAATGGTATTGCGAATTTACTATGCTTACACATTAATATACGCTCGGTAATTAAAAACTTTTCAGCTTTAGAACAATGTATCAGTTCATGCAGCCATTGCGTGGATGTAATAATAATAACTGAAGCTAATATATCTGATTCGTTGTGTTGTTTATATAATATCGATGGCTATAGTATGCGGGCAGAGTTGCGAAATTCTCGAAGAGGTGGAGGTATAATTGTATATGTTCATAAAAAGCACAAATTAGTTGATTTTAAAATAAAAACACAACACTTTGAATGCCTAACGCTCAAAATCACAACACCATTTCGATATTCCGCTGTTCTGTGTGCAGTGTATCGGCCACCGAAAAATAGTAAACATTTGTTTATCGACGAACTACAACACACTATTTCGAACTTCGGTACAGATTGTGACTTGTACTTGCTCGGTGATATGAATATAGATCTAAGGTCCGACAGTGCTTTAAAACATAAATATAAAACTATGTTGTACAATTGTGGACTTGTGTGTGGGATATCCGACTACACGCGAATTGAATCAAGAGACGGTAAGACAAGTAAAACTTGCATTGATCATATATTCGTGAGATCCCGCACACAAGAAACGTACACGGCCGCTCTCGGAACCGTACTGGCTGATCATCGTATGGTTGTGCTGGCTTGCCACGCTCTGCGGATACAGGATGCTCCGTGCAATTCGCACAAAACAATATTAGACTATAAAAAATTGACTAATCTTTTACACAATATAAATTGGCAAGCTGCAAATGATATGTCGTGTCCTTTCGAAATATATAACTTTATTAACAATAATATAAATAACTGTTATGTTCAATCAGAAATTAAAATAAAAAACAATTCTAGGTCTTTTCGCAAAAATAATATAAAATGGGTTAGCAGTAAAATAATAAAAGCATGCAATTATAAGGACAAACTATTTATCGAGTAGAAAAATGACACAAATAATAAAATATTACGATTAAAATATAATAAGGCAAGAAATTACGCAAATAAATTAATACAAAAAACTAAAAATGAATTAACAATAAAAGAAATTTCTGAAAATAAAAAAGATCCCCGACTTCTATGGCAGCTATTAAATAGATTAACCGGCAAAATTAAAACATCCATTGACAGTGCATTAATTGCTGCATTTGAGACCAGTACGTGTAAAAAGATTGACATAGCAAACAACTTTGCTCAGACATTTAATCAAAGCGTAAAGTCCATCTCATCAAATTGTAATGTTCGATTATTAGACAGATCAACGTATAGTATGCCCAAAAATGTCACAATAAAATATCAAAAAGCACGATTACATAATGTACATAATATTATAAAAAAACTGAATAAAAATAAAGCACCAGGATCTGATGGCATAAGGGCAATCGATATAAAAAGCATAGGTGATAAAATAACCACAGCTATTTCCAAGCTCATTAACGCAAGCATAGTCACAGGACAGTACCCGACCAGTTAAAGTCAGGAATAGTTCGACCGATATATAAAAAGGGCAGTCATAAAGACTATGAAAATTATAGGCCTATCACGATCCTCCCCACAATTGACAAAATTGTTGAAAAATATATTGGTAACCAAATATATACGTTTTTTAATAAAAATAATATAATTTCACAAAGACAGTATGGCTTTCAACCCGGAAAAAATACTTCACAACTACTTTCTGACTTTACGGATTCTGTTAATAAACATATAGATAGCAAACGACACGTTATCATTGTATTTATTGATTTCTCCAAAGCGTTCGATACACTTCGTCACGATTTGCTCGCTGATAGTTTGGCGGAAAGTGGGATACGTGGTTCTTTATTGGAATGGTGTAAAAATTACTTACAAAACCGAACATACTCGGTGAAGGTGGATGATGCAATAAGTAATAAAATTCATTTGGCGGAAGGGACAGCACAAGGATCAGTATTAGGACCCTTACACTACATTACTTATGTGAATAATCTTACAAACGTCATTAAAACTTGCGAAATGTACCAATTTGCTGACGATACCTGTTTACTTGCTGCTGACCCTGATGTTAACATGGCGCTTAAAAAGTTGCAAACTGACTTTACACTACTGTGTAAATGGTCCCATGATAACGGACTAGTATTAAATGACAGTAAAACGAAAGTTATGTATATTAGCACTAGTCAAAATAGAAAAGAAACTCCTATAGTACTCGTATCACATAATCATAATTGCTTGCATACCAATAACTTTAACACTAATTGCTGTTGCGACGCACTGAAAGTTGTAAAAAATCAAACTTACCTTGGGCTAATCATTGATGATCGGTTGACATGGGCCGATCATATTCAACACGTATGTGATAAAGCGAGCACTTCTTGCAAAGTTTTCTATACTTAAACATAAAATTCCTTATCCTATATTGTTATATTTATATAAATCACTGGGGGAATCGATAATTTCTTATGGACTGAGTAGTTATGGACGTACTGCGAAATCACATTTACATCGCATCTATGAACTTCAAATGCGCATTTTAAAAACCATTGTCCCTCGTAAAGTGAGGGAGAAATATAAAAACAATTATCACGTATTGTTCTCTTATTGCTCATTGATGCCGGTTCAGGAGAAATTTAAATATAACATCTTAACAGAACAATTCTTCAATACTGATATTCAAAAGGTTTCATCTCATAGTAAGTTAACTCGAGGCGTTGCAAATAATAAATTATTAATTCCAAAATCAAATAACCTATATGGGCAACGAACATTACAATTCATTGTTCCAAATTTAGTAAATAAGTTACCATTTGAAATAAAAAACGCACTAAATAAAGGAAACATAAAACGCACATTAAAAAGTCACTTTATCAATAAATTAAAAATAAATCATTTAAAATAACCGTTACAACGAACCTAAAATAAAAACATTAAAAAAAATCATATTTATCATTACAATTGGAGCATCCTTTATCTACGATAACTGCATTTCGACTTGTATGCTTAGCTAGTAAAAAAAAACTTACCCAACCGGTATAGGTTCGTGCGAGTGCAAATTAATTGTCATGCCAATGTTTTTTATTTTCAACAAACCCACTTATTTTATAAAATATTGTTATTTAATGATAGTTACTACAGTGTGACAACCCACGGAGGAAAAACAAAGAGGAGGTGTGGTGATTAAATTTTCTCAAGAAACGACGCGTGATAATTTGCGGGATGCGGGGTGTTCAGCTCCGCCCACTTCTCAATGTTTCATCTATCGGCTAATAGCAAAACTAGCTTAGGTTGATATTGATGTTACTACGTAGTAGTTCAGCTATCTAACACTAGATGTTCAAAAGTTTTGTATATAATGGGACGTATTCAGAACTTGAAGCTTCAAAAAAATGAATTATGTAGGTAAATAAATAAAATAAAGGTTAACAAATTTGACCGATTTTAAAATTTTTAAGGTATTATTTTTATTATTTTAAAACATGTAACTGCTTGATGAAAAAAAATCCAGGCAGACCAGGCAGCAGACGGGACTCGAACCCGCACCCGCTCCCGTCTGCTGCCTGGTCCGCGTGGATATTTTTCTAGTTATATTTTCTTTAGATTTAAATTTTAAGGTAGTTTAAAAATAATAGACAAAATGTTATTACAAACATAATTTTATTAAAAAACATCAATTACCTGTAAATAATAATTTTGGTTAGTTGTTGTCGCTTGGTTGCCCTATCGTTTTGTATTGTGGCGAAATGCTTAAAACGAATATCAATATATTTTTCTGCAATCGAATTCATCAGAAATACAACATGATTAACTGTAGGTGATTGGTCAAACATATGGTTGGCCGATTTTTTGAAACAATCTTGTCCAATAAGTGATTTTAATGTATTCGATACAATTTTATGTTTACGAAAGTTAGGAGTATTCAAAGATTGCGATTTAACACAACGAATACTGCCTTCGGTCCGTATACATATTTTTATGACATCTCTAGATGGGAAAGTAAGACCACCCTTATTTTTAGTTTTTATCAAATCAAGGTCACTATCGTCGTAGTTATCAGCATATAATTCTTTGAGACAGCTCTCACATTTGATCTTGGAATGTAAATATTTGACCACATACCCAGAAATATATGCTACTATTTGACGGCGCAAATAGTCACCTATAGTTGTATTTAATTGTTCATCAAATTCCAATAACATATCGTCAGGCATAGGCTCGACATCCGTGCTATCCGAAGACTCGAAACTCATTTTATTTAAAATGCGATAACGTTCTGATGTAATGATGCCAATTCTGGCGTGATTCTCTAAACTTAAAACTAAATTTAACATCAGTCTCTCCTTTTCATTCTGTATAGAGAATGACAAAGATACATTGTTGTCAAATTTAAGTTTAGCTTTAGAGAATTATACCAGAATCGACACTAATATTAATTTTTTGCACAGAAGATTCATTTAAAATGGAAATATCTTCTTCTTCTATGGTGTCCAATCCGGTCTATTAAGTTTTGAAATCCATTGCTGTTTTAAATTATCGTTGGATGGAAATCTAAAACGAACATAAAAATAATTAAAATTTATTTACTTGGTAAAATAATTTAATACGTATTACGGCCCTGGATATTTGTAACGTTTAAAAAGTTATTCTATATGACGACAGATGGCGGCCAGTAAGTAATATATTGATAAAATTACTGTTTTAGATACTAAAAGTTATTTAGGAATAAGTGTATAACAGTTTTCAGTATTTACGTATGATTATTACAATATACTACTGCAAAATTATACGTAAACTTGTGTATTTTCTTCCTAAAAGTGTCGCCATCTGGTGTCAAGTAGTAGAATTTTAACGCTGATAGCTGAGGCTGAGAATGTTCTAGAAGTTATATATTTAATTACGTATAAAATTACTTACAAATGAAATGTGATGCCATCCATATTATCAGAACGTCTGTCTGAGTAACTTTGACATAGTAAAACACAAAACTTCATCCTTTTCTTGTTAAAAACGCAAAAAAACACTTATAATGCGAGTCTCGTTAAGTGTGCACCTGACGAACGCTGAAAGCATACTGACTTAGGCCCCGCCCACAATGATGACGTCAGGACCTAGTTGAAAATCACAGTGCACAGTTGCTTAGGCCAGCTCCTCTTTGTTTTTCCTCCGTGTGACAACCTATATTTATTTATTGTAACTAGATGTAAAGCGGTGAATGTAGTGCACGAATAAACCTTTCTGGTTTTTGTTTGCACTATAATATGTATTATAATTGTAATATTGCTTGATTAAATAAATTAAATAAAAATAAAAATGTAAATTTATTATTGCATGCAATGCAAATTGAATCAGGACATAAACAAGTTATATAGTTTTCTGTGTAAGACTGATTGGAGATATAATAATAATTCCTAACTTTTAGCTTTAAAATTAATCTTATCTAAGGAAAATTATTTCTTGCATTTTCAAGGAGTTTATACTTCATCCATCGAGTATTCGATGTGTCTTGCTATGTATGCTGTGTGTACAGATTCCTTCATCCGAGATCTCCTCTGCCCTTGTGTTTTATTAATTTTATACGTTTTTTTACCTAATAATGTTTTATAGTTACATAATTAAGAAAATGAGACTAGAAGTTTACTCTCAAAACGTGTATCAAGGAATCGAAGTGTGACCGGTACCTTCAAGCCGCAAACTGGATATAATATAGAAACACTGGCATCGCATGAAAAGAGTATCACCAAAAAAATAGAAGGAGAGAGTCAATATCCGTCTTAGTCATTCGGAAGGCAAAACTATTAAGTGTGTTGTCTATCAAATGTTAGTATTTGGCGCGAAACATAACTTTTTTGCTTCTTTAATCAGTATGAAAAATTGTGAGGGTTTAATTTTATCCCGCCCCTTTATAATGCGAAGAGATGGCGCTGCCTTGCAGCTTAAGAATAGCTAGAAAGAATTTCGACGCGGTCCGTGAGGGCCGCGGTAGCATAATTGGTCAGTGCATTCGCCCGGATTGCGAAGGGTGCGGGTTCGAGTCCCGTCTGCTGCCTGGTCCGCGTGGAATTTTTTCTAGTTATATTTTCTTTAGATTTAAACATCAAGCAGTTACATGCTTTAAAAATAATAAAAAATATAACTATAATTGCTATTTCTTCTTTCAAATGTTTAATACTTGTAAAAGTATTCATTTGACATTGTGGGTTTACCTATAATGCGAAGAGATGGCGCTGCCTTGCAGCTTAAGAATAGCTAGAAAGAATTTCGACGCGGTCCGTGAGGGCCGCGGTAGCATAATTGGTCAGTGCATTCGCCCGGATTGCGAAGGGTGCGGGTTCGAGTCCCGTCTGCTGCCTGGTCCGCGTGGAATTTTTTCTAGTTATATTTTCTTTAGATTTAAACATCAAGCAGTTACATGCTTTAAAAATAATAAAAAATATAACTATAATTGCTATTTCTTCTTTCAAATGTTTAATACTTGTAAAAGTATTCATTTGACATTGTGGGTTTACCTATAATGCGAAGAGATGGCGCTGCCTTGCAGCTTAAGAATAGCTAGAAAGAATTTCGACGCGGTCCGTGAGGGCCGCGGTAGCATAATTGGTCAGTGCATTCGCCCGGATTGCGAAGGGTGCGGGTTCGAGTCCCGTCTGCTGCCTGGTCCGCGTGGAATTTTTATTATAATCTTTCTGTCCTTTTCATTCGGTAGAGAGAATGAATGACAAGGCTACACTGTTGTCAAATTTAAGTTTAGGTTTAGAGAATCATGCTAGAATCGACACCATTGAGTAACTAAATAATTTTCGACAGCTTTTATTATTCAAAACCATTGATAGTATTTTTTTTTATTAAGAGGGTAGCAATCAAGCATATGGCCGCCTGTTGGTAAGCGGGCACCTTAACCAAAAGACGCTTGTAATATAAAAAATATCTAAGGGGTTTCCTCTTTTCCTACGTAAGAATTGCCAACTTAAGAGGTTTCCCCATAAAAATAGGTAAATAAGAAGGATGGGCTTTTTAAAGAATTTGATATTTATACTTATCTAGCCAACCACATTTTTTGGTTGACTTAGTTACTAAGAGTGTGTATTAAAATTGTCGCAATAACTAATAAAAATAGAGAAAATATTATATTTGCAGCAAAAAAAAAGTTCTAAGAAGTTGCACTTACAAAAACCAAAGAAAAAAAATTAATACCGAAACAGGAGACACTAGTAGAAAGCTTAAAAAAAATATAGGTTGGTTTGTCGAGTTTTGATTTAGCTATAAAGGTAACATTTTTGGGAGTTGGTAACACTTCCTGAGACTTTGGGATAGTCAACATTTCGTACTACATTAAAGATTGAATTTGGATTTTTAGTTCAAAAAGGCCAAGTTTAAAACCGGTTAGGTGCGAGTCGAACTCGTATATGAAGTGTTCCCTACCATTGTATTACAAAAGATTGATAACATCTGCAATACATTCATTGCGATAGCTATGGGGATTGAAAAACGGATGTTTTTTTAAATCCCTTAGACATCGTTTCATGTATCCCCATACATACCCTCTTTATTTTTTGAAGTTATACTTCTTTAGGCGCGTTATGAAAAAATGATGAGAGTGAAATTTTAAGATGCGCGCCCATCACTGTAACACAAACAATTAACAGCACGAAGTTGGTCGCTTTAGCTGCTACTTTTGTGTTTACCGCACATTAAGAAAATCTACCAACAAAATAGAAATAGAATCTCTATTTAGTGGGTGCTAACGACTGCATTGTGAAGGCCTATCAAAAGTATTTATTAATCTGGAACAACGGAACCAAAGCGCGATTCAGGAGACTACAGCGCCATCTCTTGACCATTGGTGTAGTAGAACCAAAAACCACATCTTTATTTATCAAAAGTATTTATTAATCTGGAAAAACGGAACCAAAGCGCGATTCAGGAGACTACAGCGCCATCTCGTGACCATTGGTGTAGTAGAACCAAAAACCACATCTTTATTTTTCAATGTTACTTTTATGTTATTATTGTAAGAAAGTAACAGTTATAGGTATTCATATTTATAATATTTATCCACATGTTTCTAGTTTGTATATTCGGAATACGTGTTTGAGTTTCATACAAGTGCAAATCACATATGTTCTAATAAATTATATTCAGTAGCGATTTTAATTGAATATTTTGATTATTTATTTATTTTTTCAAATTAAAACTGAACTTAATTGACTGTGTCCTTTTCCAGACTTTTTATTAATTTATTGTAATTAATTATTTGCATGCAATTAAAAACTAATTGTAAACGATGCCAAAGAAGGATAACTTCTCACGCGCCTACATAAGTACACGCACCCATTTTTTACTTTATTTTATTGTTGTGCAGCAGCCATTGTAACACGCATTCCGATAAAGTTTTGACAGTGGTGTGTTCAGTTCCAGTAAAAAACCTAATAAAAGCCGGACAAGCCGTATACTGTTTATTTTGGCCGGACACGCAATCAAAAAGCCTAACTATGTCCGGCTTTATCCGGACGCCTGGCAACGCTAGATGGGTCAAAGAAATTGTCTCGAAACAATAGTGACAGGTTGTCAATCCATCGCCTTTATCAATCTCCAAATATTCCCTTTTCCTTCAACCCCTTTAGTACCTGCACAAAAAAAATGCCACTGGTGTATCCTATGTTTTTCTTTTTTTAACAAGACTATCAAGTGGAAAAAGATAGAATTTTCCAAAAGATACTTACTATTACAGTCAAATTTCGATAAAATGCTTCTCACACCGTCGTCACACGCTATTGTCACGCAAACTATTGGGTAGAATGAGAAGAGAACACAATACCTCTCTTCTACACATATTAGCACAGATTTGCAACGTCACATTTCCTAAATATGATTGTGATTGTGGTTTGTAACGTCACATTTCCTAAATATGATAGTGGCCTGGGTCAATCTGAGACATTCGACCCTATACAAAATGGTTAAAAACTTCCATCCTCTAAAAACAATTTTTTTTAATTGTGGCGCTTTTGCATTGAATAAGCGATATGACGCGCAATGATTGCGCGATATTGTTGTGAAATGTCATAAATGTTTTCAGTGAAATACATTGGGCAACAAAAAAATTGGGCACATTTTTTCAGTATATGATTTTTTTATGCTGATATGTTGTAAGCACAAGATAAAGAGCCGATGATGTGACTTTCTCGCTGTGCTCAGGTGAGCTATCTTTGCACCTGACAATGATAAATGAACTTTAATAAAAACATTGTTTTTTGAGATGTCTTTATGAAAACAACCCTTTTTTTGAATGTCAAAACGTTTTTGTACGTGCGTTATCAGCTCTTATAAATAACATCGTATCGTGTGCATATTCTCTAGACTAGAGGTTTAATATAATACATAGATAAGACCCGTATTTGATTTTTTAATATAACTTTTACGTCACTATTGTAATGTGTAGTGTAATTTGCCGTGTAGTGCCGGCCTAGAATAGAATAGCACTACCCCCTCACATCCCGTGGGTGTCGTAAGAGGCGACTAAGGGAAACTTCACCTAAGGAGATGGGCAGCAGCATCTCCTTATGCGAACCGGTATACTGCGATCGCCAACCCGCCTGCCAAGCGTGGCGATTATGGCAAAACCGATATCTATATGAAGCGAAACAACCCGAAACGGCCCCTAGTCCCCGGTGGCCCCACTATTCCTGGCTACGGTAGCGGCCACGGTAACGGCGGGGCAGGGGGTGCGAAGAATCCCTGGGTAGGACACGGCTACCATAACAACCGAATACTGGCCCTGGCAACCTACAACACGCGCACACTGAGGACCGATGCCAAGATGACAGAGCTGGAAGAAGCTATCAGCAAGTTACACTGGGACGTCATCGGGTTATCTGAAGTCCGACGAGAGGGAGAGGACACGATAACTCTGGACTCCGTTAACTTGCTGTACTTCCGGGAGGGCGACCAACAGTCCGTAGGTGGTGTCGGGTTTATCGTCCACAAGTCCCTCGTCAACAACGTGCTGACCATCGGTAGTGTTTCGAGTAGAGTAGCGTACTTGGTACTCAGAACATCGTCACGATATTCGATGACTGTCATCCAAGTCTACGCTCCAACCTCGAAACACACCGTTGACGAATAGAATAGAAGAATAGAATAGAAGTGGAGGCTATGTATGAGGAGATCTCTCGGGCCATGCATAGCCACAAAACCCACTACACGATTGTGATGGGGGATTTCAATGCAAAGTTGGGGAAACGTTGCGGCGACGAGCTGAGAGTGGGGCAATTTGGATTTGGGGAACGGAACGACAGGGGCCGGATGCTGGCGGACTTTATGGAGAGGGAGAACCTCTATATGATGAACTCCTTCAGAAAGCCCGTCACCCGCAAATGGACCTGGATAAGTGCCGACGGCAAGGTCAAAAATGAGATTGATTTTATCATGTCGACGAAGAAGAAAATATTCAATTATGTCTCAGTGATCAACGCTGTTAAGACAGGAAGCGATCACCGCATGGTAAGAGGCACATTGAATATCAACGTTAAGCTTGAAAGATCGCGACTGATAAAATCAATGCTCCGACCGGTGCCAGCCCAAATTCAAAACCCCGAGCGCTTTCAGCTCGAGCTCCAGAACCGCTTCGAGTACCTTGAGAACAGCATAGACGTGGACGATCTGAACGACCTGGTGGTGGATACTGTCTGTACGGTAGGGTCTAAAAACTTTAAAACCCGCCGTACTAAATTAAAGAAACTCTCCGCATACACACTCGAACTCATGGATAAGAGATATGAAATGAGACTACAGGACTCAGCGGATGCCCTTCGTTATAGACAGCTTAATAGACAGATCTCGAAGTCGTTGACGAGCGACTTTCGCCACTTTAATACCGAGCGTATTAAAGAGGCCATAGGGCGGAACAAAGGCTCCAAAGTGTTCACTAGAGATCTGTCTATTGGGCAAAGTCAACTGACGAGGCTGAAAACTGAGGACGGTAGTATCATTTCATCGATTCCTGAAATCCTGAGAGAGATTGAGAGTTTCTACTGACAGTTATATTCCGGCAGAACACCAGGCGAAAGCAGAGCTCGAGATCCTAGAGCCAAGCTTACCCGACATTATACCGAGAATATCCCGGACGTCAGCCTGTACGAGACCTCAAACAGCTTAAAAACAACAAGGCGGCGGGAGATGACGGAATCACAACAGAGCTTCTGAGAGCGGGCGGTACGCCGGTACTTAAAGTCCTCTAGAAGCTCTTCAACTCCATCATCCACCAGGGCAAAACGCCGAAGGCATGGAGCAGAAGCGAGGTGATTTTGTTCTTCAAAAAGGGCGATAAGACCATACTGAAGAACTACAGACCCATCTCGCTTCTGAGCCATATCTACAAGCTGTTTTCGAGGGTCATTACGAATCGTCTCGCTCGCAGGCTCGACGACTTCCAGCCTCCCGAACAAGCCGGTTTCCGAAAAGGCTTTAGTACCATAGACCACATCCATACGCTGCGGCAGATTATACAGAAGACCGAAGAGTATAAACGGCCACTTTGCTTAGCGTTTGTGGACTATGAGAAGGCCTTCGATTCGATCGAGACCTGGGCGGTGCTGCAGTCTCTCCAGAGGTGCCAAGTGGACTACAGGTATATCGAAGTGTTAAAGTACCTATACCAAAACGCCACTATGTCGATCCGAGTACAGAATCAGAGCTCTAATCCTATCCAACTACAGCGAGGGGTGAGACAGGGAGACGTTATGTCTCCGAAACTGTTCACTGCTGCGATGGAGGATATTTTTAAGCTTCTGGACTGGAAAGGACTCGGCATTAAAATCAACGGCGAGTACCTGACACACCTTCGATTTGCCGATGACGTAGTCCTAATGGCGGAGACCTTGGAAGACCTGAACACCATGCTCGAGCATCTCAGTGACGCATCCCAGCGAGTGGGTCTTAAGATGAACATGGGCAAGACGAAAATCATGTCCAACGCCCATGTTATACCCGCTCCAGTTAATGTTGGGAACGTTACAATTGAAGTTGTTGACCACTACGTTTACCTAGGACACACAATCCAGTTAGGTAAGTCCAACTTCGAGAAAGAGATCTCTCGTCGAATCCAACTCGGATGGGCAGCGTTCGGGAAGCTGCGGAACATCTTCGCGTCTAAAATACTTCAGTGCCTTAAGACGAAAGTCTTTAACCAGTGTGTATTGCCAGTGATGACCTATGGCAGTGAGGCGTGGTCGTTTACTATGGGTCTCATAGGACGGCTGAAGGTCGCCCAGCGGGCAATGGAGAGAGCTATGCTTGGTGTTTCCCTGCGTGATAGAGTCAGAAATGACGAGATCCGAAAGAGAACTAAAGTCACCGACATAGCTCGAAGAATAGCCCAGCTGAAGTGGCAGTGGGCGGGACACATAGCGAGGAGAACCGATGGCCGTTGGGGCGGCAAGGTTCTCGAATGGCGACCACGTGCCGGACGACGCTCAGTGGGAAGACCCGCTACAAGGTGGACCGACGATCTGGTGAAGGTCGCGGGAAAACGCTGGATGCGGGCAGCGCAGGACCGATCGTTGTGGAGATCCTTGGGGGAGGCCTATGTCCAGCAGTGGGCGTCGTACGGCTGATATGATGATGATGATGATTGTAATGTGTTACATCGTTCATCATTGCTATCAGTCAGGCGGCGACTTTATTTGATGGACCGTTGAAAATATCAATTGTCTATGTTCAGTAACCATAGACTAAGCAAATTGTTATGTTGGCACATTGGTACTTCCGGTCGTGTCTATGGGTACGCTGCCATTTTGAAACGTTTCAGCCGGCAGTGCTTTTTGTTCGTGTGGAGCGCTTGCTCGTTGTGAAGCGTAATTGTGATTTAGCCAAGTAGTTTTATTTTTAATTGAACTCTATCAAAATGAGCTGGCAAGATTATGTCGATAAACAGTTAATGGCATCCAGATGTGTAACCAAAGCTGCGATTGCCGGTCACGATGGAAATGTGTGGGCCAAGTCAGAAGGTTTCGAAGTAAGTTTCAAGCAGTTTAGGTCTTTGTGGTCAGTGATCTAAAAATGTTTAGTGTATCCTGTGTTTTAAGTGTCTAAAACTAGTGATTACAGTGCATAATAGCGTAAATGGATGACGAATTTGATCCGGCAAGTTTGACAAGATGGCGACATGTGGTGGCTGAGAGGCCAGGCAATTCTTATTTGAATCCTTTTAGTCAAACATTTGATTAGAAAGTTTGATAATCACGGAAATTGGATTTCAGCATTAGATATTAACATAGATTTTAGGTATTATTAAATACGTTATATTTAGAAGATTAAAGTTTTTACCGGTAGGAATAGCTAGTGATAATGACGCCAACGAATCGATATTTCACTAGGTAAAGATAAACTTCCATATATAACGATATCCTAAATGCAAGAGTAACTGGCCTTCTATCAGTCTGTTATATTTTCACGCTCGAATCGCTGAACCAATTTTGGCGATTTTTTGTTCCTATTGAGCCGTGGAGGACTTCGATTATGCTCTAGTTTTATGTAGGGGAAGTTTTTTATGGACCCTATCATTTGTTATATGCAGCAGAGAATGAAGTCACGAGTCGTTATCAGCCCATTATTTAAATCTTATTTTAGAAATCTTACTTGTTCATATCATTGTTGAGTAGATATTTCATTTCCACCCAAATAATATCAATCATTTAAAAAATCAAAATAATTCTATATGATTCAAAGCCATTTACTTTATTGTTATAGCGAAGAAAGTGGCAGCAATATATTTTATCAAACAAAAGCTAATTTGTATTTCTAAGTATCTTCAGATACTAGAAAATATTGTACTTGTGTATGGAAATTATTGTAATGTTAATCAGTAAACATATTCAGGTTTTTGTGTATCTGATTGGGTATTTAGTAGGTAGAGTTCTCCTCCCCAACTGATGTAATGTTTGAATCTGTAACATTACATTTCAGTTTCAGTAAAACCCCCTGAGCCCCTCCACGGCGTCAGTTTTCTCAGAACGAGGAAGCTTATTTCTAAAACTAACCCCATGCTCTCAGTGAGGGAGTGACATACTACAATTATTCAGCTGGGATTTTATTTTGTATATCTCCTTTGCATTCATGTCTATAGTGTGGAAACCTGTAATGATAATAATATAATCTTTAATGTTATGATAAAATTTGTGACATCAATTTGCATTTACTTTTCGACAGTGATGTGTCACAAACGAAAACAAATATATGTAGTAGAGGCGAGTGCTTGTTAGTCAGAGAGGCAATATTGTAATGTAATACTCAAAATCAATCCTAAAATGCTACATTACAGGTGAATCCCTGTCAAGGAGCACCTTAACAAAATGCCAGAATTTCAAAATAGAGTTAACATGATTTGTACTCATGTGGCATTTTTTGAAGTTATACTTCTTTAGGCGCGCTATGAAAAATTGATGACAGTGAAATTTTAAGATGCGCGCGCATCACTGTAACACAAAATTTTAACAGCATGAAGTTGGTCGCTTTAGCGACCAACTTCATGCGTTACTTTTGTGTTTACCGCACATTAAGAAAATCTACCAACAAAATAGAAATAGAATCTCTATTTAGTGGGTGCTAACGACTGCATTGTGAAGGCCTATCAAAAGTATTTATTAATCTGGAACAACGGAACCAAAGCGCGATTCAGGAGACTACAGCGCCATCTCTTGACCATTGGTGTAGTAGAACCAAAAACCACATCTTTATTTTTTGTAATAAAGTAACAGTTATAGGTATTCATATTTATAATATTTATCCACATGTTTCTAGTTTGTATATTCGGAATACGTGTTTGAGTTTCATACAAGTGCAAATCACATATGTTCTAATAAATTATATTCAGTAGCGATTTTAATTGAATATTTTGATTATTTATTTATTTTTTCAAATTAAAACTGAACTTTATAGACTGTGTCCTTTTCCAGACTTTTTATTAATTTATTGTAATTAATTATTTGCATGCAATTAAAAACTAATTTTAAACGATGCCAAAGAAGGGTAACTTCTCACACGCCTACATAAGTACACGCACCCATTTTTTTTTACTTTCTCTTTCCACAGTCCCCTTAAAGTTAGTGTCAAAATGTGACATAAATAATCTCTTTCCAAATATGAACCAAAAAGTTACACAATTAAGCCTAATATTAAACACTTAAATAATTGGTTGTATTGAAATATGGTTCCAATTCTTTAATTTCTCTTTGATAACTATAAATTATTTTGGTGTATAGAAGGCTTTTCATACAGACTCATCCTTTTTGTCCATATTAAAGTCAGTTCAGTGGCTAAGAAGTACCATTTGGTTTACTGTTTGTTCTACCGTTAAAACAAGTATGAAAAAAGATCCTATTTGTAGAACACCACTTGACAGTAGAACAAATAGGGCAAGAGGTTTACTGGAATTTAAATAAAATAACTACAATTTATCAAATCATCAGATGTGGGGCAACATAACTTAAAAGGAAAAGTACTCTTTTAAAGTTACCAAAACGAACATCCATGGTTACGAAAAAAAATTATGGGGCTCCAAAACCTTACACATCAGAGGAAGCCTTGGGTGTGATTATTGATAGAAAACTGAGTGTGGCAATGTATGAATTCTTAAGGCAGGATTTAAATAGTCAAGGATATCCTGCTTTCCCACACACACACTCTTCAACAAATTATGCTGAGTCATGATGCTAGCCTTCTAGAATATTGCAGAAGAAAAAGCACACAAGAAGTTGCATGTTTATATTTGAGAGGTTTTAGGGGTTTGATGAACAAGCAATTTACAAGCAGCAAATTGTGCAGTCAGAAAATATTTCTATCACTGAAAATAGCCTTTTTACTACTACTTTTGTTCATGTAGCTTGGTTTAATCCTACAGCAAAGTCAAGACCGTATCCAGTTGCCAACCATTGCACATCCAATACAACAGATACCAGTGACCTCATTCTTTCCCACAAAACTGGGTGGAAGAACAGATAAAAAATTGTCACCTTATCCTTAACTGTGGAAACTTCAGGTCACAACTTAAAAAAATCTTTGTGATTTGAACTTGAGCATGATAAATGGAAAAGTTCTAAATACACTGGTTGACAAAATTTTGTAACATGAAATGTGCTTTCTAATTTTGAATTACCTACCTACCCTCAATTTATCACCATATTTATATCCATTGCGGTAACCAACACGGTAACTCTGCAATGGATAAAAGGACAATGCAACTCAATTGGAAACAATGCAGCAGACAAACTGACTAAGAGAGGAGCAGACACAAAAGTGTATGGTTTGAAACCTTTGCTGCCCATACCTCAGAAATCACACTTAACTCAGACAAAGAACTCGGGAATCACACTTGACAGAGTGAAAACAGGTCAAGATTACTGGCAACTGAAAATGCAGTTCTGGCGGCAAACAAGAGACTTGCCCGCACCCTTACCAGACTAAATAGTGACAAACTCCACAAGATTATAGGAACCCTGACTGGTCATTGTCCCCTAAACAAACAACAATATTCAATAGGAGTAACAGACAGCCCCCTTTGCAGAGGATGTATGGAGGCAAATGAAACGCCACAGCACGTCATCGTGAAATGCAGGAGTGTGGCCGAGCACAACTTCTCTTCTGCCAAGGCTACTTTTCTTCTGTACTAACTAGGGCTAGCTGGAGTAAACGGAAATGTTTCGAGATGTGCACAATGGTCCAATAATAAGGACTAAGTGCGAAAACCGCCCTGAAAAATTAAAAAAAAAATGATTTCATCAGGTCCGTTTTCATGACAGCTTCTACCACAAAATTGGAAATCAACCGATTTTGTTAAGCTTTTGTATTCACATTTTTTTAAGTGTAGTGGTCTTTGCTCTTTCAAATAATGCAAGTGCAGAAATGACAACTTTTGGTACATTTGTGAATCATCAGTAACTAAAATATATGAACAATATTTTGGCTTTGCTATCGGATAACAAGATAAATTGTGGGCTCTACAACATCTATTGTGTTACATGTATGGGTCTTCTTACTGGATAGGCAGAAAAATATCGGTCCTGTACCTTTTGCAATTCCTATGATTTGTATAAAAAATATAAACCACTCATCTGATTATAATTTTTATCTTACTGATACAAAAGGTATTATAATTATGCAAAAAAACCTCTTTGGAAATCTTTCAATAAAGTAACTTCCAATTTATTACGAAATCACAAATCAAGTGACTTTAAAAGTATTGTTGCGGATATGTTATCTACTTATCACGCTTTGATTTGTAATATGAAAGTAAATGTAGACAGAATTCATGAATGGATTAAGTTCAAAAATTTCAAAATATCTAATTACGAAAATACGAAGCATTCTAATTTTATTTTTATAATCATTAACCTTGTCCTTAACATAACTAGACAAAAGTTGTCATGTTACATGCAGAAATTGTTTTTTTGTTGACCAGTGATATTATTACTGGAACATCTTCACAGTCAAGGTACTGTTCGGTAATTTTGTAAACTTACGGCTAGTCAGTTCAATAATTTCTTAAAATTTTATGCAAAGCTAACCATAAAAGAAAATATGCAACATGGTATTAATCCTCGTGTGGATACATATTTTCGAGTTATAATTGCATCTCAGATGTAAAAACGATGTGTTGGTACAGAAATTTCGTATTAATAAAGGCAGCAACTAAAGCCAAGTAATTGAACAACGAAAAAAATCAAATTCATAATGACTTAAAAATATATAGTCTGTTAAACACAATACCCTGTCTGCGCGTGGCGCTTCCGCGCTGCTTGCGGGCGCAGTCGGGTAAAAAGTATGTGTTTTTTTAGTGGATGTGGCTAAACTTGACGCTGGCCTGGCACCACTAATGATGCAAATTCGGCACGTACTGCATTTTCAGACAAATATCGAGACATTTCTCAGTAGAAATAGTGATTTTAGGTCAGATGCATTTCTAATCGAGGGTTTGTATGTCATACTGGATATAATATCTTGCGAGTTTGCTATTCACGCAAAAAAATTGGGCATTTTTTGCAGTCATTTTTTAAAGAGCCCAATAATTTAAACGCATCGATTTTATAAAATTTAAAAGCCAAATCAATAGAAAATAATTAAAAACAAATCATGAAAAAGTAATCTTTAAATAAAAACTGAAAAAAAAGAAACAAGTCTATTAGTTTACAATACTGGTTAGTAATACTGAACAACTACTTTGAAATAGTTTTATAATCAATACAGACATGAAACAAGTGTCTTATATAAATCTAAAGAAAAGTTTACTAGAAAACCACGTTCCACGCGGACCAGCCAGCAGACGGGACTTAGATTAACGGTTCTTTAGATTTAAACATCTAGCAGTTAAATGCTTAAAAAATAAAAACAAAGTCATAGTAAATTCTAATGCAGAACAACGACTCGCAGAATGGGCCTCCATGGAAAGATGATATACAGTAAAACCCGTTTAAGACGATTTCACAGGGACTCAACTTTAAAAAAAGCGTCTTAAGCGGGATTGCGGATTAGGGAAATTTCGAATGAAGGTATTGATGTATTAAATGTTCAATATTTTAGAAATATGTACGTTATAAAAAAATAGTGTATTTTTATTACGTTAACATTAAATTAATTCAAAATTAATCACTTATTTTAGTTTGAAAAAAAGATTTTGAGGCACTAGCAATTACAAAATTTTCACATAAATTAACTTTTACAGTGCGTCTTCGCTTTGATTCAAAGAAGTTACATAGCGTCTTAAATCATTAACTGCTGATAATGCCTGGGCGTGTGACAAAATCGGAGTTGACTCATCTTCTTCTTGATCATTATCACTTGGCCTCTTCTTGTGTGTTATTCACATTCTCAATAAGATCTTAAATTGATTAAATTTGGTACGGTGCCACATTGTCATCAATGGAAGAATATCCAGGAAAACCCTGGGGGTCGCTTAGCGTGCGTCGCTCGACAGTCGTCACGTCTGGTTGACCGCTGCCGCAAGAGGTAATATGTGTGGTACGAGTTGGCGATTTAGGAGTAAACGGGATGACGAATCGTATAAGCGTGATCGTATTAAACGGGTTCTGCTGTAATTCATAAAATTGTTTCATGTGTGTACAAAAATACATACAGAGATTGATAAAACATTATATGCGTACATTAAAAGTGATCCTAGTTACGCAAACCTTTTACCGATATAGAATGTATTCTTTGTATTTATTCAGATCATTATTTATGTATATTTATTATGATAATTATTCTTTTCAAACCTTATTATGATGAGTTTCACCGTAGTGCTAACCCTATGGTGTTATTTGACCATGGAATAAAATCACTTTTTCTTCTAACAGCCGCAATGGTGCGTATTGGTTTGTGATAGACCTTAATATAAGCCCTTATTCTGTGATAGTGACAGATCGCACTTTCGAATTTTTATGGAGAAAAAAAATAAAACCAAAATCTAAAAATTTTTTTTACTCCTTAATCAGGATTTTAAAAATATGGTGAAATACGCGCCTTAAAATATCTTTACTTTTAGACCATATTTATTCAAAATAAGTATCTTTGTTGGTTACGCCAGAATTTATTTTATCGTTTTTCATGATAAGATCAAAGTTCATGACTTTTTATTAAAAAAAGTATTTCGGATACACACGTAGGTGTTTGATTTGGGTCATTCCATTTCGCACGCGACCTTTGCCAGTATTTCAAAGTTGTTAGTATCTACTAAATTTATAGCATAAATTAATAAAAAGATTTTTGTTTCTTAGGTTTTCACGCACATCACTCATTAAATAAAACAAGTTTGAACGGGTTAGATGCACTGATTTTTTTTTTATTGACGTTTCGCATCCTTTGTAGGAATGCGTCGTCGAAATAATGCAAAGCAATTTGCTTTATCAAAAAAATGACAAACCGTCGGAATTTGGTAAAAAGCAACACTCAAAAACACTATTCATCGTTTTTTTAAAGGGTAAACTAACTTCAAAACGTATTTTCCTGGTGGTGTTTTTAAATGCTAAAGGACAATGGCGAAATATATGTTGAAGTACATCTTTAGCGTCTATAGATGTCATTATCAGGAATGTTAATAAAATTATCTCAAAAGATTTATTAAACAATTGAGGAGGGTTGTCTAAGTCTGGAATTAAAAACTTTAAAAAGCGAAACACTGGGAAGGGGAACAATTGACTATTTTTTTTCAATTGTGGCTTGGCATCATTGCTTTTGAGCCATTTATTTTAAGTGATTTTAGTGATGAAATCAACTTCAAGTTTGTTCGTATGTTTTGCATCGCTTTACGCTTAAACTATATTTAATTATCTATCAACAATATCACTACTAAACTGTCAAGGAGTGCTTGCCTAAGACTGTTTAGTAGTGCTTGCCTAAGACTGTTTAGTAGTGCTTGCCTAAGACTGTTTAGTAGTGCTTGCCTAAGACTACCGGTTCTGATATTTTGGATGACTTCTTGCTGTGGATTTTGGACAAGATTATTTTAAATTACGACAATGTAATTGGAGCTTTTCAATTACATCGTCCTTAAAGACAAAACACAGCACACGGTGTGCAGACATTTATAGTCCGAAAATTTTGAAAAGCAAATATTCTGAGATTACGTTGCGACTTGCGTTATCATTAACATGAAAGAAAAAGAGAAGTTTTACGAGAGAATACTAGGTTCATCCTTTTATATCGGATCGAATGCAAAACGCAAACTTAAGTTCGCTGTGTACGTTGCTGCGCCTTATCACGAGTTCTATTCTTTTAGGGACTCCCGCGTACTTTTGTTCTGTCCGGTCCTTGGTAAGTCTGCGCAGACCATAAAAATTACGGAATTGCCAATGGAAAGATTGCCAACATGTCCGTTCAGGTTCAGGGTGACTGTATGAAATATATTTTACACTATATTATTTGTTTTCGATGTTACTATATTGGTTCACTCAATATCGGAACTGGAGTTCCAAAATTACGTTATTTCGGGATACTTGCCCAGGTACCCTAACGTTTTTGCTTATTTAGCATCGAATTTGACCTTGACCAGCTGTACAGCATGATGGACCGTGAAAAAAAGCTGTGAACACAATGTCAATTTAGAACGGGTGTTTTCGATATTTTCCGAATTCAATTTATTGTATGATATTGAGTTTTTATAGCGAAATTGATAACTATTTTTAGAAATCCATTATCGTATTTGTGGCAAAGGACATGGCTAAGAAACTGCCCTTAACGTGTATAAATATTTCGCACTAGCCCGTAACTTTACAATATTTTTTTATTAATTATGACGTGTTTATTATTCACATAGAACTTTCGTGAAATAATGAAGTATTAAAAAGTATAAAAATTGACTTCATGTCTGTTTCAAAAGCAAAATGTTCCGTTTTACATAATAAATGAACAATAAATGTACACAAAAAATATTTGTGTAAGTATATCGGTATAAACAATATAATTTCTAAACTCCTTTAAACTATGACATATTTGACCCTAATTTTTATTATAACAAGTTACTGTAGGGCTTAAATAATAGTATTTATTATTCTGATCAGGCTTGAGACAAGGCTGTATGATAATTAATCCTTTAATTTTTTCAAATGGATAAAATAAAACTTCACAATTTGCCTGTCAGGCCGACGATCACAAATTATTTGTATTTATTTTTGCTTTAGAAAACTTTTTGTGAAGAGATAATCAGATAAATGGAAAGAAAAATTCTAAGAATTTAAAAAAATTATTTAATTAATTTATTTTTAAATTTATCAAAAGTTCCTGAGCCTTTTTTCATAGAAATTATAAATATTCAGCCATTTACCATTAAATATTACTAAGTACAGTATTTATATTTTGCCAGGGCAGTCGCTCATACAAAACTTTACCATGTCCTTTTGTGTCAAAACATACAACCATACCAACATATTACCTTTTACTAAAAAAAAATATACCACATCAGTGTTAAAGTGTCTACTAGACTACCACCTTAGTAAGATGGTTATATTTTCATAGCGTCTCCTAAACAACCACATCAGTTCTTCGTCTCATTTCATTCAAACAAAAATTTTTCCTGTATCATAAATCTATATGATACAGGAAAAATTGTTTTGCTTGCAGATTATAATCATGTTAAACATGACAATTCGGCTAAAAATTTAATAAATATGAATAAAATAGCTGCATAATTAAATTCTTTAAAAATATTTGCTTCTGAAATGTTGTCTCGTGTACTTTAACCTATGGTATATAATCCTAGTTTTTTAAAAACTTTATTAAATCTTTCGAAAAAAAAATTTTTATAAATTAAATTTTCACCTAACAATTTAATATTTATATAATTATTTGTATTGTATAATAATTATTGTAAAAATTGAACCACGTCAGTCGCACAATGCCAAGGCAGCGGACGCTCTTACGTGACTGTACATACGCTTAAGTTCAGTTAAAATGTGATCAATTTTATTCGACAGACTGTTTGAAAGTTGAATTCCTGAAAAAGTTGATTGATAGAAGCTACTGAAGATTTCACGTAACGGTTCTGAAGACGGAAAAAATATTGCTCTGCCGGTTTGCATGGTGGGGGGGTAGCCGTACGAAGGGGTAGAATGTGGGAAAAACTAATATGCGAGCGCGTCAGAAATTGAGAAGGGATGTTACGTGAACCCTCCAGTAGCCCCTATTGTAAAGATTGACGATTTGGACGCGACGAAAAGTCATGGCCGTTTGATGAAAAATTGCTGCCCTAGACGTTCGGCTCAAGTATGGTAGGAGTACTTCAAATGGTGCAGGGTTGGTGCCTCCTTATGTTATTCTGCCGCGTTCGAGTAAATTGAAAAATCATAGCTTAGGCTGCCCTACCATTACAACTACACTGTAGTTGACAAATTGAAGGTGATGTACTCGCTGTTGACATTGTGCGGATTGGGCCCAGTGCCCTTCCTCCCCTATGCCATTATTACCCAAGGAAACTTGCATACAACTTCAGCACTCTTTGGATTTAATTTACACACATGTTCTCGAGCCTCGTCTTCTTTCGTGTGACTGAGTAATGGCCAATTGTGTGTGTGGACGCGCGCATGATCATCGGCACACATCCCTTTGATGTACCGACAATCTACCGATTACTTACGATTACAGGCGATGATGGCCACTCATGGACGCCTCCACATAATCGGGCGTGTCTATAATCGCCCATTATGGGCCAGTGTAAAAAGAGGCCCTAATTAATTTGGACGCTAAAATACGATAGATATTAATTTTCATACTACTTTTGCCGGCTGCTGCTCTCATGTATGTGGCCAGTACAGCAATTTTTTGTCAATAAATAACTCAATGGACAATGTTAAAATTGGCCTAAGAACCAACTCCAATTTGGCATTTATGATAATTGTTAGTATATTTTTTGCGATAGTTATCAGTATTTAGATTGTGACGGACACTTCCAGTTAAGTAAGCTAAGTTAAAAAGTTAATTAATAATCTGAGACAATAAATATGTGTATAATCTATGGACAGCGCTGCAAACAAAACACTCTTTCTTCCTAATGCCGGCACTTCACTTGGCTATTCGTATTTGCTATTTAAAAACATGACATCAGTCTGTCCTTTTCATTCCTTATTAAGCATGATAAGGACAAACTGTTGTCAATTGAGGGGCCGGCATAAACTCGATACTCTGTGGTTGTGGTGCAGGTGCAGGCAGTTTGCATTCGTAGTAATCTGTGGCATTCGTGCATTCTCGTCAAAGAGTACTTTTTATATACGGAAAATTCTCGTTTTGGATTCCCTGTTGTGTGTGTTTATTTGCGATTGTTTTTCCTTTAATTTAACTTTTACTATTTCGGCTATCTAATATGCCATCGATGTAACCAAAAAGCAGAGACCTTATTATCAAGTGCTAGTGAACCTGTGCCACAACATCCTGAGAGGATCATACTGCCAAATTATTCAAGAGCACCTGATATACATTCACGCTGCATATTTACACAATATACATGTGTTAAACAAATAAATACAATATGATACAATTATGTGAAAAATAGCCAATAAATAATAAGAAGCAAAACTAGTTTTTATTTTATTCATGATTCCTACCTAACCAAGTTATTCCTAATAGTTATTCTTTAAAATCGCACCTAATAATAAAATGAATTAGTTGAATATTAATTCACTTCAAACTAAGTTCGTAGGTTGACCTATGTTTCATTGAATATTAAACATAACCTCAAAAAAACATTAGTTTTCCTAATAATTTAAGTTCTCAGAGGTGAGTCGTATAGTATCAAAGGCGGCAAAGTAGGGCGAACCAAATATTTGGCAAATCAAAAAAAAACTGTTTAGTCTCGTCTTTAAGGGAGGATAAAATATTGACATTTCACTACGATTTGTAGTTATGATGAATGTCAATTATAAAAATCCTCCCTTAAAGACGAGACTAAACAGTTTTTTTTTGATTTGCCAAATATTTGGTTCGCCCTACTTTGCCGCCTTTGATACGTAAGTGTCCGTCAATAATCTTTGTTTTTACAGTCATTTACTTGCGATTTCGAACCTAGAAAATAATATTTCATGATTATTGGTTCTTAGGCTAACTATGTATGGACGCAGAACAATGTCCTTTCCAAGTATGTTTGAGAAAAGATTATTTTTATTTACGTTATTACTCACTTAAAATATGTGTTATTTCATTGTCAACAGATATCAAAAGATGAAGTTGCGAAGATAGTGGCTGGATTTGAAAATGAATCACTCCTTACAAGTGGTGGAGTGACGATAGCGGGTACACGGTACATCTACCTCAGTGGTACAGATCGCATCATACGCGCAAAACTCGGCAAAGTCGGCGTACACTGCATGAAGACGCAACAAGGTAAGCAAGCGGCTTAGTTGAATGTAGCAAAAACAACAGTGGGATTATTTATGTCTTGCATCAATACGAAATATATATTCCAAAAACTGCTAAATGCAAGACGCATTCACTTTCATTTAAAATATACTGTTTTGATGAAATTGGAAAATTTTAACCTGAAAAAGTTAGAATTAGGATTACCTAAAAAGATACCTATTTAGGCACTTGTCCCACCGTCGACGATGAACAAGAAACGAGTTGACGAGCAGAATAAGCGAGTGTGTAGTACCAATAGTTTTGGCGCTGGGCTATAAGCGAGTGTGCGAGTACGTTGCGACGGTCAATTACTCGCGCTATTCGCTTGCGGAGACAATCCTGAGCAAAAATGCTGCGCGCACGTATTGAGACAACTAGCAAGCTGAGCGAGTATTATTATTGATAGCTCTTGTCGCTCAGCGACAAATAGTGGAGAGAGTTTTCGCCAGCAATGTGAACAGTCAGCGATCAACTATTAATATATGCATAACTTTTATTTACAGTCAGCTTCATAAAAATATGAGTTAATTAGGTGGTCAAATATATCTTTTATTATTTTATCTTATATTTTATAGCAAAGGTTCAATTATATCTTTGCATTTAAAGTCATCTAAATATCAACGAGTCTTATATCTCTTCAGGTCAAAAGTCTCCAAATACATATACACCATTACAATGATCTTTTTAATATGTACCTAAGCGTAGTAACTGTTCATTGTTATCTAAGCGTCCAGAGTACTCCCTAAATGTCTTTGCTTACATGGATTTATCAATTAAAATAAAATTAAAGGTAAAAATTAAGATATATAAGCACACATATAAACTTGTAAAGGGATCGTCACCGTATCAAGTCGAGCCGATCAGTATTCTTTATATAAAACTTCATACTGCAACGCACACTTTTCGGAATCGTAACTTGTCCCGAGTCGAGTCCCAATTGTGTAGGTTAACGTTTCAACGTTCAACTAAGTAAAGTGAAACGTGCAAATAACGCTTGTGCTTTGAATGAGGGTTTTCTTGAATGACGGGCACCAGGTGGCAGTACTGAGACGAAAGGTCTACTTATCCGTCAAATCGCATTTGTTCTAATAGTCTATGGATCAATTTAAATGCTCGTTTGATTAGGTGGTGCCAAATACTTCATACAAAAGTCCTCACATCACAGTGGCGCTAAGTGGTGACGTAACTTTTCATAAACACCCTCATTGCGCGTTACTTGAACAACATGTACAACTGACACGCAACTTTTAGTTTATATGCAAGTTTGTTCAAGTTTAATGTAATTTGCATCTTGCATACATAATTAAATTATAGTTGCTTAGTGGAATCGCGCCTTTAGACCCAAAGAAGAGACTTCTCAATCACGTTACGCACTAAATGAAAACATAAGAACCATAATACCTCAGATTATTTTTCTTTACTACCAAGATATTTTAGACCATTGAACAGTTCATCAACGTAACATAATTATGAATTATGTTGTTTCGATAATATTGACCACTCTGGGTGGTTACAACTTACAACAATAAGTTAATTCAATTTGATATGCTCTGTTAGATGATTATCTAATTTCGTTTTATATTTCGATGAATATCAGAATTATCGAAGATAAATTATCTTCGATAATTCTGAATCAGTCTTCAACTTCTATATAATCAGTATTCAAATTTTTATGGAGCTAACTGTTTGTTCCTTGAGCGAGAAAATAGCCGATAGTTGGCGCTTCCTCGCCGGCCGGCGCACAGTAGAAACCCTCCATAAAAGTGAGCCCCCAAAGTACAAAGAGTCAGAATATTGTTTCGACTAAAATACTCATACATTCACTTCAATCGAGCTTCTTCAAAAAGTTCCATTGTATATTGTTATATATTTTTAAAAAGAGCATGTTATAAGGAATTTATTAAAATACTAACCTAAACAAGAAGATTTTAATATTTTAGTGAGGCCCTTGTTTTGGCACTTTGATTCGTTTTCAAACAGACTTTTGAAGTTAAGCTCTTTCTGTCGCTGTCTTCATACTAAGCTAAATAAAATATTTGTTGATTCTAGATTATAGAGAAATATTTTTTTGTAAGCCCAAACAATGACCAAAATTAACATTATTTTATTGTTTTACGACTATAATTTACGATCTCCATGAAATAAATATTATTATTTAGATCAGGAGGTACGGTAGTGCCCCCGCCAAGACGCCAAGACGAGGCAATCGAAACACAAGAGCACTACCTACCTACCTTTTCTCCAAGCGCTTCGTCGTCTTTTTGAACCTCTATAACTTGGGCCTGGATTATGCCAGATAAACAAAACTCTCAGGATATGTTGTCTATAGTAGACTTATTAAACATAAATTTTAATTGCATAGCTCTTATATTTTACATTTTGTTGATTTTCGTCACTGACAAAAATGCTTTAAGATCTACCTGAGAGCGAATTATTCTTTCTTCTTTTCCTTGTTCTTAAGAGTTGTCCACTATTCTAGTTCTATGATTATCTCAAATAAGTAAAATGTATCATAATAGTTGATTTAACGATGTATATTTAATGTTGTTAATTTTGACATTTTATAATAGACAGTTTTAATCTAAAAGTTTATTAAGATTAAAACTTAATTAATTAATAAGCCCATATAGTATTGAGTCTATGTGTAAAAAAAAAGAAGTAGTTATCATTGAAGGCAAATGAGCTACAGATTTTTGTGACTGTGAGTCTGTTTCTGGACTACTGTGCGGCGGTCGGAAAACTGTCTTAGATTTAAGCAATAATATCCAAGACCTACATTGGCAGATCTAAATTGTTAGTGATGGTGTTTTTTTGTTCCAGCTGTCGTCATCTCTTTGTATGAAGAACCCATCCAACCCCAGCAAGCAGCATCCGTAGTGGAGAAGTTAGGAGACTATTTAATTACCTGTGGTTATTAGAGGTGAGCAATTATATTTTTTATAGATTGCCTCTAACCTCTTAAGTGTATCGTGTTTGTTTGAGCCAAACATCAGTTTCTTTTTTTTTTTTGTTACAGATCGAAGCGCGCCGTGATCTAAGAATACTATAAGATAATATTTTTCCACAGGGAAATAAGTAACTGCATTTTGTATATTCTATAAAGTGATAAGGACCGTTCATTTGTTTTGATATTGATAAATTATGGCGTCATCAGTGTCTGATGCGTTTAGTAACTGTGCAGATACAATTACTTTGCGGATCCTGGACCCATTTTTTATACCGCTCACCGCTTCCACAGAGTGATTGTTACTGTAATCTGGATTAAAATTGTATTTTAAAATTTGCTTTCCTGGACCCGTATAGTAAAGCATAATTCGGCTTTGCGAGCAGGTCTCAAAGCATGATGTATAGAGATTTTTTTAGGTTTTCTCATCAAGCATCCTGGTACGTGTTGAATCAAATTATAATGAAATATTTTTACTGATTCCTATTTATATCAATCACCTCATCTCGACATACGGATGCTTGATTAGAAGTATAATAACCACGTAATGAAATTACTGTAACAATATTATACGACCTTTATATATATTATTACAAAATAAGCATTTGTGTAAGGGCTTGTTACAAATGAAAGACACTGTAACCCAAGTATTACAATTTAATTAAAATCTCTAGTCCCACTGGAACCATCGTGTGAGCATCGTCTGCCGAAACACCAGCGAGCGGCACTGAGCGTGCGTGTACGCACTCGCTGATTCATATTTCTGCTATGCTTTATTTTATTGCGTCGCATTTATAATATTGTGTAGTGAAAATAAACATTTTGCATTCTGTTCTTATATTGTCTTAACTGCAGAAACTAGAAGCGCTCAATTATCCTGTATCCCTGAAACAAGGCTTGCAGTAAACGAAGGGTGCATATTGTTTATATTTGATATTACTACTATAGCTTTGTACATTGTTTCTGATAAGCGATGGGAACTGTGTCTATCTAATAATAAAATGATTTGTATTATACAAAATCGTTTTTTTAAATATTCCTTGGCCTAGTTAATAACATTTTTACTCAGAATAAAGTCATTACGAAACATGACGTCAATTCTAGAATATCGGCTCATATCAATTACACTTGGTCGTTAGCCCGTATTCGGGTGCACGAAACACTGGCTCTGGCACCCGAAGCAATATTTACACTGGAATACGGGCTGAAAGACGGTGACTTGTAACCAAAACGAAAACTACCCAAATACAGGCGTGCTCGACTTCGTTCATTTACACTTAATCGTTTACTCGAATTCCATTGGCACTCGTATACGGGCTAACGACCAAGTAATCGCGCTATAAGTCTTTTCAATGGACTTGGAAAAAATAATAAAAATATCTTTTTCCATTACAGATTTCATTAGTTTAGAAACCCACAAGCTTAATTCCACTTCTAAAATATGCGTATATTCAAAGTACCTACTTTTAATAAATTCCTACACTAAACCCAACAAACTTGAAATACACATTTCATAGGGAAAAACATCGTGTATATTCCAAATACTTTTTTTTGACATCGTTACGATACGTAGTTTTTACAAAGTTATATTCATCATAATTTGGTTGAAATATAACAACTAGCTGGACACGCACCTCTGCTTGGCGAATCATGAGTCTGCGTTATAGGTAGTTTAGCCAGGTGTACCGAGGGTCTGGGTCAGTGTCTGTAGTCCACCCAGGTCAACCAAGAGTCAGAACTAGTACCTTTAGTCAACCTCGGTGGAGCACGAGTAAAAAAGCCTTAGGTGCAGCACACACTAGGAGAGGCTCGGTGAAGATACTGAGATGTTAATAATTTAAGTCAAACCCTAATTCCTATATCATACATACGTAAGTTAAAATTGAAAAAAGCTGTGAAGCGGCCACGCAAGAGATGGCGCGTGACTACGCCGCTTTTTGGCTATAGCACGGAACAATAACGAGTTACTATTAGGTCGCGCTCAGTCGCCGCGCGCCGCTCCGTGGTTCTTGGACGCTCTCGGTGTCGCACAGTGGGTGAAAAAAAGAGGTCCCCTTTCATAGGATTTTTGAAAAAATAAAAATGTTTATTATCCGTTTAAGGTATGCGGTTTTATTGGACATATCAGTACATTGAATAATAAAATAGTTTGGGGAATTTCCTTTTAATCTAACACCATAAAGCACGGGCTTTAGAGTTTCAAATGTGAAAACGGAATTTGTTTTGCTCATAACTTGTATCGGTCTTCTACGGTCAAGCTGAAACTTATAGGGATTATTACCGGGTCTGTTACGAAGCCATGTGACCTTTGACCTTCACCCCGGACGGCCCCGTTCAAAAGATACGAATTTTGCAAAATGCTTATTAGGGTAATTTTGCTTTACGGGGTTACGTGTCTCAATAAACAGTTTGTTTATGTTTCTTGCCCAGCATTTAGTTATTAATATAACACAGATTATTATCTAATAAAACTACACAGTAGATAACGCCACCATACAACTTAACTTTAAATAAAAGCGTCCTAATTCAAAAGATATGGAATTAATATAAATAGATAAAAGAAATAGTTTTAAGAAAAAGAAAACAAGAATACAATATTGTAAAGAATTACAATGAAGTCGTTTACAGCCTACAATTTAATCTTTTGTTTGACAATCGCTTAAAAGCCGCGCGCCATTAACGAGAGCATCATTACATATAAACAATACAAACTCTATTGTTGCAGGTTTTGAGGAATTCAAAGGGTTACCCACAGTCATTACCTGCCGTTGTTTGCCTATAATAATTAATTTTTTCAAACAAACATACTTACACTTACAATGTCTATCTAAGAAAGGGTTTGATCAAATATGTTT